>JALJCO010010818.1:112500-840000 GCA_023101725.1 Atherinomorus stipes
AGAAGCTATGTACAATAGGGCTGCCATGATTAGTAGATTAATCGTGATTATGTTGACTACCAAAATAGTTGGTGACTAATTTAATAATCAACTAATTGTTAATTGTTTTTAAGTTTTGTTTTTCCTCTCAAAATTGCCACTGTACCTTCTGATGCTTTGTCTGCTATTCTGTCCGGTCAGCTTTTCTTGAATTGTGTATTAACATATACACACACACACTACAAGTCACGCTTTTCCATTAGATTAAATGAGAAAGTGTCCATACTTTTGACTGGTACTGTAAATATGCCACAAATTTATGTACGATCTGATTAGGTGACTAATCGCCAAAATAATTGGTGACTAGTCAATTATCCAAATAATCATTTGTGGCAGCCCTACTGTACAAAGCTGACAGAGACAATACTGCAATAGAATATATTTACATGGTTAAGTTTTGATGATATTTAAACCTGCAAGGTAGAACTGATACATCTTACTGGTCATGAATCATCATGACACATGAATACTTATATATAAAGAAAACAAACTGCCTACTGTAAGTATACACTTCAAATTTTCAACTGGACGTGTCACCAATTGTGACAGTAGTTATGGACGAACGTTTTACTTTTTTTAAAAGGTTTTTTTATAATGTGTTATTTTTCTGAAACTTCCCCTTATCTTCTGAGAATGTCACTTGCTGTAAAGACTGAATACTTTTAAAGGGGAAGTTCAGGATTTTTCACACAGGGTCTCATTTTCGAGTAAGCAGGGTCCTACTTATCACTGGAGGCAGTTTCATCTTATTTCATCTCATATTCTTGTTACCAGTGGTCCCCGTGCTAATGCTACCATAGGTCAACAGAATCTGCTGCCTGTCATTAATAACAATCGTATCCATTCCACAGAACACCCGAGGCAAATCAGTTATAACACAAGACTATCTGTGTAAGTCGGTTAACAAAGTAATGTTACAAATAAAACTTCCGTGCATCACAAATTACACATTATATTTTGAGGAACTAGTTTCTCACGAGCAGCGGAATGATACATTGCTTCCAGGTGTAAGACAGGCGAGTGATGTGGTTCAAAACAAACAGAAGCGCGTCACAGTCTTCACACATTTTCAACAGCTTGTTCGTTCACAGAATTAAGAACAATGATAGGCAGCATGGTTTATAAGAAATTTATTTTTCAGTAGCTGCTACAGTAATCAAATTCCTTCATATACTTAACGGCAGATGATATCACTCCATTGCCAAATACCGGTAAAGTAAAAATGTGTTGCTGCTGAGACACTTTACGATCAAAATGTAATGCAATACACTGTAAGTTGTACTTGTAACATTATTTTCTTAACACAGCATTTACACAGATAGTCTTGTGTTATAACTGATTTGCCTCGGGTGTTCTGTGGAGTGGATACGATTGTTATTCATGACAGGCTACCAGATTCCTCTTGACTTATACTAGCATTAGCATCGGGGGCGACTGGTAACAAGAATATGAGATGAAATAAGATGAAACTGCTTCCTGTAAAAAGTAGAACCTTGGCTCACTTGAAAATGAGGCCCTTTGTCAAAAATCCTGAACTTCCCCTTTAACCATCTACGGTTACTTAAAGATGCTCTTTGTAAGGGACACATCATGGCTAACCTCAAACTATGTCCCCTCAAATGCAAGACACCTCCAGAAAGATGGAAATCTTTCAAAAGCAATGTGAATATAAAGCTCTGAATTTTATTCCAGCCTTGTTTTACATTTTACCCGTGAGACCAGGTTGGGGTGTTTTAGCCCGGTAGAGGAACAGACAGGCAAAGATGATGAATGTAATTACTTTATTTTCACAGTCATTTGTCTCTTCTTTTTGTTCTGCTAGCACTCCTGCTGTACTACTTTTGACACCTAACATCACCCCCCACCCACACAAATGCATGTGAGCAAAGCAAGAGAGTTTTTCAACTCATTTAGCATGATAACTTCATTACAAAGATGAAGCGCTTCCCTCTAATGGGCACTTGAGCAGCAACAAGGGAGAGCAGATTGCCTCCCATGCTTGCTAAATAATTAGACTAAGGGGGAAAAGGGAACGGACACATGGGAGGGTTGTCAGGAGCGGGTGGTTGGAAGAAAGGAAAAACAATCTCTTCAGTCCAGGGGGATGGGGTGGGGACATGGAAACGGCTCAGAGACAGCTGGTATATACATGTAAGTGTATTTGCAGCTCTAAAATGACCTCAAGTCCAAGGTAAGAGCTGTTTTTAGAGCTTCTCCATTCATTCAGGTGAATCAAGGTCTCTCTCTCTCTCTCTCTCTCTTTCTCTGACACACACACATAGCATATTGTGCATATTATTTCTTCTGTTCTACTATTCTATCAAGGACCTTTCCACCATTTCCATTACTGAACTTGGAGCTTAAAGCTCTATTACCGGTGTCATTTTGTCTAAATGTAAGTTGGAGCAATATTTGCTGAGAGACGTTGGCAAAAAAATGTCCTTAAGAGAAGAAAAAGCCGAAAGATTCAGTTTTGAGAGGTTTTATTTATTTATCTATTTTTGTTGTCTACTCATCTGAAGGGAGATGGCCAAAAGAATTACCTGCACTGACTCGGGTAACAAAACTGTTTTTCTCACAACCTCAAGGAGGTGAAACAGGAATAAGGTAATGGGAGGCATCAGGAAGCCTACATCCAAAGGAAAACTCCACAAACACACACTTGTTCACCTTTTTTTTGTTGTTGTTTTTGTTTTCTTTCCCTTTGTAATCATATTAAGCTCAGAGAGGTCACAACAATGGCGTGAGGAACCCCATAACTCTACTGCACTTGGACATTTAAAGCTGCTGCCCTCTAATAGGCCCAGACAATGTGATGTAATTCTGGTGGCTGAAATCCTGCTGAACACCAGGGCCCAGTATTTCAAAACTTTAAATCCAGATCAAATTGATCTGGATTTCCAAATCCCTGGATTCAGGTCCTTGGACCTCAGATTGATATCTGGGTATTTCCAAACTTTGGTGGATTGGATCAAAATGATCCTGATCCTGTTAGATGGAGACTTACAAATCCGTCCCTCCCACTGGATTATTGACAGGAAACAGGAAATGATGACATAAAGAACTTGTCATGAGAATGTGTCTGATCAATAATATTATGTATAAGTCAATGCTGATGCTGAACCATCACTGCAGTCAGAGAAACAACTCTGGCAGTCAAATTTCTTTTTTCTTCTTTAACTCAGAAGTTTGTTCAGCTACAGAGAAGCTGTAGTTGAGAAACAGAGCGGTCTTTAAGTAGGCTACTTTTAACATTTCCATACCAATAAAGGTAATTAAAATGTTTTTTTTTTAATGTCCAAGGCACAAATCAAGGAAGCTCAATAATAAAAGTGTTTTGTTATTTGGCAGCAAGAAGTGCAGAAATGAAAATCTTGAGTAAAAGAAACTATTGAGAGTATTGAGCACACTCAGCAGCAGAATGTCCTTTGAAATGGATGGACTCTCTCAGCTCAGCAAGAAGATATGAAGGTAAAGAGTAAGATGCTTGACAAGCAGTTAAAGTAATACATTTATGTGAAAATGAAACATGTATCAGTTATTTATGCAAGCATTTTTATTTATGGAGCGTCAACATGTTTACTTTGTGACAGAAATTGAACTTTGCAGGGTTTGTCTGCATCAGCTGTCACTAAATTCTCTGCCTTGTGCAGATTTTGTTTATTTATTTTAAATTATGGACTGCAATCACAGCTACGTTCAGATTTGGGGAAATGTAGATGTGTCGTTTGTCGCACAAGCCATCCTTTCATCCCTGTTGTAGTGACGTGAAATGATGTTTGCGGGTGGCCACTAAGGGGCGCTATTCATTGTTATTGTGATGTCAGAAAGTGAAGAAGAAGAGAACATTTGGCTTTTGTAGATAGCAGTAAGCGGCAGCAACGAATGAATGAATGCACCAGGCAAACAGAGTAATAAAAGTTCTGAAATATACAGCGGTGTTGGCCAAGTTACTGTATCTGTCCAGGACATTTTCTTGTGTGTTCAGCCTAAACGACGTGCCGCAACATTTTCTTTTAATGACATGGAGGCGTTTGTCTGGATGCAACCGGTATAAGAGACAAAAGACCACTTTCCAGAACAAGTTTGAAAGTGTTGGAACTGTATTATTGCCTAAAATGCTTTGAGTGGTTTCATTTTTTAAAAATTTTGCGTGATCATTTTATTTCCTCAGTATGAAAGGAGATGATTTATGAAGCAGAATCAGAGTGAAAGATGTGTAGTTAGTGACTGCAGCTGCGAACCTCGTTGTTTTCCACACCTCAAGATCCTCCTCAAATCCACCTCTGAGGTGGGTTTATTTTAATCCCCATTTTCAGGATCGAAATGATCCAGATTTGGGCCCAAACTTTTGAAATACCCAAAAGAGTAAAAAATCTGGATTAAAGGTAGGATTGGATTCACAGATCTGGATTTAAATCTTCAGGATAAAATCCCGTTTGAAATACCCAATTTCTATTCAGATCTGGAAAAAACCCAATCCACCTGGATTAATCCTGGTAGATTATGTTTGAAATACTGGGCCTAGGAGATTAAAAAACCTTTTGTCTTCCACAAATCGGAACAAGCAGTAGATTGAACTCACCATGTCTGTCTTGATTCTGAACTCCCCTTCTTCCTCATTTAAAGATTCTCAGATTTGTGTAAACTGCATTTCATCTTGATGATCAAATGTAAAAATGTAGAAAACAGTAGTAAAAAGATACGCTGAAAGAAAGTATCTGAGAACTTAAGATCAGCATTTGGAAATCTATAATAGTGCTTAAACCTTACCGTAGAGACCCTAACAGAGATTATATCTGCTAATCTCAAACACTAATCCCCCCATCTTTATAATAAAAAGGTATTGTGCTTGTAAAAAATCCTCCTGGCAACAACTTATCTGGACAATAAAGGAGAACTGTAGATCCAAAATGGAGTAGAGGGGATTATCACTGAGAAAGCAAGAGTATGGTTATTGTTGAATAAATTCGTAAGCTTGAGCTTCTTCCCGCTCCTTTTGACCAAGTTATCTGTTGACTATTCTTTACTAATGTTTTATTTAACCATGTTCAAATAAATCACTTATCAAAGGGGAAAATGCTTTGAACTGGTGGGAGAAAAAAATGGGACAGATAATATGATTTACTTTGTTAAAGGGAAGCAAGAAGATTATTAAATCTGCCTTTTATTTTATAAGGCAAATTACAGGAATAAGGGCAATTCACATCAACTGTCTCTCTGCTTCTTTGTTCTGTTTCTTATGTCAGTATTTTTTCCTGTCTGATACTTTTAGAAAATGAAATGTGATTAAAAGTGTTTTTAGAACTTCAGGTGTATGATATGGATTTTAGGAGGAATGTACTGTATCTATGCTGAATGCCGACTTAACACATCCTGGTGAATGCTGTAATAGGAACACCTGTGGCTGCAATTATGCACAACTTCTTTCATAATTAAAGAAATTAAGTTCCTATTTCTAATGCTCTTCACAACAGTGACATTGGCAGGATAAACCATTATATTACATTCAAGGTGGTTGGAACATGTTTGTGGCAATTCAGAAAGCAGAAACTTAAATAAAAATAAAGCACATCCAAGACCAGTGTGCTTGATTCACAACTACTGTACCTCCCTGGCCACACCTTATGCAAATAATTCTTAAAGATCGCACTATGTACAATTTTAAACGTACATGTCCGATCTAACATTTGCATGCAATTAGTGAGCCTATCTTCTGAGTAATTATCACAGTCTTTAGCTTGGCAGTCTCTGTTAGTGAGTAATGAGATTACTTGGAGTGTTTCTGAAGCCAATTGAGGAAGAATCCCTTTTGGCAGGTGCCAACATCTCCTCATGTTATATGGCACGAAAGTCATACATTGAGCCCCATCTTTTCTTTTTTAGTTGGTTTGTATAAATGCCTGTTCAAACGAGCAAGACAAACTAACTGGGAGTGAAAGTGAAAATATGACATCAATTAAAGCCATGCAATCTTCCCCATAATTTGAACATCCATAAAGGAAGAATACCAATGGTTCTGTAATAAGATTTTTAGCCATATATGTGCATGTAGAACCACCGACTCCAAGAACTACTATCACTATAATTGTAAAGATAATGTGAGTATCTGCACTGCTTACACACTCTCAAAGCAGTCCCTCTTCAGTATGTTCCAGATGTGCAAAAGCCTTAAAATGGGTTTTAATGAGCTTGGGTACTGCTGTATATTGCAGTGATAGAGAGAACTGAAACATGTAGGAAAGGAGGGGTGTGCGTTCACCACATTTTGCTAAGAGAGAAAGAATTAAGACAATCTACTGCTCTGTTAGAGGAGCCAATATATTTCTAGAACAAATTTTAATCACACTTTCATATGTGGTGACACAAGTTTTGAAATATTGTAACAGTAATAAACAACAAAAAGCCAAAGGGCACTTGGCTTTGCGTTATGGATAATTTGATGTTTTTTTTTTTTTTTTTTGCTTTTAATTTATTTAGATTCTGTGTAAATCATGGCTTATCATCAATTTTCAGACAATTCTAACCAAGACTTGGTGAATTCAGAACAAATGTTTTGTAATTCAGTTTTCTGACATTAAGCAGTAGTGTAAAAAACAAACAAACAAACAAACAAAACAACTAAGGACTGTATTTAACATATCTTTTCTTACAATTTACTGTAAAAATGATAAATGTGTGTGAAGCACAGACTTAAAAAAAACAAAAACAAAAAAAAAAACACAGACAATGTGAAAAAACTGTAATGTGCCAGCAGTGGGAAGCACTAGAAAATACTGAAATATAAAAGGACAAAAAAATGATCAAAATGTTACAGTAAATACCATACTGGAAATGTTAGTCTAGTTAAAGTATTTTATGTAAGCATGAAAAAATAGTTTCTAATTTAACTTTCCCCATCTCATACAATAAATTAGCATACGTTTCAGCAGAGTTTTGTGAATGTAATTACTAATAAATGAACATTCAATTTCTGTTGGCATTCCCAGTGAAGGGTGGTGGTGGTGGGTTGTCAATGCTAACTTACAAGCATACAGTGTTTGTACCAGATGGATTATTGCTGCATTGTTGAATGTTGTCTAGATTTAGGTGCATCCCTGCAGGCACTTGGGGGAAGAAAAATCTGATCCTTGCTTTCACTTTTTCCATGTTTCCATCTAGTCTAGCAATTTTTCTATTTTTCTTTTCCAGCCATTTCTGTCTGGCTAATGGCATAACCACCCCTGCTACTGTAAGGGAGACATGTCCATTGTCTACCTTATTACTGCAATCATCCGACCAAATTCACAAAGCAGACTGCCAGTCAGCAGTTGAATAGCGAGGGGGAAAAAAAAAGCCATTGCAGCCACTGATGGAAGCATAACATTAAAAGTGGCGGAGAATAAAAATGGAACAAAACTCTGGTTTGAGAAAGAAAGCACAGAACATAAGTGCTTGTCATTTAGTCTGTGTTTGTGTGTTTGTGGATTTGTGGATGCAACTTTTGTGTGTATGTGTGTGTGCATGGAGAGTCACAAAAATAATAAATGCTGACCTCTGCGCTCATTACTGTGCTTTGGCTCCTACAAGTAGGATCATGCCAAACTGACAAGGCGTTTCCACTCATTTCTCCCTTTGGACGAGCATTCACCTGCAGAACATGCTGACAGACACGAAAGTTTGGGAAGTTTTTAATAAAGAAAAATCACAGAAATACCTGTGCAAAAACTTATAGGAACAGATAAAATAAAATGCATCATTGCAGTAGAAACTTCTTAAACTTTGACTCGTTCCTGCCTCAGCCTATGCAGTGAAGGCATTAGGCATCATGAGCCCACTCCCTGGGCTGCCACCTTATCGTGGTGGAGGGGTTTGCGTGTTCTGAGCATCCTAGGGGCTATGTTGTCTGGGGCTAAATTATGCCCCCGGTAGAGTCACCCATGGCAAACAGGTTACTAGGGGAGGGATCAGACAAAGTGCAGGCCAAACACCCCAATGGAGAAAGACATTATCAGAGCCACGTGTCCCTCGCCTAGACGGAGGTCACTGGGCCCCCCTGTGGAGCCAGGCCTGGAGGTGGGGCACAGGGGCGAGTGCCTGGTGGCTGGGCCTTTGCTCATGGGGCCCGGTCGGGCTCAGCCTGAAAGGATGACATGGGGCCCCCTTCTCGTGGACCCACCACCTGCAAGAGGGCCATAGGGGTTGGGCGCAGTGTGAGTTGGGTGGCGACCAAGGGCAGGGGGACCCTGGTGGTCTGACCCCTGGCTGCAGAAGCTAGCTCTAGGGACGTGGAATGTCACCTCTCTGGTTGGAAAGGAGCCTGAGCTGGTGCGTGAGGTTGAGTGGTTCCGACTAGATATAGTTGGACTCACCTCAATGCACAGCTCGGGCTCTGGAAACACCATCCTCGAGAGGGGCTGGACCTTGTTCCACTCTGGAGTTGCTCCCGGTGAGAGTGCTGAGCAGGTGTGGGCATACTCATTCCCCCCCAGCTTGGCGCTTGTACGTTGGGGTTTATCCAGGTGGACGAAAGGGTAGCCTCCCTCTGCCTCCGGGTGGGGGGATGGGTCCTGACTGTTGTCTGTGCCTATGCACCAAACAGCAGGTCAGAGTACTCACCCTTTCTGGAGTCCTTGGATGGCATGTTGGAAAGTGCTCCTTCCAGGGACTCCATCATTCTGCTGGGGGACTTCAATGCTCATGTGGGCAATAACAGTGAGACCCGGAGGGTCGGCCCCCCTGATCTGAACCCGAGTGGTGTTCTATTGTTGGACTTCTGTGCTCATCATGGATTGTTCATAACGAACACCATGTTCAGGCATAAGAGTGTCCACATGTAGACCTGGCATCAGGACAACTTAAAGGGAAAGTTCAGGATTTTTGACATAGGGCCTCATTTACAAGTGAGCCAGGGTACTAGTTATCACTAAAGACAGTTTCAATATATTTCATCCCATTATTCTAGTTCCAGGAGGTCGCCGATGCTAATGCTAGCGTTAGTCAAAAGGAATCTGCTAGCCTGTCACTCCACAGAACATCCGAGGCAAATCAGCAAGCCTATCTGTGTAAATGCCGTGCTAAACTAGTAAACTTGTGTGTTAAACAAGTAGAACTAGCCTTGTATGACAAATATTGCATTACATATTGAGGAACTAGTTTCTTACCAGCTGCAGAATTTTATCATTTGCTTCCGTAAAGCAACCTTTATCAGTGTATTCTGGTTCATAGAGATATGGTGACAGTTAGTTTGATGAAAATAGTTTGAAATTGTCTTCCAAATCCGACACAATGTGTCCTCAGACGTGGCCATAGTTTTGACTGTATATTTGTGTAATCAAATTTCTTCATGCATGTAGCAGTAGATGATGTCACTCCACTGCCAAATTCAGGAAATAAAACTTTGTAAAGTGTCCCAGCAGCAACAATAAAAAATGCAACGAAATGCAAGGTTAGTTTTATTTGTAGCATTATTCTATTAAGGCCGTAAGGTTGTCGGTGCCTGTCATAGCGGTAATCCCCGAACTCGCTGGTGGACACCAGCGGTGAGAGATGCTGTCAAGCTGAAGAAGGAGTCCTACCGGGCCTGCCTGGCCTGTGTGACTCCTGAAGCAGTTGACAGGTATTGACGGGCCAAGCGGAGCACAGTTCTGGCAGTCGCTGAGACAAAAACTCAAACATGGGAGGAGTTTGGTGAGGCCATGGAGAACGACTTCTGGACGACTTCAAGGCAATTCTGGTCCACCATCCAGCGGCACAGGAGGGGAAAGCAGTGCACCGTCAACACTATGTACGGTGGGGATGGTGGGCTGCTGACCTTGACGCGGGACGTTGTGGGTCGGTGGAAAGAATTCTTTGAAGACCTCCTCAATCCCACCAATGCGTCTTCCGAGGAGGAAGCAGAATTGGGGAACTTAGGGGTGGACTCTTCTGTCACCAGGGCTGAGGTCACCGAGGTAGTTAAAAAGTTCCTCAGTGGCCGGGCCCCGGGGGTAGATGAGATCCACCTGGAGTTTCTTAAGGCTCTGGATGCTGTGGAGCTGTCTTGGCTGACACGCCTCTGCAGCATCACATGGACATCAGGGACAGTACCTCTGGACTAGCAGACTGGCATGGTGGTCCCCCTCTTCAAAAAAGGGGATCGGAGGGTGTGCTCCAACTTCAGGGGATCACACTCTTCAGTGTCCCTGGTAAGGTCTATTCAGGGGTCCTGGAGAGGAGGGTCCATTGGATAGTTGAACCTTGGATTGAGGAGGAGCAGTGTGGTTTTTGTCCTGGTCGTGGACCAGTGGACCAGCTCTTCACCCTCTTCAGGATCCTGGAGGGGGCATGGGGGTTCGCCCAACCAGTCTACATGTGCTTTGTGGACTTGGAGAAGGTGTTCGATCGTGTCCCCTGGGGATTCCTGTGGGGGGTGCTCCAGGAGTACGGAGGGCTGGACCCCCTTGCTCGAGCTGTCTGGCCCCTGTACGACCAGTGCCAGAGCTTGGTCCACATTTCCGGCTGTCGGTCGAATCCATTTCCGGTGAGGGTTGGACTCCGCCAAGGCTGCCCTTTGTCACGATCCTGTTCATAATCTTTATGGACAGGATTTCTAGGTGCAGCCGAGGTGTTGAGGGGATCTGGTTTCGTTGCCTCAGGATTGGGTGTCTTCTTTTTGCAGATGATGTGGTTCTGTTGGCGTCATCTGTCCGTGACCTCCAACTCTCGCTGGAGCGATTTACAGCTGAGTGTGAAGCGGCTGGGATGAAAATCAGCACCTCCAAATCTGAGACCGTGGTCCTCACCTGGAAAAGGGTGGAGTGTCCTCTCCGGGTCAGGAGTGAGGTCCTGCCCCAGGTGGAGGAGTTCAAGTATCTCGGGGTCATGTTCATGAGTGAGGGAAAAATGGAGTGGGAGATTGACAGGCAGATCGGTGCGGTGTCCGCAGTGATGAGGATTCTGCATCATTCCGTCATGGTGAAGAAGGAGCTGAGCCAGAAGGCAAAACTCTCAATTTACCGGTCGATCAACGTTCCTACACTCACCTATGGCCATGAGCTGTGGGTCATGACCGAAAGAACGAGATTGTGGGTACAAACAGCCAAAATGAGTTTCCTCTGCAGGGTGGCCGGGCTCTCCCTTAGAGATAGGGTGAGGAGCTCGGTCATCCGGGAGGGACTCAAAGTAGAGCCACTGCTCCTCCGCATGGAGAGGAGCCAGATGATGTGGCTCGGGCATCTGGACAGGATACCTCTTGGATGCCCCCCTGGTGAGGTTTTCCAGGCACGTCCCACCGGGACGAGACCCTTGGGGAGACCCAGGACACGTTGGAGGGACTATGTTTCCCGGCTGGCCTGGGAAAGCCTTGGGATCCCCTTGGATGAGCTGGTGGCTATGGCCGAGGAAAGGAATGTCTGGGCTTCCCTGCTTAGGCAGCTGCCCCCATGACCCGACCTTGGATAAACAGCAGAAGACGATAGGATATGGTACAGTCTCACGCTGGCATTCCTTCCTGGCTGTTGCTATGGCAACACTGTTGCACTTGGACTGGATGATTTATTCGAATTCTTCATGTTTCTGGGGTACAATTTTCTGCTCTTTCATGCTAAAGTGGGCTGCTCTGCAGAGTTTCTCCATGTGTGATTGGTTAAGACGCTGCAAACACCAACTCTTTATGAGAGTGCCCTTATCAAGATTGGAAAACCCTGGGTTGAATTACTGAGCTATTAACCAGTGTTGTAGTACCACTAATCAAGGTTGTGAATGTTTGGGTAAGTCAACCCAGGTCATTTTTCCTGGGTATGACAATCCAGCTTCGTCGCAAATGCCTCAGGGCACGTGTTTTCAATAGCCGAATGCTATGAATGCAGTATTTGGCTTAGTAATATGATTTTAAAGTGTACATGCCAACATAATGCAACTAAGATGGACAGTGGAAGAAAAAGTGAACTGTTTTGTTTCTAAGACCACGTTGGGGTGGCCAAGTCTGGTCCTCGAGAGCCACAGTTCTGCAACTTTTAAGCTTGTGACATACTCCACAAGAAGCGAAAACTTTGTTGTTGCCCTCGAGGCTGCAAGAACATGAAAAAAGTTAGTTTTCATCAAGTCATTACATACACCACAAGGCACATGCTCACCACCTCAGTCAGCTGTTTATTTAAACTATCCATTCAACGTCGCATCTGTGGAAATTCAGAAGTGACATCCCTCTGCTTCAAGTGTGTCTGTGTTTACCCCGCCTGCCTCAAATATCCGACTAATTACACAATACTTCTCAGAGGTCCCTGAGAAGAAAGTTCTGCTCGGCTGAGGGGTCAAGAACAGGCCGCAAGCCGTCCTCAATCACGCCTGCAGGAACAAAATGACGTCATTTTGTTCTTGTGGCCCCGCAAACAAGAAGAAAGTTCTCGCTTCTCGTGGAGTATGTAACAGTCTTTAATGAATCTCTTCTTCGGCACACCTGAATATGCATGTCATCCAGCTCTGCAGTGGCCTGGTAACGAGTCATTTATTTGATTCAAGAGTGTTGGAGACTGGAAGACAAAAATCTGAGCTAAAATCAAAAACCAGTATGTGGAAAATGAGGTACACCCTTACTGCTTCTAAACAAATTAGGAGTGTGAACAGCTGCCAGGTGCTGCGAATTAAAGGCACTTGATGAACTGATAATTAAAAAGTGTGAGCACCGCTGTAAAAGGTGTAAGTTTTGGTTGGTTTATTGTTTTGCAGCATTCAGCTGTCTGTTGCAAATGAAAAACAAACAAAACCATTACCTACTGTATGTGAGCACATCATACAACTGGAATGTTGTAAAAGCTTTACACTGACTTCCAGCCAGTCAGATTAGATTTTTAAACCATGACGATAGTTTACAAATCACAGAGTGGTTTAGGTCCAGAACATCTGTTATATGTGTTCAGGGAATATAAACCAAGTAGGACTCTTAGATGCAAGGACCATCAGCCAGTCTAGACCAGAGTCCAGACTCAACATGGAGAAGCAGCATTTAGCTGTTACGTTGCAAACAAGGCAAACAAACTCCTGGTGGAGATTAAACTAGACTATCTACACTACAGTTTTTAAACTTATTTAGACTGTTGTTTGTGTTCAACAGCTTAAATGTAGTTCATTTATATGATTTTATATAGTTTATCACAATACCCTTTTAATTTTGTCTTAAAGCAACTGTCGTTGAATATCTCTTTACCCCTAAGTTAATCTGACTCCAAGTGTCAAGAAGGTGAGCATCTGTTTTAGCTTATAACTCAAGGCACAAGTACACAATGTGTGACATATTCTCTGGTAAGTCTCACTCACCGAGTAAGGGGCTGATGCCCGCTTTGTCACGGAGATTCCGCTGGTAATGAGTGACAGAGTCCCAGTTGGATTACGGCTCTTTATTGCACGACTATAGGCTTATACAGATTTAGATGATACTAGATATTCACGGACCCAGTCAGCTTCTGCCACGGCGTGGAGTTCTGGCTCTGTCTCTCTGCTCTCAAGTTCTCCTCTCTCACAATAACTTGGGCGGTTTTATACCTCGCTGACTCGCACTGCATTTCTAAACCTGTAGTCTCTGAACTTCGGACCGGCCATTAAGTTCAAGACCACTCCTTGCTCCCTGAAAACTACAAATAAGCTGACCAACCAGTGTGTCCCTTTTAATAACTGCGTAGTAACCCAACATCTGTTTCCACTCAATCCTGTTTACCCCAAAAATACTGGCATTGTCTAATCCCTCGAGACTGATTAACTTTTGCCTGTCAAGCACACAGTGTTGCACAAACATCCTGGTTTCCCAGAACCCTATCTACGCCTTATATAACAGTTCACTCTGCGGACAGCGTCCTGATCTCACCTCTCATAGACTGATTCCACCACACAACCCTTACCGATGTTGCATTGTTGCACTATTTTTTAATAGGGTAAAATTCTATGAATGAAGTAATTGAACTCTGAAATACAAGACAGATCCACCAATAATCAAAATAAAATATTATTCCAATCTCAAAATTTTCAATGGAAACGCCAACCAATACTTGCAGTGGGGCCCATGCCTAGGATTGGCCGGGGGACCTGCCTGTCAGACCTTTGCCTCCTCATTAGGAGGCGGAAGGAATAGGGGGTGGGTCTTTGGAGTGAAGCAGGACTGTTTGTATTCAAATAATTTTGCTGTGCTTTCTGAAATGCAAGATTGGTAAGGGTTGCTTTAATATGATCTGAATTGTTTCATTGTTGGTATTCCTCTATTGCAAACTGAATTAACACTATGTACAAAACATGATTCATAAATAAAAAAAAGAGGCAGTACTGCAGGTTTGTGAAGTTGCATTTTGACAAATCACAAGGCTTCAGGTATTATGTGTTATGGATATAAGAGACCACTGTGGAGAGGTTTGATCATTGTACGCAGCAGTATGTGGAGAAAAGCAACCACTGAAGCAGGGTGATGGAGGGGTGATGATATGGGCTTTAATTTGCCTGTAAACCTTGCAGTCATTGAGTAAGCTACAAACTCTTAATTGACAGGCATTTAAGCAAGATAAATTCTCTTTAACTCGGGGATTTTAATTAGTTTATGCTCATGGCAGTTGATAATTTAAGTTATTTAAATTACAATTATAATGTCTCAAACAGCAATTACTGTAGCTGCACCTCATATATTTAAATCCACTACTTCCTCTCAGTTTGTTTTAATCTCTTTTTGTTGCTCTTTCATCTGGTTGTTCTTACAAATGCAAAGTCTTTCATAGATGAACATTATCATAGAATTACCCTTTGACAGCTGAATAAGGTAGACCTCTCCAGCTGTTGGGCAATGTGGATTGAGAAAGACTGATGCTGATCTTATGCGGGTCTCATTGTAGCTCTTTAGGAAACCACATATTTGTGTGTTGGGGTCTGTTTATCGTGCAGCAGTGCATGTGTGAGTTAAAAAGGCATGGAAACCTGCCAGTTGAGTCACAGTGTTAAAAGCTTGTACACATTTGGCAGCTGGTGTTGGCAGGTAATCCAGTCAAGTCAAGGATAGACTGCATGCCAGAAACGGATTTGCTTACAATAAAAAGGTGGATGGGAAGGAGTAAGAGAGAGGATTAGCGAGTAACACAAGTGTTTGTCTAATGGTTGTGTCAATACGTTAATCTTCAAAAATTATATGTGATTCATGTATAATATGTAGCATTTACGTTACATGATGTAATTGACATGATATAGCCAATAATACCTGCAGAGGCCAGAAGCACTGCATTATAGTGAAAGCCAGAAGTAAATATTATGCTTTACCTTTCCAGTCGCATTTCCAAAGCATGGGGTCTTTTGAAAATATATATAAATTATACCTTGGTGTCAGTGACATGAAACACCATATTCTAGAAATAACAGGAAAATAGCAGATGCAGCAAATTTCATTTTGCTGTGTTAAACTTGCTGTATAAGCAGCATATGATGAGGGGCTTGAAAAGAAATAGGAAAAGAGAACTCACAAATGAACAAACAAAACCACGTATCAGGGACCAAACTGCACAAAAATGTGCATAAATGGGCCAGTGGTAGCCTAGTGGTCAAAGAGGTGGGCTATGGACCGGGCTGAGTCCCCAGCATGGCAGGGTCAAGCCAAACAAATTTCCCAACAGGGATTAATACAGTATAACGATGTTGGTTTTAACATTCATGTGAAAAGGGTGGTGTTGGCAAAATATGACCAACCACAAACAGATATTTTGCTGGGCAAATCTATTCCTTGATGTCTACAAATTTGAACATTAAAAACACAAGTGGCAAAAAAAGTGTTAGTTCCCCTCAGTGAAAATATGCCCATTGGTTTCATGTAGTTCTTTGCCGGATCGTTGTTATGTTGTCCTTTTTTTGGTCTGCATTTCTGTATTAGTTTTCCAGCCTGGTTTCCTTTTGTTGTTTTTATCAAACCTTCATTCATGCCTTCTTGATCATACCTCTGCCTCCTGCCTCTTACCCTGCATTTGGGTCTACAACCTCCACGAACCGTGGCAAGCTTATTACAATGCGGGGTCACATTGGGGCTGGAGCCTAAGCAGCAGCCACTGGACAAGAGACCGAGTACACACTGGACAGGTCGCTGGTCTATTCCAGGCTAATGACAGGCTTGTGGTAGGTTATTACTCCCTCCTTAAATGATAACTAAGACCAGATGCTGCTTGCAAAAGGGAGAGGATTTTATCTTCCTGTGTTAAGGCCCATTTATGAACGATGCAGAAGACAGATACGCAGATGGACGGACAGTTTTGTCCGTTATGTGCATTGGTTACGCATATAATTTGGTGCATTTTTGTGGGGTTTTTGGTCCATCACTTGACGCAGAAGATGGAGCAATACCACCAGAAAATGCAGGGTCAGTGTTGAGCTGTGTACTGTAGCTGATTTGCGGCAGTAAAAAAGGAACAAACCAGAGAAGAAGAACAGGAACCTAAACAAAAACAACACAAAACCCGCCAGGGCCAAATATCCCAACCAAAGCACCTGTGAGAGCATTGTAAGGCAGGTGTCGGTTGGTTTCCTGCCTTGCCCTGCCCTATGTAACCTGTGCTCACATGATGGCTGTCACGTGACTCCGTGCTCCTATTGGAGTCTATATCTGGCAGAAGCAGGAAGCTGCCGGTAAGCGCAACGACGTGCAAAGAATTGCTGCGCGGGGGATAAGCAAACAATTGCTAATGCAGGTAGGCATTGCCACGGTTTCATCCTCGTGATCTGCCATGACAAGCGTCCATAGTAAAATACTTACATGTTACTTCTAGGAGCCGACTACTAGTGCCGGACAGTGCTGCGTTGCGCTGTGTGTGACCGAGAACGAGCGGAATTGGTGAGTGCGTTAGCATTAGCATGTAGCCGCTCCCATTGGGATTGAATGGGACCGGTTAGCATTGGCTATTTTTCTGCTGTGATTTATGGTGGACTGTTTGTTCATCATCGTTATTATGCTTTTAGTTTGTGGATGAACATAGTTAATATGACAGTGTGTGTGTTACAGGGTGCTACAAGCATTGTGGGATGTTATATGGGATTGTTGTATTATGATGATCTGGTAATGAATTAATGACCTCACTCATTAAGTAGGTCTTCGTAGCTCTTTTTGTTGGTGCTGTTGCTAATGATTTGTTCAGCTAATTGGCTGATTTGACCTATAGAATTTAGAATTGGATAAAATTTTGAGAATTTAGAATTGGATAAAATGATCTAATACACTAGTGTATCAGAAAATTGGGTGTGCACAGAGGTATTTTTATGTAAGTTAAAGGGACACTGTGTAATCGGGAGCAGCTCCCTCGTACTTTTCATGCTGCATTCGCGTGAAACCGGGCAGACCGACAACAGCCGATGCATGTAAAGTT
The DNA here is from genome assembly GCA_023101725.1 of Atherinomorus stipes. Classification (NCBI taxonomy): domain Eukaryota; kingdom Metazoa; phylum Chordata; class Actinopteri; order Atheriniformes; family Atherinidae; genus Atherinomorus; species Atherinomorus stipes. Next base: position 129,870 of record JALJCO010010818.1, read on the forward strand.
ATCACCGGCCTCTATGTGAAGATGTGGTCCGTCAGTTACAGTGACATCAGTTCACATCTGATTTGTTGTCATGGCGATGTCGTATTGTTTTTCCTGACCCATGTTTTACGGTCTTTCGCTTGGTTTCATTGATTAAAATGACATCTGGTTTGTTACCAACGGCCGTCTGCCCGACTGCACGTGAACCCAGCATCAGTCAGACGCTAGTTTCTCCCCACTGCAGCGCGGTTACTTTTCAAAGGCATTACCTCGAACTGAGCTGAAAACTCCGGTGTGTCCGGTAAGTTTCTGTGTTTTCCTACTGTCACGCTTCTCCCGAACGCAAAAACATGGCGATACGACATGGCAGCCTTCACTGAGCCGCCCCGCTCGATGTGTAAATGAATGATACGAACGGCAAATTTAGAACTTAGAGGAGCGCTTCAGTTTGTTGATGGGAGTGATTACTGATTAATGAAAAAACACTTTTGAACCAAATAATCAGTTTTTGTGAATAAAACACAGGAGAACTTACACAATATCCCTTTAAATTATGTCAAAGTATTGGTCCTGTTTTTATTTAGGCCAGCCTGCTGGGTCTGAATGGATGGCGAGCTAGAGAACTTGAACCATCAGAAGAAGGTCATGAATGCTCCAGAGCTTCTAACCAAAGATCTTCTTTCTGCTGCCCAGGCTGGTAGGAGGCTCTTGTTGCCACCCCTCAAATGCACTTGCATTTTAGTCTGCTACGCCACTATTCTGCTACTTGCCTGCACCTTTCACTCCATTACATGGAAATTCCTATTGCGGGCCGCGCAGAACTGTTGATTTGTGCAAGTGACTTATTGGACCTCCCTGGACTTAACTTGAAGCAGTTCCTGCTTGATGTTATTTCTTCTTCCTGAAGAAATGAGGGTTTAATCTAACTGCAATTGTATGTGGGCATTGTTTGTGTTTTTTGTTGTATTTTTCCCTTCTTTACCATAGCATATAGATAAAAAATAAAAAATAAAAGATAAAAACTTAAATAAAACACATTGATTAAAATCAATTATGTATTTCATTGTTGATTTATCATGTGACATTTTTGTTGGAAACCTTGGGGTGTAGTTCACGTGGCCATGCAGCTGTAGTGGCTGCTTGGTTATAAGAAGCAATGCGTCCCAGTATGCTTCAAAGCTGCTAAGTAATGGCTCAAAAAACACAATGAAGAGCAAAGACACTTGACAGGGGCTTCAAATCCCCTGATCCTTACACAATCACGAGCCCAGGGGAGGTTCTACAACAAGCCTGATCCAAGGGAATCTTTTCCATAACCAAGAATATGTAAAGGATCCATCATGTAGCTGCACCAGGAGGTTCCACGACCTATCGGGTCAAAATGGTTTTCACATCAAGGAACACCCAACGCAATCTTTGGCATGTAGTTTTTGAAGCTGTGTTTGATTGGTAAATATGTCTTAGCAGATGATTGATGGAACTGATAAGGGTAAATTACATCTCTGGACCCCTGCTGTTACTCACATCGTTCAAATGTCAGTGCCATAATGTGGTGTGGCATCTTCTATCAAGCCAATGGCTCCTGGAGGTTGTATAATGCCATTCCCTGTTTTAAGTATATTCATTACACAGTTAAATTCAGAACATAAGCTGCAACTAGATAAACAATCAGCCATCAGTTATGGCACCAACTTTTATTATGCCGACATCAAAGTGAAAGTGCAACTTGAAAAATGAACTGAATCGAGTTTATATTACCACACAGGTTTTTTTTTTCTTTTTTTAATTAGTGGAACAAAAGTATTTTTGTGTGTAATGGATATTTCTGCAAAATGAAACTATTTCACCATGTGATATTAATGCTTGCATTTCATTAAATAATTAACATTGTTTGCTTCATTAATTTGTAGCATTATTGCAGCATTTATTCTCTCTGAAATTGAATTGTGTAAAACTGCCATTTGTTTGTTTTGAGAAGCACTCAGAAGACCAAATGATCCATGCATCCTGATGTGTATTTTTTTCCATTCACAGTAAATCAGATAAAATCCATAATGCATGATCGGTGTATGTTTTTCTAACTCGTTTACCAGTTTCCGGTTGAAGTAATTTCTTGCTGCCCGTCTGGTGCTAATTGTCGCAAAATCAATATCGTACATTATTGGAATTGAACATATGAGAATTATGAGATGCAAGTAAAACATGATCAGAAACTAAAGATATTACATCATTCAACATGAATTTAGGAAGCTGGTTTGGACTAAATGTTAAGGGCTAAATTACAACATTAAACCACCTCTATTTTGCTCACAAAATTTAACTATTGGGTGCTGTGGAAAGACACAAAGAATGGAAATGAAAGTGTTTGCCAATAGGAGAAATAGTTTTGGAGCCTTTTTTGTATCTCAGCTTCGCTCTGTTGGTGGTGATCAATGGCTCCTTCAAGAGGTGACCAGAGCCATCCCGAACAAAAGGCTGACCACCCCACTGGCTACCCCTGCAAAAATTATATATTTTTTCATGTATGTCAACATTTAACATGGCACGGCATGCTTTGTTTATATTTGAATGTCAAAATCTTTCAAAAGCTAATGAAAATAAAATGAAAAGAATTTAAAATTAATCAGGCACAGAGAGGGCACCTCACATCCTACTAAGTGGTCCTTAATTATAATCCCTTGTGTACATAGCCACAGGAACTGCCTTGACTACAGACAGAAACTGTTTCTGCAGACAGTCTAAATTTAATTTGCTATTAAAATCTGTGGAATTTAAACTGTCACCATTTGTATCCATTAAAGTGGAAATGCAATGGTCGACCAACCTAACTTTATTTACTAGACTGAGTCCTGGTCTTATCAATAATTATATACCAAACGTGAAAAATATAAGCATATAAAAGAAAAACGTTGCAAAGTTTTATGTTTTTAGGCAAGAGCGCCGCCATCTTGCAGTACTCTAAGCTCTGACGTCACCGGGTTGGTTTCCCCTCTGAGTCTGCATTAAATCAATAGGAATAACCAGCTACGCTGCACTATGATTAACACGCTGGAAAATGTTTTAGAAGATTAATATGATGGAAAGCGAAGCGGGGAGGCCGGTCCAGCGTCCAGAATCCTGTACCGATGCTTTCCAGCCATTACACTGTGTGACTGAGTGTCACTGGTGTCAGGAGGGGCAGGTTGGCAGCACCTGTAGGAGTGGCTGCGGTTCAGCAATGCTGGAGGCTGTCTGCTGTCAGGAGGTCCACGTGGACCAGGTCACGCGTGCAGAATTTTGTATAAGAATTTGGATTACACGTATGGATTATTGTACCGGGAGGTGGATGTTTTGGAGGCAGTGCTGTCCCTGAAGGAGATCTGGTCGGAGACATGGGAGTGTCCGGGAAAACAGCAAGTAGGCTAACTCAGCTAATGGTAGTAACTAGCAGGTAGGCTAACTAAGCTAATGGTAGTAACCAGCAGGTACGCTAACTAAGCTAACATTAGTAACCGGTGGTTCAATGTAAAATAAATAAATGCTATAGCGAAACAGGGATATGATGGGAAAGATGCAAAGCATCCAGGCTGTAGGATGATGAGGGAGAGCGTGGTGTTTGGTAGAACCAGACACTGCCATGGAAAACGGGGAGTCCCGGTTAGAAAGTTCTTATAATGGTCATTCACATCAACCTGCTCCAGAGCTGTTCTGCTCATCATCAGGCTGTGGGGAGGATTTATGTGTGTTGCCATTTGACATGTGTTTAATAAGCAGATCAAACAGGAATAGAGGCAGAGAGCTACGTACTCATGTTTGGTACAGACTGATGCTGCAGACCCGCCGGTTACTGGATCTCAGCTTGTAGACGGTGATATTAAAACAGCCAGAGCAGCTGCAGGCTTTCGTCTGCGGACCTCTAGCTTGTCAGACTCCAAGTCTCCTTATTATTTTCCTAATTTTCTCTAGAAAATTCTCACCTCATGATCTGGAGTCAGAGAGGTTCCCTTTTCAGAGCCACCAGCAGCAGCAGGACCGGTTTCTGGTTCAGCTGGAGGTTAACTGTCCTGTCTTCAGCTTAAACTTGCTTTTAGACCCAGGAGGATACAGTAGTGGTTCCCTTTTGTCTTTTCTTCTCCTTTGGCTCACCAGTCTCCGCCATTCAGATGTTATCTTTATAATTGTGGACCGGACCAGAGGACTCCCGTTCAAGACCGCAGGACTAACCAACCCGGTGACGTCAGACCTTAGAGTACTGCAAGATGGCGGCGCCCTTGTCCTAAAAACGTCAAACTTTGCAACGTTTTCCTTTTATATGCTTATATTTTTCACGTTTGGTATATAATTATTGATAAGACCAGGACTCAGTCTATTAAATACAGTTAGGTTGGTTGAACATTGCATTTCCACTTTAAGTGAACAATGGCCCAAATTCCTTTTTCCTCCCAGTCCTTATAGTTGAGGATCTTCTCTTATGTATAAACTGTTATTCCAAATAACCATATTATGTGGAGTAAAAATCATGTTTGTATAACATTTTCCAATATCCAATTGGCAACTTAATGGATTACAGCATTCATCACCTTAAAATCAATAACGTACATCCCTCCATTTGTTACTGTTTGAATGGAAATGGAAATTATTATTTTCAAGGCATTATTTACATAAACCCAGCATATTCAACAGCGATCCTGTTGTATTCCTTTCTGCACATGTGCAGATGAGCTGACATTACAGATTGTGCTTCCTGAACAGATTGTGCAGCGGCACTCTGCTGTCTGGTAGGAAGCTGTTGATGCCAGTTCAGTCCCACCTTGTCCTTGTTTTCAGCTCCCATTTACGGAGTTTCAGATGTGCACAACTGACATTTAATAACACTATCCTGGACTCTGCCCTTTCATATGGACAATTAATTCCTTCCTTACTATATGATAACTATTGTGAACTGTGAACTTAATTATATCCGCAAACAGAAGTATTGCTTTTACAGTAATTATTTCTGTTATATTATTTGGGCGACAGTGTGAGTGTATCATGGCTAATTAAATGTGAAAAACTGGTAACCAAGGGCTCCTAGATGAAGTGCATTTTGGGAAACTCCTAGGATTTCATTGTACATTATTGTAAATACATCTGTCACTTTTTTTCTGCATTTACTAATATTAAGACACTACCCATGTAAAATCAATCAGCGTATGCGTGCTGCTAAACTTATACCTCCCAGAACTGTTACCTACATCTTCTGTCACTAGTTCAAACTACCTCCCAGAACCTAAAGCTTTCTCTATACATGCTACATTAACATTAGCTCAAGTTAGCAAGTTAATAACAATATTAGCGTTATCTACATTAGATTGAGAACATCTTCAAACCACCTTGCAAACTTGTCTTTAACGCTGGCTGACGTTGACTTACTGACTTGCCACAGCCCAGGTAACTAATGTTACACAAAATTGGTTGAGATTTTGCTATCAAAATATATCAGATTAATCCATTTTTATTTACAATGTTCAAATTTTTCTCCCAAGGCTCATGACCTGGGGACCCCAGCTGAATGTGGTCCCCACCAAGTCAATGTTGTAATGTGGGATGCAGCCTTCTAGATCATAGCAAAAAATCTCATCCTGTCTGGAACACTGCTGATTGGGGCTCTTGATTGCCATCAACACAAATTGACCCCGTTCATGGTTTTGCCCACAGACTGCATGGACATTTTTTAATAGATGGTTGACTTAATGCCACCCTGCTATTTTCTCTGGACACCCTGTGGCCACCCCTAAAAAAGTTTCTGTGGGCGCCCCTGGTGGTGATGTAACCACTGTAGCAGTCAATCATCTTTATTCACACTGAATATCTTAATGGGCGGGCACATGTTTTACAAACACTCTCTCAGACTTGTACCATTGTCTTGTCACAAATACCAGCAGGTCAGAGAATCTCAAGTTGTACTTTGTCTTTTTAGCATGTTTACATTATTTTCAGTTGTTCAGGGATGTGAGACGGGATTGAAAAATTGATCATTGACTCTATCAAAGCAATCTGATGAATATTGAGCAGGGTGAAACTATTAAAAGATCATCAACATTCTGCTGAATATAATGGATAATGCAAAAGATACCTTACATGGTGATTAAATGACTGGCAGTTCCAAGTCAGAGGCTTCTTCAGATCTGCAGCAGTGAGGATCCATTCAGGAAACAATTCCTGCACACAGTATATGGCTCTTTATTATAACCATTTCCTTATCATCTTTACATTTATTTATCTATTTATTTAAAATCTTCAATCATTCACTATGTACATAAAAAAACAACTTCCATTTATGGATTAGTCATTCTATGCAATTCAGGGCTGCCAAGAGAAGCACTTCCTTTTGTACAAATCATTTTATAAAAGTCTATTATCAGTTAATATATTTTTTCTTTTTTTTTTTCTATTTCCAACTGAAAACTGATTGTGATCGCACAGAAATAGGATAGATTCAGTGCTGATTGTTTGGTATTTCAGGTATATGGAGAAATGAAAACCATGATAATAGAGTAATTTGTCTCCTCGGTTCAACCTTAACGTGACCCCATCACTATTTCTCTCACTCTGTTTCTTACACACCACACACACACAGACACACCTACCAGTATTTCTTTTTGATTTATACAACGTGAGATCAAAGAGACATAAATATGAAAGAGCCCTAAAAGTTCTCATGACAGCCAAATGATAAATGCATGTTTCCATGACTTTCTTGCGGCTGTATCTAGAGGTGCACCTTTCCTCAGCTGCTACAGTCTTGCAAACTGTGTTGCTGTGCTGTATGTCAAATGGCCTTGTTTTGCACTCCAATAACTTACTGACTGCCAGAAGATAATCAGATAGATTATTTGTCCCTGATTTATATTGTACAGTAAATGGATCACTTAGGGCTTTTGTGTTTGTCAAACTTTTTATCTGTATCAACTGTTTTATTGAACTCACCTTAGATGTCACAGCAGTGACAGCAGTGGTATCTTCAGTAGCTTGGGGCATGACAGTATTCATCTGTCAGTTCCATCCATAAAGGATGTCAAGTATGTAGAATAAAATGCAAATGAAAAAGATAAATAGATATAAAAGGGAGTGGGTAGCCTAGAACTAATCCAGGCTGAAGACCCACCTGTTCTCAGCTGCATTTACGTAGATTTTATTCAAAAGTTAAAATCCGCACGTCTCTGTATTCTCTCTTTTTAATCTTAAATGCTTTTAATTTTGAATCATGCTTCTAATTGTTTTTTTTCTCTCCCTTTTGCTTATAATGTTTTATGTAAAGCACTTTGAATTGTTCTGTACATGAAATGTGCTCTACAAATAAACTTGCCTTGCCTTGCCTAGTGGTAATGTCGTGGGCCTTGGCGCGGAGGACCGGGTCTCGAGTCCCCAACACGATATTTAGGTGAACCACTGTGGACCCCTGAGTAAGGTCTCTAACCCCCACCAATTGCTCCCTGGGCGCTTTAAGTAGCAGCCCACTACTCCCTGGTACTACTGTGCAGAGATGGGTAAAATGCAAAGCCCTAATTTCCCCTCGGGGATCATATATATATATATATATATATATAAAAACATTAACTGCGAAATGGATACAATTATTTAGTTCATGATTAAGTCGCTCCAGTGCTGGCATAGAGTTGATCAGTAAAAAAAGAGAAAGAATTATGGTACATTATGTTAATTTATCAACATAATTCTCTATTCTGTACACTTTTGACTCCATTTGTCATTGGCAGAGCAAATTTTCATGGAACTAATAAATGATAAATTGGAAGTTGCAGTTGTGTCAAACTAACAACAGCTCATGTGTAGAGGGACTCTGGTGGGTTAAGTTTCTTAAAAATAGGCTTTAAATCTCTTGTTTTTATGATTGATTATTGGTTTTGGTCAATCCTAAGGAAACAGGTGTGTAATGTTAATGTACCTGACTCTAGTTGAGAAATTGAGCTTGCTATCTTGACAGTACTGGCATGCTTAAAGGTAGAGTCCTAACCCCCCCCCCCCCCCCCCCCACACTGTTTCTGTTTGCAAACAACAGTATTCAAACTAAGTGCCCCTCCCTCTCAGGCTAACGGCTGCCTCGTTCTTCAGCCTATTCAGCTTCAAGCCTCTCCTTCAGAACTCAGAAGTGGGTAAAAGCCAAACCAATAGTAACCCTAGTTTTTCCAATGTGCACTATCTAAAGCTCTTACCTTTTCTTCTGTGCATCCGCCATTTTCCTTTCTTTTTTTTTTCCTTCGAGAGTTCGAGTGACTGGCGTCTGCTCCAATCATGAGACTGGCGTCTGCTCCAATCATGAGCTCATTCCCACACAGCGTCATGCTCTAAGCTCTGTCATTGGCTGGCGATATGAACAGAAATCTCCACCTAGAAACGCCCCGACGAGACCATAACAAAGGAAAAGAGCAAATTACAGGCAGGGGAAGGGGAGTTGCATTCAAACTCACTGCATGTGAGTAGAGGCCCAGAGACGCGTTTGATCGGATTTCACTTGCACAAGTCTAACGTTTATTTTCAGGGGGGAAACTTCTAACTCTACCTTTAACTAAAATATATTCTTAACTAAAATAGCACTTTTGTGCTTTCGACAGCTAAACCAGACATTAGCTGCGTTTATGTGGAGTTCACATTCAGTTTTGATCTGATCGAATACCAATCAGGAAATAAAATCTGTCATGTAAACATGTCAGCTTGTTCGATAGGCCTGAGTAGGGATGAATTTTGAATTTGATCGAGAGGGGTGGTCTAAACCTTTTTTCAATCAGATCAGCAGGAAAAAATGAGCATGAAAACATGCATTCCAATTGTTTCTGTAGTATATTGTCTGCACATGCCTGAACCACGTGGGGGTTACATGATGTGACAAGACTAAAGGCAGGTACACACTACAGGAAAATCAGCCTGATTTATGTCCCGATCTTCCCCTTATAATCAAAGCCAGCAAAGCTCCAATTGTCGTATGTTTGCAAAAAAACATCTCAGCTGATCTTCCCATGGCGTGATGTGAGTGATTTTATCTGGTCTGATCCGCTCGGAAGGAGAGATCGTATATAATGAACATGTTTAATATTTGCGACTAGAAATCCTGGTGTGCGCAGTGTTCCGAGAGGACCGGACACGCTCTTGTCTTCACAGCTGTACAAAATCAAAAATGCTGCTCTCATTGGGAAATCACGTGAAGGCTCCCGGAACAACAGCCAATCAAGACGCAAGCGCTCACAGCTGACTGACGGAAAAGGACGGAAAATCTCGTCACAAAGTCTCATCATGAAGTCTCGTTTGATATCACGAGATTTGGGTTGTTGACAGTGAACGAGCTGATTCTCTGCTGATGAATCAGTTTGTGTGGGGTGTTTTCCGTTGTGTACACCCCACACTATATGATCAGAAGAGGAAAATCTGGTGTGATTTGTCTTTTGTAATCATCAAGTGTGTGGTTTCTACATCTGAGAAGGTCTCAGGAATCCTGTCGTGTGTAGCTAGCTTAGGGGAGGATGATGGAAGCAGACAGAACGAGACTGTGGCAGATTCAATGTTTTTGTGAAAAACTGATAGAGTTTTACTTTTTTAGGAGGATTACTGAGCATTCAGATGGTCAATTTATTTATAAATTTACAAAAAAAAAAAAAAAAACCCTCTCCTTCCAAACTAGTAGACACTGCGCATGTAAAGGCAATGCAATAATATTAAATCTGTCCATCAAGTTTATACAACTGATCGGATAAATTTTTCCAGGGTCCATGTAAATATTTCAGCTGAGATCTCTGATGGCAAAGATTTCAATCTGATTGACGAATTATTTGTCCATGTAAATGCAGCTATTGCTAGAAAAACACTAACTTTTCAAACACTAACTTAATTAGTCTTCATACCATAAAATCTCTCCAATTTTTACCTTTTACCAGAGTTTAGCAGGATCTGAAATTAATTCAATATTGTAAGAACTACCCCCACTTACCAGGAATTTATGAACTTCAGCAGGCAGGATTATATTTGTGAGCTCAACTACACATTTCATACCTTACAATGCCTTTTGTCCCTTTCCAACTTGATTTTGGTTTAAACTTACAGGTTTCCCTGAACAAAAGATACTAATATAATCTGCTGTTGGTAGATAATGAATAGAAGGCTGAGCTACATAAGCAGTGCAGGCGAGCATCATGTTGTTTCAGCAGGATCTAATCTGTGATCAAAAATAAAAACCAACAGGCAAAATGTAAAAAAAATAATGGAAACTCACAAATGAATTCTGCCTTTGTTTCTTTGACACTTTGCAAGTCTAACAGTGATCTTTGTAAATAATTTGCCCGAATCTACAAAGCTTTGCTCCAACAGAGAAAAGCTCAACAAAAGATCAAAATCTTCCCTGCTGAGAGTTTCAAAGCGTCTTCACTGTTAAGGCATTTTAATAGCAAATGACCATTTCCAGAGTGATCGTTTTTCCACACACTGTGAAAATCGTCTTCCTGCTTCAACCATTGTTCTGTTAAAGCCAGCTGATCAGGTTAATGAAACAAGATGATATAATACCTTGTGGCTTTGTTTGTTTGTTGTTGTTTTTTTTGTTTGTTTGTTTGTTTTGTCTATGTGCTAACTCTTATGTTCTATATATGTCCTGCTTGATTGAGCCTTATTAAAGAGGAATTTCTGTCACCGCAAGGGGCAGCGTTAAAGTTTATCTTTCTATCTATCTATCTATCTATCTATCTATCTATCTATCTATCTATCTATCTATCTATCTATCTATCTATCTATCTATCTATCTATCTATCTATCTATCTATCTATCTATCTATATATATATATATATATATATATATATATCTATCTATCTATCTATCTATCTATCTATCTATCTATCTATCATATATATATATCCTGCTTTCTGACTACAGGTGTTTGTTTTTTTTTTCCAACAACTCAAGTAAGTCAGGATGAACTTTTACAATTTTGGTGCAACAGAAAGCCACAAAGTGTTTAACCTGTACAAGAGGCATTTTACAGAACTCAGGAAGTTTATGTAGCTATCCTGGAAACAAACTAACAAAAAGAAAAAAATGTCTTGTTGGTAGAAATATGCTGGGGTCTGGAAACCGTCTGTTAATCAACTTGAGAGCTGAGTGACATTTAAGCTTAGAAAATAAAAAAAAAAAAAAAAAAAAACGATGATTGATGTCTCAGAAATTGATCTAATGTAAGTGGAGTTTGCTTTCCTCTTGTATGTGTGGGTTCTCCTCGGGTACTCTGGCTTCCTCCCATTGTCCAAAGACATGCATGTTAGGTTAATTGGTCACTCTAAATTCTCCCAAAGAATGAATGTGTGCATGAGTAGTTGGCTGTCTCTGTGACCTGTCCAGGGTGTAGCATGCCTCTTGCCTGATAATTGCTGGGATAGGCTACAGCGACCTCCGCAACCCTCAATTAACAAAGTGATACAGAAAATGAATGAATACTGTGATACAGTTTAAATTTACCTGGCCAAAAAAGCGCTCCAGTTTCTTTTAGAGTACCATCTTTAGGTGATTACAGCAGCATTCTCTGTCATTGTTTCAATCTGCATTATGTAACAACTTTATTTCCATCAAGTGTTGCATTCGTTGCATTCCACTTGTAGAGATGGGAGAGTCCGACCACTGCACAACGTTGGCTCTAGCACACCTCAAAGATTCTCATTGGGGTTCAGGTCTGGACTCTACACTGGTCAGTCCATGTGTGAAAATGATGTCTCATGTTTTCTGAACCCTCTTTCACAATCTGAGCCCCAAGAATCCTGCTGTTGTCATCTTGGAATATGGCCGCGTTCCCCTGATAGAATTACCTGGTTATTCAGTATACTCAGGTAGTTAGCTCACCTCATTCTTTGGACACATAACGTTGCTGAACCTTGACCAGAACTAGATCTGAGCATCTGCAGCAACTCCAGATCATAGACTGCCTCTCTTCTTACTTCTTGCTCCCCTCACTCTGGAACATTTAAATGGTCGCCGATCACAATCATAACTTTCTTCCTGGAAGACGATGGTTTCCCACTATCCTTCCAGTTTTTCATAATGTGTTGGCAGTTCTTAACCTAGTTTTAGTGGTTTCAGTAATCTCCTTGGATGTTTTCTCCCCTTGATGTAAATCATTTGACCCTTCATAAATGGACCATTACCACAGGATCTGTTTTTTGAGATGGTTGTTTAAGAAGTGAGAAGCTACTCATTGCCCAGTTCGGGTAAAATAACTTGTTGCCAGCTGAAAAATAACCACCCATGCAGTAATTATCCAATTGAAGGGTCTTACCTGTTTGCTTGGTTAAATCAGGTGGAGACTTTTCTTTTTCCTTTTTTTTTTGCAAGGCAGTGCATTTGCTTGTTTGGGGCAAAGTGTTAAGTACAATGTGCAATTTTAATAGTTCAGTGACAATATGTTATCTGCTTATGATAATCATCAAGTGCAGAACTCTTGGTAACATCTAAAGGATTTTTCAATAGAATTTGAAAGTTGGGTTGAGTGAAGCACTTCTAGCTAGCTGCATCCCCTCCTCCCCGAATGTTCTCATTCTGGGGACCCCACCTTCGATGTTCTAGGGGATCAAGGTCAACATGTTGTACTGGAATATTTCAATGTATTGTCATTTTATCTTATTTTATCTTATGTGTCTTGTATGGTAAGGTGACCTTGAGAGTCATGAAAGGCTCTCAGCAATAAAATGTATTATTATTGTTATTCAACTCACTTTCTCCACCATGAGAGCAATAAAGTCAAAGTGTAATTTTATAAAGAACAAGTTTGTTTGGAAAAACAAAGTAAATTCTCACTGAAAGTTAACGTTTAGGATGCTCAGAAATAGGACACAAGTTTCATTTAAGAACAAAATTAAATTTACACAAAGTAACTTTTATATTACTTTTCAGTCAATGATGTCTCAGCTGAAAAATGTCCGTCTTGCCAGTCTTCAATGTATGCTGGCCGGCCATTGTGTCCTTCATGGAGATTTTTGGGTTTGCGTAGGATAATTTTACCTTTAGCAAGTTTTCTCAGCTAAAGCAATGATGAAAAGCTTGTCCTGACTTCACACCAGGAACATGTGAGTTGTTTGTTTTGCTGAACGGCTGCATTAACTGTTGTATATTTGTATTCACACCAATAACCTTTCTGCTGCAACACTGCTGCACAGCATCAACTGCCCGTGCAAACTTTTTAAACCCAGCATCCATCTGGTAACAGTCTTTTGGGCTTATTGGTTGACATAACCCAAAAGTGAACACATGAAATTTGCCTAGCTTTTACTGCTTTTGGTTGTAGACTGCATCCACAATGCTTACCTCACATGCAAAAATACAACCCTAAAGGAGTACAGCGCAAGTTCCAGCTTTTTTCCCGAAGTTCGCCTCTGGCGACAAGTGGAAGTGACACTAATGTCATGCACATGCATGAGCTGCTTCAACTGCGTTGGTCTTTATTAAATTAACCAACATTACATTCAGTCTGAGCCCAGAGTTAGTAAGTAGTAAAGTTATAAATCTTCCAGTTTCTTATGGTTTGATCGTTGAGTAAACTGACGGACTGTATGCTAACGGTAACAACAGGTTAATGCTGGCTTGTAGATCAAATATCCAAATTCAGAGGCTGAGACCACGATAACCTTATAAAATTACTGCATTAACTAAATTTAACAAGTGGCTAGAGTGTTTATCTTCCCCGGGAACAGTCATATTGCTGTCATACTGCTGCATTTCCATGCTAAAAACTTAGCATTGCAATATTATGCATCCTTATTTCTGTAATTTATCACATTTCCTTTGTTAGTGAGAAGAAAGCCAACTGTGGGTCCCGTTTTATTCCCAGACTGGATCGGAGATCCCTCCAGTTAAAAAAAGAAAGAAAAAAAGCTGCTCGGTTGTTTTCTCCCGTCTTACTCCGGTGCTGGTGTTGTGCCGAAAAACGTCCCCCTGCCATGGGGGGTTTTTCCGGCACAACACCGGTCAGAATCCAGTTTGGTTCTTTTCGTCTCACAAAACAAAACTTTTCTTCTTTGTCTTATTGGAGTCTGAGTTGGGGTTTGAGAACCTGCTCTCCATCTTTTAGCAGCAGTCATCAGTGTTGTCTCAACATGTGCGGACCTGTGGTGGCGGATACTGGCACAGTCAGTCGAACGAGAACGCGCAGCTCGTCTCCCCCACAAGTGCCCCCTAGAGGCTTTGTACCCGAAACACTTGCATTGAGCGTGCAGAAACAGTATTAGAGACCACCGCAGTGAAGAAAGATCAGCTCATTCTACACATCAAGAGCATGTGGAGGAAAGAAAAGAATAGTATTTAACATTTAAACCTGGGCAATGCACCTTTAAACTTAAAAAAGAAAGTGAAAAGAACCCAAGACATAATGCATTTATACTTATTTCAACTTCTATTTAAATTCATACTCCTCCATTCCAGACATCCTGATATTCCAAAGATTACAGAATGGATTTTGATCACCTCTAAAAGAAGGATAGGATCTACGCTTTTTCTTCCTGTACTTATCTTAGCAAGCGTTATGTTGATGCATACAAAAATGAATTTCTGTTTGCAGACAAATTAATGCTAAAGAACAGACTTATTCAAATGCACACCCCCACACAATGATCAGTTTTACTTTTTTTCTTCTCCCTCACTCTGTCTTTGTTGTGTCTCCCATGGCCTCCACTTGCAACTCTTGGCAATCTGTTCATTGTGCTGTGATATTAGGTGATTAAAAATCACCATATTGGAAGATGAGGAGAGGAGAATGAAAAGGCAAAAGAAAACAGGGAAAAAAAAAGTGCTGCGGTTCCTTCACCTACACCTGATAGGAATACTGAATGGGCCAGAGGCATATGGCTTGCCACTGATATTCTAAGTGGCTTTCATATAGTGAAAAGCCCTCCATGAAGTAAAGAAACAAGTAGGTAAACAAAAACCATAATAGCAAACCTCAAGACAAACAAACCCCATGCTCCTTGTTCTAATCTATGTTGGTGTTAGCTACTTAAACGTCTGGTGAATGAGCATTTCTCCAGTGTGTGGTGGCGATAACAACACGCTCTCGATCTCATAATGCACAACTAACAATACTGATTTAAAGCATATCAAGAGCTGGATTTTATGCAAACAGAAAAGTGTTGAGGCAAGTAAATTGATAGGTAGCTGCAGGTGTTCCAAACTGGGAAAAAAATTGAATAACATATTTCCTGTAATGAATCTGCTGTCAACCATGGAGGCAATATGTAGCCTAACGGACAGACTGAAATAAGGCACAGTGGTGTGCCTGCATCTGTTCAAGACAGTTAATAGCAGACCCTGCACAGCAGGGCCAATGAGAGCTTGTTAGCTCTCACATAAACACTCTGATCTTCATCCATGTCACTGATGGTGACTCTGATCACACAGAGAAAATTATCCAGAGTTCGTTTTTTGTGAGGATGGCAGGTGGAAACTGAACAAAATGTAGCTCCCTGAAATCCTCTGATTCATTTGTATTGCCTTGAGCTCAGTGGTTGGAGACAAAAAATATAAATCACATCAGAAGATAATGTGCCCTGCCATAATGAAAAAGATGAGTCTTGCATTACAACAATGCCAGATAGCAAATATACCATTTCCCAGTTGTTTCAAACAACAAACAGAACATTTGTCATTATCAGATTGTGAAATTGACTTCTAACACACTCTTGCACCAAATTTGTATGTTGTTACACAATACTCTCAAATAAATAAAATTCACAGTGTAAATAATCTATAACTATCAACTATCTAAATATTGCCTGAAATTCTCTCGCATACTGTAGTATAAAGAAGATGGCGGTCTTATGAGATACCATGAGAAAAAGCTTATAAACCCAAGAATTACAATCTGAGAAATGCTAAAATTGCCGCACAGAACTGAAACTCCAGTCTTATTAGCAGTTACACACAATATCAATTCTGATTTATTGTTACATTGAAAATATGAAACTAGTAGAAGTAGAAGTTTTAGAAACATAGTATTTTTATGAGAGGTAAAGCATGTTTTTCAAATCTTTCATAATTGCTGTTTTGTGGCTTCAGAATTGTTAATTTCATTTGCCAGCATTCAAACATTTACCATGACAAGAGAGGCGAAAAATAGTCTAACGTCCTCCCTCTCTTCTCTCCATTTTGTTACAGCCCTCAATCCACCTGTCTCCTCTTCACACCTGATCTGGGGACCTCCAGACTTTAGAAAACTTGATCAGCTGATCCCAGTAGGCAAAAGTTTTCCTGTTGATCATTCATCATCAGCACAGGGTAAAAAGTGACAGACTGGAGCGTGTAAAAGAGCATAAAAGAAAACCTGTATTTTTATAGAGAAGTCCAGATGAATAAAATTATGACACAGACATTATATGACAACAGCTACTGCAACAGGCTGCTGGTAACAAAGGTTACAATATTGTAACCCTAGTTATATTAACACAGGCGGAGCCACACTGACTTTTGGGTGACAGATGTCCTCCAATCACGTACACTTGATGGCCCCACTGAGGAAGAAATTTTCATGGACGTAGCCACGCCAGTAGGGTATCTACCTATAAAGGTAGGTACACCACCGGCTTCCCTCATTCCACCAAGCTTCAGTGTTAGGGCGAAAGAGCGTTATATCACACACAGGCTTCGCCCTCTATTGGACTCTATGGGTGCAGTAGGCGTTCATGTTCATTTTATCAAAACATATCGAACATCCACATTAAATGAACCATAAGAACAATGAGGGAGGACGATGAACTGGTATGCTGTCGCTGACTCTCCCATAACTGTCACTTAGGTTGTAGGGTGCCCCAGGCCAGCTTTGGCCTCGACGTGCTGCGGGCAGCTGGCCGAGGTGTGCTGTGGTCCCGTGCGCGGGTTTGCTGAGGCCGGTCATCCGGGGCCGGTAGTGGTTCAACTGGGGAATCCACTGCGAAGAAGCTTCTTCACTTACGGCATTTCTTTTGCCTGACCGCAGCGTTACGGTGGGGCAGTGTGCTCTCTCCTTTCTGCTTAGCTGCGGCAGCTAACAGTCGCTGGCTAAGCTACGGCTAGGCTGCGCTTTTCCTTCCTCTAGCCTCCTCAGCCGCTGTGTCATTAAGTGAGCCAAAGAGGCGAGACCGGTGCAGCAAAAAGATCCTTTCGGTCTCTTTTGGGGAGGGAGGTGAAACCCAGCCAGACGTAGTGAGAGCCGACAACGGACAGGGGCACAACGCGCCCAGAAGCACTAGCGACTCTGAATGAGGTGTTCATCTGGTCGAAGTGCAACCGGGGAACTCCATAGTGTGTGTACGTGTGTGTGTGTGTGTGTGTGTTTGGGGGTGGGGGGGGAGCTGCCGCTGCTATGCCCAGCACGGCCATGTTATTAGCTACTGCTGCTGCTAGTTGCTACTAGCTGCGCATTGCTTCCTGCGGCAGCAGCAGTGGCAGTGGTTTCTGGACCCTGACCAGCCAGCTGATAGCGGGATGAGGAGCGCAGACAAAGTGCCTTCAAGCGGGGCACACCGGGAAACACAGTCTCAGTTTGGCCCTGCACACACAGGAAAGATGTCACCCCCGTAACTGTCATCCAAGTCTTCAGCGGCTCCTGCCATGATGCCTTCATGCACCGCTAGGTGTCGGGAAGTGCTGGGGAGACGGATGCAGGTCAGGGTGGTTGAGCCGGGCCGTAACTCCTGGCAGAGATGGCTCACGGTCTTCGGAGGCAGTAGGAGGGGGCCGGTGAAGCCCAGCACACTCCGCCGCACTAGCCTAGACATGACTAGGGAAGTCAAGCCTGACAGAAGCGGCGCCTCACACCACTGTCGTCAGGAGACAGTGAGAAGAGCTCCACCATCTGTGAAGTAGTTGACTTGCTGCTGGTGGCGAATACTGGGTGTGTCTCGGCAGCTCAGACAGGCCGGGCGCTGATCTGGTCCAGCGATGGCGTGCTTCCTCTCGAGATGATGAAGTTCTTGGAGGGGCCACTCCTTACTAGGAGATGGTGTGTCAGTGGGCACTCGCCGACACTGAAAGCGAAGGATTGAGGGCAGCCAGTGGTGCACCTGCCTTTACGCCCTACTGGCCTGCTACGTACATGAAAATTTCAGTGGGTCATTACGTGTATGCGATTGGAGGACAGTTGTACCCATAGAGTCCAGTAGAGGGCGAAGCCTGTGTGAGATATAACTCCATTACTTGCCCCCCTGATCGTATTACACATTGCCATCATGCTCACTGATGTTGAAGTTTAAAAGGAAAAAAGCTGGTTAGAAAAACATAAAGTGCACACTAGCTGTCATGCACTCCTAGTCTCTGAGTAGCTCCAGATCTGGTGGATTTCCAGCAATGTCTTTCCAGCAGGAGGAAAATCCTGGTATGCTAAGCGTTGGCCCAGTTCCAGCGAATGTGGCCGCTTATTTCTAAAATACAAATTGCAGCTAGAGATCTGCACAGACAGTGGCCGTTTCTCAATCTGCGTACTTGTGCGTACTTGCGGGCTCGTGGACTCGTGAAACGTCATCACCCGCGGTCCAAGTCATGTTCCATTAAAAAGTTCACTTCTCGGCAAGTACGCTGGAAATCCACGGATGAAAACTTCCTCCGCCCATTTTACCAAGCATGCATCAGAGGAGGCTTGTGCATACTTGGCCAGATATAAATCCCAGCATGCACCTGCACACGCGCACCCTCCTCTTCCCTCCTCCGCCTCCAACAGCCAAATCTGAGAGATCATTTCCATTCTTTACTGTTCTTGGCCTCTTATCTGCAGCTCTCACTCCCGCTTTTCTCTCACAGCTGTTTTTGATCATATAATTATGACCTGATTACCCGTTTGCATTAATGTGCTTATGCATTGTAAATAAATATAATGTACACGTTGGGAAAAAAAAACAAAAACTTCCACTTAGTATAATTGTTTTGGGAGCAGTTATTTTAATTGTTTTTATTGGTTTCAGTACCATCACTACATCTCCACAACAATCAATAACAAACAGCTGTAAAATAATACAATATCATTTTCATGTTGACAGGCCCTGCTCACTGCTGCACACGGTTGGTGGTGATGTCACATGTTTGCGTTGTCTCAATCCGTCAAGTAGGCAGAGTCTGTACTTGTGAACTCCACAAGTGCAGACTTCCAGTACGTACCCACAAGTCTGTACTCACAAGTACACGAGAAGTACGCAAACTAGGAATTAAGAAACGGCAAGTGGCAAAATATCTTTCATTCATTCAGAATATGAAGCTTACCTGCATGTTGCTACAGACCTCCTTCACCAGTATTTGAATAGTTACTCTGAATTCTGAAAGTAAATTCTTACGATGAATGATTCTTGTTATTTCTAATCATAACAATATTACTATTTTCTAATAACTTCTATTCATTTATTTTCTGCCTGCCACAGCAATTATGGGTACACTCTGGACAGGACGCTAGTCTATCACAGGGCCAACACACACACCCAGACACATCCTTGTACTTCTATCTTTGTGAGGACATTCACTGACATAATGCATCCCCAGCCCCTTAACCTAACCCACCACAACTGATTGCCTAAACCTAACCCTTGCACTAACTCTAACCTAAACCTAATTGTAACCTAAACTCTAAAAAACAAATCTTGACCCTCAAAAATGGATTTTTCTATGGCTTTTTTTGTGAGGACCAGCCAAAATGTCCTCACTTTGCAAAATGTCCTCACTTTGCTGGTTAAACATGCAAAATGGTCCTCACAGTGTAACAAGTACAGGAACACACACACACATTCATTCCTAGGGAGAATTTAGAGTGACTAATTAACCTATGGAACCCAGAGTATCCAGACAGAACATGCAAACTCCACACAAGAAGGCCACTAATCAACCCCCCCCCCCCCCCCCCCCCCCCCCCCAGCCGAGGCTCAAACCAGCAACCTTTCTTACTGTGAGGTCGCTGTGCTAACCACCACACCACTGTGCTGCCCAATGAATACTATGCTTTCTAAATGTAAACACTAAATAAAATGTAAAATAGCTGGTAACTTCATGAAGAAATGTGTGTTACAAGCACATGAAACAAACTACAAATAAGACGTTTAAAGAGAGGAAATTGGTAACGCAAGAGAAGAAAATAAACAAAAGAACTTGTCTTTACTTTGTATACAAGGAGATGGGCAGAAGTCATATTATTCAATATTAAAAAAAAAGACGAACAAAGACAGTGATAGAAATAGGCCTGTTCCTTTGACACTCATGTTCCCATGACAACTGTTACTGGGTGGCATAGGCGGAGACATATTAACAAAGAAATAATACTGGAGATGCAAGGATGCATATAAACACATGCTTGCATGTACTTTCCCTTCTTCTCAGCTTCTCTCTCCACCTTTTGTGAGCTCTCATGTTTATTCCTTCTTCCTCAACTTGACAGGGTTTCCATTTCTGAAATTCCTGCAAGTCAAATGAAAACGAACATCTTTGCCTTTGTGATGTTTTTTTTTTTTAAAGGTTTTGTTGTATTGATGTTCTCCTTTTTGTTGTTTTCCAGCACCATAAACAGTGCGCTGAATGGGATCTAATTGGCAAGTAGTGCTCAATCAGCTTACAGATAATGTAATTTGTTTGTGACTTTGCCCCAAGTCTTTTTCTGCAGTGTCTCCAAGCTTAACACAGTGCTTTTCTGAAATCCATGCGTGAGATCCGTCACACAACAATACACATTCCCATAAGAGCCTCGCAGGCAGATGAGAGAGAAAGGGTTTATAAAGCCAAAGATCTGCTTCTTCGTTCAAAGGAATTATGACAGCTTTCAAATCAGCGCCCATTAGCACTTCATACATTTGAGTTACCATTTGGGTATTCACAAGACTGAAGAAGACTCTTCTCAAACACTTAATGTAGAGGAGTCTACACATTTAATATTCATTTGTATTGGTGAAAAATAAACATTATGCCTTTTGAAGAAAAGAAGGGATATATTTCTGAAGGCTCAAATAATATGTGTGTTTCCTTGCATCTGACTATTGAATCTCATCCAAAGAAAGTAATACAAGTTTATGTATATTAGCTGCATAATTATTGCTGGACTGACAGTGTAGCAAACTCAATACCTCTTTAAAGTAAGACTACATAACTTTCTGACTTTAAAAGTCCATGCTTTCCACTCGTTTTGATTGCTAATTGACATTTATCATGCACATTTCTGTTGTCATTGTTATCCAGGAGCATTCCGAGGCTGAGAAACTGTACATCACAACTTTGTTTTTCCGTCCTGATACGTCACTTTAAAGCAGCATTCTGCTTAACAGCACTGTTAACTTGATATCAACACCCTGGCCATTTTGAATGTGCACCATGGCTGATTTACATAGCAAAGAAACTGCTCTCTGGCTACAGCGAGCTCCAAGAAGAGACAGTGGATAAGGGAAATGCTGAATTAACCATCATGAGGAGGCACCTCAATGAGAAAATCCGCCAAAGTTCAGGAGTGGGGCTGAACAATAATTACTAACAAAACATATGAGCACAGCTTTCCTTTAGAAGGACAATGTGGTAATGATTGGATCATTGTGATAATGTTATTTAGTGGTTCCTGTTTGAATTGGCCATGAGACCACACAAGGAGACTTCACACAACAACCAGTTTAAAATAAACACACTTATTGAATTACGATTCTGCACATTACATAACATAAAATATCAAATCTAAGGCATTAAAAAGATGATATGTATTTATCGGATGGTAGACTATGAATGTGAGTTGAAACGTAGATTTGACGGTGAGTGTAACCATGATGTTAATTTGTATGATTGATTTGCAAGAAAATGAAGAAAAGATCTTAATTAATGAACTTGAGATATATCAATTGTTAGCAACAAGGAAACTAAGTCATTACTACCAATCTTAAGATGCCATCCATCCATCTACTGCTTATCTGAGGTCAGGTTGCAGGGGGACCAGCTTAAGCAGTGAAGCCCAGATTTATTTGTCCCCAACCACTTCCTCCAGTTAATCTGAGGAGGAATCCCAAAGCATGATCAGGCCAGTTTAGAGAGTTTAGCCCCTCCAGCGTGCCCTGGGTCTTCCCCAGGGCCTTCTCATCATGCTAGGATGTGCCTGGAACACCTCATCAGGGAGGCGTCCAGGAGGCATCCTAACCAGATGACCCACCCTGCTCATCTGGCACCTCCCGATGTAGGAGCAGCTGGTTTACTCTGTACTCCTCTCAGATAACTGAGCTTCTCACCATATCTCTAAAGGACAGCCAAGCCACCCTGCAGAGGAAACTCATTCTGACTTGTATCTGTGATCTCATTCTTTAAGCCTATACCCACAGCTCAAGACCATAGGTGAGGGTAGGAATGTAAATCGACTGGTAAATTGAGAGCTTTGCCTTTTGGCTCTGCTCCTTCTTAACCTTGGCAGACTTTGACCCAGCCCATGTTACTGTGGATGCTGCACCAATCTGCCTGCTGATCTTCCCACTCCATTCTTCCCACACTGGTGAGCAAGATCTCAAAATATTCATCAAAATTTAATTAAATTTTATTTATAAAGCACTGTAAATACAAAGGCAGCACAAAGTGCTTCACGTGAAAACTTCAGCAAACTTACATTTAAAATGCAGACCTGATCATAATCACTCTGTTACATGCACTCATGTATACACAAACACACACACACACACCCACGCACGCATACACACGCACAACATGCTTCCGTCTTTTTAACTGAATAAAAGATGGAAATAGACGTCTGGCCTGACGCTGCTGCAATGACGCAATATCTTGGGGATCCATTCACACTGGGAGCCAGCCCACCCATGAGGCCACTGGAAACCTCCCAGATCAGGGTAGGCCATGGTTCACACCACAGCCACAGGGCTGCAGTGCAGAACCCCAGCCTCCCAGGCAAGGATGATAACAACACTGCAGACTGAGCAGGCAAAGCCCCCACTAATAAGAACCCCCATGAGGACAAATACTACAGTTAAACACTTTGGCCAGTAAGACCAAATAAATGCAACATTGAATATTAATTGAATATTAAATAAAGATGTTCATATATATATATATATATATATATATATATATATATATATATATATATTTAGGTAAAAAAAAAACAATTTCAAAAGCCACTTAAACAGCAGACCCAAAATGCTTGCTTCTTGATCACCTGAACGTTTATCAGCCAGCCTGTGTGCTCTTTGTTATCTCCTTAGGCTACACTTTCTTCTCTCCTCTGCGGTGCTTAAAGAATGAAGGTTCATGACTGAACTCATAAGGGTGTAGCAAAAATACATGACAAAGACTTGCAAGGATATTTTTAAGAAAAAGAAAAAAAACTGGATCGTTGCATAGCCGAGAATAATGAAAGAAACACTTGTGAGCCTCTGATTCTTAATACAAAAATAGATGGTGAAAATTAATCTTACACTGTTTAAATTACTGTTGGAAATTGCACTGACTGGAAGATGTTATTAGTTTGGCGAGGACTCACCATATTTCCAGGAGAAATCATTATCATAATTGCTATGATTTGTTATGCTATATGCATTGAGCTTAACATGTATGATTTAATGTTCGGGCTATTTGCAAACATAAAGTAATCTTTAATAAAGCACTGTAAAGAAGATATTGCATCCAGTTACTGGTCTGCAGAGCTTCAGATTACTGTACCATGAAACAGACCATGTAAAGAATTAAAGCCTTAACAGTTAAAGGTTAATGTTGGTTAAGTTTATAGTCAAATGCAGGAGGGACTGCATCTGGAGTTCTTAATATTTGATAAAGCAAAACTGCTTTAACTTACTTTTCTTAGCAGCTGACAAAGTGACTTTTTGAAGAGTGTAATTCTGTAATCTGATTGTGTAGCCTGACATTGGTATCTCAGGTTTCTTTGCATGGCCAAGATGTTGTGAAAGTGTTGCTAGTTTTGAATAAGTGAAAATGACAAATGAGAAGAGGTTACGTGCATGAGTGACGTTAATTGTTAGTTTACCTTTTTTGTGCACTATTTCACTATGATTCACAGCCATGGGTGATAATGAGCAATAATGGCAATGGGGCACATACAAGAAGTACAAGTTAGACAGACATTTAACAGCTATCCAGATGTGCCTGACAAGCTACTGTCAGCCTGACTAATAAGCTTAGTGTTTGCTTAAATAGAATTACTGTGTTTCTTTACGTAAAATGGCCTGAGGTTTGTTTTTTTTTTCTTTTTTTGTGGTAAACTGAAGCTATAGAAACCACCTTGTAAAATATTCAGTTGTTAGTTATAAGAAATTTCTCTAAGAATCCATAATATATCAACCCTTGGTGACTATCCAACTAGGTCACAGTAAAAAGTAAGGCCGATACATCAGCCGGCCAATATTTTAGGATGATATTCCCTTTTGTTTTGCAATTAATCGAATTAATTGTATTTTAATTTCATATCTGCTAAAGCATTCGTGGGGAAGGGCTGCAGTCCTTTATGTTTTACATGCAACCCTGCTTCAACACAGTCTTTGAAGTTCTCTACAGTGACTCAATTAACTGCGCTTCTTCTTCTTCTTCTTCTTCTTCTTCTTCTGATGTTTATTGGTGGTTGGCAAACAGCTTTAGGTGCATTACTGCCACCGACTGCCTGGGTCATTCAGTGGGCCAAATTTAAAATACTTTTGCATTGATTTGGCTCTCTGAGTTAATTGTGATTATTTTTTTAATGCATTAATTTGCAGTGTAATTAATTAATCTAATTAATGGGTTAAACTGACAGCCCTAATATATAACAAGTTTGAGGTTTCTATTTAATTTTCTTTACAAGTGCAGTTTTTCTTTTTTTATATTGTACATTTATTTGAAATACTGTCTTAAAGGAGTTGTAAAAGTACTTTTCATTGTATCCTTCATTATGTTAATTTAGAGTCAAATGCAGTCTCAGCCCCAAATATTGTCAGGTTGAAAATATCTCTATTGGTATCGGCCCTAGAATACCTGTATCGGTCAATCCCTGGTAAAAAGGATGAAGTTGACTGACAGACAACTGTAACCACCACAGCTGCACGCTTGACTATAACCAGTGTAAAGTGTCACCCAGTCTCTCCATTAAAATGTGCCTTACAGCATTTCTCCTGCTTGCCTGTGCTTTCCATATGCTGACACTGAGATAAACAAATGTGGCTGAAAATCCAGGTTGCCTTAAAGCTGTGCGCAGACCCCACTGTGGACCAGGAAGTCATTCTAACAGATAATCCAATAAGCTGCTGCCATCCTGTTCCAGGCAGTGTAACCTGGTGAGCGAGAATAGTAGCTGGGAGGTGACAGGAAGAGCATCTCTTCACCTCTCTGAGCCCTACTGGCTCCCCGACAGTCACAGCTACCGCCTCCTGCCAAGTCACTCATTAACCCCAGCGGAGGGGCTACAGGAAGAGAGCGGAAGATGGAAAGCAAAAGTTGAGAAGAGCTGTGCCCTGATGGGAGGGAATAAATAAATAGAAAGAGGAGAAGACAGGGGAACATTGCAAGGACACTAAAGCAATTCAAATTGCTGAAATGTTCAAATAGCATGTTTAAATGTGATTGTTATTCGTCTCTCTTGCTGCCACTGTCACCAATTAACTGTTCATTGTTCTTCTTCAGATTGACAAAAAGAGAACTGGAATCACTTTATACCTGGTATGAATAAATACATTTTTAGGGGATTCAAGAGCAGCTTTCTAATTCAATATAACTTGATGAAAAACCCAGAGGAAGTGACAGAGGCTGTACATGACATCAAGAAAAGAGGACTGCAAAACTCCTGGGCCTGTAGGGATTCCAAGGG
Organism: Atherinomorus stipes; assembly: GCA_023101725.1. NCBI lineage: Eukaryota > Metazoa > Chordata > Actinopteri > Atheriniformes > Atherinidae > Atherinomorus > Atherinomorus stipes. The sequence continues at coordinate 155,612 of JALJCO010010818.1, forward strand.
AGGGGGGGGGGGGGATGTTCATATAGGAGAAGGTGGACAAGGAGGGGGGGCTTGAAGGCAAAACGAAAAGGCCATGCTGTGAGACTGGAGGAGAGTGGTATTTTAGTTGTCAGCCAGAAAAGTGAAAAGCCTCACACACATGCACACACCTGCACACACACACAAATACAAGGCTATTTTCTCCCCTTGCATCCTCTCACCTTTATGGTGTGTCCGTAGTGCTCCCTGCAGCCACACACACACACACACACACACACACACACACACTGAAATCTGTGCACAGAGTCACTCAGAGAAAACACTCTCTGATCCCATGGTGAGAGTGAATGGAAGGCCACTGCTCACATATGGCCACCAGCTCTCTGCTGCTCTGCGACCGGAGCGAGAACCGTCTGTAGATGGCACTATAGCACTGCAGGAAAAACACAGCACTGTCTCGTGGTTTTCACACACACATACAGACACACAGTGGATGCTCTGCATGGCCATGAATACACACACACGGTCAGGCATACATGCAAAAATCAGTAGTAGCTGATGTAGACAATAGATTCCATATAGTGTGCGTGTTTGTGCATCTTTCTAGAAGCCAGACAGTGCTGTAGTCATACTTTCAGACAGTTCTGCCACTCGGTAACCATATAGGGATGATTTTCTTAGTTTCTCTGTTTGCATTCTGACACCAAGGATTTCATGCACATGCACACACAAGTTAATTTAATGTATATGCTTGAGAAACACATGCTAGTTAGACACAGTTCAGCCTCTGATTGTTTTCGCAACTCTTGTGGAAAATGACACCTTATCTGTCTACAGCGTTACCATCTGCAAAATGTCACCAGTGCTGGTGGAAGCATACTGTCAGCATCTTGCTCTTTCTCACTTGCCTTGAGCCAGCCAATACTCACACTGATACCATATTGAGATTGACAAAAGAAAAAGAAAACACATAGGGGGAAAGCAGAGATACTTTGAGAACAGGCGCAAGTGTGAAATGCAGATAATAAGTAAGACAAATCAACGCTGTCGATGTGCTGAACTACACGCTCTGTCCCTTCTCAAGCCTGGAGAGTTGTTTTCAGAGGTGCTGGGTGTTCTGTTGCGTAGACTAGAGGAGAGGGGAAGGTTGCTGAAATAGATGACTCGCTCAGGGCTGTACACACACTCAGAACAGATGCAACCACAGCACTTCCTTAATAGTGTTCCTCGCACAGTAATAGTGGGAATACATCTGCAGGGTGAGCATGAGTGTTTGGGTATGTGACTGCATATGTGGATTTCAATCTCTTTGAACTCTTAACTTCTAAGCTTAAAATGAAGTTTGAGTTTTCTGATGAGCAGTTTAAAGGACGGAGGGAATTTGACCAAAATGTACCCACTGCATGCGTGGCACTGTGTGTGTATGTGTGAATCTGTGTGCATTGTAACACAAAAAAGAAAATTTGGTATTGAAAATGGATAATTGAAAATCCTTTTTCTGTGTGATAAGGGATGAAGAACAGCAAAGCCTGATGGGTAGTCCATCTCTGCCTCTGATGCTGGAATACCTGATTGAGCATAGACCATTTATAACCATATTGGAATTTGTGCACTCATTTATTTTCTTGTATTCGGTACACAGGGAGTTAGCTGAATACTTCCCCTATTTACCTTCATTCTCAGAATGAGATGAGGAGATCAATATCAATTTTATGTGCTGTGTGTGTTTAGACACACAGCCCGTGTTTGTTTGAATTTCCTATTAAATGTTGAAATGATTGTATACAATGTGTCTTGCGCTATATGTCACAAATACACAAGTACCTGACCTAAAAATGACATAAGTCTCATAATGCAGGTATTAATGTCAATTTAGAGTTTGTCATTTACTCAAAAATCTATTTGAAACGACAGATGACTCATTCTGAATTAAGGGAAGCGTATACTCATTTTTTAACACTTCAAATAGCAGCACAGAAGATAAAGAATGGAGATCAATGCTCTGGAGCTGACCAGTCAGAGCCGTCTAGGCATCTTTTAATGAGTACTTTAAGGTCAAGATAGCATGGAAACTTTAAGACAAAGAATAGTAAAGTTAAGAATTGGAGATAGGGACGGGTATAATGATACTATCGAGTCAACAGTTTGATATTTACCGGTCAAAATATTGGATTCAATAGTGGTTTTTGTACGTCCATACCACTTTGCTGATACAAAGCATGGAATTTTTTTTGCATCTTAGAGGTTCAGGCAATAAAATAGACCCTTTTCGTAATTTACTGTACGTATATATCACTCACGTATGCTTGTAACTGTGCATGGTGGTCTCTGCAGTTTGGGTGTCCATAGTGAGTTTCCTTATCCAGTGAATTGAAACTATCCTGGACACTTGTAGCATTTTCAACTGCATTTATTGATGAGGGGAGAACTTTATGAAATGGGGAATCATTTTTTAACTGGTTCCCTGTGAAGAAACATCAGTGATCGGCCTGGATTTTAGCAGTCGGCCACGTGAGCTTGAATCCATCACCAGAGCACCATCACTGCAATGTACTTTTAGTCTTCCGTTGGCCATCTGACAACCGCAAAAACATTGACTATTGTCTTTCTGTGGAAATGAGGGGAAGTTGTGAGAAAACGGGATCAGCAGTGAGTCGATTGCCAGGAATTAGTCACTAGTTACTGTGTTTGGCAACATACTGTAACTGAGCCATTTCTTCAACAAATGCAACCCTTTAAAAGGCTAAACATCCGGCCGCTGCTAGTTTCCCATTAGCACAGTCTGGTGGACGTTTAAAGGGTTACAGAGGCAAAAAGTACACTGCAAAGCCGGTGCCATGGCAACGGTTTCCAGTTTATATGGCTGACCGTACAAATTTAGGTTGATCGTTGGTGTTTGCTCACAGGAAACAGGTGACAACTGATGTGTGTCCGGAGCCGTTAAATTCACTCAATTAAGGAACTTTTTCGGTCTTTTTCAATGGACACCCAAACTGCTGAGACCACCATGTGCAGTTACGAACATGTGCGAGGGACGTATGAATAAATTACAAAAATTACCTTTTGTATGTGTGCAAGTGATATCGCTGTTCTGTGTCACATGATCATGATATCCAATCAGATATTGTGATGTCACAATGATGCTGCTAGTATTAGTGATGATGATGTTTGGTTTTGATATAATGTTTATACATTTAACACAGATTCTTGAGCAATATGTTCTATTACATTTATTTTATTGCCATTATATATTGTAACATATTCAGTTGATGAAATATAAGCAAATATATCATTTCTAGCCAAATTGCTCTATCATTTTAAAAAAGATTTATTTTAATCTTTTTATTTATTAATTTATTTAATTATAAGCCAATGAGCATTACTCAAGTATATATGCTCATGAGTTTTGTTTGGTAGTGCCTACAATGAAGACATCAATGCACACTGTAAAATTTATTTTCCTTTAAGGTGCAAACAGAATCATTTATGTTATTCAGGATGATAGCTATCAAATAGTACCACAAACTAATAGCATTGCATAGACAGGGTTGGAGAGACAGTGCGACACTGAGTCATCATAAGACTTTGTTGCATGGTACATTTAAAAATGCTGTGCATTTTGTGGAACACAGCACAAAAACATAGTATCTCCATGCTTCAATACAACTGATTGTCCAACAAAAATGTCTATTGTTGCTTTCATTTAGCACTTTGACATTTCTTGAAGTGGCTCACCAGTGATTTCAGTTTTCCACCATAAGCTTTTAGAAATAAACACACACTATAATGCAGTGCCACATGAGCATTCCTCACAATAACTTCCTGAATGCCTCTGGCCTGATAAAGGTTTTTTGATGGGTCGGCAAGCTGGTGAGTCAGACCCCTGTTCATGTCCACCCTGAACCGGTCATTTGCATAAAACTCCCCGGCCTGAATAAGAGTGCAGACAGTTGTGTGCTGTTGCCAAAGGGCCACACGGGTAAAAGTGGTTCACTTGTAAGAATCTTCATTTGAAATGGCTGATCTTTTCTTTTATCCATTTCTGCAGTTCACTCATTTTTTTCCAGACTTTGGCCCTGCTTTGCCCTCCCACTGACACATTATACACCTGCCATCTTACCCACCTCACGTGTTGTACTTCTATCAAAAACCACTTTCTTATTTAACCTCCTTCCCTCTGTCAGTCTGTCTCCATTCCTCTGCATTTTCTCCCACCCTAATCTCCTTCTCCTTTACTGCTTTCCCATATAATAATATTCTTCCTCTCTCATTTCATTCTTCCCTCCACCTCACCCAGTCCTTACCCATCCCTCATTCCTCTCCATCCTATTTTTCTTTTAAATCCATATTCATGTAATTTCTATATGGCAGCCTGGGGCTGCTGTTAGGGACTGTTACTTTGTGCTAAAGGTCTTGAAAGCCCACCTGATTTACAGTAATAACTTGGGATATATCCAGAAATACCATTATCGAAACATGGACACACACACACACACACAAACACACAACCACGCACACACACAGCTATTTTCTACCTCCTATAGCTATCTTCTGTCCTCTATCTTGCTTGCAATTTCGGTGTACTTCTTAGGCTGAGCCACTTTAACATTCAGGCATACAATTCTGTGATTTGTAATGGATTCCCAGGGGAGTCTGTGTAGTCTGTCTGCTGGTGTGCGTGCACGGCTCTGTGTGTTTTTCGGAGTGTATCGGTTTCCTTTACACTTGCGCGTTTGAAACTGTGAGGTAAATGGGAAACGCAGATATTAAAGAGCCATCAATTCATGCAGCAACAAGGGAGCATTGATTGAATTTGCTCAGAGTTACAATAACTACACAGGTACTGACAAAAATCAAAGCTTGCTTGATTCACGAGGTGTCATTTCCTTAGTCAGACAGAACACCAGTGGGATTTGATCCAAATGTAGAAATTTGTTCTGAGGAGCACAATTAGCTGTTTCCTTCAGGGATTTTGTGAGTTAAGCCAACATTACACGTCTTTATGTGATGATGTCAGGGAGACTGCACAGATGTCAGTGGTGCAAGTAAACACACAGATTCTATACAAAAAGATCAGCAAGCAGAAAACCAAAACAGACACAAACAACGGAAATATAAATACACAAGTTAACTTTAATCCATATTTTGAATCAAGAAATCACACAGTAATTTTACTTTGAAGAAATAAACATGATTACCCATGATAAATGCAGTGGCTAATTATGAGGCTCAGTTTGTGAATCTGCACTATCAAATGATGTTTTTATCCATGAAAGTTTCATTGCAGGACCTATCATTGTAAAGAGGTCATTTTAAACACCGGGATCCATAGTTTTACCCAAGTTTACTTAAAACATACTTCAACACCCAATGCTTTTAACGAACAGGGAACCAAAAATAACTCAAGGCAAATTTTGATTGAAAGTTCTGAGATATCAAACAACAGCAAAAAAAAATTAATCACCACCCAGTCAAACATGCATTAGTAAAACAGCCGACATATATATCGAATTAAACATCAAAGTTATGGGAATAATGAGTATAGCTTTCTGCGCTCAGAAGTCAGGGGATGCTACTAACAGCCAGATCTTAGATCAGCTCAAACAAACCTGTGGGGCTGAGTTTGCCTTCAGCGAGCAAATCAACCTTCTCTGTTGCAAAATGATCAGTGTAAAAGGCAGATATGAAATATTTTGGTAATTTTCCAGCTGTGTACTAATTTACCAACATTCCTAAACTGTGGATGTGGGTTTTACCTGCTACGATGCTGCCGAGGTCTCGGCATGACATGAGGATGGGAACTGGGGAGGTAGAAAGTCAATCCTGCTATAATTAACTGTTGCAGCAGTGTGTCCGTTAATCCTACCTGTCTCCGATGAAAACCTGCAAAGCTGCCAGGTTAAATAAAAAAAAAGAAAAATCTTCCAATCATCCACTCTCTGTAGTGACCCCTCTAACTTCAGTTCTCTGAAGGTGCTCATCCCTCTAATCTCTGTGATGAGGTGCACTGGTTTTTAATACCAATAAGTACATGAACATCCAGTCCCTTTACAGTTGTAGTACATGATTATTAACTTATCCTTTTTTAGTTGGTTGTAGCTCATCTGACAACTTCAGTGTTTTAACTGAAGTATTTTAACTTGACTCTTCCTAAATTCAGTCCAGTTTTCATTAGTCATTATTTCTCCAGTTAAAGCCAGAGTTTGTAATCCTGTTCAAAAACACTTTTTGTTATTGTGGGTGAAATGGTCCTTCCATCCTGACAGTAATCAATACATCATGTATTCATAAAAAGACAGGAAAAAAGTCAGACGTCTGTGAGAGCTGCAGGTCTATAAAAACTCTGACCAACCCCTATCATTCGCACCGAAAAGCAGGAATTGGTCATTTGCAACGTATAGAAAGAACGAATCGATGCCTCTATGTCTCATCTCTGTCCCTTCCCTCTCCTTGTCCCCACATTAACCACTCTGTGCACCGATCGCAACAAATATAGCTAGCGGACTGCTAACTGCTGCTGCGCCAAAAAAACCTAAACAAAAGACATGGTTCATCAGCCGTTTAATAGCAAGCTAACAAGCTATCCACTCAGTTGTTATTGGCTAATCTGCTCTTAAAAACACGTCCCTGCACTCTGAAGGCGTGGTTTTGTGTGGTGTTAAAACTTAAATGTAGCTTTCTCAAACCATTTTAGGGGAGTGGGTAGCCTAGTGTTAGCGCCGTGGGCTTTGGTGCGGAGGACCTGGGTTCAAGTCCCTGACATGACTCCTAGGTGAACCACTGTGGACCCCTGAGCACCCCCACCAACTGCTCCCCGGGCGCCTTAAGTAGCAGCCCACTGCTCTCTGATACTCACAAGTACAGAGATGGGTAAAATGCAGAGCCCTAATTTCCCCTCGGGGATCTTACCCCTTTAGGTTTAAAGAAGATTGCCCAAGCTTTCAGAAAAAAATATTTCCATGATTGTTACGGCCGGCTGTCTAACTTCATTTGTCTCTCATTTCACATGCAAACCTCCTGCTCGACCCCTCCTCTCCGACTGGCCTGGCTCCACATCACCATCATCTCCTCCCTCCCTCACCTGCTAATGACTCATCCGGCACACCTGGAGCTGCTGGCCTTGCAGCTATAAAAAACAAACCAACAGATTTTCAGTCGTGGCAACTGTTGGGCCTGGAAACAGTTTGTCCTTAGATTGTTTCTTTTGTGGGTTTTTTGGTAACTTTAGTTTGTCTTCGTTTGGTCTTCTTTAGTTTTGATTTCCAGGTGTTTTTGTCGGTTTTTGTCAGTCAATGATTATGTTTGTAGTTTAGGTTTTGAGTTGTCTTTGGTTGTGATTTACACTGGTAGTTTGGAGTTGGGATAGCTAGGCCTTTTGTTATATTTGGGTTTTGGTTACTCTTTAGCTGATTGGCGCTGCTTCTCCCTTTTTTGGTTCTTAGAATTTGTAGCTTAGGTTTGTGTTGGTTTTCCCCTTTTGGCTCTTTGGTTTAGGCTTTGTCTGTCTTTTGATTTAATTTGTTTGAGCAGCATCTCTAACCCCATCTCCTTTTCAGTTCAGTTTTTCCAGGTTTTGTGTTTATGCCTTAATTATCTCATGAACAATAAAAACATCTTTACTCCACCTTTTCAACATCTTGAAACCAGTCTTTTGTTCACGTCTCTGATCCCTAGCAGAGCTGGGACGTATCAAGGTGGGGGCTGGTTGTTGCTGGTTTTCTTGTAGAGTTTATAGTTTGTTCTGAGGTGTATTAGGGCTTGTTACGGCCACATTGTGTTGCTGGGAAAGCTGTCTTGCCTCTTCCTCTTGTAAGGCCCTAGTTGGCTGCTGTGCATCTGGCCTGTCAAGTGATGGACATTGGCTTCGGATGCAGGCTACTAAATGTGAGACCAAGGTTAGTTTGGTGAAACAATTGGTTGCTGTTGGAGTTTTGGGTGCCTGGCGTGGATGCAGAGAAGGGCACTCTGGAAAGTGACCCTGGGGAGTCAGTGTCTCCTCCTGTGTTAGCTGCTGAGGTGGATAACGTGGAAGCTGAGCAGGGCAGACCGGTTGCGCTTCCCATGTACGGGCTGCTCTCAGACACCTTTGGAGCCCATTGCGGAGCTCGGCTGACACCTGCATCAGCTCAAGCTGGAAGCTCAAGCTTTGGCACCCTCCACCTATGCTGGTGGTTGCACCATCTGTATCCACTGCCTTTGGTGTGAGCAAATGTGTTGCTCTGGGGCCTGGTTTTGGGAGTCTGTTTGTATTTTGCCTTTGGTATTTGGATGAATCACTGATGCTTTGTTTTGTCCACGTTTCTGGCCTAGCAGAGCTGGAACGTAACAATAGCTGGGTTTCCATTACACTTTTCCGAAAAATACAATAGATACTTCTTAAATTTTGAAAAAGTACAATAGTGATATGTAGGTGTTTCCATTGAATGGTATAAGCCGTAATTTTCGTAAAATCCTGTCCCGCGAGACTCCACTTTGAGGAGGATGGAGATATAAACATTTAGTGTGCTAGAGCTGCTGCTGCTGCTCATCAGCAGATGAAAGCAGTGGTTGATAATTCAGAGGTGTATTCTGTATGTATGGAGCCTCTAATCACAGGAAAATACTTGTTGCGACTTCCAGGACAGACCCCTGACGCATAACACAAATTAAAACACCTCAGGATTAACTTCTGGCATGTGGATCTCATTTCTTGATCTTGTATTCCACTTTTATCTGACACCAGTTCCTGACTGATGTGGTGATACAGCTGTTAATACGATCACGGTTACGTTTTATTAAATCCTGGTGACATATAATTAACATGTCGGAACGAGATAACCAAGTCGTGGTGCTAAAAATGTAAGCAAACGACATAAACAGCTTGTGGCCAGTCGTTAATACATGAAGAACTTAAACCACCTGTATAATGTCCTAAATTAACTCGGCTTGCTGAATTATGGCAATTCGGGGATTTGTGACTGATAAAACTTCCCCATCACTCCGATTTCACAGTAAATGCTTGTAAATTATCATATCATCATAATTAAAAAGGAATAACTGGATTTTAACCTTCTACGTGTTTCCATTACACTGCACCATGGTGCACCATGCAGTGCCTGGTGTGGTCGACACCGTCTGTTAACAAGGGCGCCGAAATGAAACTGCTGCGCTTCGGTGCGCGTTCTGCTTGCAGTGTCAGACAAGCTTAAAAAAACCTACCAGGAAGTAGTGTGCTTCTATGGTGTGTGTATTCAGCACGAGTCAGCAGCATGGTCAGCACAGGAAGTGTGCTCGACTCTGTTGCGAAGGGGAGAGAACATGGCAACCGGTCTTAATCAAAGCAGTTTAGGAGGTGGATGACAGAGGAAAGTTTGTGGAAAAAGTGATCGGTGACAGAAAGTGACACGATCGACCGAAGACACGATGGAAATACAGCAGCGACCTGCACCATCTGAAAGTGAAATAAGGCAAGCACCACAATGGGTGTTTCCTGCGGGGGAGGAGGAAGAAGGGGGGGCTGCAGGGGGGCACCTAAGCTGGGTTGTCTGAATAGAATGAGGGAGGGAGGAATAGAGGGAGACGTTTCTGCCCTCTGTTTCTGCCAAATGTTGTGTTGTGAAACAAACTTCTTGTGGCTTATTTAGCTCGTAAATAATTATTTTGCCTCCAAAACTCTTTTCTCAATGTTGTATTTGTTGTTTCATAGAAGTAAACAGCTGTTCAGATGATGAAGGTGTTACTTAAGTAAAAAAATATTGGCATCAAAGACATTTTTCCGCTTGAAGCGCACTGCAGCATTTAACGCTCGTTTTCTCAACTTTTTGTCAGAAACAGGCATTTTCGCTGCAACAAACCCATGTTCTACTGCAGATTACTAAAGAATGGAAAAAGCTAGAAACAAATGTTTTTTTTTCTGATAAAAGAAGAGAGTCTAAGCTTTCCTTTGGTACATTCAGTGTTTGCAGAGGCATAGTACACAATATTCTGTGGATCTCCAAAAATCAGTGAAAATGCTTAAAAATCCTGGCAATATGGAGCACTCTGCTCGGAAAAGGTCTGGCAGTCAATGAGTTAATGTTCCTCGTGGTCAGAGTTCCCTTTAGAAATCAAACTACACAATTCAAAATATTAGTCTTTTGACATGTTTCAAACTAATAACAATTTCCATGCCAGTTTATGAGTTTCCTCTTTTCTAAATGTATGATACCTTCATCAGCCTCAACTAGGCTATAAGCCTGATCAGATGCAGCTGCTCCCATTTAATTATGCCATTATGGTCTCATGGTTAAGACCTTCTCTGAGAGCAAACTAAAAAGGACTCATGGATTAAATTGAAGGCTAAATGAAACTGCTATTTATTTTTAACACTTGATATTTTCTTAAAGGGCATATTGAGGGAAAATAGTAAATGATTTTATTTCTCTTGCAAGTATATACTTTCCTTACTACTGGGCTGCTGCTCATGACTGTGGTTGACAATAAATTACTTCTGCTCAGATGGTTTGAACAGTAAATGTTTTATGCCGTTCTCCACCATACTCAACCCCCGGAGCAGCTAACACACTTTGTGAATTTTTAATGACTACTGCTTAATTAAAATTTTGTTGAATATACATAAATACAGTGCAGTGACCTTTCAGTGGATTTCTGCGATTCACCTTGAGATCAGACTTTAATGGTAAAATTAATTGGAGGAGTCAAAATAGGACAAGCAACAAAAGATGCACGTAGACACTTCATGCTGCATAGCAGCACTGCATAAACTCGTATCTGGGCATCACACACGTGCACGCAGAAAGGAAAAAAAAACATGATGAAAAAAAAAAGGTATTCTTAGAAGGAAACAAAAATCTAGAAAACAAAATTAGACCTAATGAAATGAGGAAGGCGTTGTTGTTTGCTCCTAACAGTTGGAACTCAATTAAAAGTTTCTTCGTTCTCCTAATGACAAATTACATCAGTGATAGAGGGAGTGACTGAAAGACACAAAGAGAGTTACAAAGTCCCTGATTGCTTTCTGAATGAGGGAGCCATCAGAACCAGTTTGGGGGAGATGGCTTCTTCAACACATGTGACAGGCTTTATAAGTCTGTGCACCGATTTCTTCACACATGCATGTTCAACCGTGCACATGTGCATCAGCTTGTCACTATAATACAAAGCCTGTCCTGCTAACAAGAAGGGGGAGGATCAGTAAGGGCAAGCCTGAGGGATTTAAAAATCAAGGAATGGAGACAGGCAAACAGAGCAACAGCAATCCCCTGAGCTGTAATGAGCCCCCCTGCCTCCTTCTTCCTTTTTTTCTCCTCTGTGTCTGCCTTGTTTCCCTTTTTCTGATGAAAAAAAAAAGAAAAGGTAGACAATGCAAACTATCAGGGAAATACAATGAGAAATCATTAGTGTGGGGTCATAAGATTCCTGTTTGCTGACTTGATGTTTGAGTGACATCATAAAAAGTAAAAAATAATCCTCTGCATGGAGAAAAACGACTCTCCACCACACTAGTGGTCTCAAAAAGAAAGAGGATATCGACTGTAAGTGTGCAGTATGATGTGAAGGGGTGGCAAAAGTACAAAGTATACCTCAATTTTATTATTTACGTCATTTATGTGTGTAGCCTCTACATCTGCTCACCTTTGCACTGAATTTAAGTCTGGGGGGCAATTGGGCCTCTAATTATTTTTAGATTTCTGAAATTGCCAATATCTTATTCATTTCATTTTAAAAAACATTTTCAAATCAATAGCAGCTATATAATTTCTAAATAAAGGCTTTTGGGAAACTGACATTTAAGAAAAGTTAAAAATATGACACATTCTTCTCTTTACAACAGCTTCGAATGAGATTTAAAGATTATAACGTTGACATTGTGCACAGAAGAAACTCACTCATGATGACATTGACTCTTAAGGTAGGATAAAATTTCAAATGTGTTATAAATATACTATAGAGTAATTCACAGATACATTAACGCAATATTGTGATCATAATAGAAAACAAAATGTCAAAGCCTGAAAGTGAGAATTCATTACATTTCATGGGGGAAAAAAATTCAACAAGAATTTATAAGGTGTTATACAACCTTTTAAGCCCTATTTTGACAAGAACCTTAGGAGCATTCGGTCCAAAAGAAATGTAAAAAGTAGCTTCAACACTCGTCTACATGATGCGGCTCCTTTTGATGTGAAAATTTAACGGCATGTAAAGTTTCACTTCAAAAGGAGCCAAGTCAGGCAGAAAGAGCTGCAAGAAAGGAAGAAATGCAATCATGCTTAATTTATGCAAAATCTTGTGAAATGACACCCTCATACAGGTTTTTATCAGTCATCTGTTCTTTAGATTCCTTACAGCCACAATGAACTAATCAGAAAATAACATCTTCCTGATTTACTGTTTGTTTTCACAAATGCTCCTCTTTTTCTCTTGTTTACTCCCAACTCAATCAAAATCAAACCGTACAACCTGATCAGGGTCACTTTGTTGATGAAATATCTTCCTGGTTCATTTTATAATTAATGGTAAGGAATGAAGAATTTCCAAAAGATTCTTCCCAGACTTCTGTGGTCAAAATGCAGTCATAGTTACATGAAAAAAGGCAGTTTCTGTGACCGAAAGCTACATAACAGGATACAAACGTGATTATAGTTTCACACATGCAGTACATTTTGATAGTAAAATGACTTCCTTGCTGCAACCCAAAACATTAACAAATCCATGTTTTGAGGTTTCTAAGAGCAAGAAAAGGACAGAGTGAAAGACAAATGGCCTCCATGGCAGCGGCATCTCCAGCCTTTCAGTATAACCTGGGCTGATCACAGACCAGATGCTAATTAAAAGATGAGCAAAGGATTTTTTGGTCAGAGTATAAAAAAGATGTAATTGTACTCAAGGCAGTAGTACACAGAGTAGTAGACTGTAGTATACCTAAATTATACTGTAATGTGATGCATGCAAGTTAAAGACCCACAATGTAACGACATTAAAAATATGTGATTCCGACTCCTTTTGTTGGCACACCAAACATTCATTGTTCCCATTTCTGGAGCCGTTGCCTCCCAGCGGCGTCCCGAAGCTGAGAAACAGCACTATGCAACTTTTCTATCTATAAAGCATTAAAATCAGGAGAGACATGAAAACAGTTTAAACAGAAGCCCTTCTAAACAGAAATGTTTTCAGGTATCTTAAAGGACTCCACTGTCTGTTGCACCCTCAGGTGTTCATCCCACAGCCGTAGTGCAGCAGCTTGGAAGGACCTGTCCCCCATTGTGCTATGTCTAGTTCTGGGTGGGCAAAGAAGATTTCAGTCAGTGGACCGTAGAAGATGGATGGTGGTGTGTGGAGTTAGTAGCTCTGTTGGGGCGTACTGTAGTGGGTCTGCTAGGGTCATATTGGGTCAGGAGGTCCTAAACCATTCAGAGCTTTATAGACCAGCACCAGAACTTTAAAGAGGGGGTTTGTGTCATTCTCAGGCACATAATTCTCTTTTAAGGCACAATCAAATAAAAGTGTTCCCCTTAGTAGTTCTGAAAATACAGTACACATGAAAAACAAGCTAAAAGAAATGTGACATCACTCCATGTCTGTATCTGACACCTTAAAAATTGCACCACTTTCCCTTTAAGATGCCTCCTGCTGTTTCTGACATGCCCACCCCACCCCTCACAACACTCTCATGCTCTGGTGGGGCTGAGCTTGGCAAGGGAGGGGGAGGAGCTTCGTGGTATTGGAGGTGCTCTGTGGTAGCAGCCGTTTTGGCAGCCGTGTTGGCGCATGAATGAATTAAAGTAACCCCTGGACCATGTTTTATAGGGAGGGAATGGCATGATCCCTTAATAAAATGGTAAAAAAAAAGTCTATTTTACCCCCCCGTCTATCCTCTGATGGATAAGCAGTCCGTGAAGACCTCAGAACTGGGCTGCTGTGGTCCACCTTTCTGGTCTTAGTAAGGGCAGCAAAGTTCTGAATGGTAGACCACCAAAGATGCTGTTACAATAATCAGGCCGACTAAAGATGGACTAGTTTTTTCAGACATGGACTTTTTTTTCCAGATTTTTCTGAGACATTAGAGCTTTTATCCTTCAGATATTTTTTAGTAAGCTGATTAGTTTTTCTTCTGTAATTTATTATTTTTTTTATTTGCAGTAAGTAACAGCTTTTTGCTCTTATCCCTGGTATGGTGTCCATTATGTGCAGTGCTTGAGTCAACCATAATACTTCTAAATATTTGTCCTTGTCATTTTTCATCTACACCTACTGTGCGAAAAAACATCCAAAATACATCAATCTCCTGTGTTCGTTTAGTTTAGTTCTTTTTTTTTTTCCAAGCATTTAATCAAATTTGTTTTCAAACTGTCACTATATCGTGTGCTTGACACTGACTCAAAAAATAATGCTTGAAAGGTATCATAGATGGTTCAGAATAATAGATGGAATTTCAATTAGAATTTTTTATTTCATGATGCAAAATACTTTTGAGAATTTGTCAATATGTTTAGAAAGTTTTTTTTCTGTTCAAAAAGAAAGAGACTGAGATCAGATATGGAAGTTTGTGAATCCTGAATAACACTTTTCTATCAACTGAAAGATAAATGGACAAGAAGCAGCTGAGAAAAGAAAATCTTTGCAAATTTCACATGCTCCAGTATGTCTGCGTGCATGTTTTTTCTTTTTTTTAAGTACACACAAACCACAAGAAAACAGTGCCACTCCCTTCACACACAGCTACAGATTCCTATAGATGACCCTCTCAGTGTCAATCTGCCTGATTTCAGCATGAAATGATAGTGGGAGGGCTGAAGTTATCCTGGCTTCCAATCAGAGGCTCAGCATGTTGCAAAGAAAAAACCCTCAGGTCAAACTCCAAACATGAAGGAAAGAGAGATTTATACTCAGAGAGGTAGAGCCAGACAGAGGATGAAGAAAGATTTCTCTGTATCAGCAGTTACACCACCTCAAGAGTAAAGGGAACAAATACTTTTGTTCTCAGCACACTTAAAGTTCAGATTCCCAGGGTGCAGGAAGCAGTACTACAACGAAAGAAGCAAGATAAGAAATTGAGCTTATGTCTTTATGTTGGCTTTAAGGAAAGTTCACTCTTTCAAATAATCTTCAAAGATGTTTTTTCATCATTTGAATATAATCAATATTTGCTGGAGTAGATGATACCAGCAGGACTTCTTAAAAGATTACAATTATTTTTAAAATTCTATTGAGCCAAAAGGTGAAAAACATAGGCCATTAAAAAGAGGGATGAAGCTTCCGCTATGTACCCCATTTGTTTGTGAAGAGCTAAAAGTGAAGCCAGTTGGGCGTTCCCATCGTCGCCATCTTTGTCCTAAAAAAATACAAAAGTAGGCGAAGAGTGGCCTAAGGGCAAAAGACTGACGCCCAACATACTCTGGGCTGAATGCTAATGGAGCTAACTCGAAAGTAACAGGAGCTAACAGGATTAGCCACCTAATCAGCGGGCTAAAGGTAAGACACGCTTGGAATTGCTCTTAGCTGACTAAAAACCACCGTTATGCTACTCTGCTACAGGCTGAGGTCCTCCTGAGAGCAAACAAGGAGCTAACTAGTAGCCTAAAGAGCCACTGGGGGGTGAAGCTTATAGTGCTTTACATTTGTAATCCAGCAATACATATTTTACAATCTCATGAAAAACTATCAACTATATAGCAATTTTGGGAATAAATGTTCAAAACCATTTGCTTGGATAGGCTCCTGGTTCCCCACAATCCTTAATTAGAATAAGCAGAATAGAAAATAAAATGAATGTCCATAAATATCACAATACCTATATTTTCCTTCCTCAGGTCTCCTACAATGCAGGTCTCATCTTGTTACAAGGGTCATTTCCACTTCTTTTGTAATACGGCAACACTCACAATGACACACAATGTAAAATGTGACGTAATGTGACGTAAAAATGGTCTTCAAGTGTAAAATTTCTGACTTAAATCCCAACCTGCACAATCCTCCCCAGAGTCTTCATTTTCTGCTTGGCCCTTACTGGTAACAGAAGTGGGAGAAAAGAACATGCTGGAAATTTAAAAAAAAAAAAGGTTATGGTCGCAAGCATTGCCACACATTTTAATACTTGTTGTTTGTGGTTACCATCATATGACATGGTACCACCTGAACCAAACAATGGCACACCAAAGCGTTTACAAGATTATATCCTGGACTGAACCCACTACTTTTGACATGTGGACAAACCGTATAAAGATCACCCAAGATGCATGTTATATAATTTTCTTTGGCATTTGAAGAAGAAAATACAGAAATTGAAAACACATTTAATGTTTCTTTTCAGCCACTAAAATAAAGTTCTTGAGGAGTGCATTAACTCATTTTAGTTCCAATTGAAGTTACATTTATCTTTGGGTGTTTTTAGTAAAGTATCCTATTTTTTTATTTCTTCGTTTTAAAGGCTTAATGTCATTGTTTGACTTACAGCAGCCTGCAGGCTGCCATTGTTCTGGCAATACAAAGAACATGACAAAAAAAATCAAGAAACTGACATATGCAGTGCATATTTCCCTTGGGATTTTTTTCTAAGTGTTGCCAGACGAGATTTTGTGAATTAGAAGCATGATAGACTGAAATAAAGTAAGATGATTGTTGGATATCTGTTATGTATAACTGTTTGTTGAGTATTAGTTTTAGATGGATGAAAACATTCACTTTAATGAAAAATTTCAAAATAATTTTTTTAAACTGTGTCTGTCACACACCCCCTCTTCCCCCCACCCCACATGCTCAGTAGGTTTATCTTCAATGAAATGCACTTTCACATAACACTGTGACCACCTGACCAACAACAATGTGTGAAAACCTCATGTAAAAACCCTGCTCATAATAGGAAATTAAAGCTAGGGTTGGGAATGATGGAAAAACAGTTCAAGCAAGAGCATTTAAAAAAAAAAACACACACCACCCGAAACCATGCCTTTCCAGAGGTGTGTGCACTGATGTTTTACGAACAGGTTTACCGATAACAGCCAAACGGATAGCTTGTTAGCTTGCTAGTAAACAGCTGACAAACCATGTTTTTAAAAGCTTTAATTCACACACCTCCAACTCCTTATGCAGTGTGAAAAGTCCACACTGCAAACGTCAACACCCCCAAGACTTGATCCTTATCTGTTGTTTTGTTTTGGGGGTTTTTGGCGCAGCAGCAGTTAGCAGTCCATTAGCCATATTTGTTTACAATGAGTAGCGCACAGAGCGGTCCAAATGGTGGACAGGGAGAGGAGAGGGACAGAGACGAGACATAAAGGCATTGATTGGTTCTCTCTATACGGTGGAAATGACCAATTCCTGCCTTTCGGTGTGAATGGCAGGGATTGGTCAGAGAAAAAAACGACAGAGATCAGGATTTACAGAACCAAACTGGCCCAAACTGTCCTGTTGGACCTGTTGGTGAAAACAGGGCTTAAATGTATTTGATGTCTGGCACCAAACCAGGAAATTCTTAAAGTCTTGTGAATTGTCAGGTGGAGTCCCAATAGACAGGACCTGTTTGTCAGTGAAATTCCATAAATGCTTTATTGGTTTGAAATCTGTACAGTTACATTTTAAGGCCAAGTAAACATCTCAAATTTGCTGCTTAGATTAGTGTTAAAGACAAGAGGCTTCTGTCTGGGAATACCTTTAAGAAGGAGTACACTTGGTCAGCAATAATGATTTCAGCAGGTAGTTTGTTCTCTGATTCTACTGATTTGCTTCTTTTCCTGTGGATCCTTAAGCCATGACTTCTCCATAGGTGATGCACACAAACATGGCCTTCCACCTCATGTAAATGGAAATGCAACTTGTCAGACCAGGCCACCCTCTTCCACAATTTTGTTGCTCGCTTATCTACTGTAAGCACCTGTAAAGGTGAACACAGGTCACCATGGGCATTCTGACAGATCAGCATCCCAGCCTGTGTGTTGACACCATTCTGCTGGAACCACTGTTAACTTTTTTTTAGTTATTTAAGCTACAGAAGTCTATATTCATTGGAACAATGCGAGCCAACCATGTGTTCCCACATTTATCTGTGAGGGTTAAGCATCCACTTTGTGGCACATTTACTTGTTTCCCTTTCTTGGAAAGCTTTTGGTAGGTTCTAACCAGTGCAGACTGGGAAAATTACTCAAGAGCAGCTGTTGTGAAAATACAATAACTCAGCTGTCAAGGCATCACAATTTGTCATTTATTAAAGTTCCTCAAATTCTTTCACTTGCACAATTTTTCTGCATCCAGCACATCAGCTTCAAGGACACAATGTTTACTTGCAACAACATATATCCAGACCCACTGCCAGATGCCATGATAACAAGATAATCAATGTTTATTGCTTCACCTGTCAGTGGTCATAATGTTACAGCTAATTAGTGTATGCCAACTCATTAAATCTAGGCAGTTCAAATATAATTCAGTATGTACAGCAGTTGGAAAATGCAGTTCCATAGGAGTAATATTCTCAGCTGATTCACTTCAGTGGTGTATTCAGTGTGTTGCTTTGCCAACCTTTTACATTCAGCTCAGTACAAAAGTAGCCTATACAGCACAAAGTTTGTAGATAAGGTTAGGTAGGTGGGTGAAGTCATTAAAAAGTTATCAGACAATTGAAAACTACCTTGTAAAGTTTCTTATGATTGCCTTGATATACTTGGTTTGAGAAATGTTGTAAAAGCAGTTGCAATTTTAGCTGGATGTTGTTTAGAAAGTTTCAATCTTCACAGGACTGTCACTGAGCGTGTTCACAAAGAGAAAACATTGCCCTTGAAAAAGTATTAAGACCCACTTTAGAATCATTAATAGCTGACAAGTCTGTTTTTTATTGTCCTTGAATAATGTTTCAGTGACAGCAGTCTTTGCCTTTTATTCCAGTACATCACTGCCGTGTTGGGCCTCTTCGTGTAATGACCCTGGCTGTACCTCTGTTCCTTCCACTTGACCTCTCCATGTGCCTCTTGTTTGCTCATCTGTCTGCCTTTTTATTTGTGTACGTGTGCCTCTTCGGCCGAGGTTTCTCATCTCGCTCCATCTTGGCTCTACTCCAATCTTGCAAGCAAATCTGTTCTTCATGAGCTCATTTCCGGCAGAGTTGTATATCTGCCCAGGTTGTCCAGTCATTTTCCATTAGATCGTTTGTGCCTGTATTTTGATTATGTGCTCCAAAGGTACATCAGCAACAGAAAATTGAACTCCTTCCAAGTTTAGTTGCCTAAACAAAAGCATGCTTACATCAAAACATAAGATATACAATATCCAAAACCCTATCTGCTGTTGCATCTCTGCATCTGGATCAAATCCAAGCCAAACCTATATTTAACTGTCCAAACGGAACCCATCATTCTAGGAGTCTCAGCCATATGAGTTCATCCCTCCTACTGTGAATGTACATGATGGGATTCACCACACTACATCTACAGTTATCTTTTACACAGGAAGATGGCTCTTTATAACTTTTTTTTTAATCACTTTTTTTTCTTTCTTTCTTTCTTTTGGGGGGTGGTTGGGGTTAGAAAACATTCAAGTAATCAGACAACACCTAGAATCAGAAGTGGATCAGAAGCACTAGCACTCAAGACTCCACTCAGCTCATTAAGGGAATCCAGTCTTAACTTGAGGACTTGATGAGATGAGTGGAGTCTGGTCTGCTACTGCGTGGTTGAAAAGAAAACCAGCAGCCACACGGCCCTTTCTGGAATCACTTTGACATCCCTGCCTTAGACTGTTCTTAGACTGTGAGTTTCTGAAGACCTGAATAGAAGCTTGGTGGATAGTTCCCATCGTAGCCCTTTTGGCAGCATTGCATGCCTCTGAGCATGGGGGGAAATTATTGACACCCAATGAATTCTGAGCTACCTGTAGCTAATAGTTAACGGAGTTAACCCGGAGTTGGCAGTAGCTAACGGAGATAGGCAGGCTAAAGCTAAGGCACGCTATTATCTGGCAAAAAACCATGGTTGTGCAACTCTGCTACTGGCTGAAGCCTTTTAGATCAAGCAGGGAGCTAGCCACAAGCTAGCACTGACAGCTGATCCTTCGCATGTCAATCAAAAGGACATGCCATGATTAGTGTAATTTCAAGGCTAAATATACTTTAAACTCAGGTCCTCAGGACCCACTGCCCTGCAGGTTTCAGAGTTAACCCGACTTTCACACACCTGAATCAAATGAATGGCTCATTAACAGACCTGCAAAGAACTTGATAAGGAAGTTTTTTCATCTGAATCAGGTGCGTTGGAGTAGGAGCACATCTAAGACATGCAAGGCGGTGGTCCTGAGGACTGGAGTTGAGAAACACTTAACGAAACAGATGAGCAACCCCCCTTTATAATTGTCATGAAAGTAAACATACAAATGTTTGAACCAGGCTGTAATCATGTTTCTTTCTACTCTGAAGTAGACTCCCCAACATGGGAGTCTATAGAGATTGGCGCCCTTTTGTGGCCAGCCCCTAGAGGATGGGGAGTGAATTGCAAATTTTCACACTTCTGTATTGGCTTCACTTTTCTAGTTTAGTCCCGTTTCCACCAGCGGGTCTGGGTCGGGTCGGACTGGATCGGTCCAGGTTTTTTTTGTGTCTCCACAGATGAAATCTGGGACAGGTACCCTAGTATCCGACCCAACCTGGGGTACTTTTTTGGTACCCCTACCGAAGGGGTACTGATTTAACTGATCCGGACCGAAGAGGTGGAGCTAACAAACAGCGATCTATTAATTCACTGAAAAATCTGTCACTGCCTGCGTGACCTGGCGTAAAAAACAAAGCAGGGGTGACTCCTTTGTTTCTGTTATGTGTGGTGCAGTGCTTTGGTTAAAAGGTGTTGCACTGCGATGATGTCACGCGATCATGTAGGAGCGCTATCTGGTTAATGCCCCGCCTCAGGGTAAGGGTACATTTTGCTGTTGGGACACAGCATGAAATCAACACATCTGTTCCAAAACCCACCCTACCTGACCCGATCCGACCCAGACCCGCAGGTGGAAACGAGCCTTCTCCTGGTTGGACAGCACACAGTGGCAGCACTTTTATTTCTATGACTCAGAGCAGACCGTTGAATGGTTTGGGAAACCTGGAGGATACCTGCCTTTATAACAGACCTTTCACCAGATGCTGGTGGAAAAATGAGGAGGTTACGGATCCCAGCGATGAAGAAAACACTTTAAAAAACTGTTAGAAAAGCTTTAGGAAGGTTGATCAGTCTTATCTCTATTTTTGCCTGTCTGTAACTGAAGTGCACTGCCTGAGTTGAAACAGCTGGTATAAGGACCTTTAACCAAAGATACCAGGATAAAATTCTACAGTGTTGCAGAAGTTCCAACAGAAATGTTAAAAAGAAAGAGCAGTGGTGATCTCTGCCCTCAGAGTGTAGTGAGAGAATAGGCTAGCTTTGAATTTCTTGGAAAGGTAGTCTGTCACAGAGTTCAAAGCCGTGATTATTGTCATGGGAAAAAGGAAGAGAAGACAAAAAGGAAGTATTGATCCAACCGAGGTACACTTGGACTTTGAATTGTAAAATATAGCAATATTGTTTTATGACTTTGTACCTTTTTGTGGAAACACTTTAAATCATGGGTGCCCAAATTCGTATCCTCCTGAGCTACTATCCTGCAATTTTAAGAACAAACAACTCTTCAACACACCTAAAATCAAATGGCTAGTTCGCTCATGCATGTAATTCAGCTCTGCAGAGGCCTGGTAACAAGCTATTCATTTGTTTCAGGTGTGTTGGGGAAGCGATACAACCAAAATGTGCAGGATAGTCGCTCTTAAGGACTGGACTTGGCACCTGTGCTTTAAAGGAGAACTCAGTAACTTTTTTACCTCAATAAATGCTTTTTGGAATCCCTGTGGGGCGAAACAAAGTGTTTACGGAGCGATTCAATGTTTCCCCCCCTCCCGCCGGGGCCTCTGGCCTGCGAGCAGCTCTATGCAACTTTGCCTGCGCCGACCCGAGCAGAACTTGCGACAACAGAAACCGCTGTACGGTACTCAGGTCCCCTATCTACCGAGCTGCTTCCAGCTCTGATTTGAACCAGACTACCAGCGCTAATTCGAAGAAAACATTTCTTTAGCTTCACCACCTGGTTATGAGAGCTCCTGGCTCTCATAACCAACTCTTTGATGGACCAGAGTGATTCACGTAGCTTGCGCTGCCTGGGCGCTGGGTGAAGCATCACTGCTTCAGGCTCAATAATCACTTGTCACGTCCGCAAAAAGTAAATAAAAGTTTGTATTCTTACCTGCTGCCCGCCAACACCAGAGAAAAATATAATCCATGGCATATTTACCCGCAAATCGTGTGTAAAACGTCCCGTTTCAGAAGAGACAGGACTCTGCTTTGGGCAGAGGGAGACAAGGTGCTGCTACCAACGCAGAAAAGTAGCATCAACAAGCTAGTAAAAGCTTAGAAATATATCCAGGGATCAAAATAGAGGAAAGACAGGTAGAGAAGCCGTCTGTGTGCTGTGGGGGTGTAGGGGGAGGTTGAACTTTATGACAGTGAAAGGACACCACTAGGGGGAGCCCCGAGCTGAAGTTACTGAGTTCTGCTTTAAATGATAGATTTTACATGCTATGCAACGTTATATGTTGCTCTGTTTACTGAACCTCTTTTTTTTTCTTTTTTTAAAAAAATATTCATTTATTAATTTTTAGCCATTTTAGACACATCTCTCAAGTATAACATATTGTAATCTGGAGTTCTGAGGGTGGATTAGTATAATTAATCATTCAGTTGAGTTCACCTGATCCAAAACTGGCTAGAACTGATTGCAGCCAAAGTTCCCGATATAATCTGAGCATACTGTAAGAAAGCACACAAACGTGCAATCTAAGCCTGCTCTGGCAAAATTGTTTGACAACTTTTTTTTTTTTTTTTAGCCCAAAAGGTGCTTATGGAGGCAACTGCAGCAGCCGAGTTTGACTTTTATCTCAAGGGGAACCATAATTCCTACCTCACACACAAACAAACACGCATACACTGTCCAGAGTAAAGTAATGGAACTCTGAAAGAGTTCTCTTTGCCAGATACATCCTGTTGTTATTGTTTTTCTGCACCTCACTCTCTCTATTCACTTTTTCTCCAGCTTGGTTTGTGGGGTATTAAACCAAGGACATTATAAGTGAGGGGGGCGGAAAGGGGAAGCAGTGAGAAAAAATAAAGGAATTGAAGAATCTAAAAACCCCATTGGGTGTGAAAGTAAGACTGAGACAGACCTGAGACGAAAAGGAACAGAAGGGTGAGAAGTGGAAATGAAGACCAAAGAAAAGAAACCTGTGAAAAAAGGAAAAAGGACGTTGAGAGGTGCTGAAAAATGTGAAGTAACATGAATGAAAGAGAACCGGTATCGAGCAGGTGGCATATTATAGATGCTGCTGAGAGGAAAAGAAGTTCCTCTGAGGTCAGTTACTGTGGTGCAAAATATACAGTACCTATAAAATCAGACACATGGCGAAGTAATTAAAATCAAACAGGAAATGGATGACAGGCTGGTTCAGCAGGCACATTTCCGGGAATCAAAAATCAAGCTTTTCAAGTTTGTTTCAAGACTACATTTGTCGTGTTGGGATAAAGGACTAAAGGTTCAAAGAGCATGTTAAGACCAAGGATATGCATAGACATGATTTATTGTTGCCTGAGCAACAGTTTATTTGCCCCATTCGCCTGAGTCTCACCTCCGGATTGGGGAAATATATAATAATGGATTAGATTTATATCATGCTTTTTCTTGCAGGGCACTCAAAGCGCTCACAGCAGATCCATTATTCTTTCACTATTCACTATTCACATTATTTCACTCATCTATGGAAATGGCTGTGTTAATAGAATAATGTCCCAAATAAAACTTGCCTTGCATTGCATTCCATGTTGATGGTTAAGTGTCCCAGCACAACATAGTTCTACACTTCCTGTATTAGGCTGTGGAGCAATACTGTATTATCTGCTGCTATGCGCACAAAGGCATTTAATTACACAGATATACATTTGAAAATATGACCATGCGTGAAAGGCATGAGGAAATGTTGGATTTTGAAGATGATTTCCGATTTGTTTCATCAAACCAACAGTCACTATATCTCTATGAACCTGAATACCGCCCAGAGGCGGCAATATACTATATAATTCCGCAGCTTGTGAGAAAGTAGTCCCTCAAAATGTAATGCATGATTTATGAATCAAGGTTTTTTTATTTGTGACATTATTCTATTAAAAGATAACTTTCTTTTTTTTTCAACCTGGACCTTATTTCTAGGAGTTTATACGTGCATTTACTCACCGGTAACATTTCAGCATCACTTTAACTCCTTTGAAAGATATTACGTTGAGTCGCCCTACGGTCTACATGGTAAATGGACTGTACTTATATAGCGCTTTTCCAGTCATACTAACCGCTCAAAGCGCTTTACACTACATATCACATTCACCCAGTCGCACACACATTCATACCCCGATAGGCACATCGGGAGGCAACTTGGGGTTCAGTGTCTTGCCCAAGGACACTTCGGCATGTAGTCTGGGGAAGCCTGGAATCAATCCCACAACCCTCCGGTTGAAAGACGACTGCTCTTCCACCTGAGCTACAGCCGCTACATCCAGTATAATGGCGGAGACAGCACAGCCTCTTTATAAGACATTATCTGCAGTAAAACTTCTTGATTTCATTAATGCTTTAAATAGAATGAACGAACGAATGAGTACTATTGTACTGGGAGTTCAGAGTTTCACAAATTGCGTTTTTGCTGTTGTCTGGGTAGCGAGCTGCTCTTCTCAGTTGTACTACGGAAGCGCACATCGTGAACGCACGGCCCCGGAAAGTGTGAGCACCCTGATAACTAATGGAAAGCTAAATCTGAACTCACGGGACAATAGTACACGTTCGTTCGTTCATTCTACTGAAAGTATTCGGGAAAAATGAAGGAGTTTTGCTGCAGATAATGCCCTACATAGTGGCTGCGCCATCTCCGCCATTATACTGGGTGTATACCGAAGGGCAACTCAACGTAATATCTTCCGAAGGGACTAAGTGATTCTGAAATGTTACTGGTGAGTAAATGCACTTATATACTCCTAGAAATAAGGTCCAGGTTGAAAAAAAAAGAAACTTATCCTTTAACGCAGACATTTACTCAGATAGTCTTGCGTCATAATTGATTTGCCTTGGGTGTTCTGTGGAGTGGATAAGATTGTTATCCACACTCTCCCGCTACTGGAATAACGAGATGAAATACAGTATGTTGATGCTGTCTCCAGTGATAAATAGTACCCTGGCTAACTTCAAAAGTCAAAAATTCCAAACTACCTCTTTAATACACACCAGCAGGAAAAGAATTGTGAAAAAAAAAACTTTTCTTTCTTATTTTTTTCATAAAATGAATTTAATTTCATGTATGTGTGCTGTTACAGCAGCATTTTTAGGTTGGATGTAAACTAATGGCTAAATTCTAATATACTTTGCAATTGGTTCTATGCACAACTCCACGACTTCCTGAACTTAAGGAAGCTCTTTTGTTTCCTGTCTTTCATTACCGGACAAACTGATTAATCCAGGTGTGCTTTGCCATTGTCATCGTGGTTACTGAGGTCAAGCACACCTGGATTAATTAGTTCGTCCAGTAATGAAAGACAGGAAACAAAAGAGCTTCCTTAAATTCAGGAAGTAGTGGAGTTGCGCATAAAGCCCATTGCAAGTAAACAATATTGTGCCCATACATAGTTTTGGGCATGAGTTCAATCTTTAGCATTAAATTTAAAGGAACACTATGTAACTTTCCTACTTTAAAACTCTGCTCTGGACTCATTTGATGACGGTATCCAGTTCAGGCTATGGAGAGCCACAGTCCTGCAGGTCCAGATGTTTCCCTGCTCCAACACACCTGATTGAATAAAATGGTTCTCCTACACAGCTTGTTGTCAAATGCTGCCCAAGCACATTGACCCATTAGTCTGATGCAGGTGTGCTGCAGGGGGAAACATTCTAACCATGCAGGACTTGACTCCGTGATGTTGCAACTGAGTTTAGCTTTACGTACGGCATCACGCGCTAGCAAGCAGACATAAACACACCAGCTGCTTTAAATGCACACCTTGGCTGATTCAGCAAAAACAGCAAGATGACATTATAGGAAGAGGAGAGAAAAAGAAAGAGAAAGAGGCAGAGACAGAGATAAGGCAAGAATCATGATAAGACTATCTTCTGTTGGCCAGACAGTGCTCACAGTACAAGTAAGATGCAAGATTATCCGTCAATAGTGGTTGCATCTCTGAGAAAAACGTTCTGCAGTGCGCCTTTAAAATGAAAGTGAGAGTTTTGGGAGATAAACCCATAAGTCAACTGAGCACGTTTTGGTCTATAATTTAAGATTAATAGCTATCGCATGAATGTGGATGAGTCTGAAACATAGTTATAAATTCCTTATGTAGCAAACTGTACTGTATGCTATAAAATATGTTTTTTAAAAAATGAAAATGCATATTGCTTACTTGTGTTTAAACATGTTTTCATCAGAATAGATGCTGCCATGAAAATTTTGTTGATGCTCTTTTTTTCAGGTTAGAGCAGTAGCTCATGAAAATGTCTGAGCACGTCCTTGTCCTAGGCAAAAAGCCAACACAGAGCATCCATACAAAAAGATAATCCATGCAAAAGACATAGAAATGAAACTGTAATGCTGGGATGCTTGTTCTGGAAGTGTTATTTTACTGCACTGTGACCACATAAATGTAAATATCTGCATACAACACAAGCTTTGCTGAAAGGGTTTAGCAGAAGCAAAGCCAGCTCACTGGAACAACAGTTTTGTTTGTCAGCAGCTTTTATGTAGTTAAGATACCCTCAGTAGCAAAGTAAAAACAAAGTGAACCTTCCAAGAAAAGAAAAATTTGGAATGCATTCTGATGCTGACGAAATGCCAAAGTTCTCTCCATCCCATTAATGCTTTGCCAGTGTGGTGCATTGTGTTTTCTGTGTGCCCACCATAAAGTGCTTCTTAGATATATTCTGCTGTATTTTTGAAGGTTTTCAGAAATACTCCAGAGGGACTTCATGTGAGAATGCAAATGAGCTCACTAAGAGAACATGCAAATTTTCTGCAAGTGAGACTGAATCACATTTTCTAAGTTTTCTTCAGCCATGACCTTTATGGCATGATGGACATTCCGAAAGTATTACCTTATATAAAAAAGAAAGAAAAAAATAATCTGAAAAGAAAATTGATCAAATTCTGTAAGAAAAAAGTATTTTGTTGTTGTTGCTTTCCTTTATGTACGGTAACAGTTTGAGGAAATACTTTTTTTTTTTACATCAAAATATTTCCAATGTTGGTTTAGGGCGAAAAAAAACTACTCACAACCACTTCTGATTTTTCCCAACTGCCAAAGCTCTGAGGCCAACACTGAAAAACTGATGCTACGCTTGCACCAGCACTTTACTAGACTACATCAGAGAGCACAATTCATCAATAGGTTAGTGTTCAGCAACACTGGTTGCATCACAGCTGTGTTTGAATCACCTATCACACCCCGCATTTTCTGATGCCTTAAAACAGAACCACAGTATGGGGAATTATATCAGTGTTGCAGCCTCTTAGACTGTTTGACTTGCACAATGTTAAACAATTATTTTCGAGTTTTGCCCTGTTGCAGCAAAGAATTACAGCTGACCTAAGCCTTAAAAATTCTGTTCATTGTCTTCACTTGGCTACTCCTTGAACAAAGCACCCTCAGATTAAATCAGTAAATTCTGCACAGCTCGAAAGTGAATATGAAAAACATTGTGCTCAATGGAAAAGAGACACTTGGGAGAAACCAGTAATTTTCCCTGCCCCAACCACTAGTGAGATTTGAAAAAACTCTAAGGCTCCTTTGAGACTCCAGCCCTATAAAATGCAATGCAACGGAAATAAAGCACAACCAATCGGTGTCAAGTTGATTTTGGCTCATACTGTAGCAAGAGGAGCCTCATCACGATTTAGGCCATGCTTGAAAATGTGTCAAAAAAGAAAGGTGAAAGAATTGTTTTGTAGGCAGGCAGGTTTATTTGTGTAGCACAATCCATCGGAAAAATAAAAAATAAAGAAAAGTTTTCAGCCTGATGACTAAGGCCATGTTCACACTGCAGATAATAGACCTTTTTGACAAAAAACGGAAGTACGTAACAGTTGGGAATCTTGTCTTTCTGTGAGGGCCAGACTTCAGTCAAACGTCAAAAATGGATCATGTTTCCACGCTGGATATTACATTTTAGCCTGTTGACTTGACTCTGCCTCGATCTTAAGAACCAAAAGTTTTGCCTGCACTGTTTCGATCATGTGACCAACGATGCATCGCTTTGACATCTGTGCATGTCAGCTGCTCCCGGGATTTTAAAGAGAGGGAGTTTGTTAAAACAGAACTCAGTAACTTCAGCTCGGGGCTCCCCCTAGTGGCGTCCTTTCACTGTCGTGTTCAACCCCCACGGCACACAGACGGCTTCTCTACCTGTCTTTCTTCTGTTTTGATCCCTGGATATATTTCTAAGCTTTTTCTAGCTTGTTGGTGCTACTTTGCTGTGTTGGTAGCAGCACAGCATCTCCCTCTGCTCAAAGCAAAGACCTGTCTCTTCTGAAACAGGACGTTTTACCCGCGATTTGCGGGTAAATATGCCGTGGATTACATTTTTCACTGGTGTTGGCGAGTAGCAGGTAAGAATACGAACTTTTATTTACTTTTTGCGGACGTGACAAGTGATTATTGAGCCTGAAGCAGTGATGCTTCACCCGGCGCCCAGGAAGCGCAAGCTACGTGAATCACTCTGGTCCAGCAAAGAGTTGGTTATGAGAGCCAGGAGCCGTGTTTAGGTGGTGTGAAGCTAAAGAAATGTTTTCTTCGAATTAGCGCTGGTAGTCTGGTTCAAATCAGTGCTGGAAGCAGCTCGGTAGATAGGGGACCTGAGTACCGTACAGCGGTTTCTGTTGTCGCAAGTTCTGCTCAGGTCGGCGCAGGCAAAGTTGTATTTAGCTGCTCGCAGGCCAGAGGCCCCGGCGGGAGGGGGGGAAACATTGAATGGCTCCGTAAACACTTTGTTTAGCCCCACGGGGGTTCCGAAAAGCATTTATTGAGGTTAAAAAGTAACTGAGTTCCCCTTTAAAGGCGCTATACCTGATTTTGCACATTTGCGAACCGTGAGCAAGGTGAAGAGTGTAGTTTGAACTGTAAGCCCCGCCCCTAACTGTTACTCCCAGTGAGAAATGCTCCCACTCTCGTTTTTCTCTCCTCCCACTCAACATGCACGAAATAACGTGCACGTTTCATACTCGTGCACAAAGAAACTCTCCAGAGAAAACTTGCATCTTCCAGTGAAATTACTGTTTTGGTTGCAGTTAATGGCTGCGGATCAGCTAAATGACATTTTCTATCATAACCGGTAGTTTACCGTAACTACAGTTATGTACACAGATGCACAGTAATGACGAGTTATGATGTTATAGGCGACATTACAACATGACAGCCTGATAAAGTTTCTAACTGGCCACTTCAGAAGCACTGATGTAAAGCTTCATTATGTTTCGTTGTAAATATCACTATGTATTATCTACGGTAGACCAGCAGAGGAAGCGCCAGCACCCGAGGACGTAAATGTTACTGAGAAGAAAGTTATTGAAAAAAATACCTGTCCAGGCGGACTTTGAGTCCACATTCAGTCCGAGGCGTCCAGCTGCTCTCTACCTTCAGTACAATCCACCGAGAACACGAACTTTATTCCTTCTTTGGTCTCTCCTGCGTTTCAAGCCTCTCTCCTCCTCAGTTTTGATGCTTACAGGCTGTTTTGCTGCGGTATCGTCACTTTCTCTTCGGTAGACGGCAGCGGTTCTGTTTACAAGTGCTGCTGTGCACGCATGTGAATGAGAGATACGGCAGGTCTTTGCTCCCTGCTGCTGTCAGTGAGCACATTTAAAGACTCCATTACACCTGAATAACCTTCATATCTCTGGCCATCGCTTCTGGATCATGTGGAATACTTTCGAACAGTTATGTGCAATAATTTCTTTACTCAACATCTGCAATACACACCAGTGTGTGTGTTTTTTTTGTTTTTTTTTATATCTATACACTGTACATGCCCACTCATCAGACAACTCACTGTATTTATTTATCATGTACAATCTGCTCAACTTTATTTATTCTAATCCTTTGTGCAAAAGTGTAAGCGCTTATCCCTTATAAGCGACAGTTGGTAATATCCAGCCCCAAAGTAGTTGGGGGTAGGAGTTCTGTGTCGGATCTCCAACTGTTAGCTCTCACTTGGTAAGGATCAATATTGTTGATGGAGGCCAAATTGGTGAAATATCGTTCCCTCGCAGCTTCAGAAAGTTTTTCTGGATAGGGTATCCGTTCAGTCTTCTTATTCTTTTCCATTTGTAATACTGAACATGCTCGCTGCTCGCATGCAGCGCTCTCCTCTCGTTTATTGCAGTCTTGTTTTTCTTCTGCTCCACACGAAAATGGCGCTAGGGGGCGTGTCAGTCACATGACTGACAAAGACCGATAGGGCCATCAAAATAAAGTCATTAAAGCCAATAAAAGTGGGTTTGATACAGATTTTGGGATGATATTGGGATTTTGGGTCGATTTACGATACATCTATCTATATTAATGTATTGATGTAGATCGATGTATTGTTACACCTGCTAGCAACCAGCAGCCACCCAAAGGCCCAGACCCCAGCCGCCACCCCAAAGAGACAAAGCCCCCCATGGTGTCGGGGTACAGGCCCCAGCGGGCCGATACCAGCAACCACCAAAACCACTGAGTGCTGGCCACCCAGGAGCGGCATGGCACGGAGCCTGCGGCTGTAGCTCAGGTGGAAGAGCAGTTGTCTTTCAACTGAAGGATCAGGGGATCGACTCCAGGCTTCCCCAGACTACAAGCCGAAGTGTCCTTGGGCAAGACGCTGAACCCCAAGTTGTCCCTTGATGTGCCTATCAGGGTATGAATGTGTGTGTGAATGTGTGTGTGACTGGGCGAATGTGACATGTTGTGTAAAGCGCTTTGAGTGGTCAGTACGACTGGCAAGGCGCTATATAAGTACAGTCCATTTACCATTGCCCCGCACACCGGGCACCAGGGCACCTACAGTACCACTGCCACTACACCCACCCACACACACTCCTCCCTCCAACTCCTCACATACCCCCCCCCCCCCCCCCCCCCCCACAAATTAAAAAAAAAAAAGAATGAAATCTGATATTTTCGAGACAGATTATGGCCACATACATATTTGGTACCAAATTTGATACATAAACATTGGATACATACATGTTGAAGTGGCCAAAGTCTGAACTATCATGTCACATTTCTGCACTGGGGGAGAGGGGATACAGTGTGATCGGATGTGAACAATGGACTGAACAATGTTAGATCATATCTTTTATGGTTCTGATAGTACATCGACTTTGAAACTATGAACCACATGCTAACACGTGTAGCATCCATTGTGCCTTCCTCTGCACATGCGGGTCACTTCAGAGCCATGTACAATTCATACTGAAGTCTAATGGAGGTTGAATATAAATGATGATATGGACGACCACTGTAGTTTTTTACAGTATTTACTGGTGCCACAGCTGCAAGAAAATCACCATTTTTTATTTTTACAGTGTAAATTTTTATTCTGTGAACTAAAGTTTTCTGCTCATGATGTTGATTGTCTTAATAGTGTAAGTTCATCATACTTAATTAGCTTTTCATTTATGCAAACTTACAGCAAAGTGAAAAATTTGGATCTTGAGTGATCCAGCAAATCTAAAGTGTAACTTTTGGCCTGAAACGTCTGGGTTCCTGACTTAAGCAGAGCTCATTTCTGTGGATGAAGCACAGATGACCACTTGTGTACACTCCAACCAGGGCACCCTAAATTACCCCGCCACATTGAGATGTCGGTGGAGTGTTTCTCAGACAGCAGCTTCTTGTGGAAATGTGTGTGGCCTCTGAATGTGGAAAGCAACTGCTGTTGACCTTCCATGTGGTACTTGAAGGGTTGAGGTCACAGGTTGCTGTTAATGCGCCCAAGCAGGCAAAGGGAATGAGGCTGTGATTGATGTGGGAATGCAGGGGGTCGAGCTCTACCCACTCCATCATGATGTTAGACATCGTAAAGTGTGACGCAATGAAATGTGCAGACACATGCACCACCTCTGTCAATTGTTTTGTTTTTCCGGGCTGAATACATCTGTTAGCCGAAGCCTTTCTAGCATCTGTCAACTCACACACCTTCCTCCTTCGACTGTCCATCAATCGTCTGCTGTTGACACTGATAAGCTCTGACAGACAAAACTCGCCGCTCACTCTGCTTTCATTCTTCCCTCTCGGACTCTTCATCCTTCCATCTTACTTAACCTCCATGCTCAGTTTCTTTCAGTTTATTTGCCTCTCTTCCTTCTGTCTACATTGCTCCTCAACAGCCATGCAGTGACAACGGGTGACACTCAAGAGATTATTGTATTTCTATCTGACTGTTTCTCAACAGCAGGGAGCAGCTTTCTCAATGACTCAATTAAAACAGAATTATAAGTAGGCTAACAACCACAGATCTCTGTCAACAGCTTTCATGTGGTGATTTTATGTAAACTTGTAGGGTAGTTCCTCTCTGTCAACTCATCCTCTGGCTTCATTATTGTCTGAGTGTGAGGAAGTCGGTGGGCGTCAAAATCCCACTGATGAATAAAAGTAAAATTCTTATAAATTAGCCTTGAAATGAATGTTCTCTGCAGTGGACGACCAGCCAATCTAATATTCAGTACTGCAAAATTAGAATATTTCAAGACAACTGCAGATGGGAAAAACAACCAGAGTATTAGATTCAGCTACTAACACCTTGTTCTCTGGAGTCACGTAACTAGCTTAGATTTCCTTCACTTTTTCACCTTTTGCCCTTTTCTTTTCCCTTTGAAGTTGGACTTCTTTTTTTTTATTGCATTTGATAAGTGCTCATTAGGATTTACAGCTCCAGCAGCAGTGCTGTAAGGGGTTAATAGCCATGTGGACCTTGACCTCAAAGGCCTTAATGGAATCAGGGACCAGTTTACCAGAGGTGATGGGACTCTGAAGAAGCTGTGACACCACTTATGGAAGCTCACACAGCACAAGTGCATGTACAATTAAAAGCCATTTTCATTTGTGGTCCCTCAGTTCACTCAGCCAATAATACTTGATTGAAAAACTCAATTTGTATGAAGCCCCTTGCATATGAAGAGCAAGAAGAAAATTAACAAATTTAAATCTTTTCTTATTCATCATCTCCTTCCAGTGCTCTTCCAGCCTCTCCTTTCACTCCATCGGGCTTCTCAGCTCTCTGTTACCCAACTCAGTGCTTTCTGATTTTTTTTTAAACGTGCACAAAAGTTGATTTGCATGTATGTGCACATGCGCATGCTACAGGTCCGCATACAAAAACAAACAGTACAAGATGACTTGTCTGACACCCAGTCTTGTTTTCTCTTCCTCTGTGTAATAAAAATGTTAATTGAAACAAAGTCTGCCAAGAAATATGTGATTATGTGTGTATGAGTGTGAACTCGGAGCATGTTTGTGGATTTAGAAGAATTTCCAATCGTCCTCCCACACGTACTCGCATCTGTCTGCGGATGATTCAGGTTGCCTGTATGTGTGCGTGCGCGTTAAACTGTCGCAGCTCGTGGTGATGCACTGTAATGTTGAGGTGGAGAACATAGAGTCTGGAAGGAAAGTCATTCATTTTTATCTGCTCTGACAATTAAACTGTAATTTTACAAATAACAGGGTCTGTACCCACCTACCTACACACACAGCTTGTAAACACATCCAGACAGATATTTTTGCATCACACATACAGTATGCAGATTTCTTGCACAATTGCTCCACTTCTGAGAAATTCAGAAGAACTGCGCTTGGGGAGCATATTCAACCACCTTCCCAGTTTTGTTGCCCTTTCCAGAAACATTTGAACAATTATTGTTTTCATAATCTTAATTAGAGATCTATGACTTCTGATACACAAACCGGATCTCATGACTGAATATATTAATGCATAGTGCAAAATGCGATTAGAGGCTCAGAAACTGTATGACAACTATGATTTCCTTAAAGGTAATGTAGAGGATCCTGGAAAAACAGATCAAATAAGCTACATTTTGAAAAAAACACACAGCAAAACTGGCCACACCTTCAGCTAGAAGCTCCGCCTCCTGGAGCATTTGACCCGATCGCTCACGAGTGGGTTGGTGAAGACAACCGAAAACCACCTAATGGCTAGCTTGTTAGCTAGCTATTAAACAGCTGATGAACTGCATTTCTAAAAGTATTATTTTACTCACCTCCAACATCTTCGGTGGTGTAAAACATCCACACTGCAAATGTCAGCGCCTCCACAACATGATCGACACCTGTTTTTTGTTTTTGTTTTTTTTTCTTTTTGGTGGATTTCCAGAGCAAACAGCTGCTCAGATAACACCAGCAGTATGCAGTCTCATGCCCATGGCTGTTTACACCGTGACATACAGTGTCATCATTCACTTGTTGTGAACGGGTCATTCAATATGATTGGATGTGGTTTTTTAGGCCTGTTTAGTCCACAGATGACTTTTTTTTTTCATTTATGTGTCAGACCATTTAATTAATTGGCTCCACTTAGGGTGTGAAGAATATTTGAAGATTTTCAGCAGAATAGTAAAAAATGCTCCTGGAGAACCCTGCCTTTAACCATTTCCCAACGTGATACCACTTCTATTGTGCTACTGATTAATTATAGCCTTTAAGTCATAATGTTGATGTATGTTAAAGAGGCCACACTCTCATAGTACAAAAAGATTATTTTGGTTGTTTGGACAAAAAAAACATCTATTGTAAAACAGGTGTTTAGCATCTTTAGAGGCGTAGTTTGGCATTTTTGACACCCACTGGATGTAGACCGAAGGGCGACTCAATGTAATATCTTCTGAAGGAGTCAAAGTGATACAGAAATTTTACTGGTGGGTAAATGCCTGTATAAACTGCTAAGTCCAGGTTGAAAAAAAAAAAAGAAAGTTGGCCTTTAACAACATACACTTATCATTATCATTATTCTTATTAGAAGCTGACATATTTAAATGCAGCATCTTACTGCAGTTTTCTCTCTCTCTTTCTACTCATGTGCCCTCACAGACTACGAGATAGCCTATGGGGGCAAATTTCCTCACAAACTTCTCGCCTTGCATTTGCATAACAGCCACCACTGAGACAAGCTACAGTAATTACCACCTGAGAAGCACCAGTGGAAAAACAGTCAGGTGCGCTCCCCAAACGCACGCCACCATAACCATAATTTAACAGTGTTTAACAACTGCACTATTAATGGAAGTATCCAACTCAACATTAACAAGCCCAGATAGCCTGATGTGAATTGATGATAGCAAATAAAACTTACTGTTTGAGTTGCTTGGCAACCATACTGACCACTCAGTTTTACTACAATTGAGAACTATTTGTTCTTCTACCATGTGTTACATTATTACCAATAAATTGTTGATTTGAGTGTGTGTGTTTATTTTTGTTTATTTATTGACTGTGTAGGGTAGCCGTTTCATAAAAGCAATAAGCCCCTTGAAGCCGTGAGTTACAGTGATTTTACAACAGCGGGGGGCCATTCTAAGGCATGGTGTGCAGCTTAAAAAGAGAAATTAAGGCATGTCACCATGTTGCATGCTCAAACGGAAGCACCATTTTAATCCCATCACATTTGTCTTCTGCAATTGTTTTCTGGTTTGTTTGTTTTTTGGCTAAAAGTGGACATCCCTAACAGAGAAAAAGAGACGGGGAAATGAAAAAAGTAAAGAATAAAGGGATTTATCTGCATCATTTACATACCCCAAGATTTGCTACTAAATGTGGTTGATCTCAGACATTCCTTTGAAACCATTATAATTTTAAAGGTGTGTCTGCTACAGGAATCTTACCCCAGCTTTACACCTGAGTGCAGTGATGCGCAGCGCTTGTAAATGCTCCGACACAAGCATTTACACCGTGCACTGAGCGCCCGCAAGTGCACTGGCTGTTGCTAGATCTGTGACATCATGGAATCACAGGAGGGATTGCAAGATCGCCTGTGATTCTCATCCAAATGGTTCATTTAGTCCACGTTTGTGTGTCATTGTTTCTTCTTTCACTGAAACCTTGTGTACATGGAGATGATGTCATGTTCAGATAGTTCAGTAGTTGAAAATCTGCACAGTGGCTTTTGTTCAGGAAGTTACCGGATGTTTTACACTGATTACGTTTAACATCTGACTTCCTGTCTGTTCCGATCTGAACTACTGAAATTTAAGCGGTGTCGTTGTGTGCTCCGTCAAAAATAGAGCTGGTGCGTATCTTTAGCACAGCGGCGCAACATGCCGGAGCGACGATGGACTACTCACGTGCTGCGGCGTGCTTGATATATTTCAAACCATTGGCTATAGCAGGTGTGATCCGGTGCGCATGGCGTGCCGCGGCGCTGCGCTCATTGACCCGGTATAAAGCCGAGTTAAACTTCTTGCGGCCACCTGTCTTGCAGGTTTTTGATGACTACCTACTCCAACACACCTGATTCAAATTAAATGGATCCAGCAGCTCGTTGCGAAGGTTTGCACAAATGTTAAACCAATGGGTCATTGTCAATGACTCATTGGTTTGAGTCAGCTGTATTAAAAGAGAGAAACATGTAAAACCTGCAAGGAAGTGGCCATTGTGGACCAGAATTTTAGATTCCTAGTCTAATGCAAATGAATGAGATGCCGTTCTCTCGAGCCTAATGCTTGTTTGTCTATACTGTAAATATATATACTGAGGCCCAAACAGTATATGAGGCCCATATACTGTTAAATGAGTTGCCTTATTTTCATTTCTTTGTCTATGTGGTTGCAGTTTGTATTAGTTTGGAATCCTGTTCTTCCTATGTGCTGTCAGTGGTTCTTTGGATAAACTTGAAATCAGGCATAATGAGGTTTATGTGTACCTCAGTGATCTTTTTTAGCCAGTACCTTCAGCAGGTGGAGGATTGTGTTGAACTACCTATGGTCACATTTGTACTTTTAGGTTAATGACCTGCTTCTGCACCAGCAGCATTATTTCTTTGCTTGTGTAGACAATACTGTGTATTGCCCAGTGAGTTATGTTTATGACGTAAGCAGCTGTGTTGGGTTTGCTAAGTTGCCTTTTGTGTGTAGTGCTATTCATGCTAGACTGACTGTTGCACAAAATGTTTTGCAAAGAGCAAATCTCAATGGAAACACCCCCCCCCCCCCCCCGACAAAAGCAGGTGTCAAAACACACACAACCTGCCCTGTCCCACCCTACATGTAGGTCTTATGCAGTTATGGACAGCAATTTGTGTGAGGACACTAAAGGAGAAAAGTTTCTAGAGGCTGTTATCAGATTAAAACAAAAATGCAGTGAAATAAGATAGCCTATGCTAGTTAGCAAAACAAAGAAAAGACTAAATTACATTAAATTAAAACCAAAAGCACAACAAAATGTAGTACATTCACATAAAAGTAGAATTTCAAAAAAGACTGTAAATAGATTATTTTTATTGTCATCCCATAATTTCTAACCCTGCATTGAAACAGTACTGCATTCTGTTCATGTGGATAAATGTACAGCTGTGTCCACTGTATGTGCACACACCATGCAGCAGACATGTTAGATACTAACTGCATTAGGTCACTTCTTAGACATTTCTGCTGGCTTTGCTTCAACATCTTTTGGTTGAGAGATGGCACAAACGACTGTGACCTTTAAAACGCACCAAATTAAATGTAGCAATCATGGCTTGTTGAGTAGTTCAAATTCACTGAAACTGTGACATCTGTGAGATAACTACAGTGCTGTTCTGTTAATTATATACTTTTGATTTGTTAATTTGCTTCATTCAACCAGCTTGAAGCTCACAAAGTCAGCTTTTATCAAAGGAAGACACATTAAGAAGCTGTCTAAAGTGTCAAAACCATTATAAAAATTGAATAGAAGTTGACTATAATTGCTGGAGTTTGACTAGCAAGTGACTGATGATCAACTATTGTTGATGTTCCTTATTTTTTGATGTGTATCATTACAGTGTTCTCTGTAGTTTATGCTGGCAGAATGAATACATTATAAACATCCATTAAAAATATTGCGAATTAGCCTCAAATTTCTTGAAGAGATTTTGTCCCTGTGCAAGTACAGCCACTAATGTTTTGTAAGACAGTTACCTGAAGCTAGATAGCAGTGCTAATCCAGTTATAGGCTAGTACTTGACAAGTGTGAAGAGAATGTGCAGAAGCCATATCCTATTTAGCTTTCAGTGAGTGCATTCACGGACTACACATTAATTCAGTTTCTCAAGATTTTCACATTAGAGCTGAAAGGAACCTAAAGACAGTCAGAACGTGAGCACTGATTAAGCTAGCGCTACATGATTCAATTTCAATTTAACAGGAGACAAGCACGGGGGGGTGTCAATAAAAAAGTTAATTTTGGTCTGGGTAATACTCCATGAGAAGATATTTGACGGGGGTGGGATGGCTGTGTTGACACGGTGAGTGTTTGAAGTCACCATGACCGTCTCCTTCCTGTATCAAAACTGTCCGGGATGGTATGCAGCGTCAATTGACATCACATCCGCAGGACAGCACAGGAAATTCGGCCACCGAATTGCAGCGCATTATGCAGAACACAGCCTGTAAAAGGCAACGGAGGGGGTTGCTGGGGCCTATCCCAGCTATCATCAGGCGAGAGGCGGAGTACACCCTGGACAGGTCGCCAGTCTGTCGCAGCTGAACAGAGGTAAAAACAGAAATTAGGTCTCACAATGGGAAAAAAGTGAGAACATTAAAACAAATATGAAACATAAGAACAATCAAGACAATAAACAGTAAAAACAATATAAATATCAGAAGAAATGAGACTTAAAACAACAGACAAAAATCAAACTAGCTGAATAAATTTCAACATGAAAAGTTACTAGTAAAAACTAATAAAAAGTTTTCTAGATATAAACTCAATATCATAACAGCAATAGGACCTTTGTAACAAAACACTTATTATGCAGAGAGGTGCATTGATAGAAAATATTGTTGCCCTTTAAAAAAAAACATACACACACACCCTTGCAACAATATAAAGTAGTACGTTTTTTTTTTTTCTTTTTTTAAAGGGGGTTAACCCAGACTTGTGCTACAAAATCCACAAAAACATACTAATAGCTATTGAGCCAAACAGGGCAAAATTAAAATAGTAGCTCCAATATATAGGATGTAAAGAAAGAGAAAAAAAAACATGCAGGTTTTGAGACACGATTAGAAATCTACCTTATCTGAAGTGTAACACAGCACGACAATTTACCGGGATGCAAACATCTTGATCACCATCTCTTTGAAGTCAGATGATTCCTGAATGAAGTCCAGCTCGAAGGAAAGTAGCGTTTTTCTGTCCATTAATACGTTTCTTCAGTGTGTAGAAGCATCACCTTTTAGCTAGGCTAGCTATTAGCCAGTCTTCTCTGAAAGCAAGTTAGACACTTTTCCTTCCCTGTAATTGTTATATCCTTTGGTTGATGTGCCCCCAGTTTCTACCTGTTTTCCCTCTAAAAACACTGAAGAGAAGAAAGATAGAAGAAAAGATAATAATCCACCTCGTTCGTGCTGTTGTCTGTCATTAACACAAGTTTGGTTACACACACACACCCATTGGTACAACATGTCATGTCAAATCGTCGGTCATTGGCCCAAATCCGCCGGTGTTGGGCTACAGGGATATAGGCCATATGAACTGCAAATGAAGGGGGCATGCCACACTACCGGTCACTATAATGCAGCAATGCAAAGTCAAGGAAAGCTGTGTTGCTCTGCTTGGGCTGAAGATAATTAGCCCTGTTAGCAGATTTTGTGTTTTTAGTGCAGGTTTGGCATTGTAGCTGCTATGGGCTGGTCAGAAGTGACAAAATAAATCTAGTCAAAATTTTTATCAATTAATTTATTCATTGTTTTCCTCATCATTATTGAAAAAGCCATGGAGGGCTAACTGTACACCCTACTAGCCCACTTCTACTAGCTGTCCCTGATTATTATTATTGACAAGGGTGTTTGCAAGTGTGCACATCCCTCATGCTGGAAATACAAGTAACAGAAACCTTGGCTTCAAGCTGTAACCTGTGTAGAGATAGTAAGCTTGCTATCTCTAACGCAGTGTATAGGTCACCAGAGTTGAAGAAGCACCTGTTTGAACATATTGCCTACTTAAGAAACACACCAAAATTGACTTCTTGGATGGAAACTTGTTTCCGAGATACAGCTTTCTTTCCAAGGTCAAAATTCAGCTGCCAATTTGAGTCAGACAGTTCAGGGAATTCAGACACACAGCATCCGTATCCAATCTGCATGGATGAGTGATGCCTATTGGCTGCTTGGGTACTGTCTCAACATGCTGTAGTCAAAGCTTACTTGTAACATACTGTATATCGGGAGCGGGATAAAAGGAAATGTCCAAATTTATTCATTACATGGCTCAACTGTGTAAACATGGAGAGTGTGTGTAAGTGCTGTTATGTGTCAGTCATGTGTTTGTATGTTGGGCTAACAGCTGCAACCTTTAAACACACTCTGGCAGTTAAATGTCAGAAAGTTAGACGGCAAAATCCCTGTTTTGTAAGACAAAGAATCGCATCATCTAGTTTGTGTGGCGATCCATTTTCAGTCTGAGTACACAGCACTCAAGCACTTTGCTCATGTTTTTTGTTTTTAATTATTTCTTTCTTCTTTAGCATAACAGCATGCAGAGAAAAAAACAATGAAACGCTAATTGAGAAAGTATGATTCATGAAGCAATAACTGAGCAAAAACTCAGACTTTTTTTCTTCATGTTTTGACAAGAGGTTGAACTCTTCATCAGGTTTTCCCGTCACAGCAAAACAGTCTCACATTTCTGTCCTCAGAAAACCAGGATGGAAATATTGCCTCCTCCTTCACTGGAGAACCTTTAAAGTTCAGATTTAGGAAAATATCAGACTTTTTATTCTTTTTTATTTTCGGATGTACGTGTTTTACATGTTCATCGCTGATAAAAAAAAAATGACTGATGGGAAGATTTCAAAGTCAAAGGGAAGCTTGCAGCCCTTTAAAACTCTTTTGAGGAGTCCCTCCCCCCAACTCTCTGATCTGAGGAGAGATGAAAGTGGTAGCCTAATGCTTGCTAAGTGACATTTCTCCATCTCTGATCTCTGTCGCTCACACAGACAGACAAGGGAATATGAAACACAGGCTTAGCATCAAGGATCTCTGCTCCCTCCCTCCTTTCTTGTGTATTTTGGTATCCATTTCTGACTTTCTGTCTATCTCTGCAGTTCTGAATCTCTTTTTATTTGGCATTTGACTTCATGCCAGCCTTCCCTCCTATTTCAAATCTGTTACATCAACCAAGTCAGAATTCTTTTTCTTTTTTAGGGGGGGGGGGGTGTATACACAACACAGAAGTGTTTAGTAATTTGTAGAGCGTGTGTTTGCACCATCTGCTTATCTTTTTGGTTCATCACTCTGTAACCTTGAGATAAAAATGTGAATGACACTGG
Organism: Atherinomorus stipes; assembly: GCA_023101725.1. NCBI lineage: Eukaryota > Metazoa > Chordata > Actinopteri > Atheriniformes > Atherinidae > Atherinomorus > Atherinomorus stipes. The sequence goes on from JALJCO010010818.1 coordinate 197,147, forward strand.
ATGCCATTGCTGTGCAATTAACTGCAGTAGCAGAGTGCATACACATGCATATACTCAGTCTATGAAATGAAATCTCTGAGGTACGTTTTGTTGTCCATCAACAGATTATGACACACCACTGTTGCGTATCTTGTAATCCGATGAAATGTTTATTCATGAACTTGACTGTAAAAGTGCATTCACAGGTACACAAACACCCCCACACACCCCCACAGAGAGACATCGTTTTCCTGTTCCTCATCACCCTCCACATCACAGTGCTGCCTCCTAATCACCACGAGTCAGCTCCCACAGGGGAAATAATTATATTGTCAGCTCTCTGTCACTGTAACACATCTAGCAACCAAAAACATCGACTACTAATAAGACACATCAGATGTCATACAAGACTTTTGTAACACCTTCAGTTTCCAACTGTAACTCTCACTCTTCATATTACAAGGACAGATGGATGACAGATGTCTGTCTGCGAGTGCTCCTTATCTTCATTTTTTCAGTCTCAGATACATTTTCTTCAGGTCACTAGTGATCATCAGGTTAATTTAAGTGTTTTTAATGACAGCTGATAGATTCTGCTTTTGTGTTAAATGTGCTTTGCACTGATGCTTGAGCTCCTTTAATGATCATGCATTGGATTCAACCACAGTTTTTCAAGGAGAAAGTTGTCGGTGGAATAAATGTGTTTTTGGTCGCCACAAGGAGAGTACCGAGTCACTATGTGATGATCGAGCTAAATATGACATGCCGCCTCTCTGCCTCTCCACTTCCACCTACCCCTCCATTAATACAGCAGTTAATCACTTTCACTCAACCACTGAACTCCCCCTGAAGCTAATTTGGCAAGCTTCGGCTCTTTTTCTTTAGAAAAAAAGAAGTAGGATTTCCTTCCCCTTATTTTATGGTCTGGTTTTTGATTGATGCTATTTACCATTTGTGGGTGTGCATGCATGTGGAGTGTCACTGACTAGAGGAAGGAGGAGATGTATGCATTTAAATAATTTAGGGTGGATATGTTACCAGTATCAAGACTGAGCTCTGCTTGTGACTCTACTCCTTTACAATTGGATACATTTCCATTAAAGGATGATGAAATGAAATTGTCAATAAAATAAAATATGAAACTGCTTAAAATGAAAACTAAAAGTAGCTATTTTGTATGAATTGCATGGCATTTACTGCATGTGATTATCCATATATGTCAGCATATTACTTATATGGACATCAATTGTTTAACAGTAAAAAAAATAACAAATTAACTAATTAAACCAGCTTTGTTGAAAACAAGAAGTATTATTTTTAAAAAATGTTTGACTTTAAAATCAAGTATTTTTTGCATTTCTTCTTCTATTTGCTTTCCTTCCTTTAATTTTCTCTTCTTTAATTCCCCCATCCTTCCCCTTCATTTGCCTCAAAGCCTCTCTCTCTTAGCTGAAACGGTTAATAAGGGGACTCGTTTCCACGAATATTACAACTGTGTTCATTATTCTCCGGCTCACATAACTTTATGTCCAACAGGGACCAAATGAGCGAACATAGTGACTCTAACGAACAATTTGTCCTTTTGGCGCAGCACGTATAATCTTTATTAGATTGAGCCGTAACATGGTATTGGCAGCAATTAGACCCTGGAAGGAGTCACTGCTGCAGAGGTTAATAACTGGAGTATGTCTGCGTGAAGCTCCGTTATGATAGAAAGGTTAGTTGTATTAGAGACTGTGGCTGTGGGCCAAGCTACACAGGGAGTCAGAAACGGCAAGCTGGGTGCTCAGGGAAAAATATTCATACTGGAGACTCGGGGTGTGAAAATGGTCTCTGGCCACTGAGGGAAATCACTGCTGGTGTCTGGTCTGTGGTCTGTCTGTCACAAGTTGGTGTGCAGTTCATAACGATGGAGCGTTTAGGGAGCAACTTTTGAGTCCAGGGGGTTGGTTTGGAAAAAGCCATTTTCTGAATCTTTTACTGAGCTCTGCTTAACCTGCTTAAGTTGATCTCATGTACAGAAAGCACACAGAACAGCTTGCTGAATAAGTGCCTGCTTCAACCTTCACAGATAAGTAAACAGGATCATATAAGTTTACTAGCAATCCGGATGTTTTAAGCATTTGTATTTGCAGAATTTCATCATTAGTTTTCAGTACTAGGGTTTACATATCAGGGTATAATAAGAATAAGAAGAATAAGAATAAAAAACAAGCAAAAAAGGAAAAGCAAGAGTTAGCACCTAAAATTTACCCTAGTAGCACCAGCAAAAGAATTAAACCCAGGTATAATTTATGCACACTCAGAAATAAAGTACCTAATTGTACCTTTAAGGGTACAGAGGATGGTCACTGGGGTTGTAACTTAAACGGTACTTACGTTGTACCCTAAACATTCGAGAATTATTTGTACTCTTAGGGCCAGATCTGTGAAAAGTTTGCATGTTGAAAAAGGTGCAAATTCATTGCACCAAAAAAAAAAAAAAGTGTAATAAAAGAGTTGTGGCTTTCAAAGGAGCAAAATAGCATTTCTGCATCCAATTTATACGTCTGCTGCAATGAATTTGGAATATGGAGTGTTTGCAGTTATGCAGTTGTGCGCGTGTTCGGAGGAGAAAACGTAAATTTAATCAATTAGAACTCGCAAAGCCTCTCGCCTGATAATAGCTGGGATGGGCTCCAGCAACCCCCGCGACCCTGAACTGGATAATAATATATATATATATATATATATATATATATTTTTATATATATATATATAACATAGAATAATAAAAATTATCGTGGATCATAGATATTTTAATGTTTTCTGTAAAGCACCTTGAATTGTCCTATACAATAAATGTGTGATACAAATAAACTTGCTTTGCCTTATCACCATCAATAATGAAGACCTCAGATGTACTGTATTCAAAACTCCTGAAAACATTTTCAGTGAGTCATTTTCATTTAATTAACACTTAGAGTCAACGTCTCACAGTCCCTCGAGATGTCTCGGTAGGTAAATGAATGGAGCGTGAAGGTACAGAAATAAAAAAATGATATAAGCTGACAAAGCATCTACTGTACATGAACACACTCCAACAGTGACAAAAGCAGAGAGGCTGCCCTGTACAGAACATGCATGCATGCACACTGTTAGTTCATAAGCTCTTTGCCAGAGTCTAAGTGGGATGACACTTTGGTTAGGTTTGAAATGGAAACATGTGCCAAGAGCGTCAGTCTTAGATGCAAATAGGTGCTTGGAGGCAGAGCTACAGACGTCTACCTGCCGTTGGTGAGGCCATTTAAATCTGGAGCTTTATTGCCAAGATGGGATCAAAGGCAAGCTGCCAGGAGAACTCCATCTCTCTTGGAAACACAAACACACACTCACTAACTAAAATGAATTCAAAAGGGGAAGTGATAAGAATGAGAGACAGGTTTATATGGAAAGAGATGATGCTTTTAGTGTTTCTGTTGACATTGTCTTTCTTCATTTGCTTACTTGCATAGATTGACTTGCCAAATATCTTCTTCTTCCTGCATCACTTCTCCTGCTTCTTGAACATAACTTTCATTTTCTTTCCATCACTTTCTCTCATCAATCACAGCATTTTTTTTTATTACGGGTGGGACTTTAATTTGTTAATTGATTAATTATTTAATTACAAAACAAGAAAAGCATTCGGAGAGAGCAGACCTTTGCCAGGCAAGCCATTACCCCTTTACAAAATTCCCGGACCCAGAAGGTGATTTGAATCACCACCTGATGTGAGATCCAGTGGATAATGGAATTAACAGCCGATGGAAGTGGTAACAACGTACAGAAATATGACAACATGTGTGGCATTTATTGGCATAAGCCCCCCCCCCCCCCAATGGACAAAGTTTGTCTGTGTATTTGATAGAACCACATTTTTGTCATCACATACTCGGACACAGACGAGTATGAAGACACAGATGAGCTCACACTTGCGATGAGTGGGCTTGTCTAGCAACAACAATCATTCCAAACATTCCTGTATTCAGACGGTGATTCAGATCATTTTTCTCTGTCATACTGTCATACACACCCTCTCTAAAAATTTCAGCAAAATTCATTCGTAGGTTTTGGAGTTACAGTTGTGCTTGAAAGTTTACATACCCTCCTATTAAAGAAAAGCCTAAATTCACAGTAGTAATTCAAATGACACAAAACTGAAAAAAAGTAATGATAAATAAAAATTTACAAAATTATTATTTGGTAAAACAAAATACGGATTTTGAATTTTTGTTTAAGAAAACAATTTTTAAAAATTAACAAACAAAACTGTCCCAGACTAATTAAAGCTCCTTGCTCATGAACAGTGGGTCAAAATACCTGTCAACAGGTGCAGAAGTCTTATTGAACATTACAGAAAACACCTGATTGCAGTGATTGCCTCAAAGGGTTGCTCAGCTAAATTTTAGCCTCGTCATGCTTATATACTTGCTTTATTTTTTGTTTGTTTTTCACATTTTTGTTTAAGCACTATACAAAATCAATGTCACGATGTTCATCACATTTTCATTTATTATTATTTTGTAAAATTCAACTTATTTCACTGGCAGCTGATTGTATTCTGTCTGTCATGGAAGGGTGTGTAAATTTTCAAGCACAACTGTATTTTGATAACAGACAAACTAACACTGATGAACACATAGCACCCACGCCCTGGCAGAGGTAAAAATGAACATGTTCAGAAAAATTACGCATTTAATCACAGTTTGTATTAAAAGCAACACAGAATGTTTGTCAGTGCCGATTTTTCTGGTGGAGTAAATATACACTCACTCATATACACTCACTGACATGTTGCAGCCAGTTCTGCAACATGTCAGAACTGGCTGACTTTGTTGCAACATTTGGTGAGTTTTTAGACCCCTCTAGCAACCCCAGTGTTACTGGAGACTTTTAGAGACAGACATGAAAAAACGTATCATTTACTTCACTCCCGCAGGCCCCGTCCCCATTCCCAAATCAAATACACTCAAGAGGCTGCAGGGCAGGGAGCATCAGTACCAGCTCGCAGCTGCAGTGAGAGCAGGAGATGTTCACCTCTGCTCCATGAACCAGATTAAAAATGAAACCCAAAGCCACCACTGGCTGATCCAGCCAAGGCTTACTATCAGATATTAATGCTTCTTAATGAAGATTGTGGACAAAAACATTTAAAAAGTGAAAAGTACTGTAACATGTTGTAGATTTTTAATTAGAGAACAGCAGGAGCTGATAGTTAAAGTAATTCAAATGACACTTAAACATTATGTCAGTTCAGTTTAGGGATATTTTCTATTTCTTTTTAAACCTTTAAAAAAGAAATTAAAAAAGAAGATTGAAATACAATTAAATGTTTTTTTTCATACATTAATAGAGCTTGAGTTTACAATATTAATGTCTGTGTCCATTATTAGATTCAGTCGTCCAGAAAAATCCATTTAAATTGGGTCTATTATTGCGCTATGCAAATAAAATGTGATTAATTAAGATTAATTAATTACAAAGCTTCTAATTATTTAGATCATTTTTTTTAATTGAGTCCCACACCTACCCTTACTGTAACTGTTATTGTATGTTCTGGAAGTCCTATTATATCTCTTAAACTGTATATAGTAATTTTAAATGGTAAATGGACACTTAAACAGCACTTTTCCAATTGGTACATCGGGAGGCAACATGAGTTCAGTGTTTTGCCCAAGGACACTTTGGCATGTAGCCTTGGGAAGCTTGGAATCGATCCACCAACCCACCAGTGGACAGACAACTCTTCCACCTTCCACAAACATGGCATCTGCTCCATAATCACTGAATAATGATGACAAAGGACAGATTTTTTTAAAGGCTGCAATGTTTTGTTTTTTTTTGTTTTTTTTAACTTTAAAGTTGTTAGACAGTTTGAAAGGGCTCCTAAAGGTGACATCACAGAAGCATCGCTGATACCTTTAGATGCTGACATCAAGGTGGACAGCAGAAGAATATGTTCTATAAAAGCCTGTATACAGTAACTTTGCACTTTTGAGATGGATGTAATGTTATGGATGGGTCATCTGTATAAGATATACTCTGCCTCTGTCAGCTGGGCCACATCCCAGAACACCCTGAACAGGATACAGCTGGGAACAGATAGATGGATGGATGAATTACGTGCCTCCAATATTGTCCATCTTCACATTTCTGTTTTAATCATCTGATGCCAAACAGCAACTGCCACCTGAATACTTGCAGCAAAATTGTTCATTGTGGTTTGAAGAGGAATCCTGGTAACGTAGCTTACATTGATCTATATATTAATGAGCATCTGTTGTACGGCTGCTTAATGCTGTGTGAAATCCCTCTTCAGTTCATTAAATTCCTGCAGCCATCTGAAGGCAGCAGGATTAATTTGACAAATTTAGCATTCTCTGATTTCATAAGTACACAGAGTAAATAAACACAGCTTGCTGTATTTACATCGATTATTAAATCATATGCAGATGACATCAGGCTTTCACATAATAACAGTGCACAGCTTTTAACATCAGACTGGACTAACTTTTTATTCCATCTGTGTTAGAGGCAGGTTTTAGATCACTCCAAGGTTGATTTGTGACTCAGAGCAGCAGACTGATGCAGTTCTACATAAGACACTGCTAACCTAACCACATAAACGAGTCCTCTGAACTGATACTGGAGACCACAGTTTGTTTGCAGCTCTGTCAGACTGTAGCATTCCCAGATTGTTCAGACAGTCAGTGGGTTGTAGCATGTTAAAGACAGAGTGGATGATGTTTTCCAGGAGCATTTTTTACTATATTGCTTAAAGTCTTCTCCACACCCAGATTGCAGCCAATTATTTAAATGTTCTGACACAAAAATTTTAAAAAATGAGTCATCTGTGGAACAACCAGGACTGAAAAAACCCCATCCAATGAAATTGTAATGGCCCGTGCTTATTGACTGAATGATCGTGTGTCCATCAAACTCGACTGCCGTTTGTTGCCCATGTATCCTCCCCGCTTGCGCTCGCAACTTGCTGTGACCATCTCACAGTGCACACTATCGTGGCTGCTCTTATCTATGCAGCTGTTTGCTTTTAAAATCCACTGAAAAGAAAAAAATGGATGTGGATCAAGTCATGGAGGTGTTGGTGTTTGTAATGAGGATGTTTAACACTGCAGATGGAGTTGGAGGTGAGGGAATTATCACTTTTTTTAGCTTTTTCCTCTGCTGTTTACTGGAAAGCTAACAAGCTATCCACTCGGCTTTTCTTGGTTATCTTCGCCAACCATCGGCGCACACGTTCCTGAGTTCTGGAGGCGTGGTTTCAGGTGGGTGTATTTTTTCAAATGTAGCTTGCTTGAACTGTTTGTCCAGGATCCCCTACCCTGCCTTTAAGCTCCATCTATTTGGGTCGGATAGGTAAGATTGGCACCAGAGATGCACCAATCTAGTTTTTCCCGTCCAATCTGATATGATACCTGGGCTAAGCTTATCGGCTTGATAATGTACCCAATACTGATCTAATACTACTGTTGAATGAATGAACCATATACCTTGCCATGTGATTGAAAGCATCATGCTTGACATAAACATTGAGCCTTTTTTTTTTTTTTTTAAAGGGTAACAAATTAACACAAATAAAAATATACTTAATTCTATTTAGCAACAAATAAAGTGTACCTTTATTATGATATACTGTAAATTACAGAAATGACTGGAATGCTGGATCGGCCACATTCATCCAATATCTGATCAAGCTAATTATTCAATGTCAGAGCCAATATCTGATCCGGGTATCGGATCAGTGCATCTCTAATTGGTGCCCTAATGGAAGGGTCCCAAAAAAGTAGAGCGGCTCAGGTTGGATATAAGAGAACATGTCCCAATTTTGCCTGTGGAAACCGACTCGAACCTGCTGGTGTAAACAGGGCTTTACACAATATTAACAAGAACTATGATCATATTTATTTTAAAGTCTCCTTGAGATAGAAAAATGTATTTTCCAGGAGTGCCCTGGCCAAGACAGCAGAAGAGCAGTCAGGTTACAGAACAACCAGACACAATCAAAAATACACAATACTGTTCATGGAAACAGATTTGGTTTCGGAAAAAAATCGGTATCAACCAATATCCAAATTTCAGATATCAGGATCGCATCGAAACCTTAGAAAAAGTGGATTGGTGTGAGATGACCTTTACTTTCCTCTTTTCTTTTCTTTCTTTCTGCCAGGTAGACTGAAAACAAATGACAAGAGTATAGAAAATGTTAAGTGATATCACCACCACACCTGCTTGTGATAAATCCTCAAGAGAAACCTGTTTAGCACATGGGCTCATTCAGGAATTTTTCCAAACTTTATACAACAAAGATATTCAAGTCTTCTAAATTTCCTTACTGTATGATATATATTCGTATTTGTTCCTTAGGATAACGTTGAAAAGATGTCAGGGTTACAGTGTATACCTGAAAATGACTTAATCCCCACCCACTGGTTTAACAATCCAATCACATTTGAAAAAAACTGAAATAAATCCGTTTTAAGAAATCCTTCCTTTAAGTACATCTCAGCGTAGGTGATGAAAATGCTTAGTTTTTGTAAGCATATTCATTTCTGTTTCTATTTTGCAAAAACGACCAAAGTCCTTCTTTAGTTCTGGTGGTGAACTTTTGGACTTTTGACACATTTATACGAAGACATGTCTTGTCCCTTGTTTCTGCTCGTGCTACCTCTTTCCTCTAAAACTGTGCCTCAGGGGTCCTCCTGTCAACTCTGATTGGCCAGATGAGGGACTAAGCAAGACACACTGAGGAGGTCAAGTGTTGTGGGAAGTCTCACACTTACAGGATGCAAAGAGACACAGATGAATGAATAATATAAAGCGTGAATACAAAGGGTTGTTCAGTGATGGAACAGTAAGGAGATAAACTTGAGAATGAACAGAGTTGTTGGAGATGCATGTGTGGCTCAGTGTTTAAGCTGCACCCATCCGTCTCGCTTCCCCCGTCTCCTTCTCACCTCCCTGCCTTCCAGCTCCAGACTGTCCCCAATGTGGTCGTCTAACATAATGAAAAAGGATGTCTTGTGTGTGTGTGTGCACATGCACCCACGTGTATTTGCTTGACTGCGCGTGCACAAGCATGTGTGTGACGTGTTTGGTAATGAATAAGGATGTGCTGTGTGTGGAGCTGGTCGTTAATCACTGGCAGTGCTGGCAGCTAACAGATAAGCAGATTGATCCAAGGCCACCGAGGGAACGCTGCCTGGCACTGGCCCATTCATCACACACACATACACGCACACACATGCACGTACTGTATACAAAGACAGTGGAAAGGCTAGCCAAAGTGTTTGAGGATCATCTCTGACTATTTGTGTTAACATCTGTGAGAGTTACTTTAGTAGAAAGTAAGCTATGGGGAAAGAACAAGGAAAGAACGGGGGATTGCCTGGACTGCCAACATCTGCAGCCGCTCCATGATTGCTCACCTGGAAAGCCCAACCTGGCATTTGTTACTGTCTCAAAACAAGCACACACAAATACATAAAAGAAAAAAAAAGCACATACACCTGCATAAACACACAGAGACAGATAAGGGTCTTTGCTTTGGTCATCCAGAAATCCCAAAGGGGCCTCTGAGACTCGCTATCTCAGAGAATGATTGGTGAACTTACGCACGGACGGACGGATGGATGGATGGTAGGAGAGAAGACAGGATGACAGGATGACAAAACACAGTTAAGGACACGCTCCAGTACGATGTGACAGCTCGGCAGGCCCACCAGGGAAGCTGGGGAGCCAAGAGGAATACAGCAGGAAAAAAGGGAGAAGAAATCCGGAGAGGAAGCTGGAGGTCAAACATCTGTGCTTTGCCTTTTTTCATGGTTTCCATCACATGGTCAGTGGTGAGAAGAGAGCCACCGGGAATCAGGGATGTAGAAAAGAGTAAACCAGGCAGAACTGACTGTATCTGTGATTTTTTTCTTTCTTTTTTTTCCAGCATAAACTTACTTTATTGACTGATTGATAGAGTTAAACTTCAGAAAGATATAAATATGATTTTGGAGCAGTGCAACAGTGCAAACTGAAAATATACAGTTTCTTCCTTCATAAATTTGTTATTTACAGATCATACTTTTTTACATACATTATGTTGTTTTCTGATTGGAGTAAACTTTTCCAGACAAACCAGTTTGCTCTTTGCTTCGTAATCATCAGTGTTGTATATAATAGCTGTAGTGTGAAGAGGTTGAGACATGCAGACTCTCTATAGCCTGGTACACCCGCCTGACTATTGCCATGTACAGATGTGGGCATGAAAAAGTTCCCCTTTCTGCCGACTGCCAGCCATTACCAGCGACTTCTCTGCCAATTCAATCGCACAGGGAAACGCCTGTGTGCCAAGGGGAAACTATTTCAGAGCATAAATGAATGCCCGGAACAAGGATGTTTCCACACGCCAAGTTTGGACACCGTGCTTGATGACGTATTCGTGGGACAAATCGTTCAGCCAGTGATAGTGCAGTAATAGTGCACTATTACTGCACCACTTCTGGCAGAAAAATGCAGAACTTTTTCAAGCCCGCATCTGTTTGAGATACACAGCACATCATACTGGGATCCTTCAGTTGGAGACTGATTTTCAACTCGAGAGAAATGGCGGGACTAACAGGAACAAACTGAACTGGAGAGAACCAATTAGAGCAGGGGTGTCCAGCTCCGGTCCTCGAGGGCCACAATCCTGCAGGTTTTCCATGTCTCCCTTCTCCAACACACATCTGACTCAAATTTATATGCTTCTAGATTCATTTAATTTGAGTCAGCTGTGCTGCTGCATGTAGGCATGGAAAACCATCAGGACAGCGGCCCTTGAGGACCGACTTTGGACACCACTGAATTAGAGAAACACGGAAGTGACGCAAACGTCTTTTTGTAAGGGGGAAGTCCTCAGAGCAGCAAGTTGTTGTGGTTTTAAGGACACGTGTGGCTCATTTAAGACACCAGAAAGGACATCGTTACATAGTTGCTCCTCTGCGGCCGCCATTCTGACTGTTTATGGTTGGAGAATTGAGTCGCCTAAAAATATGTGTTGTAAAGTCCGGTTAATTTTTACACCGGAGTAGAAATCAGTTTTCAATGGAGGGAGCCTAGACTGACTTGCCGTGCATCTTATACATGGCGTTGGTCAGGCTGGTGTCCCAGGCTAGCCTGTCTAAAGTCTAAAGTGACCTGGGAAAAGGAAGTTATGGAAGCAGAGGAAAGTTTCTCGTTCTCTTGGGTCCCCTAACTCAGATACAGCTGATTTTTATCCTTTTAATGCTGCTTCTTCTAATTTCTCTGGTGAATTATGTTCCTTAGTGTTTTTCTTACTTGAACCCTCTGAAGCTCAATTTGGTGTATAGCGATATAAAATTGCTTTATCAGCAAGGAGAAAAACTGACATTATCTAAACTTAGCATGTCTTTGACATTTTTTCCTGAACACCGGTCAGTCTCATAAAAATTAACAACCACAAGCAGTGCAGACTTATCACTCATGACTTTTTCTTAATGGGCCTTGTTTAACCTGGAAAACTGCTGGTAAATTTAGCCTTAAATGTTCCAACATCAAAGCTACACAATAGATTTGTTCATCAACCTTTAAAAGCCTGAGGGGCTTGAGAACACACGGCTAAACTGTGCAAAAATGTCCCTTTTGGAGACCTCATCCTAACCGATCTCCACTACAACCTCAGTAATTTTATTGTGCTTCACTCTAGCTGGACTTTGCAGAGATATTTTTCACATATTAAACTATGATTTGAAAGAGGTTAAGAGCTGCAGCTGCATCATTCCCAAACGATATTCATCCTGAATGTGTTTGTTTTTCAGGCAAGCCTGAAACCTTTCTTATTTGTGCTTTGTGCCATCTTCATTCCTTTTTTTTTTTTTTTTTTTACCAGTAGCACATAACACATGCAGTACTGATATTTATACATATTTGCAAGGTGCACGAGTATTCTCTCTACTGATTCCAAAATTATTCAAATAGACCTTGTGGTTGCAGAAATATAATGAATTTCCCATTTCATTGTGGGTATGCAATTTTTGAACAGAGGTAAAAAAAAAAAAAAAAAAAAGCTTGCGGCTCAAAGGATGAAGTTGAAAGTGTCAACAGTCCCTCTGGCTGGAATTCGAGATGGTGAAAGGTCAAAATAAAGCTTGATGCATAAAAATCTATGATCAGTGAAAAAAAATCTTAGAAAACAGCTTTTAGCAGTGCTGTAGCTTTTGTGCCTCCAACCTTGTACTTCAAAGTTTGCATTTGAAAAATGCAGTCACCTAGCAGGAATTAATCACAACTGTACCGACAGCGTGTTCAATGTTGTAATATACTGTAGCTGACTTAAAGAAACAGCAAGACATTTTGTGAAATATGCTAAATGGACAAGACTTTCAGAAGGTTCCATCATGTGAATTAAACAGACTGGAAAGAAGAACCCTCATGGACACTGAAAGTCCTGAATAATTTTAGTCCCTTTGGATGGAGCCAGGTTTTCTCTTGATACTGGTCTCTGTACAAGGGTAAGCTAATTTAATGTTAATTATTCATAAAACCATCGGTGCAGTAAGTTATTTATGAGATGTATTTGAAAAAAAGAAAATTTTGCAACCAAACCCTTCCTCTTCATTAAATTATTTAATTTGATTAGAAAAATGATGATATCCAAAGGAGTAGTGTGTAGTTATGACAACGCCAGACAATATTACTTTGGTTATCATAATTAACTTTTAAAAATATTTAGTGTCAGACTCTAAATATGAGTAAGTTTTACACCAAATCCTGCTTCAGTTTAACCCTCCTGTTGTCCTCATTTTCTGTATACACCCCATGTCCTCCGGGTCAAAATGACCCGTCTTCATTAAACCCCCAATATAAGCAGTTTAATTTAATTTTAAACACAAAATATTATATTGCTTGAAGAAACAACTTAACATTCACCACAAATTGTGTGAATACTTGTGTTTTTCCTCGTCATCTGGCAGAAAACTGTATTTTATTGAAGACACCACTACCATTATCAGTTGTATTATTGTTTCCTGTATAGGTGGTAAGTAATATTTGTATAGTATTTCTATAACAGAAATGTGCTAAAATGAGATTTTAATGCATTTTTTATTCATCCCAATGAGTCAGTTTTTTTGTTTTTTGTTTGTTTTTTTTTTTTTGCCAGTGAACAATGTAAGAATATGTATAGTACAGTACAAAAATGTGAACATGTGAACCAAACAACAAACATCTCATTCAACAGCACATGTAGGGCAATATACAAGTGCACAGCCTTTGCAGATAAATTTCTTACACCTGCAGCACACAGTATGTGTTTTACAGTCCTTCTTTGTTGGGCAAAACTGACACCTCTTCGTCTTGCTTGCCCCAGCTTGGGCAGCGGCTGTGACAGCTGGCTCCTCAGGTCGGTCAGGAGATGTGGTACTCTGAATAGCTTTCACAACTGCTGCAGAGGCTTCTGTGCGGGGGACATGCTTCCTTCTTTCAATGAGCGGGGTTACAAGCGCCTTTCCGAGCTGCTCCAGGAACACCCTCCTCTTGTTTGCTTACTAGACATGATTTCTCTCCAAATTTCAAATGCATTGTAGGAGGAAACATCAATAATGTTGTGGAAGATGACCAGGGGCCAGCGGGTCGTCATCCTTCTGCAGCTGTAGGTTCCAATCAGCTTATCCAGGTTGTCCACACCTCCTTTGTTGCAGTTATAGTCAAGGATGATGGTTGGCTTCTTGTCCTCACAATCACTAATGTCAGCATCTGTGTGCAGGGTGCTACTGATTGATCTGAGACTAAACTAAGACATTGTCGCATTCTGTGGCGTGAAACTGACTCTGTGACTTTGATTTCAACTGAATTTGACTGACGGGTCATTTTGACCCGAAGGACATCTTTGTACCTTTTTTTGTACAGCTTATATGAAAGTGTGAATAAAGGCAAGAGTTCACTTTTTCTAATGTTTGGGTCAATCTAGATAAAGTCATGAAATTTCAAATTGAAAAAATGTTGTTTAGGGGATTTTTTGTAAGTTTTCAACACAGTGACGGGTCATTTTGACCCGAGGACAACAGGAGGGTTAAACAAATAATCCATTTTCATTTTCTTCGATAATATGTGAAAATTCTAAATCTCTGTAAAATGTGCTACAGTTGAGTTTTGTTAAAAGAACAGATTGCTTTTCATTTAAATGTATGATTGAGCTTAGGAATAAAATTATATTGTTTCTGCTAAATCATCATGTGATATCATCTCATATTGACCACTGGGCCCTGAATTAAATAAAATCAAAACACATTATGTGATATTGCATTGTTATCCATTGAGGTGATCATCTATTTCATGGTCAAACTTGTGATTTACACCCCGTAGTTAGGAATAATATATATATTTTTAATTCTTAAAGGGATATTGTGTAACAATTGTATATCACAGCAACTCGCTAATACTTTGTGCTGCGCTCACGTGAAACCAGGCAGACAGCAGACGGACGACAGCCGCTGCATGTAAAGGCACAAACAAGCCTCTATGTGAAGACGTGGTCTGTCAGTTACAGTGACTTCAGTCCACATCTATTATCTTGTCATGGCGAGGTCGTATTGTTTTCCCTGACCCATGTTTAACCGTCTTTCTCTCGGCTTCTGTGATTAAAATTACATCTGGTTTGTTAGAGACGGCCGTCTGCCCGACTGCACGTGAACGCAGCATCAGTGTAACGTTCGGTTCCTCCTCACTGCACCCGCGGTGACTTTACAAAAGCATAACCTCGAACTGAGCTGTCACGCTTCTACTGAACTTAAAAACATGGCATCACGACATGGAAGCCACCACCGAGCCGACCTGTTCGATGTATATATGAATGATACGAACGGAAAATTCAGAGCTTAGAGGAGCACTTCAGTTTGCTGATGGGATACTGATTAATGGAAATACACTTGAAAGAAATAATCAATTTTTGTGTATAGATAACAGGAGAACTTGCACAATATCCCTTTAAAGAATGAAATAATTTCAAACCCATCGCCAAAATGTACTGGGAAGTTTTCCGAATCAGCTCCTCTTCCTCTAAAGTTTCAGAAGTGTGCAACTCATCCCTGGTATTTAGCTACTGTATCAGTACTGATGGCTGAGTGAAAAAGATTAATAAAAGGCACATGAAAAAAAGTGCAGCATACGGCAGACAGGTGATTACCACACATCAGTGGCTGTTAGAATGAAAATACAAATAAATGGAGGGATAGATGGTGGGAGGTTCGGAGATGAGGAGGGATGAGAAAACGCTCTGTGAGCAAACCCGTGAGCTGTAATCATTCAGCAAGAACACCAGGAATCTCCTCCATTATTCATTCTTTCCTTCCCTCATACCCCTGTCTATCTGATAACAGAAGTCACACAGGAAGAAAGAACACAGAAAATATCTATCTATCTATCTATCTATCTATCTATCTATCTATCTATCTATCTATCTATCTATCTATCTATCTATCTATCTATCTATCTATCTATCTATCTATCTATCTATCTATCTATCTATCTATCTATCTATCTATCTATCTATCTATCTATCTATCTATCTATCTATCTGCTGTAAATTTAAAGGCCAATGTAAATTAGTAAACCAAATTAGTGGGCTGGCTAAAATTCAAGACCAGTTTGTTCTTTTTAAACTCCAGGAAGCATGTGTGAATCAAGCAGCCTGAAAGTGTTTGCTGCTGTAACGCCTCGCACTGATGGAAATATCTGCCTGTATACTTCTGCCTGTATTTTTTTTTTTTCACACATTTCACACCAAGCCTCTGAAACATTAACTTTCTGAGAGAATCCCCATTAGAATTTCAAACTTTAAATGACTCATGCAACAAAGCCGTCGAGCAACTTTTACAGAGCAGCACATGATCCTCTGGCAGCCAGAGGAGCTGAGAACACTGAAGAAGTGATGAAAGCCAACATGTAATTAATGTGAGTGTGTATGGCATGGATTAATCTAATAAAACACCTTAATCTTCACACAATTAAAAGTGTGCTGAAATCATTGCGCTTGGGTCCTCAGATCTCCTTTCGGATTTAAGGACATCATTTTAATTCCCAAGAGTTGGTGATCTGAGGCTCATAAATGCATTTTTTGTCATTTTTTTCTTCCTCTTTCTGAATGGCTGTGGAAAGACCTTCACAGAGACCTCTAAGACCCAGAATTACAGGTTTATAAGCAAAAACAGATCAAAAGGAGAGAGAACCCCTGATGATATCAGAAGGGTGTTGACGTGGATTAACGGTCAGTAAAACCAGAAACACAGGCTTTTAATAATGGAAGAAATGTAGGAGACACATGCTGAGAGAAGTGATGGACTTTGAAAGGAGACTAAGACATACTGCATGCTTTCGATGGAAAAATAGTGGGGGGAAAGCAGATTCTTGTAGAGGACAATCTAAAATCCAAGCAATTTCTTATTCATGTGTTGGTAATCCTCAAAGGATTTACTTTCCATGGCTATAACTACCCGGTTTTACTTGGTGAAAGATACCAATTCCCTTAAGTTTTAGTTTTCACAGCCTCTTCCACACCAACAGGAGATCATTGAGGATACCTCATCCATCTTGTTGCTATTGGGGACAGCAGTAAGGAGGAATCTGGCATCAGAGTTCTTGTTTACCGTCATATATTCCCATAAAGAAATGTTATTCTGAAAATGAGTTGATCAGCTGTAATCATGTAAAAGGTGTTCAGATGTGGTCACGTGGTGACAGTGGTGGGGAAGTTGCTTTAAAGAAGTTACTTTTGCTTGTTACTCTAAAAAAATCTGTTACTAGTTACTGTACCGTTTATGAAAAGTAACTTTTTATATTACTCATTACTTTTATGTCGCTCAACTTTGAGCAGAACCTCATATCTGTTCCTAAATTTGTAGGCATACATATTGTAACCCACCAAACACAAGACGTCATTTCAACATTGTTTCTTGGGCTAAATCTGGTCGACCTGTTACGTTGAAAATGGGGCTGAGTCTGGATCGTCTGATTTAGTTCAAATTTAGCCCAATATTAGACGTTGAAAAGTCGTTGAAAAACGTTTTTTCAAAGTCTAATTGAAAGACAGCTTTTCACCTTTCACTTTTCAACCACATCAAAACATTGTTTAAACGTTTTCAACGGATGGACATGATGTCTTTTCAATGTCTTTTCAACCAAATCTTTCTGGGTGAGAAAGTTCTACTACAGAGGACACAGCAGGTATTTCTTCTATGCTCCTTATTCTAAAAAATACAAACAGAAAACTTGAGCATAAAACATTTGTTATCACAAAAACATGCTGTCCACCAGGTTTCTAGTGTAACGAGCACTGAGTTCTTGTTATTATTGATAATTATGTTCTTATGGCGGTCTTGTTCTTGAAAACATTGAGTAAATGTGTTGTCCTCATGGGCAAACTGCCATCTGGTGGTCCCTCTTTCATCTAGGACTAAACTGCTCTAATTATTCACCCGACAACCAGACATATACAAACATCTACAAATATTTTAGGCGTTTTATCACTTTTTTAGACATTTGTTGTGTATGTGATCCCCTGAGATGAAGATTTAATAAAGTAATTCAAGGCCAAAAAGTACATGGACCTCTTGTCACATCTGTCTTCTTTTATCTAAGCCTTCATTGAAGATTGTAGCACAATCTGAACATGAGATAGACAGTGTTGTAGTTGAAGTGGTAAAAATGTGCCAAAATAGGTGAAAACACCCTTCTTCAGTCTGCAGTAAGAGGTGAAACACAAATGCTAAGATTGGCTGCTGTTGTCGTGGTGACATTGTAACTTTGATTTTTTAGCTATTACTGCAGTTGCAGATGATCACAAGTTGGTCACTTTGGAAACATCTGTTTTTTTCCAAGTTAATTCAGCTGGAATGCCAACTACCTTATCATGACACCACCTACTTTACTTCTGGGCGCTCAGAACTACAAGCCACCTAAGAATGCACCATCTTCCATATAGTGTGTGGTCTAAGCGCTTGAGAGACGTACTGTAAACTCGCTTGTGCCTGGGAAGGCAGTGTTGTTGGGTCATAGGCCTAAAGACCATGTCTGTGGTTGCACCTGTGCCTGAGAAAAGTAACGTTGTATCCACTTAAAAAAAGAAAAAGAAAAGACATAAAACTATGTTTCATGACCAAATTTTCAGTTGTAGCACTTCTTTTTACCTGAAAAAACTAAAAAATTTACGTAACTATAATGTAATACTTTGTAACGTGTTACCACAGCACTGGCGACAGATCAATAAAAACAACATGAAGCAACTTACAGTAGGTAGGCGTTAAAGTCTAAAATCATTTTAGAAGCACAAAGTACAAGAGGTGAGGTAAGTTAACAGAGTCCTACCTACTATTAATCTGGCTGTCTTTTAAAACTGAAAATGATCTCTTTCTGAGTGGCCATTAATCGTTGCAGTCAGAATGATTAATGTCTCCTTAATTTCCTCACAAAGCCAAACTACAAAATGTCAAAAATTCAGTTTCTTTTGATGGAAAGACTGATTCTTTGGCACAAGTTCAAATTATTTACAGATATCTGAAGTCTCATTTTTTTCCAAGAACACTTCCTCTCCTAACACCTCTTACACCATAACAAGCCCAACTGCACTTTGCACTAGAAATGTGTTATTCTGAATGTGTTATTCTTGCACTCTATTCTTCAAATAGATAGATTACAATCAATGCTTGCAATGCTGTTCCTAAAACATGTGCTGGATCCATCACCATGGCAGCTTTTACCATTTATCAGACTTCTTGTGACAATTTTCAAAATGTGCATCTATGAAACCCGTCTTTTTTTTAAAAAATCCATAAGAACACCTCTTTAGTAGTCGTCTCTGAGTCCTGCATCACTGTGTCCACCAATGGTCTGGTCTTCCATGAAGGCACAATCAAGTGTAACGTGTGGATATCCATTCATTCTGTCTTTGTGGTTTCTATCACAGAATCTGTGTATCCCCTCCTACAGCTCACACTGGAGAAGTGCATTCATATATAATCAATTATACTCGTCTTTGCTCCAAAGCTTCCGTTGATGCAGCAACTTGTGGTGACATCCCAGCATGTTCTGATAATTTAGATAACACTCCTTGCATCGTTGTCGTTCATTGAAGCACTTCTGTGTTACAGAAGCATGAATATAACAATAACATTCATAACTGTTATATACAGCTGTGTGAAAAAGTTTATGCCCCCTTTCTGATTTCTTACTTTTTTGCATGTTAGTCATACTTGAATGTTTGAGATCATCAACAAATTTAAATGTAAGACAGACACACAAGGAAATAGAAAATACAGTAAATGATTTGGCCACCCTTAACAGCGACAACTGCAATCAAACGTTTGTGATAATTGGCAATGAGTCTTCTACAGTGCTGTGGAGGAAATTTGGCCCACTCATCATTGCAGAATTGTTGTAATTCAGCCACATTGGAGGGTTTTCCAGAATGAACCGCCTTTTTAAGGCCATGCCACAGCATCTCAATGGGATTCAGTTCAGGGCTTTGACTAGACCGCTCGAAAGTCTTCATTTTGTTTTTCTTAAGCCATTCAGAGGTGGACTTGCTGGTGTGTTTTGGATCATTGTCCTGCTGCAGAACCCAAGTGTGCTTCAGCTTGAGGTCACCAACAGATGGCCGGACATTCTCCTTCAGGATTTTTTGGTAGACAGCAGCATTCATGGTTCCATTTACCACAGCAAGTCTTCCAGGTCCTGAAGCAGCAAAACAGCCTCAGACCATCACACTAAAACCACCATATTTTACTTTTGACATGATGTTCCTTTTCTGAAATGCCGTGTTACTTTTACGCCAGATGTAATGGGGCCTACACCTTCCATAAAGTTCAACCTTTGTCTCGTCAGTCCACAGAGTATTTATCCAAAAGTCTTGGGGATCATCAAGATGCTTTTTGGCTAAACTGAGACTTTTTCAAACAGGGCCATGGAGGTTTGGATTTTTTCCACCCCTCACTAATAAAAATCTTCATTCAGAAACTGCATTTTCTGTTTACTTGTGTTATCTTTGACTCACATTAAAATTAGTTTGATGATCTGAAACATTTAAGTGTGACAAACATGCAAAAAAGTAAGAAATCAGGAAGGGGGATGAACTCTTTCACACAGCTATAATGATGATTATGATGATGAAAATATGACTGTCTTTTAGGAGTTACCGTTCTTCTATATTGCATTTTAGTCCATGAAATTCAAATTCCAGAGGCCCTGATGGGCGAGAAGATGAAGAAACAAGTAGAATATGAGGAGAATAATAAAATTCCAACCATATCTGCAGCTCAGAGTTGTCAGCCCTGTAAATAGCTGATATATGGAGATAAACAGGAAATAGAGATGAGAGTGATGGAAGGAAGAGATGGGCCATGTTTAGAATGAGAGAATTACAGTAGATGTGTACACACACACACACACATGCATCCACACACATCAGTGATGATTTAAGGCCATGGCCTGGCATCTCTATGACTTTCAAAGCAGGAAAGAAGCGGAAATGAAAAGACGATAACGCATGAAATAATAAACACGCACAATAATGCACATGGTATCACACACAGGCACACACACTTGTGTTAAATGTCACTCAGCTCTGGTTATATTGAAGTCTGGTCGTGTGTCATTTTCACAGCAGACAGCAGTGATTGAAGGAGTCTGACTTCCGCTGTGATTTACATGACAGCCTGAGACAGCCCCCCTACCCCCTCCCCCACTCCAAAGATACACACTCACAGTTACACAAGAAAGTGGATCAACATTAGATTGTTATAAGCGTTGGCATGTCTGTACTCTGACGTCACTGTGGTCATCTAAGGACATGCTTTGTATGTTTAAAATGACCTGACACATGAAGTTTAATTATCGCCCATTGTGATCAAATAAAGTAATGACCCTGAGCATCATCGCTGTCTCAGTTTGATCACAGGCTTTAATAAAGATTTTTGATCTGACTGGCACATTATAGCCTGATTTTAAGTGAACCAGTATATATGAACATGTTTACTGGCAACAGACTGGAAGGCACAGCAGGTGGGCCAGCAGCATTTCAGGGAGGCATGAACACAGCTAATTACTGTCTGGATCAGTGGTATTGTTGGTTGGCATCTGTGTTTGTGTGTCACCCCGGTGAGAGGAAACAAAGACAAAAACTGGATGCTGCTTTCTGTTCATTAACACTGTCAGTGAGAGCTGGACGGCCGTCAGTTTCTGAGCTCTGGATTTCAGACTCCATGTGGGGTTGCTTGTTATGCAGACATAGGGCATAAGCAATTGTGTTTTGAAATATAAAATCAATCCAATGCAACAATTTCATGCCAGCACTGTGTAATACAAAGTTTGAAATAAAGTTTGCAGAAAATGCTCACTTCTCTGGTTTTGACATAACAAGACGTGACTGATATCCCACTGATTCACAACAAAAGAGTTACTGGAATTTTATTTCAAAAAGTCATTTTAATTATAAGTAAGTTTAAACAGATGTAGAGGCAAAGTTTGGACTGTTAGAAATGACTTATTTTGCTACCATTGAGGATATCTAAGGACACCAAGCCATGCCTTGCTCTGTAATGTGCCTGACCCGCTGCATGCTATATTGCACAGTGAAATCCCATTAATAATTAGTAATCTTAATTAGAAAGAAGCTAGCAAACCAGTTTAGTTGGAAATGTGCGTTGACATACTGTTTTGATTTATTATTTTAAAACATTATGTAACCACTTGCTATGTAAAGAGAAAACAGTGAATGGATGTTCTGACCAGATGTGCAGCATCTCTTCCTGAAGTCTAGGGCTGCAACGATACGCTAACTCATGATTTGATTCATATCACGATTTTTGACACACAATTTGATACACAACAATTTTTTTAAAATATGAGAAGTATTTTATTTAAACATTTATAATAACATTTAACTTAATGAAACAAATAACCTGAACATAGCTGAACACAAACAAAAATCAAAATGAATGACCAATAACCAAATATGACCAAATAACCAGAGATAAAATATTTCTCTTCTCTAAGAAAATAATGCTTTTGAAAAAATAAAAGTAATTGAACTGTTCTGTTAACCAAAAATGAAGTTAAATAACAAATAAAGCTTTGACAGCTTTTTACATCAAACCTGTTTGGTTGATTTAAAACTAAAGTTCTTCAGGAACAGCATCATGTCCACTGTCAGGTGAGAGGCTGCTCTGCTTCCTGCAGGGGAGAATTTAAATGGGAAAATGTAGGGAGATGGTGGCGTTATGATGGCCGAGCACGAGCCAACGTTAACCCGACATAATTATGACTTACCAGCGTGTCACAGAGAGCAAGGAAAGTATTCTGACGCCTCACTTTCCCGTTGACTGGAACAGGTGATTTTCAGCTGGAAACTCCAACATGCTTGAAGTCAGCTGTTCAAAGTGAAGTCAAACAGAAGGAGGCGTCTGGATGCTTTCACCACTTCGCAGGGATCCATTGTATTGGTGAACTCTTTTAAAAAAGTCTTCCGAAAACTGACAGAAAATCTGCCCGCGTCATTCCCAGCTTTTCACATGGCAAAACATTGAAAATGTACCGCTTAAGCCTTATTTTTCCAATGTGCAGGATACTCCAACCATCCCTCAAGATCTGAAATAGGATTAAGGCTAAATGGTTGTGTTGATATAAGTAATTTTGTCTTCAAAAACAAAAACAAAAACAATACTATGTGTGCAATGTTTCATTTTCTTAAAAGTTGACAGCTACAAGTTTAATTCCGCCCAGAGGTGTTGCACTCACACTCGCTTACTAAATTACCATTAGCAACATTACAGAACCAGCTATCTGTTAATTAGCATTAGCAAATGATTAACTAATTACCTACAAAAACTAACTAAACAAATAACTGATTAATTGTTTTGAAATTGATTTGATTAATTATTGTTTTGATGAAAAAGTCGTAGCTATGACCTTTAAACATCTATTTTTTTGTATCTATTTCTATTGCATATATATACAGACTGTTTTACACAGTATTATCCTTACACAGTACCTTTTCAGTCTTTTCCTCCTGTTCTCTGCACATGGAAAAAAAATTGCTAGATTGTTCTGATTGGCAGTAATGGAGAAGGTCATATGACCAACAGTAAGAGGAGCAAAAGAGTGCAGCAAATAAAGGAGTAGATGAAACGGCAAGGAGAACCAACTCAAATAATGGCCTCCATCTAATCGAAACAGTGTTTGTGAGCTCTCAAATTATTTTCACTCTGAATATCTGTATTTACTGAAGGACAAGTGTCATACACACAGGGTCAATGCTTCTGCAGTTATTTGAGAAAGCATTTAGCAGTTAAGGCTTTGAAATTACAGATAGAGGTAGAGACAGTCAATGCAGGCTCTTTGGTGGGGGTAGAAATATATTCTGTTTGTTGAAAATATGATATTAGTTTAAAAAATATGTAAAACATTTAATTCCACAGTTTAATAGTTCTGTCTGGTCTAAAAAAAAATGCCATATTTAACACAATTATAAACAGCTTATTTGAGCAAACATGTCCATTCAAAAGTTTTAAAAAAAAAAAAAGTGAAAGATTAAGACTTGCGATTATACTTTTTTTTAACCTCAACACATATCCTACATCAAATAAATAATGGGTGCATTTTCTATACCTCATGCATTATAGTATTAACTACCCAGCTCCTGAGCTATCCCCGTTTCAAAGGTTAATAGTGATTCCTCAAGCTGACATTTGAGCCTAGAAAGAAATCCTGTGTTATACCTGTGTGATTTGTCTGAATTTCTTTTACATTTAGCACATTTATCCAATTTTCTGGCCAACAAAATTAATTCTGAATCGTAAAAATATGAGGTCAAAATATCTTCTGAAAGGTCAGGTCACAAATCTTTACATTGGGTTAACCATTACTGTTGGAAAGAAATATTTTGCACATCATTACACACAGTAGGAACACCATTTTTACCCAGTTTTCAAAAGAACACCTTTTCCTTTTGCTCAATGCCAAAATGAAATTAAGGTTGTTATGCCTGCAGAGTAGTAAACACATTCACTGACGGTGACAAAAAAAAAAAAGAAGAAAAAAGTTGCCATAGTAACAAGGCTATTTTACTAGACACATTCTTTTTCGAAGTGCATTTTACCATCTCTGTCAGGTTAACCTGTGCATTTGCTTTCAAGAAATTACTGGATTACAAGAAACTGAAGTCTACTTTTCATTTTGACAATTTTCACTTTGTCCTCGTGTAATGAGTAAGTGGCATCCAAGACAAAAGGGCCTACTGTCACTAAACGAATGATTAAGCTTTTAAAAGTGACAGTTGCCGCTAATTTTTAGTCTTGTGAGAAGCAGTTGCAAAGTGTCTCTTAAGGAGGTATTATAAAGGAGGAAATTGAAAGCAATGGTAATAGACCTTTGCAAAGAAACTGAAAGAGGATGCCTTGCTGGGAGCTGGTGCTCAATGTTGCAGGGCTTGCAGTCACTTTTTAGCTCACACATGAGAAACCAAGTTTTCAACATCTTTACATGATACAGAGAGAAATACTCACAATTTTAGCGGTTTTACTGCTGTACAGACAAAATGGCATCAGCCATTTAAAAGGTGTGGAATAAACTGATAGTTTTCATGGTGAGAATTCTGATAACATTGCCAACAGGTCTCTGACTCCGGCTAAAGACCCCTACACAACCAAACACGGCAAGCGCAGGTGGTCAGCGGCAAACCCATTCACTGTGTATGTGCTTCCGCAATGCCGCGGAACTCAGCGGTGCGCAAGGGGGACGCAGCGCGCTGTGACGAAAACCTAGAACGTCCAATAGGAGAGGCCAGTTCAGAAAAAAAGTACACGTGAAGTAAACCTGGAAGCGTTCTGTGTGAAAGAATGCAGCTCCCGGACGAGCCTGAACCCCTCTAAGTCCTGCCTTGCCATCAGAATCGGGTGGACGCACTGCCTTCTCTTACCCCGCTGCTGCTGCTGCTCTGCTCGTCTTGTCGGACGGATCCAAGGCTGCTCTGCCGCCTAGCAACTAGTGCTACGCGGCCGCCGCCCTGCTGTCTGCGCTCGCTCACTAGGCCCGCTAGGCTTGCCACCTTTCATAGTAACATATGTAAAAAAAAGATAAGGGACACCTACCACAGCTCATCGAGGCCATGACCACCACGGGCCGATACCCGTACGGTGGGCCCCCCACAGCAGTGGTATGCTTTATTTTGCACCAGTGGTTTTGGGAAAGGAGTGATCAATAAAACAATCGGTGAAACTTTAAGCTTGAAATGCTGCATGAACACATTGTTGATGCAACACTGTTGCATAGAAAGTGCTGTCATTTAGGCTACATATGCTGTAATTACATCCATCCCTATTTAAAATAAAATGAGGAAAAATATATTTTAAAAAAGTGTCATAAGCACAAAACGTAGTTATTGCATTATCAACAAAACCTAGTTAATGAGATGCTGTCATGCACATACCACATGGCAGCACCAGCAACCAAAGGAGATCTGTTTGTGTGGAGTGTGCAACAACTAACTTAAAATATAAGCCTAGTAAAACATGAAGAACTGAAAGTAACTGTTAAAGTGATCTATTGTAGACAGCTCTGTTGTGTCTGAATCTGTGGTACATCTGTGTCACCTCAACTGTAACCTAGAGTGGGATGACAGATTAATTAAACTTATTTCTTTCACTGCCTCTTATGACTTGAAAGAAAGTCAGGTCATCCAGACAGTTAAACCACACCAAGAAAAGAATTTGTGTTGTGATAACTGAACACTGTATTCCTCAAAATAAACATTTTGACACAGAATACACAGAAAGCTCTACAAGTTTTGTTTCTATAGGAAATGCACTGCCTGGCCAAAAAAAAAAGTCGCCACCTGGATTTAACTAAGCAAATAGGTACGAGCCTCCTATTGGATAATTACTGCATGGGTGATTATCTTTCAGCTGGCAACAAGTTATTTAACCCTAAATGGTGCAATGACTTGCTTCTCATTTCCTAAATAACCATGTGGAAAGACACATCCATGGTCTTGGAAAAGATGTTAGTCTGTCTGAGAAGGGTCAAATCATTGGCATCAAGAGGTAAAAACATCTAAGGAGATGCAGAAACTACTAAAACTGGGTTCAGAACAGTCCAACGCATTATGAAAAACTGGAAGGATAGTGGACCATCGTCTTCCAGGAAGAAATGTGGCCGGAAAGGCAGATGAAGTGATGCAGCATCATGCCTAGTGCCTACTGTATGAGCCTGTGGGGGCAGTGTGATGATCTGGGTTTGCTGCAGTTGCTCAGGTCCAGGTTCAGCAACAGTATGAGCTCAGATAATGAGGTCAGCTGATATCTGAATATACTGAATGACCAGGTTATTCCATCAATGGATGTTTCTTTCCTGATGGCATGGCCATATTCCAAGATGACCGTGCCAGAATTTATCGGGCTCAGATTGTGAAAGATGGTTCAGGGATCATCAGACATCATTTTAACACATGGATTGGCCCCCACAGAGTCCAGACCTGAACCCCATTGAGAATCTTTGGGATGTGCTGTGGTCAGACTCTACAATCATCATCAAGATCTTGGTGAAAAATTGATGCAACAGGATGCAAATAAATCTGGTGACATTGCAGAAGCTTCTGGAAACACAGCGAATGCTGCCGCAATCAAAGCTAAAGGCGGTCCAACGAAATGTTAAATGTTTGACCTTTTTTTTTTTTGTTGGCGACTTTTTTTTGGGCCGGGCAGTGTATATTGTGTGCGTATAGGCTATATATATATATATATATATATATATATATATGAAACAATATTAATTTAATTTATATTAATACCATCAAATGGTAATCCATTACTGTGATTCAACATTTATATTGGCTGATAATTCTATTGGATTCTATATGAAATAAATGATCATTCATTCATCTTTAAAAAGTCAACATCCCAAACAATCAATTAGCTAACCAAACCACCAGTCTCCTAAACTATGCTCTGACATCTTCTGGCAGAAACACAACCAGATAAAAACAGATCCTGTACTGGACGTGATGTCATGACTGATTCAGTCTCAGGAGATGAGGGATGAAGATGGGACACTCACGTTTAGGACGTCTTCACGGTTCTCACGTGCCTGCAGTGTTGCTTTCCTGATGAATGATGATGTCTGATGTCAGACAGTCCACTGCGCACAGAAAACACTCGCTGACATATTTAACAGCTTCCCCTCATCATCTCCACTGACGCTGTCCAGCCAAGGACGGTCTTGTTCCCACTCAGGTATCATCTTTAACAGGCATTTTCGCTTTTGAGAACATGCTGGAGTATCAGATGTGGACATTTTAAAAGCCGCGGGTGCAGTGAGGAGCACGCGTGACAGCAGCACACCCAGGCAGCCAGGCTGAGACACAGGACGGGAGGATCCTGCGTAGATCCCGCTGGTTTTTGCTGGCTTTAAAATGTCCTGTGTTTTGTTTAGCTTATTATTATTAAATTGAATGTTTATATATGTGTGACAGACTTGTATTTGACATTTATGGAAATACGGAACAAATGGCATCCTGTATTGAACCAATATGGGACGCAACGTTTTATTGTCAATTAAAGGACGATTCCGTATTTTACGGTTTACATTTATTCAAATCCAGCATGACTACATAGCTGGATTTCAAGGTGACATTATCTGTAAGTTAATAACTGATGTATCTTTAGATGCTGTTAAAATGTGAAAATTTAATTAGATTTGATTTATTTCAGATCCCTATTAGCTGTGGCGATGCCAAGGCTATAGTCCGGACAAAATCTTTGCAATGTGTCAATGCATTACGCATTACTCAACAATATCCTTGTTTAGATACTTCATAAAACATGAAACTCTCACACACACAAAATAAAAATTTGGAAAAACAAAACAGCAACAACAAAAACCAAACAAAAAAACCAAACAGATCAACAACACAACAATAGTTGGACAATACAGGACAGCTCAGGTCAGATATGTAGTATTAAATATCATGATATTTACACCAGTCTACATATTATATACATATATTTGTTACCCAAGTACAACTCAAGAGTTTCTTCAGCCTGTTGATGTTACTTCCAGCTCACTGAAACACCATCCAGCATGTTTAACAGTTATAATTAAATCAAATCAAAAGGAAACTCCTTACTGTATTTCAGTTCACATCTCCCCAGGGCTATTTCTGTTGCAAAAAGGTACAATTTTTAGTAGTGCTTGTAGTACTTCCAATTATCAACAGTGTATATTACATCTTTATTGTGCTCGGCTGTCTTTTGACTAATTTCTTCAAAATATTTTTACTGTTGTAATTTATTCTATTTTTGCATACCTCTGTACATAACCATATGTCTAATTTTATTTGTTTTTGATCTGGGTAGCGTATATTTTTATGCACAACTGAAGGCTTTTTTGTACTTAAACAGTTGTGCCTGGCTATTATGTTTGTTCTATCATCACAAAGGTAGGATGATGTTTGTTGGTGTTGATTGACTGTCGTGGCTTATTTTTATTTTATTTTATCTTATTTTTTTAAGTTATTTACTGTACATCAAAACAGCAGCAGATGTGTTGGAGGTTCATAGTTGGGCTCTTAGACTAACAAGCTGATGATGGCTCATTAATCATTTATCTCAGTATGAGAGTCTTGCAATGCCTAAGATGCTCTTGAGAGTGTTGCTAACATTGGCTTAGCTCTAAAGGAGACAAATCTTTTAGTTACTATTTTAGTTTTCTTATTATGGTCTAACCGTTTATTTTTTCTAAATATATTTGTCAGTGATTTTATTTTTTAATGTTATTTCACATCACTAAAACCATTTTTGTCTTCAGAAAACTGAATATTTCTCTGACCTCTGCTGCTTTGCCAGTCTTCCACCAAACCTAGACAATTCTAATCTATAGAAAATAAGGCAAATAAAAAGGGTCTTGTGGTAACAGTTATAGAGGAGAAGACTGGAAGTAGATTTCTGGGAGCCATACGATGACAGATCAAGAAAGAAAAAGAAAATGTCAACTAGACTTGAGAGTGCTGTAGCTGCAGATGCCTTTTAGTTTATCCTGTGCAAACCCCAGCGTTTACTGGTGTGATTCTTGACAAATCTCTTCAACTTTCTCACCGACACAGTGCAGGTTTTGTGAATGTGTTTTGGCAATTTGCATAATTATCTCAACCACCCTGCTTTTTATTTTTAACCTCCCCACTCTTCTACTTCCAGTCAACCAATTACCATTGAGGAAACAAATGTTAGCATGACCTTTTAGAACAGATAAAACAGGCTGACATTCTGCCAGTTCATCAGACGTGTACTGATTATCGCCTCTAAATCTTTGCTGCCGTGGAGTATTTTTTGCAACCAGATGCTCCCTAACTCCAGTTTTTGACATAGATTGATTGCATTTTATGTCTGTGAGCTAAGATTCTTAGTGAGTAATAGTGAATGCATCCCACGGTAAATATCTGTTAGATTTTTATCATTTTTTTTATCATTTCCAAAACACACATTTCTGAACAAAAATATTTCTGGTACTGTAAGTACAGCTGTGTGAAAAGTTTTTGCCCCCTTCCTGATTTTTTACTTTTTTGCATGTTAAATGTTTGAGATCATCAAACAAATTTAAATGTGAGACAAAGATCACACGAGTACACAGAAAATGCAGCTTTTAAATGAAGAGTTTTATTTCTAAGGGGGAAAAAAATCCAAAACTAAATGGCCCAGCGCGAAAAAAGTGATTACCCCTAAACTTAATAACTGATTTGGCTGCCCTTAACAGCAACAACTGCAATCAAGCGTTTGTGATAACTGCCAATGAGTCTTCTACAGTGCTGTGGAGGAAATTTGGCCCACTCATCTTTGCAGAATTGTTGTAATTCTGCCACATTGGTTTTCCAGCATGAACCGCCTTTTAAAGGTCAGCCACAGCAGGTGCCACAGCATCTCAATGGGACTCAGGTGGGGACTTTGACTATGCCACTCCAAAGTCTTTATTTTGTGGTTCTTAAGCCATTCAGAGGTGGACTTGCTGGTGTGTTTTGGATCATTGTCCTGGTGCAGAACCCAAGTGTGCTTCAGCTTGAGGTCACCAACAGATGGCCGGACATTCTCCTTCAGGATTTTTTGGTAGACAGCAGCATTCATGGTTCCATTTACCACAGCAAGTCTTCCAGGTCCTGAAGCAGCAAAACAGCCTCAGATCATCACACTAAAACCACCATATTTTACTTTTGGTATGATGTTCCTTTTCTTAAATGCCGTGTTACTTTTGCACCAGATATGATGGGACCTACACCTTCCAAAAGTTCAGATTTTGTCTCGTCAGTCCACAGAGTATTTATCCAAAAGTCTTGGGGATCATCAAGATGCTTTCTGGCTAAACTGAGACGAACCTTTATGTTCTTTTTGTTCAGCAGTGGTTTTGGCCTTGGAACTCTGCCATGCAGGCCATTTTTGCCGAGTCTCTTTCTTATGGTGGAGTCATGAACACTGACCTTAATTAAGACAAGTGGGGCCTGCAGTTCTTGGATGTTGCTCTGGGGTCTTTTGTGACCTCTTGGATGAGTCGTTGCTGTGCTCTTGGGGTAATTTTTCGTCGGCTGGCCACTCTTGGAAAGGTTTACCATTACTCCATGTTTTCACCATTTGTAGATAATAGCTCTAACTGTGGTTTGCTCGAGTCTCAAAGCTTTAGAAATGGCTTTGGAACCTTTTCCAGACTGATAAATCTCAATTTCTTTTTTTCATTTTTTCCTGAATGTTTTTGGGATCGCAACATGATGTCTAGCTTTTGATGATCTTTTTGGTCTCCTAAACTTTGTCAGACAGGTCCTATTTAAGTGATTTCTTGATTGAGAACAGGTGTGGCAGTAATCCGGCCTTGGTGTGGCTAGAGAAATTGAACTCAGGTTTCCAAAGATGTGATAAACCAGTAAATTAATGTTTTAACAGTGTGTGTGTGTGTGTGTGTGTGTGTGTGTGTGTGTGTGTGTGTGTGTGTGTGTGTGTGTGTGTGTGTGGGGGGGGGGGGGTCACTTTCACACAGGGCAATGGAAGTTTGGATCCCCCCTACTAATAAAAATCTTCATTCAAAAACTGCATTTTCTGTTTACCTGTGTTATCTTTGACTCACATTAAAATTTGTTTGATGATCTGAAATATTTAAGTGTGACAAACATGCAAAAAAGTAAGAAATTAGGAAGGGGGCAAAAACTTTTCCACAAAGCTGTATGTTCTATAGCTTTGGTTTAAATATCTTCTTGAACGCTTTGACTATATTTAGTCAGTCCTTGATTTCATTAATCTTTCTGATCTCAGTGATTTTCTTTTGCAAGATATGTTAAATATATGAAAAACAGCACAATCGATTTGTTATATAAGGAGAAAAAGAACAATAAATTAGCATATATCCATGCAAGATCCAGCAAATGGTTACAGATCTGAAACGCTCAGTTCTTTATAAAGAAATCAATTCAACAGATGGAAATAAAAATTTACAAATGCACAGGTGTTCAAATTTAAATGGTCTTATATGGGCATCAGATTCAGATGCATCACCACTTGACATGAATAAAGGCAGGGATAGAGGTAGGGGGATAGGACTCCACTTGAGTTGAACACCGATGGTAGCAGGGCAGGTTATGGGAGACTTCTGATTAGATGGTTAGATGGCAGTTTGTGCTTAAATCAAGTTGGAGGGAGCGCAGTGGGTGAGAATTTTCATAGATGAAGGTCAGCCTGATTGGCTCAAAAATTAGCAAGAAAGAAGGACATCGGACCAGAATCACTAAAATATTAAGAACAAGTTTAATTTAAAAGTACAGAAGTATAAAGGGAAGCAAGGTTAAATACCCAAGCAGGTTAGAAAGAGCAAAATTTTCCTTACTGAATCCAACTAAAAGCTTTACCATGTATTTCTGTTTTTTTTTTTTTATTAACTTGCCCTGTCCAGCATCATAGAATGATAGTGTGGCCGTTATATTGTGCCCAGCAAATTTGCTTTGTCAAGGGAACTTTATGACTAGAAGGCTCTTCTTGATGATCTGAATTTAATTTGGGTCACCAAGCCAGCCTTAGCTACAGTATAAACTTTGCCAAAAGGAATAATTCAAAGTCTAATCTTGAAGGAATAGTACAACCACAGAATGACGTGCATTCATTTTCTACTCACCCTCATGTTGAGCAAGACTCCGGAGCACTATTTCAATATCCCAAATGCAGCCAAGTCTAAGCTCCAAAATGAAAAAGATAAAAGCGCCAGAAGAAGTTGGCAGAGTGTGAAGGGTCCTCGGTGGTGTGATGGGATTAGAGGAGCACTGCGAGTCGCCAGTGGTGCAAAGCCGTCAAATTCGAATCCTGACTGTTGCCAGAACCTGTATCATGAGTTTGACCTTGCTAAGGGGTTGGGGAGGGGACACGGCCCCCTCCTAGTGTTTCTAGGCAGTAGAAGGGTTATGGATCAGGAAACCAGGACTGGCTGAAATTTTAGCGCCACCTCCAAGGACTGGTGCCCCACCTGCCTTGCCGAAAGCATAAATTAAACCAGCCCCTGGAACGGCAGTCGCGGGTGACCGGCAAATGTTGCATTGCTCGAGTTTGACTTAGGCCACCAAGTCACATTGGCAGCATAAGCCAGAACAGTTGAAATATGGTCATGGGCTATACTATGCTTGGTATTGTGTTCCTATTTCTCTTTGTTCAGCCAAACTTTGGAACACTACTCCTTCTGCACCTTATGTTCCACTTTAACCATTTAGATATCAAAATGTTCAGCTCATTCTGGAGATGTATGCTATATCTCATAGTATTTGTAGATTTCATACTTTTTGAATTATTTAGACTTTTTAAATACAACCATTTGATTGAATGAGTACTCTTGTGACTGCAGAACTGGCCAATGGTGGCACAGCTGAGGGCAATGAGTGCAATCATGAAACAAAATCAAAGTTTAAGAACTCTGCATTGTGCGCCTGCTAGACTTGAACACACAACCACAGGACTTCTATCACCACATGACTCCAGAATGTTTGCCTAACCACTAGACTATCATTGCAGGGTAGACATGCAGGTGGGTGAAACCAGGAAAATTGTGGTGAATGGGGTTTGGAATGCATTTGGCTGCAAATTTCTCAGTTTGGCCTGAAGGGGGCCAGAAGATGTCCAACAAAATGCATATGAAGTCACAAAATGCTGAATAACTGAAAAAGTATAGAAGTTAGAGTAAAAAATGATATAGCACTTATCTGCAGAACACAGCGAACATTTTGATACCAGAACGCCACAGTGGCATAAACAGTGCAGGAGGAGTAGCACAGTGATTCTCAACCCTGGTCCTCAAGGCACACTATCCTGAAAACTTTCCATGTTGCCCTGTTGAAATACAGCTGACTCAAATTAATGGGTCGTAGCAGACTGGTGCAGCGCTCATCAGAGGTCCATTTAATTTGAATCAGCTGTGTTCTAGCAGGGTAAAATGGAATGTCTTCAGGATAGTGTGCCTTGAGGACCAGGGTTGGGAATCACTGGAGTAGCATGCCAAAGGTCACAGCAGGAGGAACTCAACTACTGTGAATGCACTTGAACGCATTCACAGTAATAACACATCACATCTTTTCACTGTATATAGTATAGTACGGTGAAAAGGTTAAGGTTTACGGTTAAAAGATTAGTTCACCCACAAAATGATTTAACTTTATTTTCCACTTACCTTCATGGTGAGCAAGACTCTGGACCACTTTTTTAATATGTCAAATGCAGCTGGAGATCAGGACGACTTCTCGTTTCCACCCAACTTTCATATAATGGAGTTCACTGGGATCCGAACCACAAAGGTCCATAAAAGTAAAAAAATATTCCTCCATACTGCTCGTCCAATGTAATCCACGTGTCCTGAGTGGGTGCGTCCAGAATTTTCTCCAAACAACGTCATTTACTATAATTTTAGAGCCTAAAAAGGAGTATTTCTTACTTCCGCGAAGCGCGCACATTCACGATCAGGAAACTACGGAAGCCTCGGCTTTCAGAACCTACTCTGCCGATAATACAAGCGTGGAAGAAGAGATTCGCTTTTTACATAGTGCTAAGAGGACAGAGCTGTCGACAAACATGGACAAACACATGAGGGGTTGGATATTGATTTAAAACAAACAAAGAAAGAAAAAGAGAACGCGCAATCTCGTCTGCCGCGCCTTCCGTAGTTTCATGAACGCGCATCGGCGTGCTCGCAGTAGATGCGATGTACTTCTATTTAGGCTCTAAAAATATATTAAATGGCGTAGTTCTGAGTAAATTCTGGACGCTACCCACTCAGGACACTTGGATTACATTGGACCAGCAGTATGGAGGAATGTTGACAAGTTTATGTGGACTTTTATGGACCTTTTTGGCTCGGGTCCCAGCAAACTCCATTATTTGAAAGTTGGGTGGAAACGAGAAGTCATCCTGATCGCCAGCTGCATTTGACATCTTAAAAAAGTGGTCCTGTCTTGCTCACCATGAGGGTAAGTAGAAAATAAAGTTATATCATTCTGTGGGTGAACTATTCCTTTAAGTCATTCGAACAGTATCTTACATGAGACCAGACTGCATTTTTTTGTGGCTGTATTTCACTTCTTCAAAGCTTTTAATGTGAAGGGTGCACATTAAGTAATAGGAGGGGCTCATAGTGATGTAAAATTGGGCTGGTTTACATGCATTGGTCATTTCCTTTAAAAGCACTACTTTGATGGCACATGACAGCAATAAAAGCAGTGCAGCGCAGAAAAATTCCTATAAAGTTATTGAATGTAAAATTACTACAGTGGCTGCATAAATATAAATACTGTTGAACATCAGGCTTGATCTCAACGCAGACAGAGGGGATAAAATCTTTACCTCTGTAAGCTACTAAAATAACAAAATGTTGGGATATAAAACAACACACACATATTGTGGGGTGTTTACTTTTTTGTGTCATCTAATTTCATTTCATGTTTGCATAATCTTTTAGCCAAATATAACCCAGGAAAAAGACATCTTGTTACAAGAGTGAAAAATGGTGCATCCTGAAACAGTTTTCTTTGTGCAGCTGACTGAACAAAA
The DNA here is from genome assembly GCA_023101725.1 of Atherinomorus stipes. Lineage (NCBI taxonomy): Eukaryota > Metazoa > Chordata > Actinopteri > Atheriniformes > Atherinidae > Atherinomorus > Atherinomorus stipes. The sequence continues at coordinate 232,246 of JALJCO010010818.1, forward strand.
TTGAAAACTTAATTTGAAAACACGGGGACAGAATATAAACTATTGAAAAAGAAAGAAAATTGAAAATTGTCTGGATTCTTAAACTTATTTGCAGGCGTGTTTTTGTCATTTTTCACCTTTTCAACTCCAGTTAATTGGTTTACAAGCAAAACATTTTCAGGCTTGTATATTTCCCCAAACGGTGGGGCAATGCTTTCACCACTTTAACATTTTCTTTTTTTTCACATTGAAAAACATTCCGGCACTGACTTTATTTTCCCTCCTTTATCTTCCAAACATGTCTTAAGGTTTACAGTAGTGTGAGGTAGTTGATGCTTTTCAAAATTCTCCACATATTTTTGATTGAGGATAGGTCAGGCCTGCAGGCAGGCCTGTACCCTTCTCTTTTGCTGCCATGCTGTTTTAAAACATGCAAAATGCATTTTTTTGCTGCCCTGTTGAAAAATACATACATGTCAACAGGGGGAGACCAGAACCAGGAGAAACTGGTCATCGCATTTTGGTCAAGACCAGCTCAAATCAACAATCACGCACACTGCAAGTCTTTTTGTTCCCTCAAATCTGAAATCAGTAACTTCTTAAGAGGATAGCTCTTGAAATGAGAATAAGTTGAAGCACACCAAAAAAAAAAAAAAAATCAAAATAAATCTCTGAAATTAGATATTTTCATATAACATTTCTATGACATATTAATAGGCAGGAAATTAATTTTAGAGCTTGTAGACATAGTGGTCTCCAGTCTGATGCTTTGAAAATTAATTGAAATATTTTCTGCTGCACAGATATGGTCCTCCGCAAGCGACGAAGTGAAAGGATATTTTTATTTTTTTCAACCTGGACCTTATCTCTAGGAGTTTATACATGCATTTACTCACCGGTAAAATTTCTGTATCAATATCTGTATTGCCTTTTCTGTGTCAAAAGGCAATGCCTTCTGAGTCATCATCATTTCTTCATTAGTACTTTAAAGAATATGCCCATTTTTTGTTAGAAGTACAAAAACTATACTGTAGGCCTGGCTGCTCACACAGGGGCTCATGGCCCTTTGAGAACCACTGCCTTATAGAAAGGCTGCCCCGTCTCTCCCATTATATGGATGCATGCTGGAGGGTGATTTGATGTAAATATCACCCGAAGGAGTCAAAGTGATACAGAAATTTGACTGGTGAGTAAATGCAGGTGTAAACTTCTGGAAATAATGTCCAGGTTGAAAAAAAAAGAAGTTTATCCTTTAAGGTTCTTAATCTACTATGTATTTTTTCAACAACAGGTACTACCCAAAAAATTAGAATATCCAGAAAACGTTCTTGTATTTTTGTAATTCAACTTAAAAGTTGCAATTTACAAATTATACAGATAAATGATATGCAAATCAATATATTTCAAGCTTTTGTTTGTTTGGATGTTGCTGATTAGGACTTGCAGCTTAAGAAAACCTCAAATCCAAAAACTCTAAAAATTTGAATTCTGTGAAAAGCTCCAGTACTGTAGACTCAGACTGTCACATTCTAACCAGGTAAGTAATCCAAAACATCTGCATAAGTGCCCCAAGTCTTTAAAAAAGTCCCTGTCTTGGTTTAGAAGAATTTACAATCATGGGGAAGACTGCTGATCTGACAGTTGTGCAGAAAACCATCATTGACTCCCTGCACAACGTGGGAAAGACACAAAAAGTGATAGCAAAAGAAGCTGGGTGTTCTCAGAGTGCTGTCTCAAAGCACATTAATGGACGGTTAACTGGAAGGAAGTGTGGAAGACAACGGTGTACAAGCCAGAGGGCTGACCGCAACCTGGTGAAGATGGTCAGTGTTAAGTTTCCCAGTCTGTGATGACTTGGGGATCCATGTCAGCTGCTGATGTTGGTCCTCTGTGCTTCATTAAGTCCAGCATAAATGCAGCCGTCTACCAGGACATTCTGGAGCACTTCATGCTTGCTTCAGTGGACCAGCTGTATGGGGATGCAGACTTCACCTTCCAGCAGGACTTGGCACCTGCCCACACTGCCAAAAGTACAAAATCCTGGTTTCAGCAACCATGGGATCACCATGCTTGATTGGCCCACAAACTCACCTGACCTGAACCTCATTGAAAATCTGTGGGGCATTGTCAAGAGAAAGCTCAACGGGAAGAGACCAAACAAAAAAGAAGAGATCAAGGCTGTGATGGAAGCATGTTTGTCTTCCATAACACCTGAGATATACCACAAGCTGGTAGCATCCATGCCACGCCGGGTTGAGGCAGTCATTCATGCAAAAGGGCCCAAACCAAGTATTAAGTACAGATGCAAGATTTTATTTTTGAGGGCCTGACTTTTTTTTGCTTTCAAAATCCTTTTATAATTGATTTCATGCAATATTCAATTTTTTAAAGTTTTTAAATTTGAGGTTTTCTTAATCTGCAAGTCCTAATCAGCAACATCCAAACAAATAAAAGCTTGAAAAATATTGATTTGCATATTATCTATCTACACAATATGTAAATTGCACCTTTTAAGTTGAATTACAGAAAAACACGAACTTTTTCTGGATATTCAAATTTTTTGGGTAATACCTGTATATTGAAATTTGTGTCGTTATAGATTAATTTAGAGAGCGGTTACCAACTGTCTAGATTAGGGGTGCCCAAGCCCAGCCCTTGAGAGCTACTATCCTGCAACTTTTATGGTGCGTTCAGACCGAATGCGTCGGCGGCGGCAAAAACGCACTTGACGCCCAAAGTTTGACGCTGGTTCACATAAAATCAGACGCTGACATTCAGAGACTAAAAAGCTGCTGACGCGCGGCAAGAGCTTCTAGAGTGTGGTGGTGGATCTGTCTGTTTTCCTTGTCTGTGCTTTACTATGGCGGATGAAACTGAGCACCTGCTTGGCTTTATTTACTCCACAAGGCCATAGAAAAATGTTGTTGGGCGGTTCTGCGCCATGTGGGGATCCAACAGACTGTTTAGAGGTGTTCTGACTTTAGTTAGTTTCACCGTTTACGCTAGGAACTGCACACCGACGGTGGCAGCTTTCAACTTTCATCCTATCCAACCCAGTTTAATGATCTACTGTCCCGCATCGGGACGGCATTATAAGCTCATTAATCCGATCGGGACAGCAGGTCATCAACCCGCCATTTGGGAACCTGGGACCAGACTCAGATCACTGTGTACCCTCCACTGTCTCCGTGGAGTGAAGAGATTCCCCAGGTCTCCTCTGTATTTCCCCTCCTGTCAGAAAATGTGTGACTGCGTCACGACACTGACACATGCTGAGTCTCTCTGATTGGTTGACGCCCCGCGGCAAAGTGGCAAAAGTTCAGATTTTCAGCTCCGGCGTTGGCAGCAGGCTTGGCGAATGCAAAAACGCTCAAAAAGGTTTGACGCTCCTTAACGCGCGTTGTAATGGAAATTTTATAATCACACTGAGTTTAGTATGAGCACATTGAGTTTATTCACCTGAGCAAGTATATTTGTGTATTTTTAACTTTAATTGCAGCGCATACCTTTAGTTGTCGTTTCTGCACCAATATGAAATATGAGTATAATGTTCTCTTTTCAGGGTTTAGCTAATGATAAGATTGCAGGTGTTCTCCTTCTGAACTGGCCTTGAATGTCTGAAGTTATGATATGTGTTTGCTAGTTAAGATGTGTGAGGCACATAGCACATACAGCTTCAGATAAGGATGTGATTCATGTCAACTGTGACAGCAACAGTTCCCTGTTTCCAGCCTTTCTCTCTGCCACTGGATAAAAAGACATGTTCCTTCAGTATTTCTTCAGAAGATGCTCACAATCTGATTGCGTGTGTCTTCTCCAACCTGGTTGTAAAATAAACTTTATACTCTGCAAAGATCACCTCATCTGGGTCTTTATTAGAATTTCCACCACAGCGTTTACATAGACTTTGCATGTACGTAAACCTGACGCCCTTGCCACAGTCGGTCTGAATGCACCATTAGAGCATACCTTCTCCAACACACCTGAATCAAATGGCAGAATTCCCTCATGTCATTAAGCTTGCAGAGGCCTGGTAATGAGCCATTTATAGACAAGGGATGCATCTAAACGTTGCAGGATAGTAGTTCCCAAGGACTGGGCTGTGGCACCTCTGGGCTAGCTGACTAGCTTATGCTTTATTATGTGCTAAAAATGATTGTGGAAGTTGTCCATGATAGAAATTTGATGACAGTTACTGTAAAAGAGAAACATTTTTTGATTACAGGCCAATGCATCTTTTTTAAAAAGAAAAAAAATAAAAAAAAAAAAAAATTATTAAAAAAGGAAAATAAAAGGGAAAAAATAAAAAAAAAAATACAAAAAAAAAAAAAAAAAAAGAAAAAAAAAAAAAAAAAAAAAAAAAAAAAAAAGAAAAAAAAAAAAAAAAAAAAAAAAAAAAAAAAAAAACAAAAACAAAAAAAGATAAATAAAAAATAAAAAATAAAATTTCAAACATCTTCGGGGGGGGGGAGGAAGGATAAAAGGGGTGGCAAAAGGAACTCAAACCCCCGAACTAACAAAATCCAAATTAAAAAAAAAAAGAGAGGAGGGCGCCAAAAAACCAAAACAATAGAAAAAAGAATTAACAAGAAAAAGGCAAAAAAAAAAAAAAAAAAAAAATAGAATCAAAATAAATAAAATAGAAGAATAAGACAAGAATAAAAAAAAAAAAAAAAAAAAAAAAAAAAAAAAAAAAAAAAAAAAGAAAAAAATTGATAGAGAAGCTCGTATCTTAGAATTGAACAAGTTTTATCATCCACCTGGAAATTTTCTATGTGCTTCTGAAACTCCCCCTCTCTCCCTTTCTCACATAAACACTTTAGTTTGTTTTGCCTGAAGCTCCACATTTATCAGGCTGTCAATCAAAGAAGACAAAAAAAAAAAAAAAAAAAAACCACACTAATTAAAATATTTGTGCTCCTCTTCTCTCAGGCAAGTTCAAGCCATATGCATTACATTCAGTGTTTAGAGAACCCAGTGAAATGGAGTTTCAATTTAAATAACCCTGTCAGCCTCAGAACAAAAACAGAAAAAAGAACTTATCAACATGTAGGAATAGGCTTGGGTGGAAAAGGATTGCTGCAGGCAGTGTGAGAAAGTAAACAAATCTTCTACAAGTGCACCCATGGAGCTCAAAGTCTGGAAGAAACAAATCAAAAAGAACAGGAATCGATGGAAATAAAACTTCAAATGAGCATAGAAAACATCAACTTTTACTCGCATTTACTTTGGGCCTTACTATTAATATATGTAGGCCATAAATGAATTCAGTGCTGTGCCAGAATGCCCTGTGATGTGATGTGAAGTTGAGTTTAAATGCATCAGCTTTTGTGGTATTTTGATCTGAGTGCAAATTTGAAAGAAATTCATGTCAAGCACTCACATTGACTATAATTTGAATTTGGAGTTGAAAAAACGTGGGATGTTCCCTTTTGAAACCATAATGATCTGTCATCAACTAAAGAAGACCGGACAGCCAAATTAAACAACCACATAAATCTCAATTGCTCAAGCTGTCTTTAATGTTGTGAACTGTGTTATCTGACACATGCACGGACAGAGTATTGTCATTGCTGCCCTTCTCAAGTGTGAAATTACAATCAAATTGTGGATGAGTTGTAAAAGTCCTGCCTGTGTGTGCCACTCGGCAGTGGTTCCAGTGACTTCACAAGTGTCATATCATCAAAAGAAATACAAGGGAGGGAGAGACCACAGCAATATAAAATTTGTGCTATAAAGACAGAAGAGGCAGTAAGTTTGAATAATGAGAAACTTTGAAAAGTAAAAGAATGGAGAGAAAAGTTAAGTAGGCTACTGTAGTCCTTTCCCTTGAACATACAGTACAAGCAATGACCCTCTATTTTCAAACTGTGAATTTTGCAAACCTGCTACTCAACACTGAAAGCGGTTTAGGCTATAAAACCAGATGATGCGATGATCAAACAAATTTTCCATGGAGATAATAAAACTAGAAATTTCTTCTAAAAATAAGCAGCCAATTTTCCTATTGCCCCTAAACTATTTTTTAAAAATAAATTTCTGTCCCTAAAAAGTGATACCTCTATAAGTTACGTTGAAACTTAGTAGTTACTAAATTGTGGACAGGATTCTTAATAGCATTGTGATGGCTGCATCTACTGTACAGCCACACATATGTGATAACCTGGAATAAACAGTCTCATACATGTAGCTTATTTTGTGTGTTTTTGGTACTTAAAGGCAAGGTAGGGGATCCTAGAAAATGGTTCGAGCAAGCTACCTTTGAAAAAATATACACCCCCCGAAACCATGCCTCCATAGCATAGGAACACTTGCGCCGATGGTTGTTGGCAAACATTTCTGAGAACAGCCGAGTGGCTAGCTTGTTAGCTTTCCAGTAAACGGCAGAGGAACCACGTTTCCTTAAAAGTGATAATTATCTCACCTCCAACTTCTTCTGCGGCGTAAAACATCCTCACTGCAAATACCAACACCTCCATGACTTGATCCACATCCGTTTTTTCTGTTAACGAGCAAACAACAGCATAGATAAAGGCAGCGAGCAGCCATGTTTGTCTCGGTTCGTCTGCACTGTGAGACGCTCAGGGTGGGTCGCGAGGGCGTGCATGCATGCGCGAGGAGGATGGGAGGGCAACAAACAGCAGACGAGTTTGATGGACATATAATCATTCAATCAATAAGCACAGACCAGTACAATTTCATTGGATGGGGTTTTTCCAGTCTTGTATGCTCCACAGGTGATTTTTATTTTTTTATTTTTGTGTCAGAACATTTAATTAATTGGCTGCAATCTGGGTGTGAAGAAAACTTTGAGCAATATAGTAAAAAAATGCTCCTGGAAAACATCATCCACCCTTTCTTTCTTTTTTTTTTTTTTTTTTTGTTATACTAGTATGATCCCCCGAGGGGAAATTAGGGCTCTGCATTTTACCCATCTCTGTACTGTGAGTATCAGACTTAAAGCGCCAGGGAGCAGGTGGTGGGGGGTAAGACCTTGCTCAGGGTTTTGCATGACCTAATTTACAACACTGTATACTCAAATAAGTGCACACACACATTGTTGGTTTACACTGTTTTGTCATATTTGAGTTGATTTAATGTTTTTTGTTTGAGTTACCTTAGTTGCTGCTGCTCCAGTTCCTTGGTTGAGAATTCAAGAGGCAGCTAAGGGACATAGCTAGCTTATGATGAAGCAGTAGAGCTCGCAGGTGTGATGTGTGCGCTGCCTGTGATGCAATGTAAAAGAGGGCAGACCAACTAAAGGCCCATTTATGCTTGACAAAGAAGAGGGATATGCAGAAGGATGGACAGTTTTGTCTGTTGTCTGTGTCAGTTATGTACGTAATTTGGTGCATTTTCAAGGGGTTTGTTGGTCCGTCACTCGACGCATAAGACGGAGCAATAGCACCGGAAACCGCAGAGTCAGTGTTGAGCAGTGTAGCCGACATGCAAGAACAAACCAGAGAAGAACAGCAACCGGAAGAAAACAACAGGAAAACCGCCAATGTCAAATAGCTCTGAGAAAGAAGACGCCAAACAAACAGAGAAGAGTATTTGTAGACATCGCTAGAGCTTTTAAGGAGAGGCTGTGTGAGTGTGTCCAAAAATACACTCATATCTACATTACAGCCTGTCCTCCAAAGTCATACGTACTATAGGGTCGTTTTTGCATGCACCAAAATACGACCTATAGGCTATTTACGTTTTTCTTGAAAAGCGTCCAAAAGCGACTGAGTGGTGGTTACGTGACTGCCACGTTCCTCCCTGGTGTGACCAAAAGAAAAATGGCGGATTCCCCTTTAATCTTCAGTAGAAATTAATATTTTTTTTAGATAGATTGCGATTTCAGCTTTGTTCTGATAACTTTTCTAGTGTCAAATACACACTTTGTTTTTATAATATCCATTCATTTCATGTAGACAACCCAAAGTTCTTTTTCATGTTGACATACATTCTTTCAGGTTTTGTGATTGTTGCTACGATGGTTGCTAAGGACGCTATTAACAACGAGCCGGAAGAAAGGGATTAACAGGACATGTGTGGTGTTGCGGTGGCTGGCAGTTACTTTTTCATGTCATACGTGTGCATTCGTCAGTGAACATAAACAGAATTCAAATAAGCTACATACTAAATGCACACTGTCGTATCGTTATCAGGTGTTTCTTCAGGCTTTGACGGCCTTTATCACCGTACCAAGGGCTCATGTTAATTTTTTTCGGTAGTTTTCATCTAATCCAGCAGATGGCGGTGTCAGACTAGCTTAAAAAAAAAAAAACCTGCGTGCGCACCTAATCTGCGGTAGCGGGAGGAGGGAGAGAGGGAGGGAGGAGTAGAGAGACATTTCTGCTCTATGTTTCTGCCAAATGTCGTGCTGTGAAACAAACTTGTTGTGGCTTATTCAGCTAGTAAATAATTATTTTGCCTCCAAAACTCTTTTCTCAGTGTTGTATTTGTTGTTTCATAGAAGTAAACAGCTATTCAGATGATGAAGGTGTTACTAAAGTAAAAAAATATTGACATCAAAGACACTTTTCCACTTGAAGCGAACCTCAGCATTCAATGCTCGTTTTCTCTGCTTTTTGGTCAGAAACAGGCATTTTCGCTGCAACAAGGCCACAAGGCCATTCTACTGCAGATTACTAAAGAATGGAAAAAGCTAGAAACAAATGGTTTTTTTCTGATAAAAGAAGAGAGTCTAAGCTTTCCTTTGGTACATTCAGTGTTTGTATTGGCATAGTACACAATATTCTGTGGATCTCCCAAAATCAGTGAAAATGCTTAAAAATCCTGGCAATATGGAGCGCTCTACTCGGAAAAGGTCTGGCAGTCAATGAGTTAAGCTAAACACTGCCTTAAGTGTTTCAACCAGTTGTTAAATATCTTTCTTCAGTTGGCTTCCTTCTCTGTAGTCAGACTCGCAGTCATTTCTCCTCCTGCCGCCGCCAGGGGTGACAGGGAGCGTGTGAAATATGCTGACAATTTCAGGTGTGCAAAAACTACCCTATAGTACGTATGACTTTGGAGGACAGGTTGCTACATTACTGACACTAAGAAGTGTAAACTGACAAAACAGGGAAACTAACTATGATCTCACCTCTGCTGCCTCGTGGACAAACTGATATATGGACAGCTCTTCAACATGTGGTGCTGAAGAGCTGGACCCTCATGAACACGAAGATGTCTGACGTGAATTTACTGCCAAATGTTTCCGGGAAAACCTGAAAAGAATCTACCAGCTATGCTAACATTAGCGGCTATTTCTGAAAGCATGGGTAACTTTATCAGATTGACTGCAGATGTAAATTAATGTTTGCTTTCCTCTTTAGTCTGATCAGCCCACCTTGTTATTTCTGTAATAAATGATGATAAGCAATTTCAAACTATGTGAATATCTCTTTAACGTTATTCTCAGCTCTTTACACAAAGTTTTTATGGTTGTATTGTGACCCAGTGCAGCAGCTACAACACATCTCTACCTTCACCAAATTGTCATATTACTCACCTGGGAGTAATTTATAACTTACATTTATGAACATGCCTGGTACAGACCACCATGAATCATGAAGACCAAGAGTCCACCTGCCCCCAGCCTTGCAACCCTGTCACCAGACATCAGAACTCTGATACTGTTTCCATCTTCAGATCCAGCCTCACACCACCTGTTTAACCACTAAATCATAAATACTCTGTCATTCATCCATTCCTGGATTGTTGTCTTTATATGGTATAATATTTGTTGAATTTATTCTTGTTTATCTTCAATGTTATTATTATTATTATCATTATTATTATTACACTGGAGAGATTACGTCTCTTAGCTGTCCTGGGAACACCTTGGGATCCCCATGTATGAGCTGATGAATGTGACAAGAGAGAGTAAAAGTGTGAGCTTCCCTTCTTAGGCAGCTGACCCCATGATCCAACCCCAAATAAGCGGCAAGAAGATGAATTGATGATTATTATACCTAGAAGAATTTCTGGAGATGATGTTTTGTTACAGTCACAATCAATGCCATACAACATCTTTGTGTGTTATCACTAACATGGCTAATCTGTTTTTCTTCCATGTGGGATACTGGTAATTTATCCCTGCGTTTATACATTGGTTCTGCAGTTATGAGAACATTTATGGCAGTTCACAACACAGCAACTTCTTGCAATATCGCCATTTAAACAAAGGTTAAATTAAGAGGTTATGTCCAAACAGGAAGTAGTCTGCACTAGAATAAGGAGGAGGGAACCATGGTGGAAACAATGCATTGCACCACCCCCTCTTTTTCCCCTCACTCACTTGCACGCTGTGTTGGATCAAACCACACTTAAACAGCATGGTGGATGTGGAGATTTGCTCATAGAACCACATATGAGTCCCCACACTACTGGCCAATGGAGTTGCATGGCCGTACTGGCAGCCATCTTGCCACAGTCTACTAGCTTGCATAGTTTTAATGGTCCATGTACTTTTTTAAAGGGGATAGCTACAAGTTGAATTCAGTTACTGCTGTACCATTTGGCATTAAGACACAGCAGATTAGTAAAGTATTGAAAATATAATTAAAACAGAAAATAGCTTTTTAACACAAAATGCATATCCATATTTTTCACTACAGAAAGCAAAACAATATTTAATGCCGATAAAAATGCTAATGGAAAGATGCTAGCAGACAAAGAACTTTGAGTTTGCAAAGTGAGTTAGAAATCTATTATGGGTGTAACCTTTCTCAGCTATGTAACACAAGTAGTTTCCTGCAGCTATGACTCACAAAAAAAAAGAAAAACAGGAAGAAGGAGAAAAAACCTGCGGGGAAAGGTTTATTTGTTCGTTTCAGAAAGAAATGCAAAAGCTGCATTCAGTGATAATGAATCACAGTTATACAGAGAAACACAGTGAACACTGCAAGCCTTTCTCACAAAAACTTGTGATCCAAAGAACTTTCTCCAGTAGGCTCACTGACTAAAAGTAATCAAAGTAAGAAACCAGTCAACCAGTCACTGTGTCTTCATATATGTGAGTGTCTGTGTGTGCGAGTGTGAGAAAGAGAGAGAGACTTCACACCTTACAGGACTACGCCTGTAATGAAAAGCTTTTGTTTGAGTTAATTAGGACCAAATGACTTAAAATGTTTTAAATGACAAAATAAATACCCCCTGCTTTTGCAGATGAGCATGGAAGTTTGCAAATTATGTGTTTGTGTTTGAGTGTGTTTTCAGTACATATAACTACCTTCACTTCAAAACCATGTCATCCATAATACATGTCAGTGTTATGCTTGAATTTCCTACTCTGAGGGTTACAGTGTACATACAGCTTCATCTTGCTCAAAAACTGAAGTTAGTCAGGCCCAATTCCAATTCCTATCTTAACCCTCAATCTTAACCCTCAAGCTCAACCCTCAATATTAGTAGCTCTCAAAACCAATTGTTAATGGCTATTTTGTGACTTGGAAATGGGACACCCTTAAATGCAGATACGTCTTCAAACTGTGGGGGGCAGCATTATGCCAAAGCGGCGTTCAGTCTGTCAATTCAGAAGAAGAAGAAGAAGAAGAAGAAGAAGTATTTACTTTATTTACATTTGTTTGCACTGTTAGTGTTAACCTTGCCTAACCATGGACATATTCAGCTGTCACCACATACCACGGCTTATTGAAAGGTAAACACCAGCTATAACGAAAATTACATGGGTAACTGTGGTTCTGTGAATTCCTGGATGACTACCAGTCAGCTGGCCTGCACGTCACCTGATTGACAATAGTCATTAGGACTCGACTTGCGAAGAGCGCGAGAAGCTTTGTTTACAGAAGGAATGAAACAGAAGTTATCGCTCCATACCTGCGACTACGGGAGATGACATCAGCCCGGTCGTCTTATACTGCTATCGGCGCAAGCACGTTATACAGGCTGTTATCTTGCTAAAACAACGACATTAGCGCCAAGAAAAATGACCATTTTGTAACGTTAACTAACTTAAACGATACTAGCATGGCTTGACCGCACCGGCTGCTATTGACCAAAGATTGTAAAACAAAAATAAATATTATGCAACAATGAGGTAACTAATCCATAACACTGGCCTAAACTAAGATAATACAATGTTTTTTGTAATATTTATATCTCCATTAACAAAGAAAATACTTAAGATTTGTCGCTCGCCTTCTTTGCTGCTTGCATTCTGGGTAGCCTTTACTCACAAGGGTGGGGTCGGACAATCTCAATGTTAGGGGTGACTAAGCCCTCAAACTTCCCCCTTAACTTAAATTTCCGAGAATCGGGACAGCACTTGCAGTTCACAGGAGTGCATATTTTTGAGATTGAGGGTTAAGACAGGAATTGGAATTCACCCTCAGTCTGTTGCTCGTCACAGAGCCAAGCTATGAATAGAAACCTAAGACATTAACACTTGGGACACACTGCATGTGGAAGCGCGCCGATTTTCTCGTTGACACTGCTCCACTTTCTGTCCACACATCGGACATGCACAGTCGGCAGGCAGTCCTGCTTCTCTGCTGCACTTCCACAGCTGATATTTCCACAATGGGTACATCTCCTGTTCTGATTTCATACTATTTACAAGCAGAAAGCCGACATTTCTGTGTGCGAATCCTTCCACTTACATTTTCAATATAGATGAAGACATGATTGACATAAAATTAGATCTATTAAAAAGAGATCACGTTTTAAAACTTATCTGGGTGTTTTACTTTGAAATTGGGTTATTTTGATAAATTTGTCTTGTGTTCCTGCTTATTTCCCTCCCAAATTTGCCCGCGGCTCTTGCAGAAAATAGAACAGAGGCCGAAACCATCACTCCATAGCGCGCACCTTTTGGCACACCACGCAGCACCTGTTGTGGTTGACACGTCTGTTAACATGGGTGCCAAAATGAAACTGCCGCGCTTCGGCGTGCTTCCGCATGCAGTGTGTCCCTAGGGTAAGGAGGACAGTAGTTTGTCTGATGATGTCAGTGTGTTTGCACCTTGGTGGACCACCAGACACACAGAGCAGAGGAGGAATGACATGCTGTCACAGCAGAGGAAACTCTGGATTTTATTTCTAACAACAAAAAACACAGTAATTTTGGTGAACATTCATCAATCTCACACTATATTTTACATTTTCATGTTGCAATCCAGCATGTTGCAACGTGATCCACTGCATAATGTTATTATGCAAATTAATGCTAAGAGACACAAAGTTGTGGTGTTGCTTAGAATTACTAGCTAAAGCCACATACTCCACGAGAAGCGAAAACTGTTCTTGTTCTCAAGGCTACGAGAACAAGAAAATCGTTTGTCCTGGTCTGGTCAACATACCTCTGAGTATGCGATGGGGCAGGGAGTTCAGCGGGGGATGACTGTGTTGACCAGTTATTTTATATCTAACTACGACCTTTTCCCATGCCAGAGTGGGGTTGTGGACGTGGTGGTGTCTACGTATTTAAATTCACGTGTGTTGTTTACATTTTTGTATTTTTCTCATCACCTTGATCAGCTGTTTATTGAAAATATCCATTCAATGTTGCATCTGCAGGAATACAGAAGTAACAACTCTGCTTTAACTTTTTCCACATTAACCCCGCACGCTTTGAATGTCCAACCAATTACACAATACTTCTCGGAGCCCCACGAGAAGAACGTTCTTCTTGGCCGAGTGATCGAGAGCAAGCTGCAAGCTGTCCTCAATCACATTCTCCGAGAATGTGATTGAGGACAATCACATTCTCACGGATGTGAGAATGTGATTGTCCTTTTGATACTGTGTGACTTCTTGTTCTTGTGGCCTCGTGAACAAGAAGAAGGTTCTCCCTTCTGGTGGAGATTATAACAAACTTATTATGGGAGATATTGTGAAATTTAATGTTATTTGGTCTGATCAGGGCAACATTGTGAACAGAAAATAAAAATAGTTAAGTCATAAACACAAACAGATTTTGTACATGGTGTCTTGCAGCCTAAACTAATTCAGTTCCAGCTGCAGGACACCAGGTTGTTGGATATGTGATTCATACATGGACCGTAAACTATAAAATATAAAATTAACAGTGTTTGCAAAAGCTGTAAACTATTTATTGACCAACTTCTGACCATTTATTAGAATGAGATTTGCATTTATATTCCAGTGTGGAATGTCAGTAATTAAAATCAGTTTGTGGATATGAAAAAGATTTTACATTAATGCACTCGTGTGAAATAATATGTCAGAATAACTGGGATCTCTGGATAACATACTGTACCTATAGGTTATCCATGACTGCACGTCTGTCCAGTGTTATCAGTTAAATATTCATGCTTTCCATGTTGGGCAGTACAAAGTAATAAAGAATACTCACTGTCGTAATAGCGGAGCCCCAAGATGGCGCAACACACAAAACGCCTGTCGGATTATATACAGATGCAAAGAAAATATACAAAGTTGCGGTGTTGAGCACACATTTCAGTTTTCTATGAATAAACCCAACCATTAAATTTAAAGTCATGTGTCCCCTCTTAAACTGCCCTCCTCCATTAATTCTGCTGTTCAGAAATCATAAAGCTAATTTACCACTGCATGAATAACAAAACTAACAATGCACATATAATGAAGTTATACAGAAAAAAAAGCCCCTGTCAAATTATAAGTACACAGACAAAGATTCTCATGCAAATATACAGACAGTTAAACATGTTTAACTGCAGTTAAAAAAAGCCAGAGGGCAGTTCTTTCTGTGGGAGTATGAGGAAATAGAAAAAAGTGTTTTGTGCAAACATTCTGTGCTGCTGCCTCCATATATTTATTGATGATCTGTACAAGGGTTCATTTCACTCAAATATAATTTGTTTTCCTAAGAATAAATTTACATATAGCCCTGAGCAAAGCAAGGCCATGACTGAAAACAAAAAAGGAAGTCAGTGAGACTGCGAGTCCCACGCCACGTAGCCTACGTACACTGATCCCTTTCAAAACATGTTTCTCCCATGTAACAGTTTCACAGGTGTACATTCATTCACACTTTCACAAGTACATGCACAGCCACGCCTCTGTCCTACCTGTGCTCCACAGGAATATTCACCCACTGACTGCACTGAAAAAAGTAAAACGCTGAATCAATTAAATAAAGTTCTTCAGTTGGTCACATCTAGTAAAATTCATTTGAGTGAACTGAATCAAATATAATTGGAAGAATTTTTTGTTTTTAATTCTACTCAACATATTTTTACTTAATCAATGAACACTGAAAATTTCTACTCAGATCAAGTTAAAAGATAAAATGTGTTCTATTAACTTGACGCTGTGATTTGTGACTACATACTCTGCTGTATCTTTTTGTGAAGGACACCAGAATTTTTCTTGTCGATACAATACCAGTAGTTTATGGTACTTTTTCATTGATACCGATACAGATACTTTTTGTCCCTTAAAAAAAAATGTCATGATTGTACAGTTTGCATTCATATCTTCAATGCAAGAGCAATTTTAGATATACAGCTGTAAGTAAAACTTGAGAACAGAAGTACTGGAAGGAAACAATGATGAATTATATTGATGAGTAAATTAAACAAAAATAAGATAAAAACTTCTTTCAATTATCAAATCACCTAAGGACAGGTTAAGATTATTAACATTTATTCAGTGGAAAATGTTCAAATATAAAATGTAATGGTAATATTATGAATTATATATAAGAGATCTCATAGTTCCATATATTCCAAGCAGAGCACTTCGCTCTCAAACTGCGGGTCTTCTGGTGGTTCCAAGGGTCTCTAAGAGTACAATGGGAGGCAGAGCGTTTGGCTATCAAGCCCCCCTATTATGGAACCAGTTACCAATTCAGGTTCGGGAGGCAGACACCCTCTCTACCTTTAAGATCAGGCTTAAAACCTTCCTTTATGATAAGTCTTATAGTTATGGATGGTTAGCCATCCCTTAGTTAAGCTGCTATAGGTTTAGACTGCTGTGGGACATTCATGATGCACTGGGCTCTTCCTCTCCCATCATCTCTGCCTTTCCATGTAGAAACTTGTGACAGTGTTGCATCATTAACTGTGTTTCTTCTCTTAGCAGGTCTCGCTAGATAAAAGTTGCAGTACCTGTTGGTCTCTCTTTCTGTCTTCCCCACCCCAGCCGGTCGAGGCAGTTGGCCGCCCTACCTGAGCCGGGTTCTGACGGAGGTTTTTCCTCCCTGTTAAAAGGATGTTTTCCTTCCCATTGTCGCCACCACTCCACGCTTGCTCAGGATGGGGGATTGGACCGGGTCAAGTCAAGATTCGAACCAATCTGTTGGTTTCCTTAGCTAGGCTATTATGAATCTGATAATTTTTCCGTCTGTTAAGTGCCCTGAGGTGACATTGTCATGAATGGACGCTATACAAATAAAGTTGATTTGAATTGAATTGAATAAACTTACCAAAACATAATGTGCAATAAACTGCATTAAACCCAAAGACTGTAAAAAAATGGACGTACGGTCACGTCTGAGTAGGGGAAAGTGAAGCCAGTTGGGTGTTTTTGACCATCGCCATCTTGCCATGTTGCGTGTGTTGTCACTCTGATCGCTTCCATCAGTTGCATCACGCACCGCGCAGAGTGCCAAGTGCCAAGTGGGGCCAAAAACATCAGGCTGACTACAGTCCGCTGGCCACGAAAGCAAAGTCCACCCGACCCAGTGCCACTAAAAAAGGGCCGGGGCTTCGGTCCCCCCCCCCAATCTCTTTTGAATGGGCAAGTCGGGAAAGGGATGGGGGGATTTGGGATGGAGAAGGGGGGGGAAAAATGAGGGGAGCGGGTTCGGCGGGGGGGGGGGGAACTCCGGGAAGATTTAGAGGAAAAACCTTTAAAAAAACCTGCCATAAAATTAAATGAAGTGTGTTGTTCTATACAAACGCACACACGTGCGTCCTCACAGCTGTGCACTCCATCAGTGCTGCCGACAGGGCGCACGTCGGAAACCACGGCAACCACATGAAATCAGACACATGATGAAATAAGAAATGCGGCCTAGCCGCCGTCTAAATTGAGAGCTGCGCACTGCACAGCAGTATCGTTTCGTCTATACTCTGCTGCTAAGCCCAATAGGTGTGTTCAGATGGTTAATTAGCTTTGATGACCATGCGTAATGTGGATTATGGCTCTGTGAGTGCATGTGTACACACATGAGTGTGTCATATTTCATTACGTTAATCTCAACGGGCACAGTGTCCATTCTGTTTTTGCTGTGTTTTTATTTGAACACAAAGTGTGCTTTTTCTAAGATTTTGTCATTGATTTATTTGAGAGTGTTTCACATACATGAATGTTTGGACCTGCTGTGAACTACTGTTGACTATTACTGATAGAACGCACACATTGTGTGGACATTTTTCGTGTTAATAAAGTAATGTTGTATTTGAGAGAGATACACTCTTTTGAATGTTCGTGGAGGTGTAACTGTTGAAAATAAATTTGGCACACCCAGTATTTGTTGGTACACCCAATGTTTTTTCTGGCTACGCCAGTAGTATGGGCTCTCCATTCTGCACATCAAAGACACGTGGAAACTGATGCCACAGCTCCACAAATCTCTCCTCCGTTCCACTGCTCCACCAGACAGTGGCTGTGTTTCTCCTCCTTTTCGCCATTGTTGTTTGTGTACCGGCCCTCCTGTGCGGTCTCTCTGGTGGAAGCAACGGGCACACTCTCCTTCTATTGGTCAATATGTAGGGACATATCACAGGACATGTCACACTAGGCGGACAAAAACAAACAATTCGGATACGGAAGTTTTTCTGCGTTGTGGTTGTGAAGCGTCGCAGATGACAAATCACCAATCGCTGATCATGTCTTACTACAAGGAGCAAAGACGCAACACAGAATCGGGCACAATAGTGACCAACTGTCTGCAACGTCTCCATCGGGCCAAAATCGGGCTAAATTCATGCTAGCCAGTAGGCCGGCATCTGGTCTGCCGCATGTCAATCAAAAGGATACTCCCCTAATTATGTGTAATTATGTGTAATAACATCTAAACGGAGTCATAAAAAAATTCACCCTCCCACAGTTGACATGAAGGTAAGTTTAACCTGTTAAACCTAAAATGATTCTTTGAACCAGGGTGTAAACATGTTTATTTCTGCTGTGAAGTTGGTCTTTTTAACATGGGAGTATATGGGAATTTGCTCTGTTCTGGAGCCAGAACCTAGCGCAGGAGTGGGCAAGTTTGGTCCTCAAGAACCACAATCCTCCAACTTTTAGATCCACCCCTGCAGGTGTGTTGGAGGAGGGGTGGGTCTAAAATTTAGAGGATTGTGGCAGAGTGGAAATCCGGTTCACGTAGCTTGTGCAGCCTGGGCACCAGGTGAAGCAGCACCGAGGCAATAATTACTTGTCCACAAAAAGTAAACAACAGTTTGTATTCCTACCTGCTACCCGCCTACACCAGAGAAAAATATAATCCTTGGCATATTTACTCGCAAAACACGGATAAAATGTCCTGCTGCAGGAGACACAGGACTCTGCTTTTAGCAGCTGCAGAGGGACACAATCTACTAATGTAGCAAAGTAGCGTCAGCAAACTCGTAAAAGCTTAGAAATATATTCAGGAATCAAAATAGGGGAAAGACAGGTAGAGAAGATGACTGTGTGCTGTGGGGTGAAGGGGAAATTGCGACCATTACAACAGTGAAAGGAAACCAGTAGGGGATGCCCGAGCTGAAGTTACTGAGGTCTGCTTCAAAGGTAGAGTCTGGAGTCCCTCACTGTTTCTGTTTGTAAACACCATAGATATAAACACTAGATGCAGCCTTTGGACCCGTAGGCTGCCCCCTGTGTGCAGGTAGTGTTTATTTACAGTCTTTGTTGCAGACCTACCGAAATGCGACACACCTTGTTCTATATTCTTTGCTTTACCTAAACCCAGCGGATCTAGGTTAGATTTCACGTATGTGTGCGGACATGGTGGAGTTCTATCACAGCACCACCTAACGGCCTGGCATGAATATCCAATTGAACTCCACCCACTCTTGTGTCCTCGTATGTACCTGACTTCTTCAGGATGACGCTCGTGTAAATGTGGATAAAAGATAAAGATGAGATGCCACTTTGGCGTCTTCTCTTCTGACCGTCGCCGTACGAACGTAGCCTCGGTCTTAAGTCTGGGGCTGCAAAAATCATTTGGTGTGGGCCCAACATGAGAAAAGTGAAGTCAGACAGTCCAACATTCTGTATAATATACTAGAAGAAAGAATCTCAAATACATGGTGGGGCTTGTTGGTTGCACTCTGAAAGACAAGTTAAATGAGACACTAGCATAAGCTACAGATGAGGTTAGCAAGACCTATAGGTGAAAAAAATAAAAACCTGGAGAGCTACAGCTTTCTGCCAAGAGCATGTTGGAAGGTACAATTCTTGACCAGTGGTGGGGGGTGTGCATTAAGAACTAAATACATCGCTGGAGTGGGACTATAGATTATTATAGAACTTGCAAAGGTACATTTTACTCTACATGTACATTTTTTGTCTGCTTACCCTGGTCCCAAACATACTGAGAGGTGATAGTCTTTGACATGCTGCATGCATGCTCAGAAAAAATAAAGAAATAACCACATCCACACTCATAGCCACACACAGATGACAAGATAAGACCCTGGACCAGGACTGCATTGTGAAGCCTTGAAGAGACAGGAAAGTTCCATTAGCCAAAGCAGCCGAGCATGGCCACTGCTGGCTCATCACTATCTGCCACCCAATCTCGTCAGAGGTCTGGTGCGGGAAGGGAGAGGATGAGGTGAAGCACAATGAAAGCCAGAGAAGGAGAAACAGAAGCTGCATGAGAAGGTCTGAGGAGGAAAAGGAAAAGAAGGGATGAGGGTAGAAAAAGGAGAGATGGAAATAAATCAGCGAATATCACTTCACACATCACAGCTTATGATTAGTCAGCATACATGGTACAAAAGAGCTGAGGGACCGATATATTTACCATTAAAGCAGTGGTTTAATGTTTCACTGTGATTTACGAAGGTTTAAATAGCATATAATCCCCCAGTTATTCACCATATTGTTAACAATATATCAATGTTACTGATATCTCATTGGAATCTAACTAGACATAGAACAATTACTCACAACGCTGTGGGGCTTATTCTCAGGATGCTCATCATGTTAGAGTTGATTAAGTTAGAGAATGTGTTTGAATGATTGTTTTTCCATCTGCTTCCAAAACAATTAGGCACATTTCTGGTTTCCTCCCTCTCTTGTCTCACATCTTTTCCTCCTCTCCTCTCTTGTATTTGCAATCCTCCAGGGAGCTAACTTCTTTACCTCCCTCCTCATTTTTCTCCCTCTCCTCCTCTCCTTTAATTCCCAGCCTGCGGAACACTAAGAAAAGTGCTGATGAACAATTAAACATGGCCCTTCCCCAGGGAGGCAAGGTCACTCCTGTTTGTGTGGCTGTGTGTGCGTGTGTGGTTGTGGGTGGTAAGTGCAACAAGCCTGTGAGAGGGATAGAGAGGGAGATACTTGGCTCCACCTGCAAATGCCATGATATATGCCAGGCAAAGGGTAAAAAGCTGAGTAATGTTATACAGCTTGTACGGGATGGAGAACTTGTGCTGAGAATACTTTTTTCGTCAATAACACTGACCTGGTATGATTTAAAAGGTACAAAGTATCATTGTATAAATACTGAGAGCTAATTAGTGATCAATATTTCTGTTTATGAGGCAAACCTTTCACACTTTCTCACTTCTACTGCACGCTGTCATTGCAAAGTGGTCTGGCTACATGCAATTATTTAATGGATTACCTTTTAATTATGAACAGACATTAATGATTTGTAGAGGATGAAACCTATTGACTTTGGATACCCCCTTGACTTTTATCTTTTGTGCCATCAGCAGACTGACATTCCTATCTAAATGACAACCATTAAAGATGATGCAACTAATCAGAGCTGTGAAATCAGCATGTTAAGATTGTGAGTATCCACTTCAGAGTGTTGTTCAATGAAACACATTGCCAAATATCCAGGATAGTGTATATTGTAAGAATAATATGGTTGTTAAAATGGGGTCCAAAGAGGCTGTTGGAGAAAGAAACAATTGAAATGAAAATAATGTTGAAGTAGACTGTAGTGCACTAAAGCAGATGTCTAGTAAGTCATTGAAAGCAAAGGATTTTAATTTAGATATTGAGTATAATGATTTTATTTACAGAGAATCCATGAATTACTTTGGGCCTGCTTTTCACCCCACCATCATTTGATTGTTGATGTTTCCTCATCAGCTAAAGGGGGAACAGATCAATGCACAGTAGAACTGACTGGGAATAAACGGTGCACTACCGAGATCAATATGTGCACAATACTGTGCCTCACATCTGACATTAAGTGCCAACATTTAGACTGGGCCATCTGGGGGGAGTGGACAAGCATCAACCTGAATACTATTTATTTGTGTGTAACAAGGTAGTGTCTAAGATTTAATGACGTTGAGAGGCAAAGTTAGAGATTGCAACCAACTGAAGCTCTCTCGTCTTCCCCTCTTCCTCATGTAGGAGACATATTTTCATTCTGGCAACGTTCAGTGGGGACATAGCTAAATTCCCCAGTATGGATTCACTTACTAAATATTGCTTGTTGTTTTCAGAGTTTTAAGATATTTGCAGCTTAAATGCCCTTAAATATCTGGTGATCAGTTTTTTTTTAAAAAAGGTATTTTTTCCTCCATTTGATTCAACATGTTCAAAAAGCACTACTGAATTTGAATGGTGGTTTCTCAGCCTCAGGATACTGCTGGGCACTGAGAGCTCTGGGAATGCTCATAATGAATGTCAGTGTGCCATCACAAGTCAGAAAAACATTTTTTTTTTTTTAGTTAAGAAAGTTGCATACTGTAGTTTTACTTTAAATAAGCATCAGGTTAATCAGAGAAGGTTTTTTGCAATTCATTAAACCGTACCTCCATATCTCCTCATTCCTCCTTTTTCCTGCAAATGGCCCAGAATTTGATTTCACTCTAATATGCAAAGTTTTGTGTCTGAACACAGGGATAGGCAACTCTGCTCTTTGAGGGCCATTGTCTTACAGCAGGGGTGCCCAAGTCCAGTTCTTGAGAGCTACTATCCTGCACATTTTGTTTGCACCCCGTCTCCAACACACCTGAATCAAATGAATGTTCAACATGTTTCATATCCTTGCAAGCCCAAGACTAGGAAAAGATTGATACAAGACAGCGGGAGCATGCTTATGACGCCAGTTAAACAGATATAAGACTTTCAGTTTTTAATCTAGGACTGTGGAAAGCATTTGGTGTAAGCCTTGCATAAGGCTGAGATCAGGGCTGGCAAAGTCCAGTCCTCAGGAGCCACAATCCTGCAACTTTTAGATGCATCCCTTCTGCAACACACCTGAATTACCTCATGCACATGTCACTCAGCTCTGCAGAGGCCTGGTAAAGATCCACTCATTTGATTCAGGTGTGTTGGAAAAGGGATGCATCTAAAAGTTGTAGGATTATGGCTCTCGGGGACTGGACTTGGCCACCCTTGCGTAAGGCTTTGGGGAACTCTCGTCGTCCCTCTTGCAACTGGTTTTAATTGAATCAGTAACCATGACAACAATGGCCAGACACATCTGGGTTAATCAGTTTGTCCAATAATGAAAGACAGGAAACAAAGGAGCACTACTAAGTTCAGGAAGGAGTGGAGTTGTGCATATAGCCTATAGGCTAAAACTTTGCGTTATTTAAGCCAGGTCTCTGCAAGTGACTTTGTGTTAAGTCAGCTAGAAGACTAGCTTTAAGTTATATTTCTGGAGCCAGCCCAAAAAGTTGTTGGCAAACAACAGTTGTGACATCACTTGCAAACAGCAAGAAGAAAATTCCAACAAATTCCATTCACTTGCTCTTCATCTCTGCCATGATTCATCAGCTTCGTGAGACAAGGGTGGAGTTGAATTTGGAGTAAATATGATGACATCAAATGTAAATGGGAGAACAGGGCATCCTGGCTGCTTCCTCTCAATCACCATCTGGCATATCGTTATTAGCTGTCTCTGTGTGAGTCTTAGGAAATCATTCATTTTAGAAAACCAAAATATGTCAAGTTTATCCCTGAGGCCAGCAACTAATTCTCATATATTTGCGTCAGGAGGTGTTCCGTTCATTGATATCCCTAAGGCAACTTGCTATTTATTAATGTTGACTCATTCACTCATTTTACTTGAGCTGCAGGTTAAGGGGAGCTGTAATTTTGTCTCACAACATGATCTATTTACAGAGAAGTACAAAAACAAAGAAGGCTTGAAGGAGAGGATAATATTTAGTGTCTGTGCTTTCAGCATCTCTGCTTTTTGAATGTATGAAGTGGATTATTTCTGTCACCACATATTCAGAATCTTTCCAACATATTAGCATTTTACTGCATATTTATTTGTACCATTGGGCCAAGCCCCATCACTAAGTGAATGTCTACCCACCAACCAGATTTCAGTCTGGACAATACTCATGGATTTCTGTCTCTTCTTGGCCTTCTTCCTACATATTTATGCTCACTTCTTTGTAGGAACACCAGTCATTATGGTCTGTGTTCACAGGACATCATCTTAATGCAGGTTCCCAAAGTCAGGACTGAACTGGGTGAAAAGTCTTTTAGATATTCTGCTCCTGCAGCCTGGAATAACATGCAAAATAAGTTAAAACTGTCATGTTTCATAACCTTGTGCAAGTTTAAGTCAATTTTAAAAGACAGAGAGACTAGTTCTCTTGGCTCTTGTAACTGCCCAAATGATGTTTCTAGTGTTTCCTTGAAATGTGAAACAATAGGTTTTTTGTGTGTATTTCTGTTTTTATTGTGTGTTTTATGTTTATGTGTTTTATGTTGATTTTATGCTGCTGTCTTGGCCAGGTCACTCTTGAAAAAGAGGTTTTTAATCTCAATGAGTTTTTTTCCTGGTAAAATAAAGGTTACTACCACTACTACTACTCTTTGGGAAATTTTCCCCTTCACCAAACTTGTCAACACAACAGCACATTCAGGACTGCAACCCAGATTACCAAAGGTTTATAACTGAACCTGCCTTGCATCCACACCCTGAAGCTGCAAAACCGACATTAGACTCTATTGTGTTGCAGATTCCACACTCGGGTTTTGTCGTTTCCTATCTGAGCTGCTGTTACTCCCTCTGCCACCGCATTTCTTCCAGCCTTTCCTTCTCATCCAGATCACAGACGGATACCTTGCCTTAAACCTGTCCAGACCCTCCCATGTTGCCCCCCTGTATAGGATGTTTGTATGGAATACAAAACCATGCTTCTGGTAAACAAAGCTGCAGGAGGACCCACACATGCACACCACCAGGCCACTGTTGATGTCCACACATACCAGCTTGCTTTGCTTTTCAGCAGGCACAGACCATTCAGTTTGACACCTTATTTCTTTTCTTTATTTTATTCACTCAATCTGCCTGATGCTCCTTTGGCATTTTCTTATTTATTCCTTCCCCCTCCCACAGTCCAATTTATCCTCAAGTACCCTGTTTTTATGTCAGCTATTATAATTCTTGCTTCTTGGTTGGGTTTTTGCAAATTCTACTGTTGCACTCTAATTAAGTTACTTAGAATGAGTGTCGGTCAAATTAATGGAATGTAAATGACAGTGTTTCTGTTTACTTTCCATTCTCTCTGCTCTGCTTGAGATACTGACGTAAATCTGAATATCATAGCTTCGGATACATGAGCTTCTTGAGTTAAGCTGATAATTGTATGCTTCCTTCTCTTAATGTGGCATATGTGTCAGTCTGCAGATGCATGTGCAGCTTTAAGCCACTCACATTAACCCTGTGAACCTCAGGCGTGAGGAGCGTACTTAAAAGCTTTTTAGGTGTGTTAAATATTGTGCATGTACAAGAACAGCCCACGCACGAGTCAAAGTCAAAACACTAAGGTGACCATAAAACCTGTGAAGGCTGCTGCTTGATAGCCACTGCCTGCGCTGTGGGGTTTACATTTTGTTTTTCACTTGCTTCACAGAGCCATCTGGCCTATTAGCTGTCTCCATCCACAAGATGTGAGTGTCTTTTGGTTCATTAACTGTGGAGCTACATGTAAAAAGTCTTGAGTTCTTTCGTGATAATTCTGAGCAACATGTAATTTGTACACTTGAATATGGACAGCAATGTTGGCCAGTTTAAGAGTTCATTATGAACAACCAAAGGATGGATTACCAGCTCTCCTTTTGACATCTTTGGATTTTGATGAACTGCTAAAAATACTAGAGATGAAATTTCTGCCACATTTCCTACAGAAGTTTGTGGTTAACGAAGTATGGATCTCAAAGAGTTTGTTGCATACACGTTTTCTATTAAATCACACCAATGACCACATTAACATGCCATCAAAATTCAGATTAAGGTCAATATTCGGGTTTCTGAAAGATTTGGAATATTCTGTTTCCAAGAGTGACAGAAAGAGTGACTCTATACATGATAACTGCAATCAGTTGGAGGTGGCTGAGCTCCAGAGATGCAGGAGGGAGATGTGAGAAAGTTCCACAAAGTCAACTATCACTGCAGCCCTCCACCAGTCGGGGCTTTATGGCAGAGTGACCCGATGGAAGCCTCTCCTCGGTGCAAGACATATGAACGCCCGCATACAGTTTGCCAAACAACACACGAAGGACTCCCAGACTGTGAGAAATAAGATTCTCTGTTCCGATGAGACCAAAATTGAACTTTTTGGCATTAATTCTAAGCGATATGTGTGGAGAAAACCAGGCACTACTCATCACCTGCCCAATACGATCCCAAAATTGAAACATGGTGGTGGCAGCAAATGGGGTGTTTTTCAGCTGCAGGGACAGGACGACTGGTTGCAATTGACGGAAAGATGAATGCGGTCATGTACAGAGAGATCCTGGAAGAAAACCTCTTCCAGAGTGCTCAGGACCTCAGACTGGGCCGAAGGTTCACCTTCCAACAAAACAATGACTCTCAGCACACAGCTAAAATAACAAAGGAGTGGCTTCAGAACAACTCTGACCATTCTTGACTGGACCAGCCAGAGCCCTGACCTAAGCATCTCTGGAGAGACCTGAAAATGGCTGTCCACCAACATTCACCAGCCAACCTGACAGATCTCGAGAGGATCTCTGAGGAAGAATGGCAGAAGATCCCCAAATGGTGTGAAAAACAAGCTGCATCATTCCAAAGAAGACTTATGGCTGAACTAGCTCAAAAGGGCGCTTCTACTCGGTACTGAATAAAGGGTCTGAATACTTATGACAATGTAATATTTCAGTTTTTCTTTTTCAATAAATTTGCAAAATATTCTATATTTCTGTTTTTTTCTGTCAAGATGGGGTGCTGAGTGTACAATAATGAGGAAAAAAAATTCACTTTTTTGATTTTGGCAAATGGTTGCAATTGAAACGGAGTGTGAAAAGTTTAAAGCAGTCTGAATACTTTCCGTACCCACTGTTCCTGGATATTCTCTGCTGCTAGACTGAAAGGCCTCTGCCAGTGACTTCTGTCTGTAGGTCAAGGGTCTGTCGGGGCCAGGAAATGTAGTCTCTCCTCTCCATTTCTGCTGCTCCACGTTTTGTACTGCATTGTTTTTCATGTTCCTATAGAGGTTTGTTGTGTTTTAACTGTATTTGACAACCCTGTTGCAACCTATACAGCTTGCTGTAGTTTCATTTTCTGCAATGAATTAAAGCCAAACGACGCTTCTCTCCCTCTCTGACATTTTGATGCTCCTTGATTTTCTCTCTGTAGTGTGATGTGCCGACTTGAGGAGAGCGCTGAGTGGGCGGGTTAGGCTCAGCCTACTTGCATGGCTGTTTGGCTGGTGCGACTGAGCCATGTGACAGTGCAAAAGAGAGAGAGGGGAGATTGCGCTGCTCCTTGCTGTGTGACACAGCGCAGTGCTTCTCCAGAAAGAAAGTAAACTTTGATTAATCCGCTTGTGCAGCAGTGAGTGCGCGCGGGAAAGAGAAAAAAAAAAAGCTTGAGTATTGATCTTTTAACACGAATGTCGTTCAATATCAATACCGGCATTGGTATCGATAATATCAATATAAGGATCAATCCGCCCTCCTCTACCTCCGAGAATGAGATTGTCTCTTGCTCCAGAGAGGACTCTACTAGCATGCTGTCCTGCACAACACCAGTGGAGACAAGAAACACTGAAGCTGCTGCTGCAGCTGCTCCTGCGATGCACTCGGAGGTGCGTTTGAGAGAGGAGGAAAAAAGAGGGTTCATGGCCCTACTTCAAGCGCTGCAATGGAGGGCGGATTCCATCAAACTATGACCCCTGTATTACATTAAAGGCATATGCCACCTCTGGGTAAAATTTAGCCTCCACCCGCAGTCCCCTGAGTTGGACAAGTGGGCAGAAGCGTTTTCTCACCAACCCAGTCATTCTCTGAATCTGGCAGCACTGGCTTTAGCTTAACTTAGCATAGTTGCTGTAATCTGGTGGTTCCAACTAGCACCACTTGGTAAAAGAAAACTAATTAACTCAAGATTTTTTCCAATAACGTTTCATGACCCGCACATTCTGATCGAGTACAAACGAGATGCCAATTTCACATCAAAGGGCTGACTTGGCCGCATTCAATAGGGAACTATATGCTACGGAAGTACAAGCGAATCACAGGCGAAGTACTGCAGATGGTAGCAAAGGCAGCACGCATGTGCAGTGTCCCCAACTTCCATAAACAGGGTTGCCACCGGATGCTATAATTGGCCTGGACTTCTGCAGCATATAGTTACCCTTTAAGATATCAAAGAATTATTTCAGGGGGGGGGGGGGGGGGGGCGTATAATATGGGCCCTTTTAACAAGGTAGTTAATATTATGCAAACCGTTTACCCTACATTAGCAACTTCAATCTCCCAAATGAGCCCAACCGTAAATTAAAGTCACCTTTCTAATTGGTTTGACAGTAAATGGGACCATAGTTTTACAGAACTGTACAGTTATAAACATTCATTGAGTTGAAGGCTTGAAGCTATGGTTTACAGCTTGAAGTAATTTCAGACAACTTATATGATGAATAAAAGCTTTATTAAGAACTATTGCGGTTCGGAAGCTGGGCTCCAGATCTCATTAAATGAGATATGAATACACATACTGCATGATAGCATGTTGTTTTTGCACTGTCAATTGCTTTTCTGAAACTAAAACATTACATCTTACAGACTGCTCATCATGCAAATGGCAATCAGTACATGTGCAGCTAGATGCTGTTTTCCATTTTCATTTAGAAAATCTTTTCTCTTTTCTGCATTAGTAGCCTAACTTGTGGTGTTCAGCATTGACAAGCTTTGTGGACTGCCCACTTAAGTGGAGTTCCATCCAGTAATTGCCAGACACTTGTCTGCTAACTAAGGGAATAGGGGATTATCACGCTTACCGGAAGTTCCCGGATTTTGGGCACTTCCTCTTCCGGGCCATGTTAACGACAGCCGTTCCTGCTCTGTTATACTGTTTAAATCGGATAAACTCCAAACATACTCAAGTTTTCATTCTAGACTGAAATGATACTAAGGAAGAAGTGGATCAAAGCGATTGATTCGCCGCGGTGAAGGGCCGAACTTTATAATAAAACACACGTTTGTTTGTCGCCGGTGGGGCACAACACCGACACTTCACAGCATGCTAGCATTAGCCAGCTGGCGCTTACTGACGTGCTTAACATTGTGCTTCTTAAAACACACAAACATCTGAAAATCGGGTCTGTACCTCCCCGTTTCCAGTGCAACAACTGGGGACTGCCAAGAAAGGAGACGCTTTCAGATGCTTGTGTGTTTTCAGCCGCACAAAGTTAGGCACGTTATCGAGCTGGCTAATGCTAACCTGCTAACACGACTGCGCAGTCTGCCGGCCACAAGCAAACGTGTGTCGTTTTATTATAAAGTTCGGTCCTTCACCGCGGCGAATCGGTCGTTTTGATCCACTTCTTCCTTAGCATCACTTCAGTCTGGAATGAAAACTTGGCATTGGCGTTTATCGAATTAACAAAGTTTAACAGAGTAGTAGCTGGCAGACTACTGTTAGGAGGCTAGCATTAGCCAGCTTGATGACGTGCCTAACTCTGTGCGGCTGAAAACACACAAGCATCTGAAAGCGTCTCCTTTCTTGGCAGTCCCCAGTTGTTCCACTGGAAACGGGGGTACATCTCTGACCTGTATCTACATCTCTGACCTGTATCTACGTCTCTGACCTGTATCTACGTCTCTGACCTGTATCTACATCTCTGACCTGTATATCTCTGACCTGTATCTACATCTCTGACCTGTATCTACGTCTCTGACCTGTATCTACATCTCTGACCTGTTTCTACATCTCTGACCTGTATCTACGTCTCTGACCTGTATCTACGTCTCTGACCTGTATCTACGTCTCTGACCTGTATCTACGTGTCTGACCTGTATCTACATCTCTGTCCTGTATGTACGTCTCTGACCTGTATCTACGTCTCTGACCTGTATCTACGTCTCTGACCTGTATCTATGTCTCTGACCTGTATCTACATCTCTGACCTGTATCTACGTGTCTGACCTGTATCTACATCTCTGACCTGTATCTACGTCTCTGACCTGTATCTACATCTCTGACCTGTATCTACATCTCTGACCTGTATCTACATCTCTGACCTGTATCTCCGTCTCTGACCTGTATCTACGTCTCTGACCTGTATCTACGTCTCTGACCTGTATCTCCATCTCTGACCTGTATCTCCATCTCTGACCTGTATCTCCATCTCTGACCTGTATCTACATCTCTGACCTGTATCTACATTTCTGACCTGTATCTACGTCTCTGACCTGTATCTACATCTCTGACCTGTATCTCTGTCTCTGACCTGTATCTACGTGTCTGACCTGTATCTACGTGTCTGACCTGTATCTACATCTCTGTCCTGTATGTACGTGCCTGACCTATATCTACGTGCCTGACCTGTATCTCCGTCTCTGACCTGTATCTCCGTCTCTGACCTGTATCTACGTCTCTGACCTGTATCTATATCTCTGACCTGTATCTACGTCTCTGACCTGTATCTACATCTCTGACCTGTATCTACATCTCTAAACCTGTATCTCCGTCTCTGACCTGTATCTACGTGCCTGACCTATATCTACGTCTCTGACCTGTATCTCCGTCTCTGACCTGTATCTACGTCTCTGACCTGTATCTACGTCCCTGACCTGTATCTACATCTCTGACCTGTATCTACGTCCCTGACCTGTATCTACGTCTCTGACCTGTATCTACGTCTCTGACCTGTAACTACGTCTCTGACCTGTATCTACGTCTACGTCTCTGACCTGCATCTACGTCTCTGACCTGTATCTACGTCTCTGACCTGTATCTACTTCTCTGACCTGTATCTACGTCTCTGACCTGTATCTACATCTCTGACCTGTATCTACATCTCTGACCTGTATCTCCGTCTCTGACCTGTATCTACGTCTCTGACCTGTATCTACGTCTCTGACCTGTATCTCCATCTCTGACCTGTATCTACATCTCTGACCTGTATCTACATCTCTGACCTGTATCTACATCTCTGACCTGTATCTATGTCTCTGACCTGTATCTACGTCTCCGACCTGTATCTACATCTCTGACCTGTATCTACGTCTCTGACCTGTATCTCCGTCTCTGACCTGTATCTACGTCTCTGACCTGTATCTACGTCTCTGACCTGTATCTCCATCTCTGACCTGTATCTACATCTCTGACCTGTATCTACATCTCTGACCTGTATCTACATTTCTGACCTGTATCTACGTCTCTGACCTGTATCTACATCTCTGACCTGTATCTCTGTCTCTGACCTGTATCTACGTGTCTGACCTGTATCTACGTGTCTGACCTGTATCTACATCTCTGACCTGTATCTACATGTCTGACCTGTATCTACATCTCAAACCTGTATCTACATCTCTGACCTGTATCTACATCTCTGACCTGTATCTACATCTCTGACCTGTATCTATGTGTCTGACCTGTATCTATGTGTCTGACCTGTATCTACATCTCTGACCTGTATCTACATCTCTGACCTGTATTTACATCTCTGACCTGTATCTACATCTCTGACCTGAATCTACATCTCTGACCTGTATCTACATCTCTGACCTGTATCTACGTCTCTGACCTGTATCTACGTCTCTGACCTGTATCTCCATCTCTGACCTGTATCTACATCTCTGACCTGTATCTACGTCTCTGACCTGTATCTACATCTCTGACCTGCATCTACATCTCTAACCTGTATCTACATGTCTGACCTGTATCTACATCTCTGACCTGTATCTACGTCTCTGACCTGTTTCTACGTCTCTGACCTGTATCTACGTCTCTGATCTGTATCTACGTCTCTGACCTGTATCTACGTCTCTGACCTGTATCTACATCTCTGACCTGTATCTACATCTCTGACCTGTATCTATGTGTCTGACCTGTATCTATGTGTCTGACCTGTATCTATGTGTCTGACCTGTATCTACATCTCTGACCTGTATCTACATCTCTGACCTGTATTTACATCTCTGACCTGTATCTACATCTCTGACCTGAATCTACATCTCTGACCTGTATCTACATCTCTGACCTGTATCTACATCTCTGACCTGTATCTACGTCTCTGACCTGTATCTACGTCTCTGACCTGTATCTCCATCTCTGACCTGTATCTACATCTCTGACTTGTATCTACATCTCTGACCTGTATCTACATCTCTGACCTGCATCTACGTCTCTGACCTGTATCTACATCTCTGACAGCAGCCATGATGACATGTTAGAAGGAGCTAAATACTGAGGAGAGAGCTTCAATGCTTCCTTTATCGTCTCCTTTAGGAAACATCAGAGCTTCCTGAAGGAAAGGAGTCATTCTGGTCCAGAAAGATCAACTTTCTCTCCACATTCCTGTCTCAGATTCTGGAACGCATCTGACTGCAGACAACCACACCCAGCAGCATTATGGGTAATGTAGTTTTACACTCACCTGACATGAAGTAGAACCTGAAATGATATAAAAGACCAGCAGAGACTAGAACCAGAACCAGGAGACCCAGGAGAACCAGGAGAGCTGTGGCCCAGGATGGAAATGGAACTGTGGAACACAGAAAGACTTTTCATCTCTGAACTGTATGTGGCAAAAGAAAGTATTCAGACCCCTTTAACCTTGATGTTAAGCACGTCAGTAAACACTAGCTGGCTAATGCTAGCATGCTGTGAAGTGCCGGTGTTGTGCCCCACCAGCGACAAACAAACGTGTGTTTTATTATAAAGTTCGGCCCTTCACCGCGGCGAATCGATCGCTTTGATCCACTTCTTCCTTAGTATCTTCAGTCTGGAATCCGTGAAAATTTCAGTAGGGTTGGCGTTTATTCACGTTATCTACCAAGTAAAGCAGGGACATTGAACTGGGCCGGAAGTGGGCCCTCTAAGTGTTACAAACCGGAAGTTCGGAACACGGAAGCGTGAAAATCCCCTATTGGACATCTAATTGCAGGGGGGTGCAAAGGATGGACTGGCCATCGGGCAAACTTGGCATTTTCCAGGTGGCCTGATGTGTTTTTGGCCACACAGTTTATTTATTGACTTGTCTACAAAACTCCGTGGACTGTTAACCCAGCCAACACTGGGCCAGCCTGCTCAAATGTTATAAACACCTCCCCTTGAGAAATTTAATGGTGCCATGACATCAAATTTCACTTTTCTGTATTTTTGGGGGTATAATATGATCTGTTTTTAATTTTTTTCTAAATGCTATCTTTTCTGATTAACATAAATTCCTTTTCCATTGAGCTAATTTGAGAGCCGGTTCGGAGCCGGAGCCTGAAAAGAAAAGAAAAACAAAAAGGTTCTTTGTGGGGTTGTAACGGTACCTGTATTTGTGTCCAACCAAATAGTACACTACTCTTGGTTTTGCACGACCCTGTACAGAATGGTTCAGCACAGAATTTGTTTATTTAGCTATTTTCTGTTTCATTAAGTTTTTGTGTGCCATTGGACATAACTGGACCGTGAAACTTCATCTTCACTTGGTGCAGCTCGCTCACCATCCTGTTTCTAACAACATGGCACGTGAGCTTGTTGAGCTAGAGGAAGCACCCTCATCTGGGAGCGGGTGAAGGGTGAAAAGGAGCGCAAGTTTTTCCATCTTCACCTTCTTGGCGGAATCTTAAAACTGATGTTTGTGTCTGAGTTTCAGGTGGTTGAGGTGTTTTCAGACACACACTGTCTGAGGCACCATACGTACTCATCCTGTGGACGTGCGTGTGTCTGTGGTTGATCGCATCACAGACAAACTCAGAACAGCCATGACATGCTGTCATATAAATTTCGTAGGCCTAACTTACATCAGACAGTTTAGTTTTTAATCAAAAAGCTCAATATAAACCTGTTCAAGAGGAAATTTAGGTTAATTTATTGTGACTTGGTGCTGGATAGAAAACCAGATCACAATAAATTAACCTGACTTGTTCTTTGGCTTTCCACTGCCTAAACACCGGCTCCCGGCTTTCAAAACTGGTTACAGACTTGACACCACTTGTTTGGTGGGCCAGAGTGAAGAACCTGGTCACGCAGCTTTACGTAGCATACGTCAGCGGATGGGGGGAGGGGTGCCCGTTTAAAATCGAAGGATACTGTAGCTAGTTCTCTTTACGCTAGTTGCATATTGAAGAGCAGTAGCTGCAGCTGTAGCTGAACCATAACCTCCTCCTTTGTGTATAATGTCTCCCATGGGGCAAGTTGGCTGGGGTTTTCTGGTGGATCACAACAGTGTGTCGAAGCATTGATGCCGCCTAGAGGCGGGAATATTCAACTGCTTAACAATGATGTCATGATGCACAAATCACAACACATCTTCAAAGGCTCCTCCGGTAGAAAGACAACTGGTTCAAAATCTGGAACTGGAGTTGAACGAGTTAAGCACCTGCACCAAAACAGCACCAGCTCCTCTTTAGTGGAAAAAAAAAGCCATAGTTCACTGTGTGAAGTGCTCATGATACTAACAGAGCCTTTAGGAAGTAAACTTCGACCACTAGCTAATCTCTAAAATAGGTTATAGCCAAATAAGGTTGTAGCCAAGCAAATATTAATTCAACTTGGTCCTTGGATAGATCACACATTACCGTGCCCAACTTTTTTACTAAGTAGGGAAATCTGGCGTGCCAAACCAAACTGCCCCTGAAAAAAAGTGTTTTTTTTCTTTGGAGAATTGATATGTGCATCAACAGGAAATAGATTATACTACTATGTCATCACTCCTTTAATAGCTCATTAGCTGCCAGCCATTGTTACTGCAGAGAGCCCCACACTACCAGCGTTTTGGAGCACTTTGGCTCATCTTTCAGGACCTGCAGAATATTGAGAAGCTACTTACCCTGGCTTTATACCGTGCTCGTGAGCGCAGCGCCACACCATGTGCACCGAATCGCGCACCGAATGTAGTCATTGTTTGAAATATTGTATATCGAGCACACCGCACTGTGTGAGCAGTCCGTCATTGTTCCATCATGTTGGGCCGCTGCGCTAAAGATACGCGCCAGCTTTAATTTTGACAGAGTAAACACTGACACCGTGTTAATTTCAGTAGTTCAGATCAGACCAGACAGGAAGTCACACACGGGATTCAGTGTAAAACATCCAGTAACTTCCTCAGCAAAAGCCACCGTGCAGCTTTTAAACTGCTGAACTATCTGAACACAAGGTTTCAGTGAAATAAGAAACAATGACACAACACACAAACATGTGGACAAAATTAATCATTTGAATGAGAATCACAGGTGATCCTGCAATCCCTCCCATGATTCCGTGATGTTACGGATCTAGCAACAGCTGGTGCGCTCGCGAGTGACATTCGTCTTTTGATCCGAATTCAGCAGATGAGCTGGGCTGCTCAGTTGAAAGCGTCTGCCCACATAATGTGCTGTGATGCTAACGACTCGGCCCACTTCAATTTATAAAGGTTGCTGGTGCACACTGAAGCCGAAGTTGCCCGTTGATCATGTCTTTGATCGATCATGACACCCGCCGTCACTGAACCCTGCAACACATACTTAGTTCTAAAGCAGGACTACTCAATTTGGTCGTATTTAGTTGCCTACCCCTGGCCTAGTCTATATCTCTCGCCAAACATTAACCCCTCAACTTCCACAACATATTTATAAGCTTTTTTGGCACTGCCATCTACTGGATCAGCTGATAATTATATGATTAAATACCATACACACACACACACACACACAATCACACACCTAAAACCACAAAATACATCTTTGCAGAATGAAGGTTTGGATTTGCAAAGACGTCAAAAGACCTTGGCAGCCAGTGAGTTGATCTAAAAAGTCAGCACAGAACTTTCTTTCCTGACCAGCCCATGAAAGAAGTTGATCTGCGGCTAATTGGTTATTGTCTTGAATGACACCAGGCTGAACCAATCAAAAACTTTAGGCCAGTGTTAACTCCAGGCCTCAGAACCCACTGTCCTGCTTGTTTTGGAGGCAACCCTACTGTCACACACCTGAATCAAATGAAGGGCTCGTTAACAGGACTGCAAAGAACACGATGAGGAAGTTCACTAATCTGAATCAGCTATGCTGGAGTAGAAACACTTAGAACACATGCGGGAAAATGGATCCTGGGGACTGGAGTTGGGAAACTCTGCTTTAAAGGAAAATGCCACCCCTGGGTGAAATTTAGCCTCTCCCCACAGTCCTCTGGGTTGGACAAGTGGGCAGAAGCGTTTTCTAACCGACCCAGTCATTCTCTGAATCTGGCAGTACTGACTTTAGCTCTGCTTATCATGCTTGCTGTAATCTGGCATTTCCAACTTGCACCACTTAGCGAAAGTGAACGAACTAACTCAAGATTTTTTCCAATTACGTTTTGTGACCCGCACATTCTGACGGCACACAAATGAGAGACCGATTTCACATCAAAGGACTGACTACGTGGCATTCAATAGGGAACTATATGCTGCGGAAGTAAACGCGAATCACAGGCGAAGCACCGCGGATAGTAGCAAAGGCAGCACGCAAATGCAGCATGCATGCGCAACATCCGGGGGCAACTCTGTTTTCGGAAGTTGGGGATGCTGCACGTGTGCTGCCTTTGCTACAGTACTATTTGCGGTGCTTCGCCTATGATTGGCCTGTACTTCCGCGGCATATAGTATAGTCGATTAGAAAACACTTCTGCTCACTTGTCCAACTCAGGGGACTGCGGGGGGAGGCTAAATTTCACACAGGGTGGCATATGCCTTTAAGCCACCTCCACTTCTGTATCAGTGGATGCAGCTACTTGTCAGAACCAAGGACAGAAAACAGAGAGGCTGTGCAGCGAAACTGTGCAATTAAACGAAAATAGTAAGATGCTGCCAAATGTCCAAAGATGATTGATGTGTTTTGACAGCAGGACCTTCATCAGCTGCTGTGGATGATGATGATGATGATGATGGTGATGGTAGAAGCTGTAATAAGCTGCACTGCTTTCACATCACTAACATTTAGTTCTGAGTTAAGAGACCCAATAAACTCAGTCTGAGCCATACAACATAGTTGGCAGTAAACAAGCCATTTACAGTTATAATGAAGTGATGAAAACACGTCAATAAAAGTTATGCAAGTTCGTCTGGTTTTCTTTATTTGCTTGTCTGTTATTTGCTTGTCTGGTTGTGGGCTGATAGCTACTTTTGGGTCACACTGTGTCAGAGACAGCTTCAGTGTCGATGTTTACTGACAATATACTGAAATTAAACACTTAAAAATGTCTTATTTACTTACATTTTTGTCCATATGCTAATACTGATGCAACTGTTTGTCTTTTGAATCCAGTAAGTCCTGATCCGTCTGCATCATTATGAAAAAAAAAAGAAAAGAAAAAAAAAAAACTCCCTTCAATCTTTAGTTAAACCTGATTGAGTTCACATATTTAGAAAAGAAGAGCAGCAGCAAACACTGACACTGTTTCTGCACTTTGTCTGGGAACAGTTTTCATTTGATTCATGTCTGTCATGTTTTCTTTTTCCATCAAACACACAGTGGGATGAATGCTGCTCTAATATTCATCACTGTGCAGCACTGTGGTTTACTTTACTTTATCAACAAATAAAACATTTTGAAAGTATCAAATATGTTCGTGCTCACTGAGTCATGCCAACTCATTGCAAGGATTTAGTGAGTTGGTTGATTTTCACATTTAAGGAAGCTCAAAGATTTGTGGTGAGCATTATATCCTCATGAGACCTGGGTGCTTTTTTAAAAATATTTTTGTGCTAAATCAAGTATTGTGGTTCAAAGAAACAGGTTTCAAATTTGTTTTTTTCAAAAGCATGTATTTACTTTCTACAGAATGTCCCTAGTGGACATCAGGTCTTGCTTGATGCTGATTATAATGGTTTGTTATTATAATATTCACATAAATTTTTATGTCACTTTTCCTTAAAAGTTTTTATTATTATTATTATTATTTTAATTTCATTAATAGGCTGTAAAGGCTCACACCAATACGGTAGTTACTTTTGTTTGCCAGTATTTTGTTTATTGATTTTATTTTATTTATTTATTTTGGTTCTTTTTTTGTAGTTCTGTGTGTGAAAGTGTGATTTTCATGCTTTAGTAGTTATTGTGATGCAGGTTGTTCTCAGCTTGCTTGTCTCCATTAGATGCTCCCGATGGTTATCAACTTTGTTTTCCAGCAAGGACCATAGGATTCTTTCTGTTATGTCTCTGTGCAGATGCAGCAGTTGGCTGTTCTGGCATATCTTTGTCTTTTCTTTCCTCTTTCCACTCCCCTTTTAATTTGTGTTCACTCCTTTCTTTTCTTAATCTTCTCTTTGCCTTTGTCAGGTCCAGCAATACTGTATGTAAAATTCAGTTATAAACAAGCATTCAATAAAACAAACTAATAAAATTTCTCCTCTTTGTAAAAGTATCTCTGCCTCATTTGACCTTTTGCTCCCCTATGTAATAGAAACAGTAAGCGAGTCCTGATGTCCACTACAGAGGACAATACATAAATGGTGTTTTTAGAAAATATTAAAATTGCTGTACCTTTTACGAAAATCTTACAAATTTCAAGTAAATACTTTTATACTGAAGAAAAACCTTGATTTGTACCAACAGGAAAATGATATCTGTCAAAAATTGTTGATTTACTTCTCTGGGTGCTAAATTGAAATTCCTGCCATTTTGAAAAGATGGTGTATCTGCTATGTTGGTCACATCCCCAAAAGTGGGGTATCAAAAGAGAACCACGAATGTCTTCTTAAATTGGCCGTAGTATTTAGGTAAATTCCAGAAATAATGCTTGACTTAGAGGTCTGAGACTCATGTCCTCCACAGAGGACAAAAATAAATTGTCGGGTCTTAGGAGGATACACACATATGCGCGAAAACGCCAGGACTGACTTTTTTTTTTATTTTATTTTTTTTTGTCCCAGTTCACCCTCGCCTGTGGGTGATGAGGACGGTAACAAAATCCCACATTGTAGTTCATTTATTCATAAAGTAAATCCACTTTGTCAGTTATTCGCTGATCATCTTGTTATCACTGGTGATTTTAACATCCATTTTGACTGTACTCAGGACAAAGGGACTAAAGACCTGAGGAACACTCTGGACAACTTCGGGTTGACTCAGCATGTGACAGAGCCCATACAATAGAGGACACACCTTAGATCTACTGATCTCAAAGGGTCTGGACATTTCTGAGGTCACGGTGTGTGATGTGGGGCTGTCGGATCACTGCTGTGTTTTCTTTGAGAGTACTATCTTAGTGCACACAAATGTCTCAAAGGAGGGGATGATAAAACGGTGTATAACTGAAAATACCAGTGACATTTTAACCAGGTCTTCTCTCTAACACCTGCCCTGTCAGGGGCTTCAGCCAAGCTCCATTTACGTAGATATTATTCAAAAGTTAAAATCCGTACATCTCTATATTATCTCTTTTTAAACTTTAATTTTTTAATGTTTTTAATTTTGAATCATTGCTTTTTTTCTTTCTTTTTTTCTTTTCCCTTTTTATCACCCCGCTGTAATGCTTTATGATTATGTTTTATGTTTTATGTAAAGCACTTTGAATTGTACATGAAATGTGCTATACAAATAAACTTGCCTTGCCTATTAATTTTGTACTTGTGTAAAAAAACAATATTGCATGTTTGTTGCATTCCACATTTTTGTCTAGTTCTTTTATTTCAACTCTGATTTTAAATCATGTTGCTTCATTCAAAATTAGTATAAAATGAAACTCATCCAAATAGTCAATACAACATTGCTGAATTTTGTTGAAACTAAATGTTTAATGAACAAACACTGAATGTAAATTAGTTTCACTGGACTTAGAGAGTGCAAATATTCTATTTCAATAAAAAGCAAATTAATTGAATGTACATATTCACATGGTAAAGCACCAACAAACAGATGTTCAGATAACACAATCAAGACAGGTTAACTAATGGGAGTGGGTAGCCCAGTGGTAATGTCGCGGGCTTGGGCTCGAGTCCCCGTCATGCCACTCAGGTGAACCACTGTGGACCCCTAAGCAAGGTCATTAACCCCCACCAACTGCTCCCTGGGTGTTTTAAGTCTCTCTGTACTGATGCATACAGTACAGAAATTGGTGAAATGCAGAGCCCTAATTTCCCCTCAAGGATCAACAGTACGTATATAAAATAAATAATTAAAAAACTTATGTTAATGTAAGATGGAATTTAGATGGCATGATTAAATTACATTCATCTTTTTTTTTTTAGTATACATGTTTTTTAAAGTGTTATCAGCAGTTTTCATTTTATATGTGAAACCGAAACTCTAGAAAAGCCGAACAAAATTTTCAAAGGCTTTTTTGGTGCTTAGATTATTCTAGTTTAATAGAAGCACCCGTTTTTGAACATACTGGATATGGATTTTGTGTGGAACCAAGGTTTACCTACAGTGTGGCTCCACAGGTATTTTGAATGCTCACAGCAGCATTGGTTCCTTCACTAAAATAGTCATGTTTGTTCATCTAGTAATACTCACAAAGAAGGGTTTTATATATATATATATATATATATATATATATATATATATATATATATATATATATATACATATACATATATAAACAATAGAAGGGATAAAAAATAAAAATGACTACTTTCTTGTTTGTCACTGCGTTGGATGAATGTTACTTCTTACCCTACTCTACCTCTACTGTATCCTTACACTAAGCAGCAGCTCTGCATGATTTTCTTTCTGGGACTGATCAGATCTCCCAAAACGGTAAAAAAAAAAAAAAAATATGATCTGGGTTCAAGAGGAAAGAAAATAAGATAAAGACAGGTGTGGGTGGAGGGATGGAGAGAAGATGGGGAACAGGGTGAAAGGGGAAATGGAAAGATGGATAGAATGATAGATGCATGATTAGGGTGGGAGGGTGGGGGAGTTAGTGGCATGGATGGATAGATGGATGGATGGATGGATGGATGGATGGATGGATGGATGGATGGATGGATGGATGGATGGATGGATGGATGGATGGATGGATGGATGGATGGATGGATGGATGGATGGATGGGGAGATAACGTCTTGGGGTGAGGAGAGATATTAATATATGAATGAATACAGAGCAGCTCCCTCTCTCCACTTCTCCATTCTCTTTTCTTTCTCTCAGACTCACTTTCTCATTTTAGTCTTCATTTCACTCTATCATTGTTTCTTCCTTGTGATGCAGACTCTCTCTCCCTCACCTTCTCCCTCTCTTATTCTGACCAGATGAGTAATAGCTGTGGCGCTTTGGTTTGACTGATTAATGCACTCAGAGAGCCCAGGGAGGTGGAGCACAACAAACAGATGGGGGAGGGGAAGAAGAGGAGAGTTTGGAGAGAGTAGGTGAATAAGTGTGTGCGTGTGCGCGTGTGGCAGAAATCTAATGCGGCCATTTGGAAGCCGCTCACATCAACTGGTTTGATTCTTAAAAGGAGGTACACTTTCCTTCATCAGTGGAAGTGTTCTCTCTTTTCCAGTTTAGAACAATCATGCTCGCTTGTACTGTACGACCAATCAGCCAGCAGTGAAATTCCTGGGAGGAGGCAGATGGGGAGATGTACAGAAAGTCAGAAAAGAGAGGTAAAAAAAAGATGAAGTGGGAAGGAGCTTGGTGTAGTCTTTCAATCTTGGGCTGAGGAGAAGTGATTGCTGCCTGCATGAAATCACTGAATACACCCTCTTTGTCACCTCCTCCTCTCTATATTGTTACTCCCCCTCCTTCAATCTCTCTGGTTTCCCTAATAACTCTCTCCATTTTTAATTAATTTTTTTTTTTGCTGTTCTGCATCTTGATGCATCATACAGAGAATCAGACCCCCACCGGCTATTTGTTGATTGTTTTTGGATTGAGAACGTTGAAAGTAGGACCATCCGTCCCATGTTTTAGGGTAAGGTTTGGGTATTATTCCAATCAAGCCCTTAAAGGGGAAGTAAGTTTTATTCAATCTGGACCTATTTTCTAGCATGAAATGCATTCATTTACTCACCCAGACAGTTTTGGTGCAACTTGAATTCCTTCAGGAGATATTTAGATCCACTCCAGATCAGTGTATGTCCAATATAATGGAAGTGATGGGGCAACCTCGCGCAGCCTCTAAATAAGGCATTATCTGCCACAAACTCCTTCATTTCACCAATGTTTTGTTACAAAACATCTGTTGGACCCCCCTTGTGAGCTCAAAGCGGCTTTTTTGCAGTGATTTGTAAGTTTTATTTCTATAGCGCCTTTCACAGACAAGGGGACATCACAAGGTGCTGCACAGAGGGAACATTGTCCTTATTTACTGACATTTTTACTGCGGCGGCTTTGATGACGTCACTATTACGCGACACCATAACAAGTAAATGCCTGTAAATAAGGACGGATCGCCACAAAAAAGCCACTTTGAGCTCACAAGGGGGGTCCGACAGATGTTTTGTAACAAAACATTGGTGAAATGAAGGAGTTTGTGGCAGATAATGCCCCATTTAGAGGCTGCGCGAGGTTGCCCCATCACTTCCATTGTATTGGACATACGCTGATCTCGAGTGGATCTAAATATCTCCCGAAGGAATTTAAGTTGCATCAAAACTGTCTGGGTGAGTAAATGAACGTATTTCATGCGAGAAAATAGGTCCATGTTGAAAAAAAAAAAAAACTTTCCCTTTAAGGTTAAGCTACATTTAATGAGCCATTACCAAGGTTTTTGTATTGCCATTAGTTAGCCTCTTGGTCCTGGTTTGATGTAGAGGAAATGACCTTTGTTTGCATTTAAAAGTAACTTCTGACTTTAAATCATATGAGCTAAGAATAGACAGTTTTAGGTGAAGCTACATATATCCACAGTGTTTTAGAATTATTGCAAATTATTACAACATGCTAATTCGTTGTGTACACAATTTAACATTAGTAAAAGAAAGCCTCAAATGAATTACAAGTATTTGGATAAAGATTCAATTTGTTCACCATCTTCACTTCTTGTGTAAGCAGTAGCCTATGCTAAGTATCACCAATAAGATTTCCTTGGTGCGGTCAAGAGGCAGCCTGAGTCTCTCTTCTTCTACCCACTCTATTAGCAAGCTTAATTAGTCCTTTAGTTCTGCCTGTCTCATTAGAATGCTGTTTATTTGTAGGTGTATGTGTTCCTTCCCACTATGTTTTCAGCCAATCTGGCTTACAGCACGGCTTTTACATGCCTCACTGACTTTTATGTAGCACCTCTACTTCGGTGAAATGGATTTTTAAGAACTTTCCCAAAATGGATCAGAAGGGACAAAAATGTCCTGGAAAACAGACTCAAATTTACACCAACTTGCATTCAAGATCTTTCGTTGTCATTATGCAAGCACGACAAAGTTTTGAGGAGTCTCTCAGCTTAACTAAATAAATAAGAAAACAGAAATGTAGTGAGCACACATGAATAAGTAAAAATAAAGGCATTAAATATACATGAGATATAAAGATAAAAAGAAATGCATTTTGCATTCAACAAAAATTCATTTACACCATGGTAGATTTCCCTCCTCAGTAAAGGGTTTGGGTATGGTAATGAGAAGCAGCTCTACCCAGACACCAAGTTGACTTCATTTTGATTGGCTACAACTTTATTTGGAAAAACTGGGTCAACCGGCCAGCTGCTTGTGTTTCTTCACTAAGAGGCTATCTGTTAGCATGGGCACTTCAGACGGTGAATGTACCTTTAGCAGACAAGACAGCATTTAGAAAATAAATATACTTGCGAGTAATGACAATGTTGTGGTTGCCTCCTTCAGTGTTGCTACAGAATGTTTTTTTAGTTCCATTTGTTCATCAACCCCGACTTGAATTCACCTGTGTTCAGGAATGCAGAGACTAGCTCAACTTACGCTGATGTATCACTGGGAGGAGGGGGGCTCTAATGAGAGAATATGAATTACATAGATAGATGACCTTCATAGAATAAAAACGCTGATTTGCCTATTTTCTAACGAAGACACAAAGCTGACCGTCTATGAGCAGGGACTTTGATACTTGTTCTTGACATTCACATGGCCTCATCAGTGCACATAGATCATAATATGCCCCCAAAACAGAAAAGTGAAATTTGTCAATCTCTTTAAAAAGAGCTTAATTTCCCCAAATTCTATTATTTATGTGTTTTTCATATACTGCAGATTCCTATACTTTATTCAAGGTCCCAGTGTTCTGTCAGTTCAACATACAGTAAGATTGGTATAAGCATAGCACAAACCATCAACTGTATCTGTCAAGCAAGCGTACGCTGTCAAGCCAGGATATATTTTGTTTTTATCAGCTTTATGACTTACTATTTTTACTCTTTTACGTTTTAAAATATAATTTTGACGTATCATATTTATTTGTAAGGGCTCTATTTTTCGATATGTAAGCTTCTTGAGCAAAGATGTTTAATGTCACCTAAATAAAGATGCCAAATAAGATAAAATTACTTCAAGTTCAGAGCTAATGATGCTGCAGTGCACTTTTCTTTTGGACTCCTATTTCTACCAAAGAAATCTTCTGAGATCTCTTTGTTCTATTACCAAGTCTTGTGAGATCTTGTTCCATTAAAACTGGTCTAGCTTATAGAAAAGTCATTGTCATTCTGGTCATGTGACCACGGTGCAGCTGCTGTTACCGACCACAGAAAAATGTCTGGTTTTAAAGATGTTGGTTAAGCTACGGAGTTGTCAGAAACATTGTAATCAGCCACATTTTGGCTAATACCTGCTC
This sequence comes from Atherinomorus stipes, assembly GCA_023101725.1. NCBI lineage: Eukaryota > Metazoa > Chordata > Actinopteri > Atheriniformes > Atherinidae > Atherinomorus > Atherinomorus stipes. The sequence continues at coordinate 276,441 of JALJCO010010818.1, forward strand.
ATATCTGATATATGAAAGCCAGATGTCCAAAATGAACTCCTCTGGCTGAGTTAAGACCATTTTGGGACAGTTTCTCTTGGAGCAGAATATAGTTTTATCTCTCAAAATGTGAGGGATACAACCTCATAGTTGTCTGCATATATCGGTATCGGCTGATATCAGATATTGGAAATAAACAGTTAGACAATATCAGATATCAGTGAAAAAAAAAAAAAACCAAAAACAATATCTAACATCCCTGCTGAAAACAACAGCAGGGATGTATGCTGGACTGATTTTACAATGCTCACACAATGTATGCTGATATGACAGGACACTGGTGAAGCTAATGTGAAGATGTGTGCATGTACATTTAAAATTGTTCATGACATTTTAGCTAAGGCCTCTAAAGCATTACTTCTACAAACATGGAACTTCTGACAGACACTACTGCTTCAAACCCAGTTTTTTGTTTTTTGTTTTTTTAGTCAGGCAACACAGATGGCACCAAAAGATTGATGACAAGGATTATCAACAGGTCAGAAACAGATTTATTTTCAGTTAAACTAATGTAAAACTGATCTGATATTTAACTGTAGCAACCAACAGTCATTTTAGAGCATTTAAAAAGCAGCAAGTCTAATTGCGAAAAGATATCTATCCTTTGAAGTTGGTTGGAAAATCAAGTTAAACTGGGAAGCCAGTTGTGTTTCTAGCAGAACATGAGAGAAAATCATGTCACACCATTACTAAAAAATCTTCTAAAAGTTTTCATGTTGATACTCTATGATTAATATCAATGCATGTTTTACAGAGGGGATTGTAAATTAATTTTCTGATGTAATTATCTGATCAAGGCATGCATGCTAATTCATCTACATAACCATTCCCTCCTCCGATGGAGGCAGCCAAACAGCAACGTTCTTATGTGGCACTGACACACACAGAGAAGTGATCTATCATCTACTTGTACGCACATTCAGAGCAGAGTTGTTATTGCAGCTATTGTTCATGTGCAGAATGTTATTCACGGATATATTCACAGGTGAATTATTTGAAGTATGTTAGGTTTTTTTGTCCTTAAATGTAAGCCTTTACTTAGAATTGTTTTGTTGTTGATGTGCACATGTGTGAACCGAATGCACCTCAGATTTATGATGCAGTTATTACAGAAACGAAGCCAGTTAAATTGGAATGGCAGAGAACTGAAGACATTTTGTGATTGAAGATCTACATGGACCTTTACTTCTGTAATTGGAAGTCTATTTCCCAAATGCCCCTGAGCCTCATGAGTTGTGTAATGCCTCCCTTGAAAATTTTGCATGCAGGTAAAAGCTCATGTTCCATCACAGCTATTTTGATTTGGCTGAAACAGAAATTCTAATCCCAATCTCAGTTGCAGAGATGTTCAAACTGTGAGTCAGAGAATTGAGTGAAAAATGAATGTGACTCTTATATCCAAGGGGTGTCTGAAATAGCTCATTTCTCTCTCTGGTTTTTGTTCTGAAACACAATAAAATCTTTTCTTTGCCACCTCATATTTGGACTAAAATGTTGACTTATTTCTGTTGTATTTGTTTGCTAAGTTGTATGTAATAGTATACCATTTGTGACCAAATTCAAGAAGCTGCTGTTGCCAACTTGTGTTTGTCTTAGAAAAATCTGCGAGAAAATATATGTACAGCCTTACTGAATGGATTCATATTATATGTACACAATTTCCCATTAGCTGATAAACTGTTATTTGCTTTACCACATCCTCTTTAGCAAAAATGAGTGTGACTTACTGCTGTGTAAAAACTACATTGTGCACCTGCACTGAATAACCTTAACTATATATGGCTGATTTTACAAGATAAAATAAAGTTTATTGCCATACAAAGGTCTATATCCGTAGCTTCAGATTTACTAATCAATGGGTGACTGTTTCCTTCAACTACAAATTGAACTGTAATAGGTGAACAGCTGTTTTTCTTTGGTAATACCCTCATGGAGGATGCTACCAGTGGTAATGTCAAAAGAAAGGAGGGAAGAACTTTTATTTATGTTGTCGAAAATGTAACAATTTGGCTGATCAATTAATGCAATGCATTTTTATGTCTATAAGATGTGATCCAGTTGATGCTACATAAAATTTCAGCTTGTGAACAATACAAAAACATTTCAAAACCTTTAAGAGGGAAGGAGCAAAGACCTTTCCTGACATTTTTTGAGAACTTGGATGTTTTTGAAAAGTCAAAACCATAAGTAGGTTTCACCCATTCAAGCATGTACTGTAACTGAATACCAGCGAGCATTTATGTTTTTGTGCCAATGATCAGATTTCCACTAATCTGGATCACATCCAGCAACATAAGGATGCATGTGTGCTAGTTAGGGTAAGTTTTTTATACCATTACAGCGGAAAGATATATTTTTTTTATATGCATGCTGGAAAATATTCAGAATTTAACTAAAACAAGAAAGATGTGAGGTTCTTCTTCTTATCTGTCTTTGTTGTTTTCAACCAATATTAGTATGCAAAGCTTAAATGTAGCACTTATTTCCTCTCCTACCTTCATTTTATTCTCATGACCAAAAAAACATTTTAAGAATCCTGTAATACTGGTTAATAGGACTTACTATCAGCTATGAAAAAAGGAAACATAACAAAAACAGCCAAAGAAGACAGATTAAAAGGAAATAATGCAGATGACATGTCTGTTCAACATCACAGGGAGCGCTCATTTACTGACTCTCATCCATAACAGATAAACTGTCCAGACAGGAAGACAAGTGTTCAAGTCATGGGTGCTTTCTTGGCCATATATCTCTTTGGGGATTGAAAAACAAAAACACAAAGACACATTAAAACCAACTCTGTCCCCTTGGACAAAAATAATAAAATAAAGAACAAACATTAACAAACATAACTGGATAAAATCATTTAGAAAGACTGCTATCTGTAGCTTTCTAGACTCAGGTGTTTATCTTGCAAGGGTTGGGGTGCAAGATCTTTCTCTGCCAGATTGCTGTTCAGTTTTTGAGTGAGCCTGTGACATCTGTGCATCATGTCTGACCCCGACTTAACAACGCAGAGTTACATTTACAAATCACGCTTTCAGGTTTTGTTCACAGCACATGTTAAGTGTCAACCTTCTGCCTGTAGCTCCACAGATCCCTCATCACCATGTGAGCACATCCAAGTATAAACAGGAGTCTATTTGAAACAGTGCTGTGTTATTGAGAACCACTTGGTGGCACTGTGGTATTGGAACAAGACAGCAAAATCCCTTTTTCTCTGAGTTCTTCTCTATTCCTTGTACTTTTAATGATGGTACCCAAAATTAGTGGAGAGTGTTAGAGGAATAGGAGCAGCAAAGGTGTAAAAGACACAGGAAATTTGAGGTGAAGATGAGGGATTGATGAAAAGATAGAGAAACACTACATAGGGGATTTGGCATGTCCAGACACACATGAAAGAAGAACGGATGAGTCAGGAGACATTTTGCAACATAGCCTAAACCTCATTTCCATGTCTAAGCTTTGCTGCCTCTTTTAGAGTACAAGGGATGCTGAAACCTGAGGTGATATAACATAACAGCAGCACATAACCATGACTACCCGCTTTCAAAATGCCACATCTCTAATAAGAGCATGCAGTTAAGCTCCCTTTTTTATGGCAGATTTTCAGATGCAGCACCCTGCAATTAACTGTCATTCCCTCTGTGTCTCAATTCCAAAGGGATGAAAATGGCGATAATAATCCTCCATTAATACTTATCGCGTTCATGATCAGTGAACAAGATTTCATGAACAAAGGGTTCAAATTAAACCTTTGCCTCTTTTTAAAGTCTATTTATCTATGGGATGATGAGTGTACAGCTTCAGCTCACGCAAGCAAGCTGCAGGAGTGCACAGCTCACATAACAACCATCAATGCGTAAAGTTTAAATAGTCACCTAACTTTGGAAAAACTTTGGCTTCCCTTGAAGTTGACAAAAGTTAATTGCTGAGGGGAGGTTGGCTATCTCTTTTTAACCACTTTGAATTTATGAAATGGTGAAAAATGTAAAAGTTGTACGGACCTGTTACAGCAAAGTCAGTGCAGATAAATATCAAACTGCTGAACGTGACCGGTGTGATTTGGATTTTGAGGGGAAGTATATTGAGAACAGCTGCCTGTAGTAATGGGATGCCTCACAGATGAAAGTCAACTTACATAACCATATTGTAATTTGCAGGACTAGAAAAAATTTAATGAACGTACGGCATGAGTCAGTATACTGTTCTTTTGTCTGTTTGTTTTTTGTGTTTCCACAGGCAAAAAAATGGGGCATGTGCCAGAATATCCCACCTATTCTATTTTTGGGCTTTTCCGCTGGGGCCCTCAATATTACCAGTCCAACCCAAAAGGGTGAGCTTGACACATTACCATCTGCTGATTGGTTAAAACAATCTACACTTCCTGTGCGAGTCAGAACTCAGAACAGAGTGGCAACAGAGCTATGTTTAACTATTCTGTAGATTTTTTTGTTTTTAAAAGCTCATGCCAAGAAAACAGAAAAGAAACTGCTGGATGTCCATCATTCTTGTCTTTGGTTCTATGTTGCATTCTTCTACGTTATAATGGAAATAAGGCATCACGCTGCCGTGACATTACACAATTATGTAACTGACCCATTTACATATTTCTTTCTGGCCAATATACTGCCTACCCATTAAAGGTATTTGGTTGTGGAAATGCAACAGAGGTCAGGATTTGCTGAACCGAACTGTCCCATACTTACCTGGACTCAATGGAAGTGTGGCTTTAATCACCTACAACAACATTTTATTCTGGTTGAGGTCTGGATTTCACAGGATCCTTGCTCCTCCTTAATCATCTTTTTTCGTTTTTCCACTGTTTTTGTATACATTTGCCTCTGTGCTTGGCATGGTTGTCCATTTTAATGACCTACGTTTGGAAGAAGCTTTAGCTATTTGTCAGATGACTCTTGAATACAGATAAATGACAAAGTTCTTGTTGACTCAATGGCCGTGTCTCAAACCACGCACTTGAGCACTTCAAACACTATTTTTGAGTGTGTAGTGCCTTTATGCTGTCATTTCAGCAAAAATTCAGTTCTCTGAGAGTACCTGGATGCTGCCCTAATAACTGCCAAAAATGAAGTGGAAAATGAAGCACACTACTTGCACTAAACAGACGCCATCTTGCTGTCATAGCGGAAGAGGCGGGACTTTCAAACTGTTTTTAGAACTGAATAACGGCGGTGGCAACCCCCGCTGCAGCAGAGGCAGTGTTGTACTGATTTAAGTAATGTTTATGAAATTATTTAGACATAATTACTAATGTATATTGTGGAATGCTACCAAGCTGTTCACTCCCTGATGACAGTTATGATCTGGAGATTTGTTTGAAGCCGCGGTTATACCGGCTCAGTAGAGTTAGCATACGTTAGCAGGCAATACTAGTTCGTCACTTCCTGTAAGTTCAGTGCTCTGTTTGGGTCAGCATATAGTGCCAATAGTGTGCACTGCAGTCGAAGCATACACAGTGCGCACTACGCACTGAATTCCAGTGCACTCAGGTAAGTGTGCAGTTTGAGACACAGCTAATGAGTGCACCATCTCCACTATGTTTGATGGTCAGCATGAGGTGACTATGTTAATATTCTGTGTTTCGTCTTCCCAGAACATGGTGCGGTGCATTACTGTATGTAATTCTTCATTCTTTTCTTCAGCTTCAGACCTGTAGAAATACCAGCAGAAATAAACATGTTTGCAGCCTGGTTCAAAAAATTATTTTAGGTTTATCAGGTCAAGTTTTCCTTCATGTCAACTGGGAGGGGGGTAAAAAATTTTTAATAACTCATCCATTTAGATGTAATTTCATCTTGAAATTACACATAATTCAGGGTGTGTCCTTTTGATTGAGAGGGCGGTGGACAGGGTGCCGATTTTAGCCTTGAAGGCTAATAGTTAGCTCCCTGCTTGCTCCCAGGAAGGCCTGAGCCTGATGCAGGGTTGCATAGTGACGGTTTTGGTTAACTGCAAGTCTGAGCATGCTTTACCTTAAAACTGCCTATCTTCGTTCGTTCCTGTTCACTTTGGATTAGTTTGGTTACGTTTAGCTTAGCATTTGCCCTGAGGCTCGGAGCGGCCCTGTCTTTGCCCATTTTAGAATTTTCCAGGAATGACGACACGTGACACAGCAAGATGGTGATGGTGGGAAACGCCCAACTGGCTTCACTTTCAGCTCTTCGGAGGTGACCGGTTACTACGTCCACTTTTTTTACAGTCTTTGGTGGAGACCTGCTCCATCTAACTCCTGGGACCTAGCACTTTGTTTAAGTTGTGTTTTATTTGGTTTGGTTAATGCCCCTTTTTCACTAGCACCTACTCAGCTCAACTCAATTCGCCTCTACTCGGGTTGTAGGGTTTTCCACTGGGAGTTTCCCGGGCTGAGTAGATACTTTTGCAGTACCTACTCTGCTGAGCTTCCAAGTACACGTACATCCTTATGTTGCTTTGGGAAGTTTGTCTGGGAGAGTTTGATTCTTTTTTCTTCTCTCATCATCCTGGATGTTGTTGATGTTTTTGTATCTTTTTATATTTGTGGACCAAGGAAGGTAAGTGATTTTTTTTTTTGTTTTGTTTTTGTGCGCAATAGTCCTGTAGAAAATTGACTCCTCTGCGGGTGTAGTGTGTCTCCCCCTTTGAGATTTGTGTGCTTGAACTTGTAATATCAGGTTACATGGTTAGAGTAGTTGTCTCAGGGACTCCCAGTGGATTGGTCATTTTGTCATACTATTGATATTTAGTGCATAAATACCAGCAGCCTCTTAGCTCACATGCAAGCTTCCTTCAAAATATTACCACCGCTATGAGAGCAATGCTTTCTTTAACATGATCTAAAAAAAACAGGGCAAGACTGGATAGCTATTTGTGAATTAGTAAAAATAAATAAAGCATGTGCAGGTCTGTGCTTTCTCATGAGAACTGCATTGAAAACAATGTTCATGCAAATGCAATTGCAATTTAGGATGCAACGTAAAAGGGAAAACCAGTCTTCACATCCCCAGGTCATCACTCACCTGGATTTGATGACCATTCATCACCCCGAGTCCCTCACATACTGCCTTCATCTGCACTGGCGGGACAACAACAAAACAGACACTATAGTGCACCAGACTAAACCAAGATACACATTCAGTACTGGTTTAGATCCAGGCTAAATGCTGTGTCAAAAAAGACACCATATAATGATTAAAAACAAGTGTCAGGCCATGAACTGGATCAAATGAGAGGGAGGAGGGCAGGACAAGGACTTTGCTGACTCAAGACAAAAAGTTAAGTACTGTAGCTTGTAGATTAATGATTGAAAAGCCACAGAGCCACTAACTCTCTCCATAGCTGCAGAGGACAGCTTGAGCTTTATTGTGCTCTTTAAAATAATATCTTCCACCACCAGAAAAAGGATAAAACTGACTATAGGTATAATATGTGGGGAACCATTTTGTTATATTTCAGGGAAGGTTGCATATCAAATAAGCCGGTGGCAGAAAAATGTATCCCTGCTAATGTGTTGTAGACGGTTTATTTTTCCTTTTTTTATTCAGAAGTCTACTGTACATCTCTAAATGACATGACATACACAGACAAGCGTGTACCACATTCAATGAAGCTTTTTGCACGCGTGTGTGTTTTACTACATGCTGTAAGTGCATGTTTATGGCACCATTTGCCAGCATCTTCCACATTTACATTTACATTGTTTTGCATTGAACTCTTATTTTGGTACGTAAAAGACAGGTATGTTTAATATTTATCCAGCAGCATTTAGCATATGTTGTTTTACAGCAAACTAACAAGGAACCTACAGTACTGTAACACATCTGCTGTTGTTGATTAGAAGCCAACACTTGCAAGAAATGCGTATACCAGAATGTGTGGCACTTATTCTTACTTTTACTGATGTTACTGTAAGTCTGTTATAAGAAGTCAAAACTGCTCATATATGTATCAATTTTTTCAAAGAATAACCCAACTAAAGTTTAACTTGTATGTTTGCACCTGAACCTGTCTAATTTATGCTCCTCTATATGTACCAATTACATATAAAACACTGATGAATCACATCAGGGCAATGTAAACTGGAACATTAATCATGTGTTAGGCAATCAGAGATAATTTATGGCTTCTCCTGTGTTTCTAAATGATCTCTCTCCTGTCCCTGATTGATCCATTATTTGGTCGTAAGCAGAAACATGTTTGCTGCATCAATCAAATGATTAATCACAAATAATTGGTGTGGCAGCTGAACATAATATACGCTGTGTGTGTGTGTGTGGTTGTGTGTGTGTGTGTTATTTTGGCTGCAGTCAAGACAGAAAGGTTACTGGTGTTATAGTAGACAGCTCTTGATACTCATACCCTGCTGTTCTAACAGATTTCTTGAAGTTATTCACAGTGTATGTCCTTGTAGTATTCCCAAACCAGATGTAAGTACTATGTTTCTTTTCTTGTATTACTATTTCATCATTAAAACATATGTGAAAGGGGGCACATAACAAAAATGGAGAGAATTCTCTTAATCATTATCACCCTTTGACTCTGAAATGACTCAGAAATGATCATTATTATTTATCTTTCTGTTTATCTCCCAAAAGCTTTAATGAGTGCATAACCTCAGGCCATGCCCCCATGAACATGGATGGGTATTTTGCAAAATACCTGGGAGTTTTTCCATCCTGTATTCGTCCAGTTAATAACATGTCCTCATGGCACCATTAACACACAAACACACACACACAAAGAAATTCTTTTCTCAAAAACAGACATGATTGAAAAGTCTCAGAAGCATGCCGAAAGAAATAGTAGTGATGTGACCCCTGTCTCCTAAGTCAGGGGTTGACAAAAAACAAACAAACAAAAAGAAAAGAAGCTTCCAGCGAACCCTCCAACTATGTGCAGCACGGAAAAGCAGAATATTTGTGTGTTCTGATAGTGAAGTGAAGTTTATCTTCAATGTTACAGAAAGCAAAAAAAAAAAACATGGACTGGAACTCTTAGGGGGCCAGTCACATGGTTAGAGTATATCCGTGGTACAAACAGCAAGGTGGTCTGCAACGGTTGCTCGGTTCTCAACAATTGCACAATTCACCCACGTGAAGCCCTGCGCCATGTATATGTATACTGTGCCTGCTACTCTTCAAGCAATTCAGAAAACCTGAAGAAGAGAACAACATGGCTTCAAAAGGATCCGTTGGTCCAAAGCTGAGATGGAGTGTCTCATAAGCCGTTTCCATCCGCAGGCCTGGGTCGAGCCAGGCCGGATTGAGTGGGTTTTGGATATGTTGATTTCACGTTGCATCAACACAGCAAACTGTACCCTTATCCTGGAGGCAGAGTATTAACCAGATGGCGCGGCTACATGATCGCATGACATCATCGCCGTGCAACGCCTTTTAACCAAAGCACCACACCACACGTGACAGAAACAAAGGAGTCACCCCTGCTTTCACACAGGAAGTGACAGATGGATTGTTGTTTATTAGCTCCACCTCTTTGGTCTGGATCGGTTAGATCAGTACCCCTACTGTTGAGTACCAAAAATATATATATATATAAGGGTACCCGTCTCAGTTTTCATCTGTGGAGATGCAAAAAAACATGGACCGATCGGGCCGGACCCGACCCAGACCCACTGATGGAAACGAGGCAATAGAAAATTGGTCGGACCGATGCATTCAAAACATGTTACCCTGGTTACACAAGAACACTGTAGTTTACAAGAAAGTCGCTGCTTACTTGGAGGAGAGAGGCTTTAACAGCACAAATGACTATTAGTGCCACCCACTGGACTGGAGTGGTGGCATGGCGTGGCATGACATAGTGGCATAGTGGCATGTTTCCAACTTTGCAAGTGTGAACGGAAGCCGTTTGTGCTACACTTTTGACATCCGGTGAGTGGAAACGGGAACCAATCGACCCAAGTAGGAACTGTCCTTATATACAGTCACACGAAGTATAATTCTGTTGCCATGCAAACCAATGAATGGCAGACATAAGCCACAAAGATGGCTGCTCACAATCTGATGCTGTAGTCAACCTCTCCACACATAACTGGCTCAGCTGATTATCTAAATATCGTCACGTCCACAAGCATTATCTTGATGGTAACTCTTTACAATAAAGGTACAACTTTTTTTTCCAGATAACTATTATATAACAATCTGATAACCACAATTAGTCTTGTTCAGTTTGTGTGGATAATTCTTTAATGGAGATGAGTCAAATGCAGGAAACACAACGCCAATTGTCTTCTTATTCAGGTTTACTCTTCAGCCGAAGAATGAGGACAGCTTCACATGCTCAACATACTCAGAACAAAAGACTAGTTGACTTATTGGGAGAGTACATGCAAACAGTTATGTCTTTGCTGCAACATCTGGAATGTGATATTATAGTTATCTTGTAACAGCTGTCATAGTTATCAAATAGTTCTAGAAAAATTTAACATAAAGTGTTACCCATTTTACTATGGTTTTAACTACTATTTGGTTTTAGCGACAGTGTTTGCTTTTCAATAAAAGGTGCACTTCTTAGAAAAACCTGCATTTGTCAAAATACTTGTGTTCGTGTGAATAAACATCAGACTATAATTAATTAAAAAGACTGTAGTTGTTTTCACATTCCTGCAGTTTCATCAGCACATATCTGAATGTTCTGTATGAAAAAGTGTAAAAGTGTCATTGCTGGATAGGATCAGAAATAGATAGAAACACTGAGATAATCTGGGTGTTAAAGCTAAATCTTTTAACCAAACAGAGGAAAAAGTTTCAGTACAAAAGCTGGGGATGAGTGATTTGATGTTGATTTGCACAGTAGAGGCTCACAAATTTTGGCTATTCAGGAGATTTATTGATGAAACTTGCTTCTACTTCCCTCATCTCAGTAAAAGTACTGAGGTAAAATTCACCCAAACAGCGTCGGCAGTCTTGTTTCTTACTCCTGTTTGTTGTGTTGTGTTTTGTGTTTTCATTAGGCACTGTTGTTCAATGTCAGTCACAAGTGCCACAATGCTGTAGGTTTCTCTGCTCAACAACTTGTTACCAAGTTCTGCCCAAACGTCTTGATGATCCATTAACTTGAGTCAGGTGTGCTGAAGCAGGAAACATCTGAAACTTGCAGAACAGTAGCACTCTAGGAGCGGAACTGGACATCCCTGGCAGTTGGTCAGCATAGTTTGTAGTGTCAAGGTGCAGCGAAGAAACCAAACAATCAAATTAAAGACCAACTGTGGGCCTCATGTTGTGATTGGTTGCTTCACATGTCTGTCCACAATTGAGATTTAATAGTGCCACACGTGTTTTGGTCGACCATTTCCAATCATCTTGATCTAGGTCTTAATGGGCTTTATGCAGAACTCCACCACTTCATGAACTTAAGGAAATAATCCAGGTGTGTCTGATCTCAGTAACTACAAGGACAATGGCCAGTCACACCCGGATTAATCAGTTTGTCCAGTATTGAAATACAAAAGACAAAGGAGCTGGCTTAAGTTCAGGAAGTCGTAGAGTTGTGCATATCCCTTTAGGATCATCAGTTTAATGTTTATTGTTAAAAAGGATCCATATTAGTTGTCTCCAAAGTGGGATGAGCTAGTCTTCTTGGAATCCACACAAACAGGCCAGACAAAAAAAAAAAAAAAAAAAAAAAAGACATACATTACACAAGATATGAGTTGTAATTAGCCCAACAACGGTCTAAAAAAGGCATTACATTCATGAGTATTACATTCCTTATCACATTTAAACAATTTTCATTCAAATTGATGTATGCATTACATTCATGAGTATTACATTCCTTATCACATTTAAACAATGTTCATTCAAATTGATATATGTTTTACATTCATGAGTATTACATTCCTTATCACATTTAAACACATTCATTTAAACTGATATATGCATTCTCAAAATGGTCCTTTAAAGATACTTTGTTATTCAATTTACACACGGCCTTGGGCAATTATTCCAATGATTGACAGCACGATGAATAACTGGTTTTCAGAGCTTTTTGAGTTTGGATGTTGCAACATCACCTGGTCATCATCTGCTGACCTGGTAAAATTAAAATAAAGTACATCTGACTATTTGTTTATGTAAAGAAAAATACAAACCAAAACAAACAACAACAACAAAAAACAAACTAAAAAAAAAAAACAAGCTAAGAAGAAAAGACAGTTTTCCTGAAAAAATAGTCATATTGAAAGCCAGCCTGTCCACTACAGTTAACCATAGTTAATAGTGTTGATAGAGTTTGTTCTCATAGGACACTGTAATACTAACATGGCAGCTTTGTTCTGGGCAGTCTGTAATTTCTTTAGTTGACTAGATGCAAAGGACTTTACAGGTGCACAGTAATCCAGGTGACATGAAATAAACGATATAGTAAAATCAGCTCATAAACTAATTGGTATTCATGATTCTTATCACCTGTGCGCATTTACTTTCCCCTTGCTATGAAAATAAATTTTAAAAAACTACTGAACATAGAACAGGACTCATGAGCCACTGAGGACGGTCGGAGCTGGAACTTTGCTTGCATCTGGGTTTGGTCTGCTGCTCGAGGGATTTGTTGAAGGCAAAGCAAAACTGTTGATAATTTAAAAACTTTTAACAGAATTCAGCCACTATGTAAGTCATGTCACTCTACATTATGTCAATATCCAACAAACTCTGTGACAGTGACAAGCTGTCACTGCAGGAGCCAAGTCTTAGGAAATACTTCAGAATGTAGTGATGTCAACTACTGTCGTAAAAGACTGCTCCAGCTCAACTTATTTACATTCTGAAGATATTGAGGACCGCAGCTTTTGTTCTGGTCTGTCTAAGGCTACATTCACACTGCAAGTCTTAAAGGGGAAGTTCAGGATTCTTGACATAGGTTCTCATTTTCAAGTGACCCAGGATACTTCTTATCACTGGAAACAGTTTCAACATTTTTCATTATGTTATTCTAGTTCCAGGAGGTCACCGATGCTAATGCTAGTCTAAGTCAATAGGAATCTGCTAGCCTGTCATTTAAAACAATCTTAACCACTCGACAGAACATCAGAGGCAAATCATTTATAACTTAAGACTATCTGTGTAAATGCCATGTTAATAGAATAATTACAAATTACAAATAAACAATTACAAATAAAACTAAACTTGCATTTCCTTGCATTTTGATTGTTGCTGCTGAGACCTTTTACAAAGTTTTACTTCCTGTATTTGGCAGCGGAGTGGCATCATATGCTGCTACATGCATGAAGGAATTTGATTACACAAATATACAGTCAATACTATGGCCACGTCTGAAAGGCATGAGGGTATGTCAGAATTTGAAGAAGATCTTGAACTTTTTCGTCAAACTAACCATATCACCATGTCTCTATGAACCGTAAAACACAATCACAAACACAATACGGAACACACTACAAAGGTAGTAACACTGCCACCCAGAAGCAAAGTATATAATTCCGCAGCTGGTAAGAAACTAGTTCCTCAATATGTAATGCAAAAATTATCATAAAAGGCTAGTTTTACTTGTTTAACACACAAGTTTAATACGGCATTCACTCAGATAGGCTTGCTGATTTGCCTTGGATGTTTGCCTGTGGAGTGGATAAGTTTGGTTTTAATGACAGGCTAGCAGATTCCTATTGACTCACACTAGCATTAGCATCAACCTCCTGGAACTAGAATAATGGGATGAAATGTGTTGAAACGGTATCCAGTGATAAGTAGTATCCTGGCTCACTTGTAGATGAGGCCCTATGTCAAAAATCCTGAACTTCCCTTTCAATGCTCTAATTAAGATTTAGCTGGGATCCAATGTTTTTATTTTTCATTTAATTGATTATTCAAATTATGATTTAAATGCGACTGACATCAGGCTCTGGTATAAAGAGTCTATGGTCCTGAAGTGATCTACATGTGCAGAAGATATGTCATGCAGCACATTGTGTTTACAAAAGACGATACTGATGCGCCACACGTTAGCATGGATATAAAATTTACACTTGTACAATTGAAGCCAGCAAGATTATGATATTGTTTCATCCATTGTTGACATCTGATAGAGCTACATTCCACCTTCCCTGGTTGAGAACTGTGATGTCCTACACCAGTGACATGAAACTGGATGGGAGGCAACATGAACGTTCAGACTGCTGTTGCTTTACCCCCGTTACCATGGATCGGTCCGGCTGCAGACAGGATGGTATGTGATCTGTAGCATTTCTGCAGGCAAAAATTGTGAGGGGTGCCAGAATAGCTGATCCAATCCATCCTAGTTTTCCGGGACCCTTCCATTCAGGTCCCAAACATATCTATTCAAAGCTAAAGAGTGGAAGTTGACACAATGGGCGCCCTCAGAGGTAACTTGCAATACCAGAGTCCAACAGAGAGGCAGCAGCTGCATAAATAGCCTGCATACAGCCTGCGTGAGCCTCCCCTGAAAAAGAGGCTGTTCAGCAGCCTGGTTATGCACTAGATGGTGGAACTGAACTGATGCAGGTGCTGATGTAGTCTCTCACTCAGACACTAGTGGATGTTTGTGAAACCCATCCACTGTTCTGAGTGTCAGAATGCAGCACGTCCAACCGCACTCTTATGTGTAGAACATCTGTTCATTTCAATTCAGGCTTGTGGAAAGTCCTCCAGAAAATCTCAAAACAACAGGGATCCAGTCTCTCTCGTCGGGTGTCCAGTACTTCCACTACCTGACCTGTGGGTAAGATCAAAATTAAATTACATTTTTGCTTTAGGTTGACCATACCCATTACAGATTACAGAATAAACCAGGTATCAGTCTAATTTCCAATATCTAATTTGTTGTTTAACTTATTATTTATTTATTTATTTATTTAACCTATATTTAACCAGGCAATGACATTAAGAACAAGATTCTTATTTACAATGCCGGCCTGGCAAGTGCCATAGGCACCTGTAGGGCAAGTTATTCCAAATTCACTTGTCAAATCTATCAACAAGCATCATATAAATATAACAAATATAAACAACACATGTGTGAGAAGGAAGCCAAAGTCACACCCATGACCTGTGACTATGACTTTGACTGTAAGTCAATGGTGAAAAAAATTTATATTTTCTGGTCCCAGTCGTTCTCTGTCCTGGATTCCAGATAAGTTGGTTGTGTTTTTTTTTTTTTTTTTTTTTTTTTTTTTTGTGCAAAGAAAAAATAAAATGCCATGAAAATGTTAGATTACAGGTTTTGCTTTAAGCTGCTTTGTTAAGTATAGCTCTCATGGCGGGCAGTGCAAGGTGCACTAGCGTGGTGATTTCACTCTGGCACTTCACAGCCTTCCGGAGAGTGAGAAAAAAAGCATAGAAAGGTAAAAAACATTATAAGTTAGGGCATGTCAAGTCTTTCAATTACGCCAATAGAATGATGGTCGTCCTTGTTCATGGCAGTTGCAGGGAGCGGTATCATCGCTCACAACGAGAGCAGTAGTCCATAAAGTGGCTTCAAGTAAAACCTGAAATAATCAAAGTTCTTTGTGGTGTTTTAATTTTTTTTTTTTTTCTCACCTTTGGTTTCTGGTATGTCTGCTCAAGATGTCTTCTTTTACCCCTCCTATATTTTCAGATATTTTCAGTGTCTCATTTCTTCACCTGGCTGCATCCACTCACCCAATCATCTGCACCAGTTTCAAGTTATCAGACATGCGACTGTGCCTGCAGGTCACACTGGACCAAGTGGTAAAAAGACAGCTGTTTCACTGACTTTGGTTTGAAAACAGACCTTAGATGGGAGAGAAGCAGTTAATTGTATCAGTGAATGCAGAAATAATTAGTTTTATTTTTTTTTCTTTTCAGAAGTTATTTCCTGCTCCTAAACTGGTCAACAGGTGCACCATTCAAATTATATTAGTTTTATAACACAAAGAAGGAATAAAAGGAAAAAAATCAACAGCAACAAAGGGATGACAATGTGCCCCTAAAGCATTATCAGTTAATGCAGTGGATTTTACTCTATTATTTCACCCACACAGTTATCATTAGAAAAGTTCTTGAGTTGGATAAAAAATGTTAATATAAACCTGTCAGTATACAACAAGAGTGTAGATTGGGGTCTTCCTCCATGACCTTAATTTCACTGATAAATCCCTCTTTGAAGTGCGAGCAGGCATCCAGTTTGTTGGGCTTTTCTTCATGAACTTTTCAGGAATACAAAAGAGGTTAATTTCAATATCAGGGAACACAATTTCTGGCCAGATGTTGATGTCCACAGTACAGGTTGCTTTATAACAAAGATTGCTCCGAACATAAAAAACATTTAATTTGAGATGATGTTCATTTGTTTTACTTCCATTTACACAACTAGTGGCAGCAAACATGATGAATCTTTTACAAATACACTGACAAAAAAGGAACTTTTGGCCTTGTAAAAAATCACTTTGACATGAAAAGTGAATTCTACAAGAGTTTTGGATTATTATTTTCATCAAATTTTTATCAATTTTTATCAAATGCTACTTTAGATAGCACATTAGTTTGTATTTTTTTTAACTTAATTTAAAATTGTAGGTATAACTCCCAATTATTGAGCAATTTGTATTCAATCTATTCATTATGTGATCAACTTGTAAAAAGTAAGTAAACTTTACTTTGCATATACAGTCCTGTTAGAGGGGGCAGAGCCATTTTCAAAATTCAACACATCTGGACCACAAAGGCTCATGGGAGATGTACATTCAACAGGAATTTAACCTTTTGTGAATGCAATGCTTTAAATTTGGTTGTTTGCTGGTTTACATTTTGACACTTTTGGAAAGTTCTGTTGTGTTTGAATTGTAAAGGTGTTACCATGAGTGATAAGGAGAGTACAGATAAGTAAAGCCACCATCCTCATTACCGCTGGAAAATTCTTCATCCTTGTCTAAGGAGTTAGGAAAATCATAACAGTTGTCATTCAGCTGTGTTTTATATTTTAACTGTTTATAATGACTTCTGTCAGTCTGGTGGTTAAAAAAAATCCTCTTGAATACGATTTGTTTCAATGTGAGATTTTCAGTTTGATTTAAACTGAGTCTAAGTAGAACTTACTCATCATGACAAAGTAAAACTCAACGGCAAAGTTGATAGATATGAGTGAAGGTTACTTGAGTTTTTCTTGAAGGAAAAAAACATGTATGCAAGTAAAGTTTTCTTGAAAATTACCCTTGTAAATTTATTTAACATTTCTGAGTGCAATGACTTTCCTAGGATTTTCGAAGTAAATGACACCCCAGTTTTTTTCAGTGTAAAGGGGCGTCCTGATGTTTTTGAGATCAGCAAAGTGCTGTGATGAAGATGTATTCCCTCAATACTGCTTTTGGTTTCTTTCTACTTTATCACAGATGTGTTGCAATTACAAGGAGTCAAAGTAAAAACAGATTTTCTTTTTCAAACTCACAATTATGATGATGATGTTCTTTGTACCAATGGCTTTACACTCTGTAATTCTGTCAATGGTCATATTTTCATTTAAGGTCTCATTAAATAAAAAAATTTGCACCATAGTTGTCTGGACAGTATTGATGTAAATAAAAAAAAAAAAAAAAAAAAAAAAAAACCATCGACAAAAAAAAAAAAAAAAAAACAGCTGTCTTCAACTGATAAAATCTCAGAAATTAGGTAAAATAGTCATTTACTGTACCCAATTTAACCTAAACTAAGACAAAACAAAAATCTGTGTCAATTCTGACAAGAATATTTTGCATAATAAACTTCAGCTTGTCCAGATGTCCGATCCACTCATTTACATAATTCTGCAAATAAAGATACGTGCAATTACAGGCATGTCTTTCAGGAGCCTCTGGAACATCTTTATTTGGTCAAAATTACAGTAAACCTTTGCTTTTGCTTGGTTATTTATTAAATTCTACCACTGTCCCGTCTGTGTCTCAGATCTATTCTTTCATTTCTGTGGCTCCGGTTTGGGCTGTCCTGCTCATCTGTCCAGTTCCTCTGTGGCATGTTGGTAACCAGCACTGGTTTTCCATCATCTTTCACCTCTTCTTATCAGCTTCCCTTTTTCTCCTCTCAACCCATAAACCCACCTTTCCTTGTGTCCGCTGCAAGATCTCCGAAGACATTAGCTGTCTCCTCTCCTGCCTGACTGAGCTAAATTATTCCACAATAAGTCACTGGGCTAATTCAGCGGCATAATCACCTCATGCATTTGAAATTTAAATGATTTCATGAGCGCCAGCACTGCTTCCTCATTAAAGAATTCCTCTGCAGACTCAAACAAGCAGGCAGGGCACACAGGTAGACACAGAACAACTTCCACCTGTGGGTGCACATGTGTGATGGCATCACATATGGCTGAGAGCTGTTAGCGCATCATTGTGTGTGTGTGTGTCCACATTTGTTCTTCATTTTATCTTTGACTGAAAAGCACGTTCATTCAAAGTATCACAGTAACACCTCAACAATCAATGTGCTTGTCAATACTGTGGTACTAGCTAAAGCCCGGTTGACTTTTGACCTTGAAGGGCAAAGTACGACTGCATTATGAAGACTTCATTCAGTGGCCGACACTCCAGATGCTTCCTTCCTGGTGACAGCTTGACTGGGCTCAAACTCCTGGGAGTTTGTAGCATTGATTAGTGTGTCAATGTGGAGTCAGACACTCGGAAAGGAGGAGACTGGCAGGCTCTCTCATACATGCACACACACCTAAATAAGTTAAGGATATCATTTACATCCAGAACATCAATCCCAGATGTGAGATGATGTTTTTCTGCATCAATCTCATCTCTCTATTCGATTTTTTCCCCCTTTTTTTTAATGGCTG
Organism: Atherinomorus stipes; assembly: GCA_023101725.1. Classification (NCBI taxonomy): domain Eukaryota; kingdom Metazoa; phylum Chordata; class Actinopteri; order Atheriniformes; family Atherinidae; genus Atherinomorus; species Atherinomorus stipes. The sequence continues at coordinate 295,257 of JALJCO010010818.1, forward strand.
AGGCTGTCGGTAAATGACAAAGAAGAAAAAGATCCAAAAATATACAGAGAATCAGGTTTTACAGCTACTCGACACACCCACATTCACACAAGCTGTGCGCCAGCTGAACCATTAGCCTGAGCAGAAAATCTATTTTAAGGAGGAATATCAAATTTCTGAACAGCAACCAGAGTCAGAGAGCATGAAGCCATCAGAGGTGGGCTGATGGGCTCTATGAAGGTTACAACAAATTGCCTTCTTTTTCTGTACAGATGCTACATTGATTTTGTTTTTAAATTGTGGAAACACATTTAAGGGTAATGTAAGGTTTACTGTTTCGGGAGTTTACAGCATGTGCAAGGATTTTTTTTTTCTTTTTTTTTGTGAAATTCCTCTCCCATACCACTTGTTTACAAGAGTATTCAGTCAAGTTGTTTTATTATTTTCAGAGAAACTAGTTTGTCTCAGCATTTAAAATGCATTTCCAATAATAATCTCATTTGGCTTCTTCAGCCTTCCGTCACCTGGAAATCCACGGGTGTTCTTTTAAGGGGCTCTGTTTTCAACTTGGGAACAAAAAAAGGATTTCATGAGTGGGTGCACTCCTGGAAACCATTGGCATTCAGCTGCGATGGTCACAGCTGGAGAAAAGGTGATGGATTTGCTGGGAGTCTTTATTTTGTTCACAATTGCTACCACAGAAAAAGCTCTCAATAGAAAGCTGGAGATGTGTCATCTTCAGTGTTTGCTTGAATGGGATGCTTTCCTTGAGAAATATTTAGTTTCTTAGAGAGAATGTTTTTTTCTGATAGGATTTTGGTTTTATTGTAGAGAGCCAAATCACAGCACAGTTACAGTAATCGCAGGTGACTGAATGTCATTTAGTTCAGGAACTTTATACATTTTATATGTTTTCGTTAATACAACAAACTGCAGAAGGTAAAAATAATTTTGTACTCTGAAATAACTGCCTATCTAAGATGGGCAATAGTTTTAGAAAATTGCCACTGCATCTCAGGTTGGACTAAAGACATGTTCAATATCATCCAAACTGCTCCTTGTGCAGAAATTGCAATAGTTTAAATCACATCCATATTCTTGGCTTCTTCGATCTGTTGCATTTCCTGTAAACATGGTTATTGTGGCTCTCACGCTGACTTTAGACTCCATCTTTATTTAAAAGTTTCAGTGAAATCAGGAGTAAAGAAAACAGCAGGTTGAAAAGAACATTATTTGAACCCTTTTTATGATGTTTTCTTCAGTAAGAACTGAAGGCAAACCCAGACATGAAACATCTGGGGCCAAATGCATACAAACCGCATGTACATTCAAGACTAGAATCAATTAAACTTTATTTACAGTATATACTTTTTTTTTTTTACTTTGAGAGGAGATATTGTGATGTATCAATATTTACAAACACACTAGCACACATACACACACATTCTCACACTCACACAAACTAAGAACAAAGCAGCAAAGGCAAACAGTCTCATTAGGGGGCAGTAAAAATGTCTTATTAAAGTAGTGAATCGGTTTGAAACTGTGGTCACCGGGTCAAAGAAAGGAAACACTGGCGTAAATAAAAGTTTGGTAAGATTATGACCATGAAAGAAATACATAGATATATAAAGGTTACAGGAAAATAAAAGTGCCCCGGAATTCTAAGAAATATTGTAAAGCAGAAAAACCCCATAAATCAGGCTACCATAACCAAGGTTAACAGTAAAACCAGCATAAAGGAAGTAAAGATACACAGCTAACTGTGCTTAAGAGAAATAAGAGGAAAACTGACAATATATTTAGAAATAGTACTAAAATAGTATAACTTAAATGCAATGAAAAGGCATCACAAGACTCTCAGTCATTGAGTTTAATTGAGAAAGTTATTTAATTAAAGGTTGAATATGGGACATTTTATTAAAACCTATTTATATTTTTCAAATAATACCTCCACAAGGCATTTTGAGGGGTGCAGAATAAAAGTACAACAATTTTTCACAGGTTCGACAATGGCATGTTAATACGCCGCCATTGGGGAGTTACCAAATATGGTGTCTGTGTGGCAATAGTATGTTTAGTACAGTTGGGCTAGCACTGGGAAAAATGGTGGGGTCAGCATTCAAGCAGCTGCTTTAGAACCCCAGAGATATTATAATCTGTCTCTGAAGAGGAGTGACCTGAGAAGAGCAAAAACTGGAGCAAATTTAGGTAAAGCCAACACTTAGATGGATCCACATGCAGAGGAAACTTATTTCGGCGCAATTTCGTTCTTTCAGTCATGACCCACAGCTCCTGGCCATAGGTAAAGGTAGGAACATAATTTGACTGGTAAATTGAGAGCTTCGCCTTCTGGCTCAGCTTGGCACATGCCAAATAAAATTATAGCTAATTTTTCTGAATAATTTCCATTAAAGTTGTCATAACCTAGCGTTTTGCATACACAATCCTTCGTGAATTATCTTCAAATACATTTTTAATTATAGTTGGGTGGGACGAAAATTTAATGAGCTCATTTTAACCTCTTTTTATCCCCAACTTTTGTTTGTCGCGAGAATACGCATGAGAATTAGACCTGTCTCAAGCGTGATAAAAATGTAACGGTAGAGAGCATCCGCGGAGTAAAAGGGCTGGACTCTGATGAATATAAGGAGCAGATGTCTGACGTGAAGTTAATTAAACACTGTTAGCTTTTGAAGCTACATTAGCAGCTTGTCCGTTTGTCTACCATCATTTACTGGTCTCTTACACAAAAGATAATAAGCTACACAAGCAGCAACACTTACCGACTGCACATCCTCACTGATAAATATAATCCACTGGTCCCTGGTAGTGCTGTCCCTCCTGTCAAAAGCACTGAAAACTGCTGAATTTCTGCTGCAGCAACTCAGCACGGCAATCCCCCCCCCCCCCCCCCTCCTCCTCCTTGTCATCGTCCTCCTCTCTGACAAAGCTGGTCATAACGCTACTCCGCAGTAGGTAATCAGCTGATTTCAGGTGGTGCTAAAGAGGCTAGCTTAGCAGCTCGCAGCCTCTCTCGTTCACATCATCCGGAGAAACAAATTCAAATCACGTGCTGTGGAGAGCGCGCTCTTGTGGCCAATTCTGGTGAGAAGATCAGCCTGCACTCAAAGATGAAGTCACTTTCACTCCCCGCACTTTCTGGCACGTTTTAACTGAGGTCTTGTTCAACTACACGTTTTAACGTGAAAAAGTGGGATTTCCAGCTGATGACTCCTTTAACAGAATTTTGGTTATGTGCAAGTTTGAATCCAAATCTTTTTTTTAAAGTAATCTACCAGTGATTATTTCCATGAGAAAATAAGTTACATTCTGGAAAAAAAAAAAGAGAGACAGAGAGCCATTGAGCCAGTCCTTTGAATGGCTCTTTGAAAGGAACAGCTCCTCAAGATATGCCTCCTTGCAAAGAGCTGTAAATGAAGTGGAGTGCACATCTCCTGTCCGCAAACAAGTTTTCCTGACACACAACTTCTAAAAAGTCAGACAGTAACAGGTGCTGTACAGCACTTTCTGTGGCAGGATTTATTTACTTATTTATTAAGGTCAGATCTTGTTTTATTTTGGGACATCATAAACTGTACTTGGAGACTGTATGTCAGCAGTGCAGCATACAAGGGAGTGCAGAATTATTAGGCAAATGAGTACTTTGACCACACCATTCTCTTTATGCATGCTGTCTTACTCCAAGCTGTATAGGCCAAAAGCCTACTAACAATTAAGCATATCAGGAGATCTGCATCTCTGTAATGAGAAGGGCTGTGGTCTAATGACATCAACACCCTATATCAGGTGTATTAGGCAAACATAATTATTAGGCAACTTAACAAAAAACAAATATATACCCATTTCAATTGTTTGTTTTCACCAGGGAAACCAATATAACAGCTCAACATTCACAAATATACATTTCTGACATTCAAAAACAAATCAGTGACCAATATAGCCACCTTTCTTTGCAAGGACACTCAAAAGCCTGCCATCCATGGATCCTGTCAGTGTTTTGTTCTGTTCACGATCAACATTGCGTGCAGCAGCAACCACAGCCTCCCAGACACTGTTCAGAGAGGTGGACTGTTTTCCCTCCTTGGAAATCTCACATTTGATGAGGGACCACAGGTTCTCTATGGGGTTCAGATCAGGTGAACAAGGAGGCCATGTCATTAGTTTTTTCTTCTTTTAGACCCTTTCTTGCCAGCCATGCTGTGGAGTACTTGGATGCGTGTGATGGAGCATTGTCCTGCATGAAAATCATGTTTTTCTTGAAGGATAAGGACTTCTTCCTGTACCACTGCTTGAAGAAGGTGTCTTCCAGAAACTGGCAGTAGGACTGGGAGTTGAGCTTGACTCCATCCTCAACCCAAAAAGGCCCCACAAGCTCATCTTTGATACCAGCCCATACCAGTACCTCACCTCCACCTTGCTGGCATCTGAGTTGGACTGGAGCTCTCTGCCCTTTACCAATCCAGCCATGGGCCCATCCATCTGGCCCATCAAGACTCACTCTCATTTCATCAGTCCATAAAACCTTAGAAAAATCAGTCTTGAGATATTTCTTGGCCCAGTCTTGACGTTTCAGCTTGTGTTTCTTGTTCAGTGGTGGTCTTTTTTCAGCCTTTCTTACCTTGGCCATGTCTCTGAGTATTGCACACCTTGTGCTTTTGGGCACTCCAGTGATGTTGCAGCTCTGAAATATGGCAAAACTGCTGGCAAGTGGCATCTTGGCAGCTACACGCTTGACTTTTCTCAGTTCATAGGCAGTTATTTTGCGCCTTGGTTTTCCCACACGTTTCTTGCGACCCTGTTTACTATTTTGAATGAAACGCTTGATTGTTCGATGATCATGCTTCAGAAGCTTGGCAATTTTAAGAGTGCTGCATCCCTCTGCAAGATATCTCAGTATTTTTGACTTTTTGGAGCCTGTCAAGTCCCTCTTCTGACCCATTTTGCCAAAGGAAAGGAAGTTGCCTAATAATTATGTTTGCCTAATACACCTGATATAGGGTGTTGATGTCATTAGACCACAGCCCTTCTCATCACCTGATATGCTTAATTGGTAGTAGGCTTTTTGGCCTATACAGCTTGGAGTAAGACAACATGCATAAAGAGGATGATGCGGTCAAAATACTCATTTGCCTAATAATTCTGCACTCCCTGTAATTGTCTTTTTGCTGCGCGCTTTCTAACTTACTTTCCATTTTACATGGATATACTGTTACTTATTTTGTTATGAGCCTATTTTTTGTTGTTGTGGAAATATTTATTCAGTGAAGGCTATTCTATTGGAATTCTACTTTATATGTTTGACATCTGCACTGTGCGTGGTGGAGCAGGCATAGACTGTTACACCCTTTTAATTCTCTTATGCCTGCAGTGTTAACTGAAAGACAAAAATCAAAATAATGGATTGTTTCACATCAACATCCCTTGTAATTTTCAGTAATCAGTGATATAGAAAAAAACAAGTTGATGGAGACTGTCCAATAGTTATTTTATTCCAAGTGAAAAATGTAATTTATTTAATTGTGTGTCAGTATATCTCTTTCTCTGGAGCAGAAAAAGAGGCAAATGAGATTATGAATCAATAAGAAAAAAAAAAAAAAACATGTTTCGACAATGCGTCGATGAATGGCATGACCTGACGAAACAGGTTCGACTATGGAAATTCTTAGTCGGGGACACCCTTAAAAAAGAGCCTGCAGGATAGCAGGTTTGACACCATTGGATTAGAGTTTTAAAAACCAATGAGAGGACCCTGAAGCAGCCTATGCTAATGCACAAACTCCAGGATCTGAGTAATGTGGACTCTGTCTGGTCTCCATCATCAGGTGTGCTACAGAGTTCTGCGGTAACTGCAGAGGTGTTAAAATTGCCATTGAGTGTTAGAATAATCAATTCAGCAGTAGATAAAAGCGTGGATCAAGGTCTCTGCATCAGCTTGAGAGAGAAACAGTCAAACTCTGGTAAACTTCTTCTGGTGATAAAAAGAAGTCTTGGTGACATTCTCAATGGAATTATTTAACCCAAGTTTTCTCATCTGCTCATGAGGTTCTCCTGCCAGAATTTGAAGTTTGTTTTTGTTTCTCTCTCTGCACCAGTGCTGATAACTAAAACCCAAGTCTTGTCATGGTTGAGCTGTGGGAAGTTTGCTTCCATCTATGACTTCCACAAGTAAAAACATAATGCTAGATAGAGATGGAAAGGAAACATCTGTGCAAGACGCAGTTGCCAGGGTAACTGCTAAATGTGTAGGGATCATGCAAACAGAGTGGCAAGGAAAGGCAAGTTTATTTGTTTATTTATCAGAAGAAAAGAAAGCATTAAAAATAAAAGAATAAAAGCATGATTTAAATTAAAAATAAAGAGGGAACATTAAAAGAGTCTTAAACGTTGCATGCACATTAGGACTCATGAAGAAAATCTATGTAAATGCAATTGAGGATAGGTGGGTCTTCAGCCTGGATTTAAAGGTCCAATATTATGGTGCAATTTGAAAGTAAATATATTAACAATAAGGCCCCCAGAACATGTATTTGCCATTTGTGCAGGAAAATCCCTCTCAGATTAGGCAGACAGCATGCACCAGAAACCCCCTTATTCAGCCCTCTGCTGGCCAAGCTGTTTTGGTGCCCTACTTAATATGTAATGAGCTGCTGCTTTCCACGCCCCCGCCCCGCTCGAAGGCCGCGCCCCCACCAGCCCGCAACCATGACAACCAGTATCTGTAATCATAGCGGCTGGGAAAGGTCCGATTGCCCAAAACAAAGACTCCAAACGGATATATTTGACCCCGAATCTGAAGCTGAAGGAGAGGAGCAGCAAGAAGAGGAAGAGGAAGAAGTGAAAATGCAGTTTCTGAACGGTAAGGTTTGATGTTTTTAAACGTTTTTCCCCCGACGGAGAATAGTGTTCTTTTGTTGTCTATTGAATGGGTAAAAGTTTAAAACGCCAGTACAACGCGATATTGCCTCGTTTTTTCGTTAAAAAAAAAGAATAAAAAATAAAAATTGTGTATTTATTCGGCTCTTTGTTATGCCCACTGAAAAGTACAAAACCTGAAAACGCCAAGTGTTTCTCAGAGAAACAGCAAATCTAATGCTGGAGAATAAAACACAATTCTGTTTGAGCTACGAACCTTCGTCACACTGCATTACCCACAGTCTGAGTTATGACACTACAGTTCACCATCACTATGTTTTTAATCAATAATTATCTAGCTGTAATCATCCACTGCTACTCATTTATCAGAATTCAGGCCATTCTGCTGTTTGATGTTTTTGGAAGAAAAGCAAACTACAATTTGTCCGTACATCCTGTAATAGTTATTTTACAGTAATTATTGCAGATTACATCTGTGTTATGATCACTGCAAACACTATTTCCTCGACATTCTTCAGTCTCAACTACAGTTGCTAATTCAAGATGGTTTCTTTTTAAATGTTAATAAGTAACCTAATATAATCCAGGAATAATCCTGTTTAATATTTCATATTTTATGGTGTGCATTATAGGTGCTGCTCATGTGGAAATTGTGCAACGATGCCTACAGAGCAGGAGAATGTCTGTCAGGAAATACCACAGCTAATAAAGTTTTGGCCACAATTTGACTTGCATGATTTTGTTCTCCACATCAACACTTACCTTATAAATGTTACCCTATAGGTTCTGAGACAGATGCAGCAGGTAGAGGACCATATGACCCGTATGTTGGACCACCTTTTAGAGCCTGTTAGCTGAATCCCTGCTCTTTACATCAGGAATGCTACATTACAGAGCAGATCATGGCCGTTTACAGATCAAAGAACGGGCTTTATGCACATCACTACTTCCTGAATTTACTGCAACTTTTCCCGTCTTTCATTATTGGACAAACTGATTAATCCAGGTGTCTGACCATCGTTGTCATGGTAGCTGAGATCAGGCAAACTTGGATTAATCAGTTTGTCCAGTAATGAAAGACATGAAACAGAGGAGCAATAATAATTTCAGGAAGTAGTGGAGTTGAGCATGTAGCCCATAGAGAAGTAAGTTGGCAGGTTTATCTGAACAATCTCTCAATGTCCCCCAATTAAAAATGAATTTGTGACTTCATGCTATCAAGTCATATTTCAGTGGGCATAACAGTCATACCACAAACTAGTATAGTTATAGCTAAACTTATAAACCATCTTGTTCAGACATTATAGCTTTGTTTGCATTCACATATGATCTTTGAAATAAAACAAATTTATTGAATAATACATTTATTTGTAAAAGACAAAAGCAGCATCAGTGTTCTTTTTCCTCAACATAAAGGAGTACGAAAAAGTTAAACAGTTATATAAAAGTAGAAAACATTCACATGGTAAAATAAATAAATCAGAAAACTATGAATATATAAATATTTCAGGAGATTACAGTTCAAACGTGTTTGCTAAAAGTTGCCTTTGGGCTTCAACACCTGCATGTAAAAATGTAAAATAAGAAATGTTTTATGACACTTGTTTTTGCTCCCCAGGTGATTCAGGTACATGTGATACTGAAGCTTTGTCCGATGGTGTCGGGGCTTCCTTGGACAGAGAGCACTGGTAGTTGTTCCAGCATGTGTGGTGAATTTCCGGTTCCAGAGGGCCGACATGAAGGATTCAAGCTTCCCCCTCGATTGAAGCGAGACGCACAGCTTGCGATGACCCCCCCCCCATCTGGTCGCACACTCTGCTCGCAGGTCTCTCAGGATGGGAATCTTCATCACCGTGTAAGACACTGGGTCCACAAAGATTTTTCAAAAGGTACAAAGAGGGGGGGGGGTTACATTTTGTTTGTGTGCACATGGGACACAAACATTTTGAAAGTTCTCTTGATTTCACTTTACAGCGTTTTCTTTAGATTCTGTAAATGATTTCTGTTTTGTAAATGATGTAAATAACTAAAACTTTGCATTTCTGTATTTGGAAACAAAATAAAGCATTTCAAACTTACAAAAAGTGGCTCAGTCTTCACTGGTTTATCCACACACCCTCTCTTCTTGCCCTCTGAAGACTGGTTCTCCTGCAGGATTTTCTCCCTCCTCCATTTCCTCACAAGGTCTTTTTGCTGGTCTCTATTGGAGTTGAAGTTAAAAAGTGTGTTAGTGGTTACACGAGGAAGTGTGGCTGTCCAACCATGTTTGCAGGACACAGAGGCCTGGACAGCTGTTAATTATATTTCACTAGTTAATCTACGCATGATATATCAAAACACCTCAGTAAAAACAGTACGAGTTACAGTGAAAGTAAAGAGTAAAGTTTCATTACCAGTAAATAAAAATAATTCCACACAGCTACAAACCTGCACTTCTGAAGCGTGGCTGTAATGTCAGATCAGTCTGGGAGGCAGCATCTCTTTTTCCTGCACTCAGTAGTGGTGTGCTCACCTGAGGAAGAAATCAAAGTGATCAGAAATTAACCTTCTACTTTATAAATACTATTACTAGAAAGAAAAAGGACTAATGTACACATCTTATGATGTATATCGTTTGAATAAACTAAAGTTACATGAACACAAAACTAAAAGTCATGCAACAGTGCCATATTACAGTATATTGTCAAAGTCAGTAAAGTACATAAATAGCTTTAGCTGGCAGTCTTGCACACCGTGTCCGTGCCGTTATCGGTGGGGGTCCAGAACAATCAGGCTGCATGTGTGTGCACTCTGAGCCTGCGTCTCTGTCCCGTTAATGAGCGCTGATTTGCGGCAGCTGTTGTTGCGTGATCTCCGCTATCTTTGCATTACAAGCTGCAACAACGTGTGCAAACGAGCCGGGAACATTAGCTCGTTTACATTCTGCCGTACACCCCCCCCCCCCCCCCCCCCCCCCACCGCTCCTCCTCCGTTCACAGTTGCAAACAGCTTGTAAACTTTAAAAGCCTTTTCACTAAATGCCCCACAGTAACAGTATTCATGTAAAAAAAAGAAAGAGAAAGGCTCCAGCTGCTGTGGTCTCTCCGTACAACGCGTTCGTGGTATAATGAGAGAAAGTTTGCTTCTCACACAGCTACATAGCTAACAGCTGATGTAACTCGTCTAAAAGCTAACGCTGGCTGTGTTTTGCCGACATGTCGCTAAAATGATTTAAAAACACGGTTAAACCTGACAACTTACCTCCTCCGATGTTGAAGGGCGGCTCACGGAGAGTTGGTATGACTCCAAGTTTCAGCCACAGTTTAGTGGCAAAGCCGGACTGGAGCTGAAACAGGCAGCTGCCAGACTCCGGTGTAAAATGCTCACTCAGCACATGCATGAACTCTTTTCAGACCGTTTCAGGAGGATTTCCAGGAAAAATAAAAGATATATCCATCGAGTCCACACTTATTCAGCTGATACTGCAAAAAGACTTGTTTCTTGCAGCATGAAACAGAGCAGCTAGCATGCTGTCCTCTCCCCCCACCGCATTCTCAGTTGCTCAATGCGGAGCAAGGACGGTTGTAGCTCGGAGGGGGGGGGGGGGGGGGGGGGGGGGGGGGGATTGAGAGCAAGCAGAGGGCTGTACCAGTGAAGGTGGGAGGGCCTAGTAGGCGGGCCAGGTCTTCTTCGTACGTCACAAAGAGACCGTTTTAGAAACGGCTTGCTGGAGGACTCTTTCACAGAAATGCAGGGAGGGAGAAATACAGAGAGTACGCATCTGCACACACTTCAGGGGGTCTCCATAGACTCCAGCAAGTTATAATTATGTGTTAAAAACTTGAAAAAGTGCATTTTGCATAATATGGGACCTTTAAATAAACTGAGTCTTTCAGCTAGTTTTTCCCGAGGGGGGGGGGGGCCATTCCTCCAAAATAATAGTTGGGTTTTTTTGTTTTTTTTTTTATTTCATTTTTTATTAAATTGTATACGTTTAAAAAAAGCATATTTAAAAGTCAGTCATATTAACTTTATCTGGAAGCATCAGAGGAAAAGTATGGATCTCAGTAGCAGAGGACCGCAGCAATCTGTGGGACCTTCTCTGCAACTTAATTGGTTTGTATTTGCCTCTAATCACCTTTTCCATTGATCTAATGTTTTTGAAATTGGTTAATTGTCATCTAATTCTTGTCTTTTTGTTCAGTGTGCCGGTAGAGGGGAGGACTGCAGATCTGTAAGATCAACATCAAATGATTGTTTTCCAATAAAAATCTATTAAGCTATAGAAAGTTTCCTATGCAAGTCGAGTATTTGTCTAAAATCGGAAACACTGAGCTAGTGCTACTGATTCAGAGTTTCACGGATTGCGGTTTGTTTGTGTCTGGTTAGCGAGCTGCTCTTGTCAACCGAGCTGCAGCCGCACGCGCCAATGAACTCAGAGGACAATAGTACTCGCTCGTTCATTCGACTTAAAGTATTGGTGAAATTAGGAGTTTTGTTGCAGATAATGCATTATAGAGACCCATTCATTCTGCCTCCTCCACTCCCATTATATAAATATACACAACTTAATCTAAACATCGTCCAAAGGAGTCAGGGAGATAACAGAAATTTTACCAGTGAGTAAATGCACGTATAGATTCCTAGAAATAAGGTCCAGGTTGAAAAAAAACAAGGTAATCCTATAAAGTGCAGTCCACAGCCGTGTGACTTCATTAGGAGTGACACTCTGTAGTGAAGGGGTAGGGGGGCGGTTTGGGATTGCGCCTTATTTTGCAGTTGCAATCTGCTTAATATGGATAACCAAGCTTACGTACACGATTAGCTGGTGTCTCATGCAATTAAAGAGCAATGTTTGCTAAATTGGGTGGAGTGTACTCTCCACCCAATTGGGGGAAAGGTCCTGTCCCAAGTATCTCAAGGTCTTGTTCGAGAGAGGGAAAAATGGAGCAGGAGATCGACAGATGGATCGGTGCAGCGTCTGCAGTAATGCCCGGAAGACCCAGGACATGCTGGAGGGACTCCATCCACTGGCTGGCCTGGGAACACCTTGGGATCCCCCCGGATGAGCTGGTGGGTGTGGCCGGGGAGAGGGAAGTCTGGGTTCCCCGCTCAGGCAGCTGCCCCCGTCCCGCTCCCGGTTAAGCGGAGGAAGACAGTATTGTAAGGTGTTGGCTAAATCAAAGCAAAAGGAGTAAAATATTCCTGTTGCTGCAAAAGCATAATGTTATGATCCAATGTTATGCAATGGAAATCATACATTTATCCAAATAATTAGTCGTTTTTAAAGCTGTTAAGGCTCTTCAATTCTCATACACGATTATAGCATGCAATTTCAGTCATTTGTGGAAGGTGTAAAAACCTATGTGTGATCTGAAGAATTCTTTAAAGGAGTGATGACATAGCAGTTAAAAACTAGTTTATGTTGTTGGCATTACTGCATATGTAAATACTCCAAAGAAAAAAACGGCATTTTTTACAGCGGAGTATTGTTTTGAAACGCCAGACCTCACTTCCTCAGTAATACAGTTGGGTCCGGTGATGATATGGAGCTTTACCCGGAGACCACGTTGACTTCATTTTGATTGGCTACACCTTATTTCGCTATGACCTTATTTGGAGAATCTAGGTCAAGCTGCGATCGGAGTTTGCTAAAGGCTAACTGCTAGCAACAATCCAGACAGTGAGCTACGTTTATCAGACAAGACAGCATTTAGAAAAATAAATAAACTTACAGGTAATGACAAGGTTGTGGCCCCCTCCCTCAGTGTTGCTGCAGAAGTTTTCTTTTAAATCCATTTGTGTGAAAATCCAGACCTGACTACACAGAAGTTCCTACTAGCTCCATACACGAAGCTGAATCAGACAGGGAGGGGGAGGGGGGAGCGGACGGTGCATAGGCCGTTAGGAGAGAGAGAGGGGGGCGCTGTTTACTTGATAGTGTGCTCTTATTGGAGCAATTAAATTACGTAGAATGATAGAACTACGTAGAATGATAGCCTGCTGTCTGATTCAACTGTTTCTGAGCAGAGAGACAAAGCTGACAGACCATAAACAGGAACTTTGATTCTCACTCTGGACATTCACATGGCCTCATCAGTGCACAACAGATCATATTATACACCCAAAACCCCAGAAAAGTGAAATTTGATGTCATGGCACCTTTAAATGTACGCATTATCACTGCACATCCTTCATTAGAGCTTTTTTTTCATGAGAACAAGCATAATTTCTACATAAGCAAATGGTACAGAAGCCAAAAGCAGCCTTGCTTGTAAATCTTCACCATTTAATTTAATCAAAAATGTTTCTTTAAATTGTTCTTCTTGACATTTTTCTTTGAAAAAGCCAAAGAACAACAAGAACACTGTCTCAGCGTTATCTTTTTCAGCAAGGAACAAAGTATCTTATGAACCAGCCTCATTATTTACACAGCTCAACCACTGCCACATTGTTTATTCTTCCACACTATCACATACTTTGTTTATATTTCACTTCTCACTAAGCTGCACTTTCTTTGTTCAGGTCAGAGTATTTTTAATAGGGTGGCTGAGATAGACATTAGTTAATGTGGAGTGGCCAGTCACTAGATCACCAGTGTCAAACTCCAATCCTTAAGGACTGCTGTCCTGCAGGTTTTGCTTCCCCTCTCCAACACACCAGACTGAAATAAATGGGTTTTTGTAAAGAAGTTGACAAGAAGCCGTGGGATCCATTTGATTTGGATCAGGTGTGTTGGAACAGGGAAACAGCAAAAAGCTGCAGGACAGGAGTCCTCGAGGACTGGAGTGTGACAGCCCTGCAAGATAGAAATGACTGCCTTGTCCAGCGGAATCACTGCTACCTTTGTTTAGAACCAGTGTGTGAAATTTAAGGACATTTTGTGTCTGGAAACACTTGGATAATGGTTTGAGCTCTTTACACTGACATAAACAAAACTGCTCTGGTCTATTTATGCATAATTTCTAATAGCTTAAACCAAAGTTTTGCATATGTTCCAATATTGCGCAAAAACAAAACACATAAACAAAAATGACATATTGAAGAATGAACATACAAACCAATGATCAGCCAATCAAAAAGCAGCCTTCTTGTACTGTAACTGCTGGCATCTACTGACTGACATGTAGCTCTATTTCTTAGGGTTACTGAGGGTTACTCACCAAACACTCACACCCCACTAGCCCAGTCTGGTGTCCTCCCATCTTTTGCAGAGGACTGCCATGCATGCACAATTTACTCTGTAGAACAAATATATCTGTAACTTTTGTCACCAGCTGTCATTAATTCAGAAAATAAAGAAATATATTTTATGACTAGTGATGGGAATAACAGCGTTAGAAATAAACAGAGTTACCAGCAGCACTACTTTTTCAGTAACGGGTTAATCTAACTAATTACTAAGTCTATCATTACAACCCTGTTACCGTTAATGTCCTTCACTGACAGCTATTGTCAGTTAAGGACAGTAACAGATTGTCAGGACAATTATGTGAGATTCATTTTTGTTCCTGGTGAACAGAAGTTTCACTTTTGTTGGGACTTTTGGGCCTTTTCCACTGCCAATTTTCGTAACCCTTCCACACGGCATGGCGCGCTTTATTTGTGTTTCCTCTGGGAAATCCCCTAATAAGCCGTTATGATTTTCTGCACCTGTTTCAGAGCTGGCTCTAACCGTGCTGAACCTACACAAAACGTGACGTGCATGAAGGCTCCCCACTGATTGGTCAAGGGAAATTGTCGTCATATGCGTCATACGTGTTTCGCCTCGCCTCTTCTGAAAATATCTGGTTCTGTTTTCAGTGACTACAAGCCACAGAGGAAACAACAACAGCAGTAACACCTCAATATCGTCCAATGGCTCCATTGTTGTTTTTACTTTACTGACCACCGCATGGCATGGCAGTGACGTTCACGGCACTCTCGACCACGCCACCTCCACCCACTTCCAGGTAGTAGACGACTGCTTCTCTTGTGTGGAAACAAAAACCGTTCTGGTCGTCTTGAGCGTGCGGTGCTGTACTGTGCTGTACTGTGTCCTGTGCAGCTGCAATGGAAAAGGCCCATATATTGTGCTGGCGCTTTCACAGAAAGGGGGCGGAGTGATACGGAGATACCTGGAGACACTCGCCCACACACTCAGCAGCAACCTGCGGTCTCCAAGGCTGCAGACACGTGCCTCTCCTCACAGTCATGTTTGATTAAAAAAAGAGTTGCTGTGTTCTGTTGAACGTGGCTGCATGTCAGACTTGAAGAGGTTCGTGTTGAGCCTCTGCGGACCTATACAGGGCGTACGGTGGTGACAGCGTCACCAACCTGACACAGATGCAGCGAGAGTATGAATCCTGTTTAAGAAGAAAACAGCATCATATTCTGAGCAACAAGTTTCCCTGAATTATTTCTTTCACCCATGACCTGCATTAATGCATTTATAGTTAATACTAAAGATATATTACACTGCACACTGGATGATGGACTGTCATTGCAAACCCCAATCAATGTGTGCAGCCGAACATGTGCGCACAACGGCTGTGAAGAATTATAAACTGTAATCATCACAAACATCAGTTTCCCCTTAGAGATAAAAGACATGAACAGGATGAGAAAAAATTATTAGTATGTGTTCCTTTGTGGTGTCTGGCCATTATAACCACATGGTATTGTAATGCCCACCAGTTGTCCAAGAAGACGCGGGACATCAACTCTCACTTTAGTTGACCTTTTATTCCCTCATGAGTCACAACAGGAACAGAGCTGCCACTCAACTCAACCACAGGCCACAAAAATCCCAACTTCTTTCTCGTCTCCTTCCCTTCTTCCCCTCCTCTTTTTTACGCTCTTGCGCCCCCCTAGCCTCACAGCACAGCAAAACCCTCTGTGACAGAACACATGAACTATTACAGTATTGAACCTCCTCCATGAGTGTCCATGATTTTTCTGTTAGTAATTTATTCTGTAAAGTTTCCATCCATTAATCTCATTCATTCACACCCATGACACTCATGGCGGTGGCAGGAGGAGAAATGACAGCAAGTTCGACTAAAGAGAAGGAAGTCGACTGAAAAAAGATAATGTACAATTGGTTGAAACACTTGAGGCAGTGTTTAGCTCAACTGGTTGGGAAGCCGCCTCAGCAATCACAGGGTGCAGTTCCTCCGCATAGCTGTTCTAGGTATGATTCCCAACCTACTGTAGGACTATGGAGAGTATTTTGTTTCGTTGTCCGTTGTCCAACACACAGGGGAAGTGGGTGTAGTGCGGAAAGCTGGAGCTAGGTCACACCAAAAAATAGAAACACGTCTCTCATCCACCAGCGTAGGCCCCGCCCATCAAGTGCACTTGATTTCGCAAGCAAAATTTTAGGATTTGCACGCAAAAAGGATGGATTTGCAACCAAGTTTTTAACTTGAAAGCAAAGAAGATTGATTTGCAACCAAATTATCTTTAAACTTGAAATAAAAAAGGACTGATTTATAAGCAAAATAGTTGTTTTTTTATTTCAAACGTGATTTTTGATTAAAGTTGAAATATGCTGTTTCATTTTTTTTTCAACTTGTTTTTTTTATTATAAAAAAATTTTTTTGGGTTTTGACAAAAAATTTCTCTTTTTTGGTTTTAAAAATATTTTATTTTAAAAAAAAAAAAAAAAAAAAAATACTCCCCAAAAGGGGCCGCCGCCTCCCCCACCCCTGTCTCATTTCCCTCTCCTCTCATGCTGTGATATAAAGGCCATCAAAGCCCTAAAAAACATCTGATTACGACACAACAGTCTGCATTTATTATGTAGCCTATTTGAATTATGTTTATCTATGTTAAATGAGGAATGTGCACATACAGTATATGACACACAAAAAGTTATTGCCAGGCAACACAACACGGCAAATATCCTGTTAATCCCTTTTTCTGATTCGTTGTCTATAGCATCCTTAGGAACAATAGTAGCAACAACCACAAAACCTGACAAAATGTACATCAACACGAAAAAACAAACGAATTATGTATTGTTTACATAAACCAAATAAATATACTGAAAATAAAGTGTATATTTGTTGCTAGAAAAGTTATCAAAACAAAGCTGAAGCCAATCTCTCTTATGAAATATAAATCTCTACCGAAGATTGAAGGGACATCAGCCATTTTTCTTCCGGTCATGCCAGGGAGAAACTCTGCAGTCACATAACCACTGCTCGTGGTCACTTTTGGTACCTCTTTTTTTTTTTTTTTTTTTTTAGAAAAACGTAGATATAGGTCATATTTTGGTGCAAGCACAAACAGCCCTACAGTACATATGACTTTAGAGGACAGGTTGGTAGAGACACCTGTGGCGCCCAACTGTACCGTTACCTTCAGCGTGTGCACCGCTTGAATCGGTTGTTTATCGCTGCACTCAAAGTTCAAATTATTTGAACTCTGACCTCATTTGCTGCTGACCTTTCAAAGCCCCGGTAATGAGATAATAGTTCTATGTGATGCAGCCAGAAGCAAAGCATACAGCGGAGGAAGAGAAAATATATAATACCACCTTAAGGGCATATCATGATCTTGAAAGGAAGAGTAATGCATAGCGAGATGCTAACAGTCAGATCAGGCTACTAGGTTTGGGAATAGGCAGTTTACGGACAACCGTTAAGATAAATACAATGCTAACGATAGTTTAGCTGTTTGTGTACGTTCCCAACAGACGGTCTGAGCTCCTCCTGAGTCCGCTCAGCATCCCGGTGTCCTACCTGGTGGTGAGTAAAGTGCAAATTTCTTATCATGTGAAGGCCACTCTATAGGACACATTCAAACCAACTTCTTTTATGCGGATCTGAGTCTGTTTGCTCTGAAAGTCTGCTTCATTTAGGGTGTTTTTTTCCTCTGGTCCTCAGGTAAAAAGTTCTGAAAGAAAAGTGATCAACCCAAGACCTCTAGGATCTGATGAAGCTCCATGATTTCTCTTACTTGATAGAAACCGAAAGTCTCCCACATTAAATGTAATCAGTGTTCTTATTTGTTGTGCATCTGTTCTTCTCCTTCAGTAGTTCCTGTTGCAGTGCTGCTTCTGGCAGAGAGAAGAAAACGTTCTTTACCCTAAAAGGTCCAAATTGTTTGACAACTGCTTTGTGAACTGTAATGAGTCCCTAATTGTACCAAATATAGCGGACTGTCCAGGTTTGAATCCACCCAGACTACACTCACAGAAATATTTAACCCTATTTTTTAAGATTTATGTAATTTTATTACATGACAAATTTCCATTTACTTTTTTTAGATAATTTTAACACAAACCTACCAAATAAACCTTACATGACACATATTCATAAGTGTAATGAAGCCTATTTATTTGAATTGCATAATCCTCAGGTTATCCATATATATTATGCAATTCAAACAATATACTTTATGTATTTAAAGTAAATACTATCATCATCATTCATTTGATTTAATTATTCTTTATTAATACTAAATGCATAAACCTAAGGATTATGTATTTTAAATAAATAGACTTTATTACTCAAATGAATGCGTATTACATAAGGTTTATTTGGTAGATTTGTGCTAAAATTATCTAAAAAAAGTAAATGGAAATTTGTCATGTAATAAAATTACATAAATCTTAAAGATAAGTGTTAACATTTCTCCAGAACATTGAAAGATTTCAAAGGTCAGGTACCCGGATTAACAGTTTCATCAAATAAATGTATCAATGCAATCTTAACACCACAAGTGAGATTTATGCAGCACAGAGTTAAATGCAATTAAAAAAATGTTGTAAATTCTGTAGTTCAAGACAGGTTAGCATATTTCTTTAACAGTTTCTTCTCTGACAGTTGAAATGAATGACCTCCTAAAACCTGACTTTGTAGAATTAGTTTGTACAAAAAGGAGCAAAGCCTCCAAAACTAGCGTCTGATGAGCTTTCCAAATAAATATCCCGGTCCTGTATCACGTAAAGTAATACTCCTAATTGAAATCCATGGTGTTGAAAGGCATTATGACATTTAACATTTTCACATTCAGAAATTTCTTACATAATGACACCAAATAAGTCCTGATAACTGTACTTTTTTCCAACATTAATATACCCATTGAGCTATTGACATTGCAATGTTATTTTGATGACAACATCACAGAAATGCATACAACAGGTTTTTTTAACAGAACATTTGGATTCAACCAGTCAGTTTGTGAAAGCAGCCGAGGCCATGGAGTCCTACAGCAGGGACAACGGCTGTCAGACGTCTCCGTCTGGGTTCTGTGCGTTTCTCCAGTCTTTGCGTTTTTTTTGCTCGGCCACCAAAAGACAAAATCCATCAAGCAGAATGTGGTTCTTAACAGTTCCTCCGCCTGAACAGTTCAGCTGTAACTTGTGAGCAAACTGAAGCGTCTTGATCTTTGGGCGCAGCTCCTCAACATCCAAGATCATCGGCACTTTCTTGAGGAACTTAAATGCGACTCAAGTTTCTTTTCACAGTCCACGAACTGAGCGCAGATCAGTTCTAAAAGTCTGGCATGTGCAAAGGAAATGTGTCTGAGGCTGTGCTGCAGGTCCTCTCCCTTCATCACCACTCTGACATCCATCAGCTCTTCTTCATCGACACCGCTGCGTGAATCACATGAAGCCCCCTGGAGGTCTGTCTGGTCCTCAGCTTCCTCGCTGTTCACATTCTGGAGTTGAGAAACAAATGTTCTGTTGCGCCACAAAAACACGAGTCTGAGACTAAGTGTAGAGTAAAATGTGAATACTGACCAAGTACTTGAAGAAGTGTTGTCGTTTCAGACTTGAGGACAGTCCCTCCTCACTTAGGTGTCTTCACTCTACAAACAAGAGCATATGAAATCAGTGGCTGTTATTCAGGACTTTATTTTCATCCTCTTCAGTGGTGACTCTTGACAGCATGCTGTTCTGCAGTGTATCATGCATTTGAACAGATGAGATTTCTAATGTACCAAAATCAACACAATTTGTCTGCTTGCAGGAAATCCAATGTAAAGACTTTAATTAAATGCTGTAAATAACAAAAATCAGTTTCTAAGAATGAAAATTGTGTTTAAAATAGTGAAGTACAACATTTTTCTTGGCCAAACTATGCAACAGTTAAATGGACTTGCCTTAGCTCTTGAAGCCATCAGAAATGTAAAAATGGTATGACTCTTACCTTCAACAGAACTGCAACACACTTCACACAACCCTGTCCGTCTGCATGGTGAACCAAAAGAATAAGAAAACAGAGATGTAATTTCACATGTAACTGAAGACAGTTGATCAAGTCAAACTGTTAATGCCATCACACGTACTTACCTGAACTTTAGCAGCAGCTCCAACAAAGTGAAAACTATTGTGTTGATTAAACATCATGTTGCTCCACCTGGAAAATGGAGGAGATAAATGAAAGTCAGTGTCTGTCCAAAACAAGTTGATTCACATTTACGTGAATCAAGTCAGAAGTTGGTAGAAGACATTAAAAAACTAAAATGGTCATCTCTTTCTTAATGTTTCCCTACACAATTCCAACAGTACAAATATACTGAGCAACCCACTGCCGGAATATAATTTTCTACTCTACATTGTTATTATACACACACACGCATATATATATATGTGTATATATACAGTATATATATATATTTGTGTGTGTGTGTGTATGCATATCAGCAAGCAAAGTTCAATAACTTTATCTTTGAGGGTTTATCCTTCACTGCTTCACTCTGCTTTTAAACAGAGAGGGAGGACGTTGTTGTTATGACCGTTAATGGGGTAGCAGTGCATATTTAGCAACTCTTTATATGGCGGAAGAAATGCTGCTAACTAAAACTGTTGTCAGAAAAGTGAAAAACATCGCAAAGAAAGGGAAGAAATGCAGCAAAAGCTAGTAAGACATTTTTTAAATAAGTTTTTCAAATCGGATTTTGTCAACATATGAGACACTGATGTTGGTGAAATAAAACATTTTTCTCTGAAAAACGACAGTTTGTAAAAACAAAATAAGTCGGACTTACCTTGAACATTTTAAATTCCTCCCGCGCAGGCATCAAGCAGTCAGTTAGCTTTGCAGCAGTCAGCACATGCGCAGTCTCTTCTTCTTGTTTTGCGATCAGGCAGCCTTGGTGTTGTACTTGCGCATTACTGCCATCTAGCGGATAATTTTAAGTTTCAGAAAACTATAATCTAATTAAATAAAGTCTACTAAAGTAGTTCACATTTGCTATAAACTTAAAATGTTTACTTTATAATTATGTAAAATAAGTAAATAAACTTTACATTTTTGCATATTTCAGTTACTTTTAAATGAAATTAATGGTTAATACTTAATACGAGCAAGAATCATTTCTGTGAGTGTAACTCATTGGTCCTGCTTGTACAAGAGAGACAGATCACTTAAACATCACCTGCCTCAGGCCAGTAAGGTTTTATTGGTACCTGTAAAGTTGAATCTTAACCCCCATTTGCCAAGTTGGCTGTGGTTAATTTAGAACCCTGCTAAAATTACATTAAGGAAAACAAAGACTTTTTTTTTCTCAATATAAGAGCTTAGATTTAGAACAACCACTGTTCAGATCAGCCATGAGCTGTCATTTTGACCTCAACAATTATACCTCAGTAGATTGTTCAGCTAGCATCATATTACATTTCATATTTGCTAAAAATGTATATATTTTAATAGTTAATTTTCAAAATGACCCTTAACCCTTTATTAACTGCAATAGAAATGACCCGTCTATGCCTGCTCTGTTATTTTTGGGCATAGTGGGGTCATTTCTTGGGGTATCCTCAAGTGTTTTATATTTTTAGAATCTGTACAACTTAAGCTACAAGGTTATGAACATCAATGGACAGTAATAACTTGCAATGCTCTTGAAAAAATGCCATGAATATTAAAAATACACAAAAATCGGAATTGTTTTCATCACATCTTACTAACTAAAAAAACAAAACATAGTGATCCAAAACATTTCTAAATGTACAAAATTAAAATAAATACTTCTTAACACTTTACAAGTTATTGCAACCATTTATCTCTTTTAGTTTTTGAGATACAGTCCTTATTGGTTGCAGAGTACAAAGGCGATTTGATTTCAGCTTCAAGCTAAAGCAGCTAATAAAAGCATTTTATTTCTGCTTTGGCGTCATTTGATGGGAGTATTTCCAGCTGCTTTACCTAGAATATCTAAAATAAACAAAAAAGGTTCTGGACCATTGAGAAGCTGAAAAATTATTCAAAATTCTGTAATTTTTTCATAAATCCAAGAAATGAACCTACGAAATGAACATACAAAAACTATAAAAATTCAGAAAATGATTGAATAATTGTTGAGTATCTTCAACCTATTTTGAATATATATATTTTTTAATTCTTTCGTTTTTGAATCAGGTTATTTTAGGTACAGGGTGCACTTTCGATTTGTGAAAATACTGCACAGTATGTGTGCTGTAACTTGTGGTATCATCAGAGCCGGTTCACAGTTCCCTTACCTGCTCTGCCAAATATTTCCTGCAGACTCCAGATGTGTAAATATAAACTATGCTAAGACTTGCCTAAATGCAAAATAAAAAAAAATCTTTAAAAAAAACAAACAAACAAACCCTAAGCCACTAATGTCATAAAAACAACAAGAAACCACTAATCTTGCTGCAGATCTGTAGTAGAACTAAGCCACTTCATATGCTAAAATTAGCAACTGTTATTAAAAAAAAAACTACTGAAAACCAGCTAAAACCATGTAAAACACAATATAAATGACAGAACAACCTATTCTCGCTTTATTTTCCTCATTATTTGTCTCTCTTTCCATCGTCAGTCTCTCTGGCAGTGACCACTTAACACTCCACTCTGCTATGACTTCCTAGCGCCACCTTGTGTTTACATTGCCGATCTGCGTCGCACGTAGCGACAAATGATGACGTCATCGACTCGCGACGCCAGCTCAGCTTGAAAGGCGCCAGTCTTAGCTTTCAAATAAAAAAAAAATTATCGTTCTAGCTGTTATAGTTTTTATTTTAGAGCAGTTTAAGCAGGATTATGCTAACAGGGAACTTCTAGCGGCCGCCCGCGGCCGTTCCGTTTTTAAAGGGTTAAACACAACAATGTAAATATTATTTATGACATAAACAGAATCCAAACATCAATATCCAAAGCCTAAATATGTGTAATAAACTGCAATTTACATGGGTGGAATAAAGTGATCAAGAACCCTTTAACAGTTATATTACAATATCTATATGGAAGCAAAAATATTTATTTAATTACAATTTAAGCTTATCCAACTATTTAAAAGTCACAGCCATTTCAGACTTCTCTCCTTGTGTAGTGCAAAACACATACATGTTGCTTTGCTTCTGGTGCAAGTGTCAGAGGTTTTATTCATGTTGCAGTGTCTTCACACCTGGCTCTGTCTCCTTTCTTTTGGGTCTGCTGCAGTCCACCTTGTTTCACTGGCTTGCGGCTTTTCCCTCCATAAATTTCACTAATTTCCTCTGCCAGCTGCTGCAGAAACTTCCTCCAAACTTTCGGCCAGTTGCAACAATTACCAATTAAATCAGATGCTAACCATTCATTTTTTGCTCACCTTCATTATCTTGCAATCTTACTGTAAGAAGATGAAGCTTGGTATCTTGTGATAACGAGATACTGTAGTTGTTTATCTCTAAAGGCAGGTTTCTCAAAAAGAAGAAAAAAAAGTTATCACATGAAGATGACACGCGTTAATTAAATATAGCTTAATAATTATACTTTGATCTTGATAATGGAATAATATGCAAATTATTGCAGGAATGGTCCCTCTTGTCTTTGAAAATATGAACAATTGGCTACTCTAGACCAGTGTGTCAATTTTCTGTATCTTTGTACATGCTACTGATGATAGTTACTTTCCATGTTTCTCTGATGTTCATCAGAGTAGATTTCGTGACACTGTGAAATCCTGCGTGCAAGAAACTCTTCCGGCACTTATCTACTTTAATGCTTTTTTGCATCCTTGTGTGGATATGTTAAGGCTTTAAAGGTACATGATTACAGAGAGAATGAATGTACATGACCAGGTAAAAACCGTTAAACAATTTACTAAAAGCTGTTTACAGATTTCAGCTTCCACATGTTACTATTTCATTATGTCATATAAGCCCAAATTATCCTCTTGCACAGATTAAATCTACCACATACTGTAGCACTCTTGATCTTTGCATGCATACTGGTGAGACTAGACCTTTTTTTGCATGTATTCTTTTAAATGTATATCAAATTCAATAATAATTATAATACTTCATCAATTTCAACTTTTACCAAGAATCTGTAAATATTGTATTATTTGACATCTGTGTTAATGTTGGCATTTATATTAATGTTTAGTTTTCATTATTTCACTTAAATGTATTGTGCATTTTTTAAATGTCAGAGAATAACCTTTAGGAGGAAAAAAAGCCAACAAGAAAGCTTCAATATAACCAGTCAAGTGCACACCTCTTCATTTGGTTAACCTATAACTGTAGGTGTTTAATTTATCATTTGATAAATAGTAGTCCAACGTTTATTCAAATATGGTATTTAAACTAATCCAACACATTTACATATACATAATAGATTTGTTAAAGTTAATGCCACACAGTAAATTGTTTTGTGTTACATTTTTCTTTATCAAATACAGACAAATGACACATTAAATAGGTAAATTAGCCAATTTATTTTTAAAATTCAGAGCAAACACGCCATGCAGGTCAAAGCAAATCACAGTAATAATGAAAATTTACACACTCAATTCTATATATTATATATATATATATATATATATATATATATATATATATATGTGTGTGTGTGTGTACTGTGCCGTCTTCTGCCGCTTATCCGGGGTCGGGTTGTGGGGGCAGCTGCCCAAGCAGGGAAGCCCAGATTTCCCTCTCCCTGGCCACAGCTGCCAGCTCATCCTGGGGGGATTCTGAGGTGTTCCCAGGCCAGCCGGGAGATGTAGTCCCTCCATAAGGGAGACGTATACATATATATATATATTAAATATATATATATAAACATATATATATATATATATATATATATATATATATATATATATATATATATATATATATACATATATATGTATTCGGAGCCTGTCAAGTCGCTCTACTGACCCATTTTGCCAAAGGAAAGGAAGTTGCCTAATAATTGTGTTTGCCTAATACACCTGATATAGGGTGTTGATGTCATTAGACCACACTCCTTCTTATTACAGTGATCACCTGATATGCTTAATTGGTAGTAGGCTTTCGGCCTATACAGCTTGGAGAAAGACAGCATGCATAAAGAGGATGATGTGGTGAAAATACTCATTTGCCTAATAATTCTGCACTCCCTGTAGTCAAATTGATTCATGCATTTCCTATTTTATCCACTACTTGCATTTAATAATGTAAGTAATTAGATGCATATTTTTTCCCAGTGTTAATAAATGACACATTTAAGTCATTATTGATATGTTAATACGGGCTAAAAGCTTGCACCAACTCCCATTAAACAAAAGGCTAAATTCACAATAGTAATTTAAATAAACTGAAAAAAAAAACTATGTCATGAATTTCAAAATTTTTACTTGTGTCAATTTCAGCTTATTTTACTGACAGCTGATTTTCCAACTTTAATGGGAGGGTGTAAACTTTCGGCTCGATGATTAAGGGAATTGTGATTGGACATTCCAGGAGGAATTACATTGGGCACTTTATATAGAAAATGGTGGATAATTCCTTTTTAA
Organism: Atherinomorus stipes; assembly: GCA_023101725.1. NCBI lineage: Eukaryota > Metazoa > Chordata > Actinopteri > Atheriniformes > Atherinidae > Atherinomorus > Atherinomorus stipes. Next base: position 320,835 of record JALJCO010010818.1, read on the forward strand.
GGCAGACTGAACCACCTTTGGACCAGCTGAGCAGTATTTCTCTCTCGATCTGGAGTACTTTAAACTTCCGACTCAACAAAATACTCATTTGCCTAACAATTCTGCACTCCCTGTATATACATATATTTATACATACAGCATATGTAAGGGATAATGCCAGACGAGGTGTCCATTATTAGAAATTAATGGACGATGTGGTGGCAGCCGTCCTCCAAAGGCCATTAATTTCTGATAACGGAGGGCATTATCCCGCTTATACTATGGTCAGTTACGAAAGAAATAAACGTTAAACCAATTATTAATATGTTAATGTTGTTTTTACCATTGAAATATTACATTTTTCACAAGAAAAGGCTGAGCAGACTATTTAACGTCTCTGTTGTAATGCTGCCAGCTTTTCTATTGTCTTGTCATTGTGGGAAGTTAAACTGTGAAATAAGCTAGGCCTATGTCAATGTGTGTTCTGTTGCCATGTAAACCAACTAATGTCTGAGACAGCGCATTAATTTAGAATAAACAGGCTATTTTACCAAAACTTCTTTTCTAGGTATCCATTTTCACATTTTAACGGACACCCTGCAGCCAATCAGAATCAAGTATTCACCCTGAATATGGTATCACAGAAATTAATAGACAATGTGGAGGCGTCGAAAAAGAACTTATAAAAGTTCTTCCTATAGGCTGCTTCATATAGGCAACCGTCCTCCACGTCATGTCAGACAATTCATGCCTCCACGTTGTCCATTAATTTCTGTTGTTCATCAGTTGGATTACTGATTTCGCGAAGTTCCTACAACTGCGCACTTGATGCCCTTTTTTTCCTTTTTTTAAATTAATTTGATGTTTGATGCAAGCTGCTGTCAGCAAAAATTTGTTCATGAGTTTCTTTAAGATAAAATCATTGCTTCCTATTACAAGCACATATGTCATTGTAATGCAAGATCATCATACAAAAATAGAATAAATACATTAACTGCAAACATCTTACAGTAACTAAAAGTTTGAGACAGCTTTTGTTTTTCCATCCCTATTAATGCTTAACATTGATAGATGCTGCTACATAAAAAATAAATAAATAAAAACCAACAGCATGGTTCTCTACAGTAAATTGCTTCTGGCTTAAGCCAATGTTGTTGGAAGTAAAGTTCCAAAACGGCTGCGTACTTCCATTTAAAAACAAACACACACACCCCCACGCACGCCCGCACACACACACACAACAAACAAAAAAAAAAAAAGCGAAAATGGCCTATTCAAAAGGAAAACCTGTTTTTCAGTTTGTCATGCTGCTTGTTCGTGACTTGGTCTTGATTTATACAATCATAACTACTGTTAGGGGTTGGTTTAAAAAAGACAAGATGAAATGGTAAAAAGTGCTTAGCTAGACTTTTAGACAAGAATTTAATAACGATGACAGATGATGGCAAAAATCTTTTATCATCAACAGCACTGAACTGAATGCTTGAATGAAATTCTTGTTCTAATTGCATTGAATTATTCCCAAATCCTTTCTTGTCAAGAGTGAATAAAAGAAAACTTTTTGATTGGATCTCCATTATATTTCACATTCCTCTGCTGAATAAAAGAAGTTTTTGTGTTTAAGCCTGTATATAAGCAGGTTTTTTTGTACGTGTTCAAGGACACCACAAACTTTACACACCAGAAAAGGTCCAAAGTATAAACATAGATGCAAATTACACAGATGTATTGTGGAAACATGCAGGGGCAAGGTTCTGCCTGTGGATGTAGAAAACTGACATTTTCTTTAAATAAAGTTATGCTTTCTAGTTTTACCAAGCAAACTAGAGATTTCTGTCTGCCGTATAATCCTGAGCCAGAAATTGATGGATTTATGCTCAGAAGTTTATTCCAAATCCTGACTCTATGCCAACCAATTTTCTTTGGACTCTGATAGCAAACACACTAAGTCTGGAAGTAAACAACATCTTAAAAGTAACACATTTCTTAAATGATTTTTGAAGCATTTGCAATATGGCTCTTTGTTTACATCGGAGTTAGCTCGGAAACTTCAAAGCGAGATGAGAGAGAAAAATTATCATAAAACCTTTAGAGTAAAAACAATTCCTTCTGGAGAAAAACAGAAATATATGAGAATGCTGATGATTTTTTTTTTTCCTGCAACTATCATGACATCAGAGTGACTTTGTGTATCAAAGGTATTTTCATTTGACCTCTTAGTCTACTGAGACTCATACGTTCATCAATTAAAATCAGTGTGGTTCTCATTGGAGAACAGTGGCAGTCTTGCAGATAGCCCATGTTGTTATAGCAACAGGCTCTTCAGACAGCTGCATGCATTCCTAAATGCATATAAAAGTTCTTATTTAAGTTAAACCTAAGAGAAAACAGTTATTGTTTTATTGTAAGACTTTTCAGTTATCATTGTCTTTATGTAATAGTCCTTCAGTGGTGGTGGTGTTACAGTGTGCAACAGTCCAGTGAGTCAGTTGCTACAGTTCTGATGTCACTGTCAAATCTACCCCATCCGAATGGATTCCTATATTTTTATATTTTTATCTTATAGTTCATGATATTTTGGGTTTGAGAGGACTGTTATTTCATCTGTGGTGTATGTCTAACATGGGGCACATTTGACAATAAAGTTGACTTAGACTTTGAAAAATGATACTGGCCCTCACTGCAGATACACAATATTTTGGGCCTGATATCAATATTGGCAAATTGCTTTAAAACCGAATATCAGTATCGGCCAATATAGACCCAATATTGGCCCAGATATCGACATATATAATTAACCAATATAACAGGCGCTATTTGGTGATGAAGCCGCAGAATGCTGTTTGTTTGGTTTTTCTTTTATTAATCCGTGGGGCATGGAAACAGCAAAAAGTGGAACATTATGACATCTCTGACAACTACTGAATCTGTAACAGAAGTATTTATTTTCTTTTAACAAGGAATGAATGTTACATTGTTTTCAGCTTTAATATCGGTATGGGTTCTTTGGCCAAATGAGTTGAATAAATATTGACATATTGAATATTGGCCAAAAATCCAATATTGTGGATTCCTAGCACTCACAAAACTTAATCATGTTACAAAATTACAAGATGCAAGCTGACTAATAGAGACAACCAAGGGGAAAAAAAGAGGGTCAAAATGAGGAAAACAAAAAAGTTCACTCACTGGCGTGCAGTCAGCAGTGAACCTTGCTACAACTGAATGACATGTGTTTACCTTTTTTTGTTCTTCCCCCGACACTGAAATTGCTTCATGGATGGAAACAGCAAGTGCTCCCCAAAGCGCAGAGGTTGAATATGTGCATTTTTATTTTCCATAACCATCACTTCTGACAGCTAGAAGAACACTTTGTTTTGAGGGCTTTTTTTTTTCCGACGCGTCATATACCTTAGTTTGTGTCAAGTCCAGCAAGCCGTCTTTTATTTGATTGAATGAAAGCAGATGACAAATACAATGAAGTAACAGAAAAACAGTGATTTTGCTGCACTTGTTGCTACTTCTGCCTCTGCTCTTTATTATTAAACTTAATTGTTTGTCTATGTTTACAGTGCAGAGACTTGAATGCAGTTTGAAATTAACGTCTGTGTGCAGTTGTTTGATAAGGATAAGTTATTATTATTATTATTATTTTATTATTATTATTATTATTAACTGACTTGATCAAATGTAAGTATTGCCTCCAAAAGAAACTTTCCAGTGGCAAGCTTTCTCAGCCAATCACACATAGCCATGGCAAACTTTTACAGGTAAATGCTGACTGAGTGGGATCAAAAGTGAATAAAAGCTATAGTTGGCATGGTTAAAGGGGAGTTTAGATTAAAAAAATATGCTTGAAGTCAGAAAAAGTGAAGGGGGATGAGAGACAGAAGAGGAAAAGGAAGAGAGGAACAGACATTGGTGAAACCCTACAGCAGCCCTCAAGCTAAAATCCATAACTGTGCTGCCTTATGCTTTGCTGTCATAGCTCTGTAGTCAGTCACTCATCCAAGTGCAGACATTAACATGCATGCTCAAGTATACACTCCCATTTGCATGGATAGTAAACATACACTGACGCACGCACAAAGCAACCTGCACGGTCACAATCATGAATATTCAAATATGGAGACAAAAAACCCATTTGCAAAATGCTTGCAGTGCAATAACGAGCAATACCATCAATATAATAACAGCAAAACAAGGTGTTACTGAAAACATCTGATACCCACTTCATATACACATTGAATAATTTGGACAATGGACGTAATTAGATCCACATTAATATGAAAGCAGATTACTCGCAAACACAAATATATACACACGGTATCATTATAAATTAAGTAATCCGTGTACCAGTGAATTATTTTAATTATTTTAATCGAGTGCTTACATTGTATTTACAGCAGTGTGAGTGTGTTGCTGTTGGTCATTCTTCTGTCACCATCTGTGTCTAGCCATTGCTCTCCAAAGCGCCTCAGGCCAAGCCTCCAGCCGATCAAAGTTAAAAGTCCTCATCACGACAACCTCAGCGGTGGCCGGCTCCCCCGGTGGCCAAGACTCTTGATTTAGATTTTGATTACATCAAAAAAAGTCTTCATCAACACCTGTCAGGACTTCTGTATATATCCCTTCCTTCAACAGTTTGTGTGTTTGAACTACAGTGAAAGAAAAGTGCAAAGTTAACTTACAAGTACTAAGTGAATTTGATGACAGGTAAACTACATGGTGCATACTAAATCAGAGAGCGGTTGGAAGAGAAAAACAGCATGCAGAAACCACGTGGATGACTGTTGATCTTCTAAAAAGCTGAGAAATTCAGGGGAGAGAGTGATTAAAGGATGGTGGGAGAGGGGGTGAAAGGGAGCCAGTCAGATCAAGGGGATGCCATGATTGGATAATAAAACATCAAAAGTCAACATGAGTGTGATTTTTCACACTCTGTTCCCAGTTCAAGACAGAAATATGGGAACATTGCATGGATTCATACATAAACATAACCCATAACACCACGTGACAAGTATTGAAATTCATGGATAAAACAGATACTGGAACCTGTTCACCCATTCATTGACCTTAAGTACACATAAAGTTTTGTTAGGTAACACAGCATCATCTGAGGCACACACCAGAAAATAAACCAGAGGGCACTTAAATGATCAGTTTCTTTTTTTTTTCCGACCTGGACCTCATTTCCAGGAGTATATACGTGCATTTACTCACTGGTAAATATTTTGCATCACTTTGAGTCCTTCGGAAGATATTACGCTACAAGCCACTTCGCGTCCGATTGGATTGCTAGTTCAAGGAAGGCTTTGTTTGAACTCTGCCCGGGATCATCGCAGCGTTATATCCAGCACAGAGGGGAGCAAAAAGATATTAATAATGTCAAAAGTTGTATCAGCCTACTCAATGAGTTTGGAGAGACAATCCCTCGCTTTGTTTCACATCATCTGGATGAACTGCCACCTGTGTCTTTCAACAGCATTGACGTTTCATGTCTACTTGCTAAGATTGAGAGGCTGTGTGGAGACATATCTGTCATGAGGCAGAGTATGTCAATGCTGGCCAGTGGCTTGGATGAACTTCATGTTGCGGTAAAAGACCTGAACTTCCGCCTGGGTGCGGTGGAGCAACGCGAGTCAGGTGAACTACGCCCATCCACTTCCTCCAGGGCTGACAAGGGAACCACAGACCAGGTGAAACCGAGTGATCGAGGAGCTGACCCGGGGCGAGAGAAGTCTCTGCAATCGCTGGATGGAGCGCTGGCTGTGATTGTATCGCACGCTGAGGAATGCGCCGGGTGGGCAGAAAGTGCAGCGGAGGGTGGACGAAGTGCTGCTCCCGAGTCGCCGGCGTGGACCACTGTGGTTAAGCGGAGTGGACGCCAACCCAAGACTACTGGTACACCTCATCAGCCCAGGCACAGCCTCAACCCCCAGCGTGATAAGAGAAATGGTGTTGTTGGGACCAGTTCTGGAGGTAACATCCTGACTGTGAAGACTAAGCTGGTGAGTGTGTTTGCAACGAAGTTCATGCCTGATCTTGATGCTGACACACTGGCAAACTATCTTAAAGACAAGCTCCACCGAGCAGTCACCTGTTTAAAGATGAACACTGCACATGGCTGATTTAGCTGCTTTAAAATCTCGGCCGAGTGTAAAGATGTTATGGAACTATATGATCCAGACTTGTGGCCGGAGGGTGCTTTTGTGCGCCGTTTTTATGAGGTGCGTAAACCCAGGGTCACTGGGCCTGCTGTGTCTGAGCCTGGGGTGCCAGTTACAAAGTAAATATGTTTGTGCCTCTTTCCCATGAGAGTAGTGTCTTATAACACACGCGGCCTGCATCTTGGTCATAATGCAGCAGATAAAGCACGACGTCTTGTTGTGGACAAACTCCTTGAGGAAACTGAAATTCTTTGTCTACAAGAAACTTTTCTCGCTCAGCAGGACCTGAATAAGCTCAACTCTGTTCATAGTAACTTCCTTGGGGTGGGGGAGTCAACCACAGACTTGAGCTCAGGGCCGGTCCAAGGCAGAATACCTGGAGGTGTGGCTATTGTGTGGCAGAAGAAATATGACCCTCTGATCGGTGTGATTAGACTGGGAGTAGACTGGTGTATTGCAATAAAGGTTTCTTGTAATAATAATGTTTTCATAATTCTAAATGTTTATACACCTTATGAATGTCCTAGTAGAGGATGAATATCTTCATAAGCTTGCCTTTATTGGCTCCTTTATTGAGGAGCATGAATGTACCTGCATATATGTAATGGGTGATCTGAATGCAGATATCTCTGATAAGAAGTCAGTGTTTGGTCATTACCTGGTTGAATTTTGTCATGAAAATAAGCTGTTGTTGACAAGTGAGATTTGTTTGCCAGCAGATAGTTATACTTGTCAGTGAGGCTTGGAATACAACTTCTTGGCTGGATCATTGTATAAGTACAACAGATGCCCATGAATGTGTAGATAAAGTTGAGATTTTGTATGGGTTTGCAACAACAGACCACATGCCAGTCTCCTTTATGCTCAATATAGAAAATCTACCCACAATGACCTCAGTTGAAAATCAGGGTAATCGTGGGGGGAACATTGAGTGGGCTAAACTTCCAGAGAGTGAATGGTCACATTATCATGACTTAACTAAGAAGACTATAGGTAGCATTGAAATTCCATATGAGACTATATTGTGTGATAATTTCAACTGTGGTACACTAAATCACAAAGAAGAACTATGTGTGCTGTATGATAGAATTATGCAGGGTCTGAATGAGGCCAGTAATCCACTCATACAGAGAAAAGCATAGAAGTATCGCTTCAGACCAGGCTGGAATGAGTATGTGGAGGAACTTCACCATCAAGCCAAAGAAGCTTTTAATGATTGGGTTATTGCTGGTAAGTCAAGGCATGGACCTGAGTGTGAAATCAAGAAGAAAGCTATTGCCAGGTTCAAATGCGCGGTCCGTTACATTAAGAGGAATGAACTAACTCTACGAGCAAATGCATTGGCTAGGTGCAACAAAATAATATTAAGGATTTTTGGAAGAAAGTTAAGATTATGAATCACAGTAAAGTACCTTTGCCCTCCAGGATGGAGGGGATAACCGCTAGTGAGAATATCGTGGAATTATGGAGAAGACATTACATGGAGCTTTTTAACTGTGCTAAAAATGATGTTTTTTCTGTTGGCAGTGTACTTTGTGATAATGTGATCATAAAGCCTGATGATGTCAGTCAAGTAATTGGGAAATTGGCTTTAAACAAATCCTGTGGCCTTGATGGGATCTCTGCAGAGCACTTGAGATTTTCAAGTCACAGAGTCCCTGTTTTACTAGCTCTGTGCTTTACAGCAATGCTGAGACATGGCATACTTCCTGACTCCATGCTTTCAGTTCTGCTGGTGCCAGTAGTAAAAGAAAAAAACAGGTAGGATGTCTGGATGGACAACTTTAGGCCCATTGCTCTGGCTACTGTAATATCAAAAGTGTTTGAGAGAATTTTATTGGACCGGCTGGATGTATACATGGTCTCTACAGATAATCAGTTCGGTTTCAAAAGTAAACATGGCACGGACATGTGCATTTATGCTCTGAAAGAGGCTGTCAGTAGCTATAGAAACACATACACATACCCCACTCACCCCCCATCCCCCACCCCCGGACGCAGAAGGGCAGGCTTCCCCCGGCCCAGCAGATCCCCCGCAATGCAGCCGGTGTCGTGCCAAGGTAGTTATCCCCGACAGAAATCGTATCCCGCTCAGTAGTATACTGCACAATGACAGTTGGTAGGAACCCATAACCCCTACCCTTTACCCCTAACCCTAAGCTATGAGGGGATACAAATCGTAGCAGACCTAGTTACGCTACCTGCTACGATGTGTATCCCCTGTGTAACTGTAGTAAATAAAGAAAAAACTCCCCCATATTTACAGCAGGGGATACACATCGTAGCAGACTGAGTTACACTACCTGCTACGATGTGTATCCCCTGTGTAACTAGTAAATGAAGAACAATGTCCCCCATATTTACAGCAGTAGCTATGTATGGGATATAAGGGGATACGATTTCTGTCGGGGATAACTACCTTGGCACGACACCGGCCTTAACCACTAGCACGTGAAGCAGCCACTACTCCCCCTCTCCCCAGTAGCGCCCGGGAGACCGGGGTATGAAAGGACCCTGTTGAAAGGCTCCGGATGCTGTGGGGCTATCTTGGCTGACACGCCTCTGCAGCATCACGTGGACATCTGTTCATAACCTTTATGGACAGGATTTCTATGCGCAGCCGAGTTGTTGAGGGGATTTTTTACATCTTACAATTTTTACAATTTTACATATGTAAAATTGTGTAAATTAAAAAAAAATCCTTCAAAATGATACATTAAGCAACATTATTTTAGATATTTCTACAATTTACATTTGAGAAACGCTCATTTTATACTTGGTCATGTTACTGACATGTTGTCTATTAAACATGGAACGCTACTCCAGTTGTTTTTGATTGATGACTTTTGGACCTCTGGGTGTCATTTCCCTGTCACTGAAACTCATAAAATAAAGTGCTGCCAAAAATCACTTTAACATTTTTTTTTTTCAATGTGTAGTTTTGATTTAAAAAGAAACACAGATATATCCCTTTTATGTACCACATTTTTCCTGCAGGATTTTTTTTTTTCTCATAATAAATAACATCAGCATTTCCCTCCTACAGACCTTTAACTTAGAATAAAATGCAGTGTTTGTACTTTTTCAAATGAAAACAGGTACAGCAGCTTAAAAAACAATAGAATGTAACAAGATACCAGTTCTGTTATATATCAGGATTTTTCTCATGATAAAGCAGCATTTTAAAACATAAAGATTCATTTTTTAAATTAGTGTGCACTTGTTTTGTATTTCTTGTCTTTCACTACAATAAGGCAAATCTGGGAAAAAATCGTTTGCTACCCTTTTTCATCAGTGGTAACAGGATTATATTGCACACACACACACACACAAATTCACACAACAAACTAATAATTGCTTCATTTTCTATGGGGATGAGCTGATTCTCTAATTCTTCATGGCATAGGATGCATCCTACAGACTAGTGGACCACACTTTGTGATTGTCATGACTTTCTTATATAATCATACTCCTGAATTGGGGGCATTAGTGTTGGACGACAAGAGACTCACACCATCCAGATGTGTCTGACCTCAGTCACTGGTCAGACACACCTGGATTAATCAGTTTGTCCAATAATGGACAGAAAACAGAGGAGCGCTACTAATTTCAGGAAGTAGTGGAGTTGTGCATATAGCCCATAGAAAGCAAAAGTGGTTTGAAAGCAAACATGCTGCAAGTGTGTCTTTTAGGTGGAATATCATGACTGAGGGGTGGAATGAATAAATGTTTGTTTTCATTCTTGTTTAAGATTGCAGTTAAAAAACAAAATCTGATTGAACACCAAGCGATAAGTTAAACTGCTTTCTTCATTTTTATTGGCAATTAAAAGACCTGAACTTCCCCCTATAAATCTATACTGGATGCAAGGTTGTATAAATGAAACAATTGATCCAACACAGATGCCAGCAGCTGCAATGTCCTCAATAGCCAATGCATATTTTCTAACAGGACACTAATGTCTCAGACTTACTTGGTAATTTATTTATTTTTCTAAATATTTTTTCAGATACACTTAAAGGCCCTGTACCTGATTTTATTCTAATCTCTACGAAAAATGCTTTCTACATATATTATGTGGTAAAAGAGGTAATTTTATGAAAATAAATCTCTCATTGTATATGCATGAAATCAGGCCTTTTTAGTTTTGGTTTCTAATTTTGTCGTGACGCTTTTCTCAGCCAATTTAGTTCATTCTACAGAAGTTCCGGTTTCCCATCAGCCACTAACAGCGTTTCCTAACGAGGAGCGCCCTCCCCTAGTGCGTGCATGGCAGCACTTGTAAACAGAACCGCATGGCGTCTAATGAAGGGAAAGTCGCGATACCTCAGCAAATAGCCTGAAAGCATCAAAACTGAAGAAGAGAAGAGAGACTTGAAATGCAGGAGAGACCAAAGAAGGAATAAAGTTCGTGTAAATCTTGGTGGATTGTGCTGAAGGTAGAGAGCAGATGGATGGCCTCTGACTGAGTGTGGACTGGAAGTCCGCCTATACAGATATTTTTTTAATAACTTTCTTCATAGTAAAATTGTATATGTCCTCGGGTGCTGGTCTACCGTGCATAATACATAATGATATTTACACCGCAATGCGACAAAACCCTGCAGCACGTTATGCGCGTCGGGCGCGTCTAGACGCATTTCGCGCGCCGGGTTTTGAGATTTCAAGCGTTTGATGCAGTTACATGCTTAACGGGCGGAGTTGGAAAATCTGAACCTTGGCGTCTTGACACTGGGCGTCAACCAATCAGAGATGCTCAAAGTCATGACACAGACACATATTTTATGACAGGACGGGAAACACCCAGAAGAACCAGGGGAATCTCCTCTCTTTCTAAAGACAGAGGAGGATAAACTGTGATCTGTGACTGGTCCCGGTGTCTGAACGGCGGTTTGATGACCTGCTGTGCCGATGGGATCTAATAGGCTTATAATGCTGCCCCGGATTGGGACAGCGGGTTGTTAAACTGGGCCGGATCAGACGGCTGAAAGCTCCCCTCGCCAGCGCACAGCTCCTGGAGTAAACGGTGACAGTCATCACAGAACATCTGGAATCATCTGGTGAACCAGAAAGAGCAGAGATGCCACGACATTCCCTAGCTTTATTTATTTATCACATAAAGCTGAGCCCCTCTCTCTCGCTGCATCTGCCATAGTGCAGACAGACCGGTGACAGGAAAAAGACAAAGGAGGGGCTCCTCCCGAGGCGCATCAAGCGTGCCTTGGCTGGGCATCCTCACCACGCATCAGGGGCGTCAAAACGCTGGAACAAGCATCTGACTTTTTTAGTGACCCAGTGTCCAACTTTGGGGGTCAGGCGCGATTTTGACGCCAAAATCGTGCTTGGTGTGTACGCAGCCTAAGGTTGTCGTGTTGTAATGCCGCCTATAACATCATAACTCGTCATAATTGTGCATCTGTGTACATAACTGTAGTAACAGTAAGCTACCGGTTTATATTCTATCCTCGATATACGATGTTGAGCTTTGTGCAGCTAGACAGATAGTTAACAGCTTGACACAGGGAACTTCAGAAATGTTTTTTAAGGTTTGATGTTTTTTCTTTTCTTCTCTTTTCTTCCTCAGTTTTATTTATGTCTTTTCCCATGCACAATTTCGTAAGACTGAAAGAGTAAACAGAAAATAAACATTACAAAATGTAATGTCTCTTGTGTCTTTTATAGCATAAAACACTAAACCACACAGCAACTCAGTAATATTATACAGTTTTCTCCGTGTCATAACATTTACTGTATACAGTAAATACCAATAAGGCTGAGGCTTAGTGCAGAGGTTGCACCTGCGCAGGTTAAACATAAAGTAAACAAAGACAGGTTTTAACCGCAGGCGCAATGTGAGTAAATTGATGCGTCACAAACGTCATAGAATGCATTACTGAAACTAAACATATGCATTACACTGTAAACTGCAACATTGTGTAATTACTTACAGACAAAGATCTGACCAGGCTCTGTAATGAAGCAACTTGTTACTGATTTCCATACTGTCTCTGACTGGTCCGTCACCGAAATGGGTCTGACTAGGAACTATGGCTAAACGGCACAGGGCGAAACAGTTTATGACAGAAAATGTCATTTAGCTGATCCGCAGCCATTTACTGCAACCAAAACAGTAAATTCACTGGAAGATGCAGGTTTTCCCTGGAGAGTTTCTTTGTGCACGAGTATGATATGTGCACGTTTTTTCATGCATGTCAAGTGGGAGGAGAAAAAAGAAGAGAAGGAGCGTTTCTCACTGGGAGAAAAAGTTAGGGCGAGGCTTACAGTTCAAACTACACTGTTCACCTCGCTCATGGTTCGAAAATGTGCAAAATCAGGTATAGCATCTTTAAAGGGATTGTGTAACTTTTGACCAAAACATTGGCCTGCTGTTAGTAATAACACATGATTTCTGGGGTCAATATACAGTACTTGGCATACATGTCACTGTGCAAAAGGAGCTACGTTGCTGAAAAAGCAGACATCGTAGCAGGAGCAGATCTGTCTGTCTTTGATTCAAGTGAACTGGAGCACTTTGTTTTATGGCTCAATGACTTTGCTATCAAAGTGGTCAACAAACATGATTCCAAAACACGGATAGAGACTGTTTCATTTTGCGACAGTTGTGTGGTCTGTGGGAAGTTACAGGTTTAGTGCCCCTTGTGTCTAAAAGTTACACGGTATCCCTTTAAACAAGTCTGCATTTTAATCCTTTATCCTGTCATGAATCTGAGGCTTCTTTAAAACAGTAGGTAAAGTTAGCATTGTTTCCAAAGCTAAAAACTAAAGTTCAGAAATATTAACACTTTTCTCCACTGGCTTTTTCCCCCTAGTAAAAAATTTTCAGCAAGTAATGTGCTCTCCACTGCTTAAGTTACCAATTCAGTTTCAGATTCATGAATCAGTGTTTAAAATTGATGCTTTCCATGACACTGACCTCTAAGTTCACCTTTTGTTCCTAGTTCCTTCCTCAACATCACACACAGATTTCATGCAGTTTGTAAATCTAAATAGAATTTAACCAAAATGTTGCCTTGCAGCAAGAATTTATGACTCTGGTGCCACATAATCAAACAGAGTGACTCTCTGTTCAACTCTGCAGATATGTTGTATGTTTTGATCGGGGCATCTTTTCAAGACCTGCCTCTTACGCTTTACCCTGTGTTCACATAAAAGGACAATTTCCAAGCTATTACAAAGTGGTGGATTTAAAAAGAATCAGTTAGAAGTTGATAAATGCAGTCAAACCATGTTATCAAACTTGTTTCTGTGGAAAGCTTGCGGCAGAACAGCAAGAGACTGTGACACTGTAGCCTCCCTGCTGGAAAGAAATCATTTTGTAACTGAATGTTTACTTTTCAGCTGCTGGAAGGTGCAAGCAAAGGTTTAGCAACTAGACATTGAAAAACATGAGTTTTTCTGTTTCACTTCAAGCGGATTCAGTGTAATTTCACTACCTACACAATGCATATGCTCTGACTGGAAGCTACAAAAAGGGGAGTGAGGAGGGAAGGTGAGAAGCTAATGGATCATAGCAATATCCAGATCACACCTTTGAAAGCTGCTGTAAACACAAATAAGGAATTAAGCTGTTTGGCATGCAGAAAATACACACACCATGTCATCCACCCTGCATTCAGCTGTGATGCTGATGTGAATGATAACAGTCTGAGCCAAAAAGCCACGATGCATCTTGCTATACCTGTAAAGGACATGTACAAAATGGTCTGTTAAACCAGCAAAGCCTCCACAGGCTATGATGTCATCGAAGCAGCAACTTAGATACCAACTGCCAGCCTTTTGCAAATTATTTACCACTACAAATGCAATCTCTGGCACGGACTGACATTTCACCACGGTCCAACAAGAAATTAAATGGAAATGTCAAATGGTAAACAATTGAAGAACAACACGAGCATGCACCCTTTCACATTTGCACACACACATATCATGTAAAACCTTACGCAAGGTGCCCTCATGCAATATAAATTTCCATTTCTTTAGCTCACTTGCCAGCGCGTCCCAGGAGAAGTTTTGAGCGACTGTTGTTTTATTGATGAGGTCCTCCTGGACCCTGTGATTTTCCTTACACCAGCGTGCCTCCTAGACTGATAGCAACAGTATAATAAAGTTATTTTAATGGAAATATTTAAGAAAAACAAAGGGGAGGCCTCCCTCCTGTTGCACAAGTTAAATGTGTTTATCTCTGCATGAGAAAATACAGTTATTGCTTTTTTATTTCCCTTTTTTGTCTTTTTTTTTTTAATTCTTGCCCCATTTTGACCCCTTGGGCATCTGCAGCATTCCACCTGCATTCTGTTTCTCTATTTCCCTGCTTACTTTTCCTCTCTTCTCCCACCACCGCTATCTCTCCCCCTCAGTCTACAGCAGCCATGCATGCAGCCCAGTGATGGGATATTGCTTTTCTAATCTTGCTGACAGGGGACAATATTTATGTATTGTTTTCCAATATCCATTTCTCATGCTCACCTACTGTAAGCCCGCTTTGGCCTAGACACAAAAGCGTGGCACAAACACATGCTCTTCTTTTCTCCCCTCCCCCTGCCGATGCCTGCTCACTACATTTCCCCCTCTGTCTCCTCCACCAGCAACTTTCATGTTCTTTTTTTTTGTTTGTTTGTTTTCTTGGAGGCAAAGCTAGGGTCAGGAAGTGAGGCATACAGTCTTAATGAAATGAAAATTTGGGTAAAAGAGATACCTGGAAAGGGCTCCTCATATGGATGACTAACAAGAGTAATGACACGGTAAGTAGAGGCCCCTTTCCTTTTGCACAACATGTAAACACAAGATGGGGTAAAAAACAACACAAAACACACAAAAAAACAAATTGGTTGACGATGTAAATTTTTTAATGAAGGAATGGGTATGTACTGTATGTGTTGCAGGGACCACATTTATTTATTTTCAAATCAAGTTTTATTTATATAGCACTTTTCCTACAAGACATTGCAACACAGAGTGCTTCCCACCCCCATATAGATGGGTTTCCATCTATATGGAAACCTATTTGCAAACATTGGCAGTTGCGTGCACAACCAGGGGATAAAAGCCCGTGCTTTTACGACCAGTCTGTGGCCAAACACGCACTCATATGATTCACAAAAAGGTGCAAAAAGTAACCTGAAGAAACAATCAGAGATCATGTTATATATTTATATTGTATAAAACTGTATTTTCATGAAGAAAAAAGACCGACTCATCATTGCTCTGTTGTGTTTAGGGGTGTCCCTGAATAGTCGACGATCCAATTTGAGGACTGTGCTTCAACTGCCTATCTCTTAGTCAAATAAGTGCAACATGTGGTTACCACACAAAAATCATACTGTACCATCCTGGCAGTAGGGGGTGCTAAAAGTTTGATTCATTTGTTCTTTAAACAATTCGTATTGTAGGTCTATTTGCAGTCTAATAACTGTTACTAAGTGTGGCAGAACAAGGAGGACTGGGTTTATCACAACTCTTAAGGTAATCGATTAGCATATTTATTTCTTTTTGAGCCATTTTTATATTTTTGTATTAATTTTTGATTTAGTTAGTTTTGGTCCTTCATAATCAACACACGGACGTTTCTAACTTAGTCATAGACAGTATGTAAGTCGGAGTTTTAAACTCCCGGCGAGTGAGCCATGTGAATGTCCAGAGTGAGTATAAAAGTTCCTGTTTATGGTCTGTCAATTGCTCCAATAAGAGCACACTATCAAGCAAACTGTCACACTGTCTGAAATGCACATGCTGCTAACAGTTAGCCTTTAGCAAACTCCGACCGCAGCTTGACCTACTTTCTCTAAATAAGGTTATAGCCGCATAAGGTGTAGCCAATCAAAATAAAGTCAACTTGGTCTCCAGGTAAAGCTGCATATCATTACTGCACCCAACTCTTTGACTGAGGAAGGGAGGTCTAACATGCCAAAACAATCCCACAATAGTGATCCCTGCATCCCTGCGCACATCTGGTATAAAAGAATGTGACAGAGAAACAAAGGAGGAGGGGGGGACATCCAGCAGGCTGTGTTCTGTCTTCTTTGTACTGTATGTGGCTTCAAACAAGAAAAAAAAAATCACGGTATATACATGGCACGATTGTCACTTTCTTCTTAGTGCTGAGTCACATAGAAGGTGAGGATAATTATCTTTATTGGATTGTATGTTACTCTGTTGTGATTTTGTCAATCATAGTTTTATATGGTGTTTCTTCTGGAATTATGGATGAAAACTAACAAAATATTTTATTTTTCAAATAAGTAAATAGCTGCATCAAAAGGTGAAAGTAGCAGTACTGCTTTAACCAGTTTCCCCTACAGCACTGGCCAACTAATGAGCTTCTGCAGTTCTTTGTTTTGTTGTTTAAGTAAATGTACTTAAGAACTGAACCCCTTAACATTTAAGTTTATTTATAAAACAAACAAAGTAAATACAAGAAAAACTGGTAAAAATAACAATGAAAAAGAGAAATAAAACAAAATGCAATTAATTTAAGAAATGAATAACAATAAAAAACAGACAAATAATAAATCATATCAAAGTAAATACAGAAACAAGAGTGAATAAGAGAAAAAAAAATAATTAAATAAATAAAATAGATAAAAAGAAATTGTTAACAAGTGTCAGGGGGTTAATTTAATGTGATGCGAAGTGAAACAGTTAATGGTTGTTATAGATGAGAGGCTGTTACACCTGCTCAATCACAAGAGGTCAACAAAACACCGGTTTAAAAAACACTGAAATGCACCTGTGAACTTGTGAGAGTTGAAAAAGTTGACTACCAATTAAAAACAGCATCAGGTGACTTGTTTTTTTAGAAAAAAATGTCCTCTCAGGGAAGAAAAGTTTATCCATATAGTTTTTTAAAGAGCGTACAGCTTTAGAATAAGACAAAAAAAAAAATTCAATCAAAAGACCTAAAAGACAGTAGAAAAAAAAAGTCATAAAAAGCCTTGTCTAACTCAGGTTAGAGGTTACTAATCTGCAGAAGTACGTGTGACCTTTGACCTCAGGGGCAGAGCACAGGCTGGTAAGAATGGATGAATAAGGTTGGAGATGGAGTGTGACCATGTAGAGCTCTTAGGACCAAAAATTTGAAATCAGTGGGAGATGATAAAAATGGAGTAATGTGTGCAAGTTAAAAAACAGGGAGCAGCATTACAGCGTGAGGACAGTTGCCCTGAAACAAGTAAAAAGGCTGTTAAGGAATAACTGACCCTCCCATACCTCTAACATACTTGTGTGTTTATCTTTAAAACCAGTTTACAGAAAATAAAGATATATTAACGACAAAACTCCCAAACAATTCCAGATATTTATTTACTGCAATAATTCAAGTTTAAACAGCTTTCCCTCTCACCTGTTTCTCTCTATCTATTGTTCCGTTTCTATTCTTTTATTTCCCTCTCTTTTTATTCTTTTAATTCATTAGAATTCCTCTCTTTTCTTTTGTGCCTTGCTGTAGTTCATTTAATGTCTTATGTAAAGCAGTTTGAGTTGTCGTGTAAATGAAATGTGCGATACAAATAAACCTGCCTAGGCCTCTGTGGATAACTGAGGGACGTCCCGGCTGCCTCTGGTCGGGGGACATGGGACAGACTGATAGGCATATCTGGCCAACCATGAGTATCTCCTGTCAGACTTGTTTTCTCCTCTGGAAAGACACAAGGTGTGGTGGGGATCAGTTGGCAGGGTGGTATATTCTCTGTACGGGGGAGTGTCAGTTCAGCTGCTGCTTTGCAGTTAATCAGAGTTAATGTTACTCTGTAGCACCAAATATCTTGTTAAGTATTTTAATTTTTGGAGTTGCAGTATATTGTGTTTATTGCCGGTGCTGAGAAATAAATTTCATTCATGTACAATATTTTTTCAGTGCTTATTAAGTTTCCCAGCGGTAACGTAATAATTTATTTTTATTAGTGCATTGCAGTTTGTCCCTCTAAGGTTAGCAGGTGTGCGGCCCATTTCTCTCCCACCAACATGAGAAACAGACCTGAGTTTGACCTCTAATGTAAAATCCAAGTGGTTAGCTTTACTTAAAAAAAAGAAATGTGCAAACTTGTTGCATTAAGAATAAAGTTTTTAACTTGACTTGCTGACTATAATCAACTAGGATTATGGGTGCGGGAAGGTGTTTTAACTCCACTAAGCGATTAATGTTATACTGGGACGTTTAACTCCCCATCTTATCTGCATCCATACTGTTGTTTAAGAATCATTTATGGCACATCATGGGTGGACGCACATGTACAGTATTAGATCAACATGTAAACAGGAAGTTCATTTCTGGCACTAGCGAAGTAATGCTGGCCAGAGAGAACGAGATTTTTTTTTTTAGACTGATGATGAGGTGATGTTGCCACGAGTAATAAATGACTATAAAACTTTTATGGCCGAGCAAATTTTCGACTGCGAGTCGGGTTGTTTCGGCTACCTTACTGCAGCGCGCTTTGTTTGTTGTCCTCACTTCCTTTCATTAAACGGCGAAATTACCAGGCTGTAGACACGTCAGCTTGGGATTAACACGTCCCCTTAACCGGGAGAATCCCCCGGTGCTGGTACTCCAACATGTGCGCTCAATTCCACATTTATTGTGATGTACTAAGTAAAATGTACTTGGATCCATGCGTACGCATACATCTGACAATTGTGCATATGACATTTTCAGGATTTGATGTACGCCAGGTTTCAGTAGGAAATCCATGCACCTCTTTGTCCACGCAGTCCCTGGTGTTCTGCAGCGTATAGCTCCCAGTTAGGTGTAGTTGGCTCTAGATTTCAAACATGTTTGACTGACTACGACTGCGATCGCATCGGGTCGGTTCTTTTAACACTTGGAGATCTGTCGCTTCCACATACACACTAACAGATTTTTCCACCGACTAGCAAGGCAGACTGAACCAAACTAGCCCCTGGTGCAGACTATGCCCGACTGACAGTCATGGGTAAAATAGGCCAAATAATCGTGTAGCGTTTCCCCAGCTTAAGTTAATAGATGTGAACAGCATCATTGGAAACCACCACCATTTTTCGCATATTTATTACACTTATTCAACTTAGTTTAGTGAATTTACTCAACATTTTTCCCTTTCAAAGGTTTATATAACTTATTAACAATTAGTATTATTAATGAAGTGACATCCATCAGATATATTCCTAAAAAAACATATTATTTTGACATTTACATTTAAGTTGGTGCTCGTATAGAAGATAACCATGGTTCAACACAAAATATTTAACTACATTTGAATAGGTATGATTGCGACAGACTGGCGACCTGTCTATAGGTGTACCCTGCCTGCCTGAATGAATGAATGATGAAGGAACGAATGAATTAGTATAAGCCAGAAAAAATGACTGTTTGTAAACACACTGTGCAAACAATATATTTAGAATGGAGCTCCTTTAAAATAACGTGACTGTTGGTGAGAGAAATAACCCGAGGCCTTGTACACAAACAGCAACCCCACTTCACCGTACTGCTAGGAGGGAGCTATTGCTTGGTATTCAGCAACTCTCTGCTTCCGGGGTTTGGGCTTCTTTAAAGCCTCCCTTTCCATCTCTCTTCCCCCCTTTTTGTCTGTCTTTTCAATGCTGCCGAAGGCCATTGTAAGTCCTCTCACAATATCTGTCTCTACAGTTCACCAGTGTCCCCCTTCAGACCTCTCACCCCTCTCTCCTCCCACCATGGCACCCCACCTCCTCCATTTCAGTCCCTTGGGCTCTGACCCTGGCCAAATGTCTGACAGCTCACTAAACAGAATAGCATCGTGACCCGCATAGAAATAAACACACACACACACACACAAACACTCGCTGAATAAGACTGCCAGCCTTACATTATGTGTATTACTTAGCAATGTGAAGGTGCTGCAGTGGTTCTTATTGGATTTTGTCTTCTTTTTTAAGTAAGTTTTCAAAAACTTGACAGACTATTGATCCTTAAAAGGCACAAACTGCTCTGATATAATGTAATATGAATTATTAATCTTGGACTATTGTTGCATTCTTGCAAGACTTCTGTTATCTGAAGCCATTGCGTAAACAACACAAGCTCTTCCTGACAAAAATGCTTTTTGTCTTGTGCTCTTTCTGTCACACACACACATACACATTAATACACACAAGCACATAGAGCAGGCAGGGACTAAATGATCCATAAACAGTGATTTATGAGATAACAGGGAGTGTCAGAAGTAGGATGTGAAATATTCAGTAGTCTTTCCATATTCAAGGCAGACTCAGAGTGCGTGGATCTGCTACACAGCACCAGGTTATACACACACTGATGCACTCTATCACCCTGGAGATCGAAGCGTGCATGTTAGCTTGTCAAACACTGGCTTGGGGAAAGGCTCATATGTTACCTCTGCATTATGGGCAGCGTCATCAGTTTTTATGCAAGTTTAATCACCCTTGCCCTTCCTGTTGTATGCTATGCAGGTTTTCAGGCAAAAAGGGAGAAAAAAGCAAGCCAGTGCATGCATACAAATAAACAACCATACCAGAACGTAGAGGGGAAAGGTTTTTTTTTTTTTTTTTTTTTTTTTTTTTTTTTTTCAAGGTGCACATGTGGAAAAGTTTACAGAAACCAGTCAGCTTCATATGCTGAAATTGAAGTGAAAGCTGGTAACCATGTTTTTAAGTTGTATAAAGAATTAAAGAGTTGGGATCTCTCTCTGGGATGAGAGGTCTTCCACAATGTTTTGCTTTCATATGCTCAGCTGCCAAGTTTCATTTGCTTTCCGACAGAGACACACGTGTTAGACACACTTTCATAGCAGATTCCCCCTCCCTTTTCACCCTTTCATGAACCATTTTAAAATCCTTACTTATTTGTCACATTCATGAAAAAACTAGATGCTATTTGATGGCTGCTGCCTAAAGTTAAATTTGATAGCCTGTAGAGATTCCAAAATGTATCTGTCGCGTGAAATATCTTTAAAAAGATATACTTTATTAATCCCAATCAGAGTAATAGAAATTCGTTCTCTGCATTTAACCCATCTCAGGTTGAACCATGAGAGCAGTGGGCTGCTACTTTAAAGCGCCCGGGAACACTTGGAGGTTAAGGACCTTGCTCAAGGGTCCAAAGTGCAGGTTGGATCCGTGGTACCATGGTGACGACACCTTACAAGAGGAGATGGGTTTTCACAGCTGGAAATAAGCAGGACTGACATTTGGACATATGAACGATGTAGACCAGTGAGTAAAAATTTGCATTTTATTTACAGCAAATCAAGAAAGTTGTGAGGCTCCATGCTCCTTGTTTTGTTTATTTATTTATTTTTCCTATTGATACAGATGATTGTGAGTCCATGATAAATATGTTTCCATTGAAAGTATTGTTGCCTATGGGTGCCCAAAAAAGGATCGCCTTTTTTTGGCATGATCCAAAAAAGCCAATACTGATCCGATACCGAAACAGAAAAAGGAGGAAATAAAACAGCATGGCATTGTTTGATGGCACACCTCGTTGTGTGGAAACAGGCTGGGATTTTTCTTTTGTGCAAGGCAACATTAGACTTGGCTTTAAAAATGTTTTACCTGGTTTTAAAAAAACGATAAATGTACCGAATGACTTATTTAATAACGCACACACAGCTATCTCAAAGAAACTTTAACAATCTTAAAGCAGCTTCACAGTTGTGCAACACCTCAAGGATGTGCTGGGACGCATCATCAGGGATGTATCCTGGGGTCACAGGGTGTTTCGGGTCTGGCAACATCATACACCGTTGCCCAAGCGGCCCAGCCGGGGGTGATCAAGCTCTGACTTGCGTCCCAGCAGCAGTCCAGGGGTCAACCCTCTCTGCAGCATCGCTTGTGGATCTAATGGCTTTCTTCTTGGCCGCTTCCACAATGCCCAGACGACCAAGGACTTTGCAGAGTGAGCGTCCTGCAAAACCTCTGCAGCTGACTTCTATGGGGTCCTCCAGCCTCTGTCCCTGCACTCCCCCACCAGCTCCTGGTACTTGGCTCATTTTTTCTCATTGGCTTCCTCAATTCGCTCTTCCCAGGGCACCGTTAATTCCAGAATGATCAGGTGTTTTGAAGCCTCAGAAGTGATGACCATGTCTGGACAGAGAGATGTTGTAGCAGATGTTTGACCTCTGTCAAACATGTAAAAATAAACAAGAACAAAACTTCTTTAAAATGGTTCAGTTAGTGCAATTAGCAATTTAAAATCCCATTTAAAATAAATGGCCTAATAAAGGAGCTAAAATTGAGAAAAAAAAAAAAAAACAACAACAACAAAAAAACCACTAGCTTCTTTGGTAGTATATACTGTATTAAAAAAAGCAAATAATGTTTTTAAAATGGTTGAGTACTACTATGAAAATAAAGATGAAAGATCCACAAATGAGCAGCAACAGAAGGAGACACAGCAGCCGGCCAACAGCTAGCAGCTGAAACTCTGGCCTTGTAAACAAACATAACAACCTCCATGTGCTGCATCGGCAACGTGTGACATCACTAAAAGCAGCAGCATAGAAATACACTGAATATATCTGTACCTATGGATCGGGCCATGGATTAGCTCATTTTTACCGATTCTGATTTTTACCGATCTATGATTCTTTTTCCATATCAGAGCTGATCCCAATCTGAAGATCAGATCGGTGCATCCCTAAGGGTGTTAGACAAGGAATTTGGGGGGAAGGGCAATAGTTTAATGAAAAAAAAAGAAGCGAGAAAAAAGGGTTATGTGGGGGGGGGGGGGGGTGGAGGAAGTGATAGAAAGGGAATGGGGTAAGGGAAAGAAGGAAGGGGAGGAGGGGGGGTGGGGGGGGTGGGGGGGGGGGAGGGGTGGGGGAGGATTAGAATGGGTGGGGGGGAAAAAGAATGGGAGGGGGAAAAAAAAAAAAATAAAAAAGAAAAAAAAAGAGAAGAAAAAAAAAAAACAGGGAAATCCCCAAGAAAAGAGGAGAAAAACGGATCATGTCGGCGGAAGGTAGAGGGCTGGGGGATAGGGCTGAAATGCGGGGAAAGGGGAAAGGGGGAAGAGATGAAGGCCTGAAAAAAAAAGAACATAGAAAAAAGAAAGGAGGGAGGGGTCGCAATTTCAAAAAAACGCCCCCTAGAAGGGAGAAGGAAGGGAAAAAGAGAAGGGGGCCCCGGGGGGGGGACTGGGCCCGGAGGGAAGGGGAAAGCCGGGGGGAACAGGAACCGGGGGGAGGTGGGGAGGGAAAATGTGGGGGGCACGGGGGAGAATGAGGGAGGAAAACAGAAGGACAGAAGAGGGGGGGGAGCGGGGGGGGAGGGGGAAAAAAGGACATCCAAGAAGAGGGCCCGGGGGGAGAAATGCATAATTCCAGAAGATATAGTTTTTCAAGCTACCAAAAAGACAATAAAACCCAGTATTTACATTTTAACGAGCTAGCAGTAGTTTTCAAGGCTTGATGAGACTCCTGACAAGTAAATCAAAGCAATAGCTTTGTTATAAAGAAATATTGTTTGTTATGTCATAAATAATGTTAAGTCATTGGTGCAGATAAAACCAGATGAATGAAAAGATTGGTAAAAGGTTGGTACGTTCTGTCAGCATCTTGACAGAACAGCATCCCATAGCCTTATTTGTGGTTTAAGCTGCAGATTACGTTGATAAAATACAGTTTATAAAGAGGTTTGCTGTTTTTATAAATAGGTTGCATTGGTCAATATTCAGTTCAATGATTTCAAAATTGAACATTACATGTTCAGTATTTTATTTGTTGTGATGCAGTAGGACTGAAAGTAAGCCCCACGGAAAAACAGAAAAAACAACGTTGTGGTGGACATCCACAAGAGGAAAAAGGAGAGAAAATGTTAAGTGGATTAAGTAGAATGGCAACAAATACATGTTGAAAAATTGTAAAATTGAACATTTTGTCAAACCCATGTGAAATCTCAGCATATATGCTGTGTTTTGGATTATCTGGACAAACAACACATGATGACAAGAAAAATTCGACACAAAATACCAGCTCATGTTTAACCACAGACTTCTGAGAAGATAAAGTTCTTGTGACACCACCATCTGGTTTGATGTTTTAAAACCTTGAGTTCAGTGTTGTTTTTCAGTTTTACACTTTACAGTAGTTCTAACAAATTTAAGATTTTTTTTTTTTTTGAATTATTTATTTTTAATGGATTTCTGCTGTCAATATTCAGCATATGAAGACTACAAAGTAATCCAACTGGTAAAGCTGGTGTCACATGTACATGTCTCTGCAGAGACTAAAAGTCCTATTGGCCTGTGGTCAAGTTTCAGATCATGAGCTCTTTGTTTGGTTTTATTTTGTGTGCGTGGGTGCATGGGGAAGGGGTCTTTCAGGTGTTTCATCTCTTTGCAGATACACTGTCAGCATATTTTTACCTGAAAAAAATCCAAAACACTATTAATTATTTTATTTATCTATCAAATCCAGTTTTTCTTCAAAATCTTGTAAAAGTTTGATTAGCATGATAAAATTTGACAAATTGACTGCAATCCAAATATTTCTGCCTGCTTTTGGCTAAGAAGTAACAGGACCTGCAAGTTATATTTTGTTTTGTCCTTTATAAACACTTTGTCTATTTTCACCAACAATTGCTTGCTCTGTTTCTTGATAAGTAAAAGCATGTCTCTTAAACACGAGGGTCTTTGTCATCCATTAATTTGTTTGAGCTTTAAAACCATACATTTCTTGGCTTTTCAAGGTGTTTGTGGAAAATGTCTACAAGCTATGAAATCAATGTCTTTTTTAAGTTCAGAAGAAAAGAAGATGAACCAATGAATTTTCCCTCAAGTTTTACTTAACCTGCCTTTTTGTTCAATCTTAAAGTGGCTGCTGCTTGGAAAGCTACATGAAAAAGGGATCATCTGATGGGTTAAATCACGCCAGGGAATTGTCTTGGCACTCTTAGGAGTCTAAGAGAAAGCGACTGACTTGAGTTAAATATGACTGAAGGAACACCTGCTGTTAAATCAGTGCAGTTATGTCAGTTTACTTTAATACAAGCCTCAAGATAAATGGCAACATACCTGAAAATAACTTGGACAGCATTATCCACTGAAGTTATCAACAAATGTGTTTCACCCAACTGAAGTGCATAAAGGTTAACAGGCATCAGTTTCTAACACTTATGATTTGATTTTATTCTAGCGTTTATTCACAAATGTTAAAGATCCTTCATTAAAGGTTATATATTGACTTATTATTTAGGATGAAAATATAATGTAAATAATTAGGCAGCTCCATGAAGTAGCTAATTACTCACTGTCCTCAGCTGCCTACAAGTTTACTGTTTACCTTTTGATTAATTACTGAAATTATTATTTAAAGGACAGCATTGCCTTGGGGAGGCAGGTTTGCTTTTTTTTTATTCATTTATTTTTCATAACCAATGCTTCTTGCAAAGTTTGCAAAGTTTGCTAATTGGTCACCAGGGATATCTCTACAACTGAAGGTCTCTTTGCCAAGCTGAATTTATGTTTATTAGTAAAAATGTATAATTGTGATGTTGACACAATTAGCAGAAATTCTGACACTTGGATGCTCTCCGTGCTGTGGGTGGTAGTCATATAAATAGAAATTCACCATTAATCAGTCAGCTATTTAAAAATTCCACAGTCATCTGTGTTTGGTACATGACGCAAAGCTGAAGCTTGACGCCGGTTTTTCCCCTCAAGATATTCTCATTGTCAAAACATACCCACAAAACATCTGTAGAATTTCTGATAAACCTGAACATGATAACTACCTCCGTCTTTACTCATTAAATGAATGTCTATGCTTTTTTTTTTCTTTTTTTCTGGTCCAGTAAGCCCTTTTCACTGTGGGTCAGGACAGAGTGGCTGGGTAGAGCTGCTACAAGGGTGCCTAGACACTGGCTTTGTGTTTATGGCACAAGAGTACAAACACCAAGTACAGAAGGCCCCCTTATTTAAATTCTATTACTTGATCTCACAGTTGGTATTTTGCTGAAAATGTTGTCTCTGTTAGTGTTTCAGTGTTCAGCCCTGCAGCCATTTTCATTCCAGGGCAACTGGAAGGTAAAGGTCCACCAAGTACTTAGTACGTAATCAGTCAGTAAAATGTTATGTATCATCCAAATGAGATGGAAAAACAACAAGTAATGAGGATCATTCCAATTAAACATATGTGCAGCAAACTACACTTCCGCCCTCTTTGTATTGATTAAGAAAAAAACTTTACAAATACCTTTTAATGAATTTATTTTATTGGCTTGGTAGCAGTTGTGCAATGCAAACATGAAATTTTTAATTCAAAGGACACAAGTAATTATTAATAAACTGCTGGCAGCAGCTGATCCAGATAAGATAAACCGAACAAAACGTGGAATATAGTTATGAAACTTCTAATTTAAGTAATTACAACAATGACAAACAATATTGCCAAATAAACTAGTTTATGTTACTCCCTACTGTGAGTTCCTGAGCAGTTCATGAACTCACTGTTCAGTTGCAACTGTTTCTTAAAATCAAACATTTACACAGACTTTTCAGAACTGTACATTGGCCTCAATAAAATTCTGTACCTGGACAGTTTGCTTCTTTCATCTGACAAAATATGTTTTTGAATTGTGTTTGAATTTTGAAAACTCTGATACAGATTAGCACCAACATTTGTCACAATGTTTAATCTCATGATTAACATGTTTATTCTTTCAACCTCACCTGTGAGCCTCCAGCCTCTTCTCCATCTCCTCCTGCCTCTCCTACTCTCCTTCCTCCAGCATCTCCTCCTGTGTCTCCTTCGCATCTCTACTGTCCATCACCTGACAAAATATGAAGAGTTCATTTGCAAAAACAGTTAACCACCATTTAGAAAAAACAGAGTTAACTGCTTCTGCAAATAAACTCTTCATTTACTTTTTGAATGTTTTCACCAAATCACACTCACCTGAAGTAGAGCGTTTTAATGATGTTAAATGGATATAGGAGGTTTGTACCTGACTGCAACAAAAAGCAGCTAACTCCATTTTTTCTAAATGGTTGTTAGCTGTTTTTGCAAATGAACTCTTCATATATTGATGCATGACATAAACAATGGGATATGTATAATATGTATACAGAGGGAAGAAAATGTAGCTTCGCAATTATCACGACTTTGGATTTCTAAAATCACATTTGTATATTGCATTCTTCCCTTTTTTTTTCCAACAACAACAATAATAATACATTTTATTTATCAGCATTAGATCAATAGAGAGCAAGTTAGGGCCTGACCAGCTCCATATAATGTGGCAATAAAGATTTTTTTTAAATATATGGAAAGCAATAATGAGCACAAGTTCTGCACAAAAATGAAAGAGGATTTGCTTTATTTTTAAAGCATCAACTAACCAGCAAGGAATGCAACATAGGTAACAGAAACATTAGTATTCTTGGTAACTCATTGAGTGCCAGCCATTTTTAGAGCAGATGGTCCCTGGGTGCCAGCATTTTGGGCTATTTTAACTGATCTTTCAAGACCCACAGAATATTTAGTTTTATGACTACATAAAAATTTATATTTCCCAAAGGAACGTCTGACTTTGTTCTTTCATCAGAAGAAAACAAAATGTTTCTAGCACCTTCTATTCTTTAGAAATCTGCTGTTGAACATCGTGTGGTTTCAGCAAAAACATCAGATTTTGACCAAAAATCAGAGAAAATGAGCTTTTTCTGCAGAGAGGGCAGAACAGAGACTAACGCCAATATTTTTTGTTTTAGTGGCTTCTCAAACATTTGTACAGTTGTTTACTTCTACAGAACAACAAAAACAACATTAAGACACTTATGATGGCAAAACATTTGTTTACATTAACCATTTATACACAAATATCCTTTTTGACTTTTCAACATAAAGTATGAGCTGTTTACATCTATGGAGCAAAATCAACACAAATAAGTTTTGATGGCAAACCATTCTTTACAAATACCTCACAATTTTTTTATTTTATGTTTGAGAAAAAAAAAAATCTCGGCGTGGCACAGGTCTCCATGTGCACCCCAGCTGTGTGGATTCATCTCTGGGTTGACCTCGAAAAACTGCCGGGCATACATGTTTGTCTGCTCCATTATATGTTTGAATATGAGCAGCAGCTCCAGGAAATCGACCGGCCGGTTGGAATCCAGCTCCTCAGCAGCGCCCGGGGACCTTGATCCGCCGTGAAGGTGATGTGGTCCAGCTGCCAGTCAGATTTCAGCCACTGCGCCTCTTCCTTCTCATTGCTCCAACACCAATCGCTCTCCTCGCCATTTCTCCCACATATCTCACTTCTTCTTCTTCTTTTTCTTCTTCTTCTTGTTTGGTGGTTGGCAGGCGTGGTGTCAGAATTCCCACTCACGATGGGCCCAATATTGACTTCCACCACTGCCGTATGACCTCACGAACCCATATACGCAGCATCTTTTTCTTTAGCTTTATACTTTAGCTTTTTATACTGCAGTTCACAAAACTCCGGTTGAACTTAAAGGAGTGACATACATTTAAGTCATGGTGCCAGAGGAAAAAAAGGGAAAACAATTTCTACCACTGCGTCATAACTACGCAAACCTATATTGTTAAACAGCTAGTGAGAATTTTACCATTGAATTACTTTATTGTTCGACGAATCTACATTGAAGTGATGCTATTCAAATTCTGATTATCAATATTTTGTGTGATATTAAACTGATCATTGGGGAAGCGTAAATGTGGCGGGGTGTGTGGTTTGGTTGTGGAAGGTAGAGCAGCATGCAGACAGGCGCGACTGCGTCTCCCCTGCCATTTTACTGCAATAACTGAGCTGCGCATCACATCCAATACTTCTGGTTAATTCCTCGTGCTCATATGGGTCAATTCTTCCTAATTCAGTCTAGATAACGTTAGATGGTGCTCGCACCATCTAGTGGTGACTTACGGTTGAACACTTGAAAGGTACAAGCCTGATATTTACATTAAACCTATCAGACTCTTCTCGTGCGTTTCATGTTAAAAAAAGCAATTGGTGGCGAATGCTGCGAATGAGACCGAACGGTTGGATTTAAATTAGCGGCGAACGCCATCAATGGCACTCAGTGAGTTAACTAGCTTTACATGAAACACAAGCCTGTATTCACTAGTCACTATTTAGCTAACTGAATCTGCATGGAACAGCATCTACTTAAGCCCCGTTTCCACCAGCGGGTCTGGGTCGGGTCGGGCCGGATCGGTCCACGTTTTTTTGCATCTCCACAGATAAAAACTGGGACGGGTACCCTTACATCCGACCCGACCCGGCCTACTTTTCTGGCACCCTTCGGTAGGGGTACTGATCTAACCGATCCGGACCAAAGAGGTGGAGCTAACACAAAGCAGTACATTGATTTGTTGAAAGATCTCACTTCCCGCGTGACCAAGCGTAAAAACAAAGCTGGGGTGACTCCTTTTTTGTTTCTGTCATGTGTGGCGCGCTGTTTTGGTTAAACGACGTTGCACAGCGATGATGTCACGCGATCACGTAGCAGCGCTGTCCAGCGCCTCCAGAGTAAAGGGTACAGGTTGCTGTGGGGACGCAGCGTGAAATCAACACATCCGTACCAAAACACACCCGATCCGGCCTGGCCCGACCTGACCCGACCCAGACCCGCGGGTGGAAACGGGGCTTTACACAGTTTGTTTGGGGAAAATACTGTATGAAATTTTTTGCTGGCTCTGACTGGTTTGTTGAACTTTACCGACACACACCATTCAGCACAGCTCTCCACTCTCCCGTCTGTGATCCACACAGAGGCCATGAAAAAAGGGGACGAACCTTCCGCTACGTCACCCGTTGGTTTCTGAAAAGCTAAAAGTGAAGCCAGTTGAGCATTCCCACCATCGCCATTTTTGCTGAGTCGCATGTGTCGTTACTCCCAGAAAATACAAAAATTGGCAAAGGGCTGCCTCGGGGCAAATGATTGACAGCCAACATACTCTGGGATAAATGCTAACCCAGCTAACTGAAAACTAACAGGAGCTACTGTAAGGACGATTAGTCCCCTAATTGGCGGGATAAAGGTACAGCATGCTTGGTCTTGCTGTTAGCTGGCTGAAAACCGCCGCTGTGCTATTCTGAGACATACTGAGAGCAAACGAGCCAATTACTAGCCTCTGGCAGGCAGGCATCTGTTCTGCTGCCTTTCAATCACAAGGACACACCTCTAATTGTGTGTTATTTCAAGATTAAATAACATATAAATGGATGAATTATAAAAAAAAATTCACCCCCTCACAGTTGAAAGGAAGGTAAACTTGACCTATTAACCTACTAATCACAACTATTAAATGTGAAATTAAATGAAGTTAAATCCAAGGATCATAAACGAGACTCTAATTTACAGCTATAAACTACTGCATAAACACCTCTTATGAAAATGTGTTACTTACTTTTCAGTTTTTGATACATTATCTTTGGACCAATGAAAGCAATCCTCCCATAGCTGTCCCATGCTGTAAAGAAGCCAACTCACTGATGCACATTAAAGTGACGCAACACTCACAGAATGATATGCGTTCAATTTTTACTCACCCTCATGCTGAGCAAGATTCTGGAGCATTTTTTTAATATCTCAAATGTAGCCAGAGATCCAAGGAGGATTTTGTTATCCACCAACTTTTTGTATAATGGAGTTCACCGGCGCTGAACACAAAAAGGTCTATAAAAGAATACAAAAACATGGCAATATTCTCCCATACTGCTCGTCCGATGTAATCCAAGTGTCCTGAGTAGGTAACGTCCATAATTTACTCAAAAACAACATCATTTAGCATATTTTTAGAGCCTTTACAGTCGAAAATCACACTTCCTATTTGCGCGTTCATGTGAGTTTACGACACTACGGAAGCTGCGGCTGACGAAATCATGCGTTCTTTCTTTCTTTGTTTTAAATCAATACCCCTTTTGTGTTTTTTCGCAGCTTAGGCACTCTTAGCACAATGTAAACAGCGAATTCCTTCTTCTACGCTTGCAATATCGGCAGAGTAGGCGCTGAATGCCGAGGCTTCCCTTTAAATGAAATTAAAAATACTTTATTTATCACAGGAGGGAAATTCAATATTGTTATAGACTGTCTTTTTTAAGATCATATTTCAGCAAAACATGCACATTTTTGGAATGCAAAAACCCAAACAAAAGCTTTTTATTGCAGCTGGATCTTTAGAGAAAAGCTGGACTTGCAATGATTTACATTATTCAGCTTGGTTGGTGAAATGCTGGTGAAATTGTGAAGTTTGGCAGTTCAACAGAGATAAATTAATTAAATTATTAATCCAAGGACAAAATTATGAATTATTTGTGCTGTGTAGATGTTCTGCCTTGTCTCTTTGTTGTATGGATTTGAACAATGTCGCCTTGTTTTTGACCCATACGTATGTTCCTGTCTCTTTTTGTAGCAGCTTTATTTCATCACTATAGGTTCCTTTTGGATTGATAACTGTTATATTTACTTTATAATTGGATTTTTCTGTATTTCCTTATTTCAGGGAGCCTTTTGGGATCTGGCTAGGGACAATACGTGAAAACTACCCTCTTGGCTAAATCTGGGATATTTAGAAGTTGTTTTTGTTGTTGTTGTTGTTGTTTTTATATGCTCTGTCAGCATCAAAGAAAGAAAGAAAGATTATTAATTAATATGAGGCATAAAGACATACAGACCTGGTGATATTGCAGTGTGTATCCCTGCATCATGTCTTTGGATCCACATTACTGAAATCCTGCTATCGCACCCCATGCGATAAAGAAGCTAACTCAGTGATGCAGGTAAAATTGAAGTCAATGCACGTTTTTGGAAAGCAGAAGCCCAAACAGAAGTTGCATCTATAAAGCAAAGCTGGAATCACAATGATTTGTATCATTGTTTAGCTTTGTTGGTAAAATGCTGCTGAAATTTTTAAGTATAGCGGTTTGGTTAGAAAAATATTTTACTTGTATTAAACATAATAACAGCTATAACAATATTGGCAGTGAGAAAACTTGCTGAAGACAATCAGTTTAAGTTTTGAAAAAGCGGATGCTCCCAGAACTACTTATGCATGCTTTCCTTTATTCCTGTGGGGAAATGCTACAACAGAGCTCTGGTTACACAAACTGATGCATTCACTAACTTAGGCGATGTGAAGTGAGTTTGTAATATTAAAATAAGGTCATATTGCTGTAGCAACCACTGGCAGTGACTCTCTATGTCAGTAATGTACAGCATTCATGAGTGGGAGGGAGAGTAGATGGAAGACTATGAGTTTGGGCAAAAGCCGAGAATCAGTACAGCACGTACTACATTATCGACTTGTATCAAACTCAAAAATGAATTAACGCAGATGATTTGTTCAGGGTGACTTTTTGAGGGAAATAGGCTTCACATAAAGGGAAACATTTCAGCATTTCATTAATTCGAGAAGCTGGAAAGCAGAGACAGGCAGCGGGGAAGCAGCTGGAGCAGGATTTGATGTGAAGCCAGCAGAAGCAACACATGTGGCTCCAGAGACAGAAGCCTTTACAACTTTACTGCTGTTGTTAGGCACTGAACTCGCTTTAAAATCCCATGCACAGTTTTCACTGAAACATGCGTGGAACTGAAATGAAAACAATGCCGAATTTCCCACAGGAGACGGATTGGAAATGGAAACAAAATGGCAATTTTCCACAGAAAAGCATGTTTACATCTTTTTCTTTTTGTTTGAGAGAGGCTGTGACAGCAAAATGAAATACATACAACTCACAGGCTATGTCCTCTGTGTCCTAACTATTCAGTCATCCATCCATCCATAAATCTTTTAGAATTCCCCCTGAACAGCTACTCAGCGTTCTCAGTTAATACCCAACCTGCATGTATTATTAAAAGGTTTAGCATCAGCTTCTGTGTTGCTCCAACATTATTCTGTCATGAGCTCAGCTTTACTAACCTGAGCTAAAATGTCAGCAGTTGACCTTAATAAAACAAGTAAAGGTGGGACATTAACTTCTACCCCCTGTAGGTTCATGTTGTGAGAGTTCTGCATGAGGTCATATATTATTTACGGCAGAAAGGAGTCGAGATGTCTCAGATAACCCTCGTAAGCTGTGTTAATCATGATTTAGAAATACAATGATTTAAATGTGATCTTTGACTGGAAGAGCCTTTGGGAGGGGGGGGTTAATGCCAAAAAGAAAGCCTTACACACCATTCTAATATAAATAAAAACCATCATGTCCTCTTTAAAACCAATTTTGGTAGACATTTCAAAATAGACATTTTGAAGTGAACATTGCCACATGTCTTGGGGTGGGGGTGAGGGTGAGGGTGCAGCGGTGGCCTGCACAGACTATTTGAGGGCAGGTGCTCAGTTAAAAAATAAGGGCACCTTGTGCACATGTCAGCTGCATTATAAAGCTTTTATTTAACTTTATTTTATTTATAAAACACTTTTCATACCATCGAAAGGCAACACAAAGTGCTTGACATAATAAAAACAAATGTAAATTCAAATAAAAACAAGCCTTCACACATCCAAGTATATAACACAAAACACACACATGTACACACCCAACCCCCTCCTAATTCGACACCTGACTAAAAAACCCCAACTTCTGTCTTTTAAGTGAACAGGTATAAAACACTTACAGTAAAAACCATCTGGCATGACACTGCTGTGAGGAAACGATATCTTGGAGATCCATTCACACCAGGAGCCAGCCCACCCTAGTCACATAAGGCCCAGCTGCAAGGACCCCCCAGATCAGGACAGGCCAGGGTCCTGCACCACAGCCGCAGGGTTGCGATGCGGGACCCCAGACACCAGGAAAAGGGCATCCACCACAGCCGTTACCCCCCAGACCGAGCAGGCAGAGCTCCTCGAGTGAAGGATCCCCATGAGGAAACACTGGGGGAAATTAAAAGTTTTTAGGGTTAAACCAAAATAAGTAAATAAATTAATAAAAATAAATCAAATTAAAACTAGATAATAATAAAATACACATAAAATAAAATATAATATGGCAATTATAGCAATGACGTAGTTATAGCAATGACATTTTTTTTTTTGCATTTAAAAAAAAAAATAAGGTAAAGTATAAGACTGTTGCAAGTGTTGTACTACAGAAAAAACTTGTGGTTGGTACAAGGTAATACAGTTTATTTAGCTAGTGCCGAGTATAACTTCATTCCTATTTCGGCACCACCACCACTTTGTGGACAGCTTTTGAGACACTGCAATAAATTAGAGGTTGAGATCAATTTTAAAACCTGAGCTTTAAAATACTCTGGCGTTTCCTCTCATCAGGGCATAGAGGAGGGATCTTCTTCCTAATATTCTTTTCTAGGCCTGCTGGAACTGGTACATCTCTTGGCTGGCCTGGGATCGCTTTGGGCCCCCCCCAAGGAAAGGGGGGGGGGGGGGGGGGGGAGGGGGGGGGGGGTCTTTCCGCCCTGCATCATCATCTCGAATAAGCAGCAAGAAAATGGATGGATGGATGGAATTTTGAATAGTTATCCAAAATCTGTGTTGTCCTTAAATGTCTGCATGAATCCTAGCACGTTGCTGATGAATATGTTTGCTCAGGTGATGCTCACCTCTCTTCTCTAAGTAATCAAGCAGCAGCTGCTCCTCGCTTCATTTTCTTTCCTTTCATGTCTGGTGACCATATTTTCCTTCCTTGGGGAAAGACGTGACTATTCCTGTCTCCTGTGGCTCCATCATAGGCTACCAGCAGGACAACCACTGCAGGTGGACTTAACCATTGTGCACTGTTTAAAGGAGGGCTCCAGAGACCATCAATAATTATTGTAAATGGAGAATTTAAAGCAAACTGGAGCATTTATTTCCATAAAACGGCATTATTTTAATTCAAGGTAGTCATCATTTGGTACTATTATGCCGTTGTATCCCTCACTGCTGGATGCTGAACTGCTGTGGTTATCGGAATATACCAGACCACGTATTTACCGGGCACATGCCCCGGTAAAAGGGGTCTGGCGATGCTTTTGATGTTTGAGGACAGTCAGCTAATTTAGGTCCTACTGCTTGGTGCTGTATGAGACAGAGGCTACTTCACAACTCAGACAAAGGAGAGGAAGAAGAGGAAGAAAACACCTCCTTTTGCAAAGCACTTATCACAGCAGGGTTACATAAAAAAATAACTCAAAATGTAGGAAATGGATGACAAAGGAGATTAAATGTTGAGAAAGCCTGCTGGTATGGTGATGCAGCATTTTCTTACAGACAGACAGAATTGGCTTCACCTTGTTTGAAAGAATAAGTTGTGAGCTTTTAAGAAACTCATAAAAGAAAGATGTTTATGCCTAAAATTAATCTTATCATGGGCTTTGATTTTCTGGTTTGTTTGTTTGTTGAAAATCTATCCTACAACCCATGATGAGATCCTGTGGTGGTAAAGGTTGAAATTAGAAATTTTGCGCTTAACTCACGTGGGATCCAACCACGCATATTCCACCCACTGAATTGTTTTTATATATTCTTCCTGCTTAATGCAGTGAAGGTAAAAGGATTACATTTGCAATGTTTTCTTCACTTAAATATATCAAAAGGTGTCAGTGCTGCCTCGCTTCGAGGAAACAGTCTAATATTACACCGACAGATTCATCTTCATGGGAACAATTTCTTAGGAGAAAGTTGTTTTCTCTGAGCTGTAGAGCATCAGAAATATAATCTTAACATACAATTTTACCAATTTTAAACATTTATGTGCTGTGAGCTGCAGGGTGAAATTTTATTCCTCTGCAACGAGAATGGAGTTAAAGTCTGAAAATATTCAAACCAGAATTTAAAACAAAACTATCTTATCTGCTGTTTATCATAAAACAACAGGGATATTTGTAATTTATATGAACAAAGCATTCAGGAATAGCTGCCAAGATAAAAAAAAAAAAAAAAACCCTCATGAGTAACATTGTAAAATAGCAAATATTATTTTAACATTTATAGGGAAAGGGGATTTAATGAGCTTCTGAGCTGCTAGGTGGATTTACTGATTGGTAACTGGCAGTAGCTTCATGCACAACAAGTGATATCATTTTCCTCATTTAGATTTTGGCAAGAAAGAACATAAGTGTATTCTCTCAATAAAATGAGCCTCTGATTACAATGAGCAGCTACACTGTTTGTCACATTGCATCTCATTCACAGGGACATCTCATCATGTTGTGCATTCAGTCTGAATTACCAATATCTATTATTTATTTCTGTCAGAGCTGTAGTCTTTGTTCTTTTGCTTATTCTCTGTTTTGTGTTGCAGTAATTGTGTTCACAGTTTTTCACAATGCTCAGTGCCGGGCTAGTTTTACAGCAGTGATGCAGGAAAAAAAGACAGAAATGCATTTTACAAACTGTAATTGCAGTTTACTTTTTTCCC
The DNA here is from genome assembly GCA_023101725.1 of Atherinomorus stipes. Classification (NCBI taxonomy): domain Eukaryota; kingdom Metazoa; phylum Chordata; class Actinopteri; order Atheriniformes; family Atherinidae; genus Atherinomorus; species Atherinomorus stipes. Next base: position 357,299 of record JALJCO010010818.1, read on the forward strand.
CCACTAGCCAGGACCACACCTCAATCATGTGAGTTTACTGGTCTAATGAAATGCATGTGAGTGTGGGCAGATTTGAAAGTTGTCTGATTGGCTCATCAGGGATGTCTGACAATTGCGGGCTGAGAGGAAGAGATTCAGGGCGGAGGTGCCATCTCGGGGTGTCAGTAAACCAAGTCGACTCAGACATCCCCAGATGGCGCCTGGAAAGGAGAAGCAGATGGATGATATACAGACGGATGAGAAAGACTGGAGATGGTGTTTGGGATGCAGGTTGAATCGGGTGATGGAGGATGGATGGATGGTGGATGGATGGATGGATGGATGGATGGATGGATGGATGGATGGATGGATGGATGAAGAAATGGTTGAGGGAAAGGACAGTAGGATGGAAGGATGGATGTGAGAGAAAGGAGGGAGTAGGATCGCTGAGTGGATTATTGGGTAAGAGAAGGGATGAAAGAGGATGAAAGGATAAATAAATCAAAGGAAATAATGGTTGGATGGATGGATGGATGGATGGATGGATGGATGGATGGATGGATGGATGGATGGATGGATGGATGGATGGATGGATGGATGACAGCGGTAGAGGATGGATGGTTGATGGTTGAGGATTGATTGGCTGGCTGAGGGAGGGGGTTGGAGGGATGAATGAATGAAGGAGCAGGGGAAGATGACTGGGTGAGGGAAGGAGGATGGAAGAATAAAAGGATGCAGAGGGGAGATGAAAGGATGAGAGTGGGAGGTATGACTTGGCAAAAGAGAGAGAAGGGGGAGGGATGACGTAGGAATAAATGGGAAACAGAAGTGTGGAAAGGGGAAAATGAATGGATGATTGCACAGAGAAGAGAAGGATGGGAAGGGAGACAGGAAATAAAGATAAATGTTTAAGGGAGAAGGATAATGGAAGTAAAACGGGTGAAGAAGAGGATTGACGGATAAGTGGAATATTACAGGAAGAATGGATGGGTGAAAGAAGAATAGATGATGAAAAGGAAAGGGGATGAAGGAATGAGGAAGGTGAACGATAGATAAATGATTGAGGAGGGAAAGATGGATGGATTGGTATGGGTTAGTGAGTGATGACAGAGCTTTGTTTGAAGGAGGCTATGATTGATCTGTGAAGAAAGGGAGAGATGATGGAAGAATGAAAGGATGAGGATTGTTGGATGAATGGATGATGGGCAAAATAGACTAAAGAGGGGAAAAAAAAGGATGCTTAGGCAAGACAGGAGAATAAATAGATGAAGGGGATGAGAGAATGTGAAGAGAAGTGTAGAATGGGTGAGGGAGGTAAATGGAACCACCAAAAAAATGTCAGAAATCTGCCCTGTCATCCTCACGAAACCAGGGATTAGCATCCTGAAACCAGTCATGTCTCACACAAGGTTCCAAGGTGGAAAGGTTTGAAACCTCGACCGGTTTGTGTTTCATGGGAACGGCGTAACCGTGTTAGGAAGTTGTGGGGGGTGGGGGGTATGAAGTCAGTGTGACAACGCGCATTGATCTCATTCACAACAACAATAAAGTTCATTGAGAAAAAATTTACCACAGCAATGGCGTCGGTGAGCAACTGTTTTCAACTGTGTTGAAAACTTTCGTGTTTGCCTCGTAAATCGTCAGCCATCTTTACCTTTCTGCTCTTACTTTGTTGATTTCCAGCAATATGCGGGGAGTCTTTATTTCCGTTTGTGCTGTGTTTATTTGCGCATGCGCTATATCTTGTTCTAGGTTTGGAGTTTTACACTTTAATCATCATAGTGCCACCCTCAGCCTTGGTGGATGTACTACAGCAGTTTCATGGGGATGGTGAAACCTTTCCCTGAATTTCTGCTATCGGTTTCACACCTGAACCGGCTTCCGCTCCGTGTGAACTAGCCCAAAGGTAAAGAAAGGAAGAAAGGAATAGGGGGAAGGAGAAAAAAACAGGGGGAGAAAAGCAAAGAAAAAAAAAAAAAGGAAGAAAGAGAGAAAAAAGGGAGTTGAAACCACAGCCCAAAAAGGAAAAAAACAAAAAATTAAGATTACCCCAAAAGGAGAAAAAAATTAATTAAAGACACAACGTAACTTTTAGAACTTAAAAATATGCGTTTCTGACTCGTTTTGATGGCGCACCAACAGTCATTATGCGCATTTTCGAGCCATTACTGTCCAGAGGCGTCCCGGGTCTCAGAAACTGCAGTATGTACGTTTTCCATCCAGGAGGCGGCTGTGACGTTACAGCCTACTATTGGTTGTGCACCGCGTCACTTACTAGCAGAGCCGTTCAGACCTCCAAATTCTGGTAAGGGGCCCTTCTAACTGAACTGCAAAAACTTACAACAGTTGCACATGACACCCAGTGTTTTAAACATAAAAAACATATTGCACATCTGTGGATATGCCTGTACTGGATGATAAAGCTGGCTCATCTGTGCCTGATGAACCTGGCTCTGTCCCTCCACTGGCTGACTGGCTGCACTGCTGCTTGAAGTGAGAAACTTAAGCATAGCACCTGTTTATGGAAAAGGCTAATATTAATTTAGCTCCATTAAATTGGCTGAACTTGTTTCACTTTCATATACTTCAAATGTAGGCAAGTATTTATGTTATTATTTATCATACAAATAATTTATTTAGCACCATTGTGAGAATATTGTATGAGTTCAATTCTTATATTCTTATGATAAGACATCTGCATCTACAGTTGTCCTCAAAATTATTCATACCCTCCAATTAAAGAAGGAAAATAATCAGCTGTATGTTAAATAAGATGAAATTGACAAAAGTAATAAGAAATAAAAATTCTATGAAAATCATGACATTGATTTTGAATTGTAGTTCAACAGAAATATTGAAAACAAACACACATACACAAAAAAAGAAAGAAAAAAACATAGGTAAACAAGTACGATGGAGCTCTGAAGCTAAAATTTTATTGAGCAACACTTTGAGACAATCACTGCAATCAGGTGTTTTCTGTAACATCCAATCACATTAGAGCACCTTTCCCATGACCAGTGAACAAACATACCTGTTGACAGGTATGTTTGTTCCTGTCAAATTAAAAATTATAATAATTTTTAATTTGTAAATCTCTTACAAATTTACAAATTATAATTTTGTAAATTTGTGTTTATTATCATTAGTTTCTTTAGTTTCCTGTACTTCTAATTACTATTGTGAATTTAACCTTTTCTTTAATTGGAGGGTATGAATAATTTTGAGGACGACTGTATTTGCTTGTTGGTTATCCAAGCAAACAAAATTAAACCTTAGTCAATATTTAACCATTACCTTCTTTCTTTCTTTTTTTTTTTTTTTTTGTAAGTGCAGTTGTTCTGTAACATTAGAGCTAAACTGATAGAAGCCACCAAGATGCACAATGAGACCGGAGCTCATCCTCTGCTAATGTATTAGCAGAGAAGACAGTTACCTGACTGCTGTTCCTGTGGTTCACTCTCATGTTCTTTCTTTCTCCTTTTCTTATATATTCCATATCCCTTAACTCTGCTTCATCTTCCACTTCTCTCCAGTCTGATGCGGTGGAAATGCGGGACATATACACCACAGGCGGTAACGTCCTTTTTTTTTTTTTTTTTTTTTATTTTTCAAATCCCTTCACAGGGCCTACATTCGTCTGTGGGGCCCTACGCAACGCGCGTAGTGTGCGTATTGGGTGAACTGGTACTGCTTACTAACAAATGAATATGAACCAGATATGAACACAGCGGGTGTTTTGAACGTGCATCATGTTGGACTCGGTAAAGAAATGCAAGGAAGCATTACCAGAGGAAGAGAGGAAAAGAAAGAGATGGAGCAACAGAAGAAGAGTCAAGATAAGACTGTCTTTTACTGGCTGGAGTGAGCTCACAGTACAGGTACGATGCAAGATGGATGCTAGTTTAGCCATCGATAGGGGGCGCGTCACTGAGAAAACTGCTAAAAGTTCCATTGTGTGTCTGAACAGGTTGAATTATGTTGTCTCAGTATCTTTTCCCAGAATTCAGTCTTTAGCGATGAAAATAATTTTGCCAGTGAACTTTTATTTGTGAACTATTAATGATGTCTCACACATATCAGCATTTTAACTTAGAATAAAAATAGCACCTTCTCAGATGCAACCAGTTATGTAACAAGATGGAATTAGAAATGCAGCTGTTTGGTTCTACATTCATTTATTTGGAGTAACAGCAATAGTTAGGCTAAAATAAGACATCAGCAACAAAAATATTTAATTGGTGCTTGTCATTAACATCACATATTGCTGTATTCACTATTCCAAACAAACCTGCTCCAAAGCCTTTTTGGTGTGTGTTGTGACAAGCAATGGAACACAAATATGTGCTTGCAATTATCATTGTTTTATTTGATTAAAAAGAAAAATCTTGAGGATGTTTTATCATGAAATATTCTTGCTTTAGAAATGTCAGGTTTATTTGAGGCTCTTCTTTGACAGCCTTGAGAGCAGTGTGCTTGCGTTTGAAAAATGTGCTAAAAACACTGTACATGGAGGGTTGCATATGGTGGAATACAGAGAGGATCAAAAATATCATTGGTTTGTCCAACTATCATTTTAAATCATCAGCAGCCAGGTGAGTCAAAAGTATGTTTGGTAATTATGCATTCAAACCAAACCCTTACAAACTTTTGATCAAATTTAATTAGACTTCTCACAGTTATCTGTTACATGTATTTTCTTCTCTTAAATCTTTTATTTTTTTCCCTTCCAGCTGCAAATGTACTACCACTCAGCCTTGTACAGTCTTGGCAAACACAACATTCCAGAGGCAGAGAGAGGATTTCTGCACCCTTATATCTGCGCTATGTTACACTTTATTAAGCTTTCTGTCTAGAACACCTTCATCAGAGCAATGAAGGGAGAGGCAGAGGATGCTCTAATGAAGGTCTCCCAGACCGAAAGCTTAAAGGAGTGATGATGTTTGGTGGGTTTTTATGTAAATCCGACGGATTTTCAGGGGTTGTTGGAGCCACTTAGTAATAGTTGGGTGGTGATGATATGGAGTTTCCAGAGACCACGTGCTATTTGATTGGCTCACTTTTCGATGACCTTATTTGGAGAATCTAGGTAAGCTGCGTCGGAGTTTGCTAAAGGCTAACTGCTAGCAACATGGGAGTTCAGACAGTGTGAGCTACGTTTATAGACAAGACAGATTTAGAAAATAAATACTTAAGGTAATGAAGGTTGTGGCCTCTAGTGTTGCTGAGAAGTTTGCTTTTAACATTTGTTTGAAAATCCAGACCTGCTGAGAGAGTTCTCAGCTCATAAGAGCTGAGTAGAAGGGAGGGGAGGGGGGCGGACTGGATAACGTTAGGAGAGAGAGGGGGGGGGGGGGGGGGGGGGGGGCGCTGTTTATGATAGTGTGCTTTATTGGAGAATTAAATTACGAGAGTGATAGAATTACGTAGAATGATGCGCTGGATCAACTGTTTTGGAGAGAGACAAGCTGACAGACATAAACAGGAACTTTGATTTCACTCTGGACATCATGGCTCATAGGCACAATGATATATTATACACCGAAAACCCCAGAAAAGTGAAATTTGATGTCATGGCACCTTTAATAAAGTGTTGTAGAGAAACAAGTGTGCAGAAATCCTTTCTCTGTATCTTGTCCTGTCCAGCATCCATGCAAGCAGATAAATGGTCTGGCTGCAGTGTTGTGCCAAACAAATTTGCTTTACAAAGAAGATCTGAGTAGATAAAGCTTTTGGGAACCTGTTAAACTGGCTACTTTCTAATGAACAGTCTACTACATGTTACAGTATTTTTTTAACTTTTAAAAATGTTTCTGCAGAGGCAGCTTTGAGATTAATTTTCCGTCAGATTCATAGAGCAGAAGTCAATATCTATTGCTGTGTCTACAACTGGAGGCTGATACTTCTTGCAGCCTGTAGTGTGTATTTTGAGATGGGGGAGTGTCCTGCGGCAGTGCGCACAGTTAATAGCAGGAAGTAAACAATATGTTCTTTCACACTGATCTCTAAAAGTCTCCAATAACACCAGAAAATTTCACTAGACTTGTCACTAGCTGCTTTATTAAAAGAAAGTTATCAGAGGGGTCTGACTCAGTAAATATGGCAACAAAGACAGTGGCCGTTTCTCAATTCCTTAGTTTGCGTACTGAATACTCGGTACCTGTGAGTGCAGACTTGTGGGTACGTACTGCAGTCCACATTTGTGGAGTTCAGAAGTACGGATTCTGCCTACTTGATGGTTTGGGACAACGCAAACTTGTGACATCACCACTCGCGGTGCACAGCAGTGCAGAGCAAGAGCTGCCCGTCAACATGAAAATGATACTGTCTTAATCTACAGCTGTTGGATATTTATTGTTGTGGAGATGTAGTGATTGTACCGAAATAAAAACAATGCAAATAACTGCTGCAAAACAATTATACTGAGTGGATATTTTTGTTTCCAACATGTAAGTTAGATTATTTTCCATTACATAAGCACATTAATCCAAACGGGCAATCGGGTCATAATCAAAAAAGCCTGTGAGCGGAAAGCAGGACATAGAGCTAGTACTCAAAGTGCTCATAGTAGGTCCATTATTCATCCACTCCTCATTCTTACTTGGTGATGGTAAGCTACATATGTAGCCACAGCTGCCCTGGGGCAGACTAACGGAAGCGTGGCAGCCATTTCACACCTATGGCCCCTTCGACCACCACTGGAAAATTCACACACATTCATACACCAGTGGTACCCCCAATGGAGGAAAGGAGGGTTAGGATTAGTCCACGAGCACGCAAGTACGTACAATTGTCGGGTGTGGTTTTGCGATACCGGCGACGAGGAGGAGGAAAGGAAGACAGGCCTAGAGGTGGTGGTTAAAAGAAATAAAAGCTTTATTAAAGAAATAAAACAAATAAAACTACAAGCTAAAAAGTAATAAAATAACCCTAAAGTCACTAAAAAGTTATAAAAGGAAAAGGATAAAAAGGCTAAAAAGGGGCTTGAGGGGGGGCAGGGCCGGCGTCCCTCTCGGCGTCTCTCTCGGCGCGTCCGGGTCATGGCGGCTGCTCCTCCTGTCAGCGCCGCGGCCCGGCCGCGCCGGGCCGGGCGCCCCCGGGCGGCCGCGCGGCGGGCCCCTCGGCCCGCGGCCGCCCTCCGACTCCCGGGCCACTTTTCTGCCGCCGCCGCTCCACTGCTGCTGCCCCACCACTGCCTCGAGCCCCCAGCCGGGGCCACGCCCCGGCTGCGCCCCCGGACCGCCTCGCTCTCGCCCCTGCGCTCCTCCTCCGGCGCACACGGCTCCGCAATGCGGGGGGCCCGGGCTGAAGATAGCCAGCTGAATAAAAACAGGGTTAAAACCACACAAAAAAAACAAAACATAAAAAGCATGCTAAAAACCAAGCTAGTGGGCAGAGTCCAGTCTCTGGCAGCACCCGGTTGTTCACCCTGTGACACAATTACACAGATTGAGATGTGGCCTAGGAATTAAAATTTAAATATTTGAACAACCCCAAAAGAATCGGATTGGTTGCCATTTCAATGCCCCAGTGAAGCAGTGCCCTGCACGGGCCCAGTATCTGAGCCCGAGTCCGGCCCTGGCCCAAAGGGGTGGAGCCCCAGCCCGGCCCGGCCCGACAGATTTTCAAAGTTCTCAGACGCGAACCTGAATAAAGCCCGACTTTTTTGTTCTCTCCTTAAACCAGGCTGTCATTAAAACATGTTCATTGGGATCTTGCCGTGATATTGCGCTATTTTCATTGTATATATATTTATATTTTTTTCTTAATCAAAATAAAGTTAATGAATTGATTCAATGACTGCATTATTTTATTAATGAGAATTGGTGCATATAGGCGCAGCCTATATGGGTATACCACCGATCTTATCTGAGAACTTTTATGGCACAAGTGGGTAGCCTATATTTAATTTCCTTTCAATATTAACATTAGTTTGTAAAGTGTATTAAGCATTTTGGCTGGTGTTTAATTTATGGTTTTGTTTTCTTAACAGCGATGCAACTCCAACAGCGCACAGAAATTTGACCTACATATCGCAGCCATGAGATACAATAGTCAACGCACTTAAACCGTATCTCAGTGTCTATTATTACGATAAACGTAGCAAAAGCTTATCAGAAATATTTTCTTCTTTATCTTAATAAAGACAACAACTAGGAGCAGCAGAACTATCAGTCTTACCTGCACGGCAAGGATGTCAGCGATGGAGGAGGGAGAAAGGAAAAGCGGCTGCTGCGTTCAAGTGTTGCCATTTAAATTGGTTAAACACAAACATCGCACACATCTCTCTAATTAGCGGGTTTTAAAAAAAGGATCGGGCCGGGCTTCCATTGGGGCCCGGGGGCTTGGGGCTCCAGTACACAGCTCTACAGTGAAGCACCTGAGTTCTGGGGTGCTTGTAACTCTAACCCAATCACTCTTCATGATTTTCAGTATTGATAGAATGACCCTGAAAGTGTGTTATATGTAAATTTATTAGATCACACTGTAAAGATCTAAAAGAGAGAAACCTTTACCAAAATTACAAAATTTTAAACCATCACAGAGTTTATACTGTAGAAGCTGGGAGTCATTTTTGATTCTGAGCTAACTTTTATTCCTCACATCAAAAATGGTACAAAAGTAATTTTTTGTCAACTTAAGAACATCCGTAGAATCTGTTCATTTCTCTCTCAGACCAACATGGAAGTGCTGATGCATGCTTTATCTCCTGTCGTCTGGACAACTGTAACGCCTTCTCCAAAAAGACTATTTCTAACTTACAATTACTCCAGAACTCAGCGGTGAGAGTTCTGACAAGGCCCAGAGGGCGGGAACACATTACATCACTTTTAGAGTCACTGCATTGGCTCTCTGTGCATTTCTGGATCAATTTTAAGGTTCTTTTATTAGTTTTTAAATGTCTTAGTGGTCTTGGACCATTCTATTTATCTGATCTGCTTTTATCACATAAACCCTCACAGACCCTGACGTCCTCTGGCAGCGGCCTGTTAAACATCCCGCAGAGACTGTTGATATTTTTAAAAGGAGACTCAAGACTCACCTTTTTTATTTGGATTTTAAGTGATTTCATTTACTCCTTTATTTCTCTCTCTCTCTCTCTCTCTCTCTCTCTCTTTATTTTTACTATTTTCAATCTCTAATACATTTAGGATTGTCCGTTTACCAATTATCTTTGTACATTTTATTATTGTTTAATTCTTTTGCTTTGTCATTAAATGCTAAGCTTTTATATTTTATTATTATTTACTGTATCCATTCTCTCTTATCTTTTATTACAGTCTTTTAATCTCTAGTTTTTAGCTCCACTCTTTTCTTATGGGGTCATGGAGGCCTCCATGCTGGGAGTTGTGTCTGGTCTGCCCACTGGAGTGGTGTCTTGGGGATCCCCTGGGCCTGAGGGACTGGGAGACTCTGCACCATGTGCAAGGGTTACTCTGGTCTGTCTGGGTTGGGATGGTCTCTCTGGCAACGCTCCCTGTCAGGGTGGATGGCTCCATATACAGGTAGGTGGTTTTTCTTCACCTGGATCCTCAGTGCCTTGCCATGTTAAAAACAAAACTTTTTATGCTGTGTTAGTGTGTGTGTGTGTGCATGTGTGTGTGGGCGCGTTTTTCCAATATTGTGGGAACCCCGTTTTGACAGTCAAGATTAGGTTTTAGAGATTAAGTTACAATTAGGTTTTGGTTAGGATTAGGACAAGGGTTCGGTTTAGGCAATCAGTTACGGGCGTTGCATTATGTCAATGGATATACCCCACGGGGATATGAAAACAAACATGGGTAGGTGTGTGTGTGTGTGTGAATGTGAGTTTGTACATGTACTGTATATGTGCATGGGCCCATATGTGAGGGTGGGAGGGACAGGGTTACATGCTTTTTTACATGTTTTTTTTTTGTTAAGCACTTTTTCCATTGTTCATATGAAAGGTGCTACATAAATAAAGTTTGATTGAATTTGATTTAAAGGGAGAATGAAATTTCTTTTTGGGGTTTTGGGGGTATAATATGATTGTTGTGCACTGATGAGGCAGTGAATGTAGGGAGAATAAAGTTCCTGTTTATGGTCTGTCAGCTTTGTCTCTCTGCTCAGAAACAGTTGAATAGACAGCAGGCTATCATTCTCGTAGTTCTATCATTCTACGTAATTTAATTGCTCCAATAAGAGCACACTATCAAGTAAACAGCGCCCCCCCCCTCTCTCTCTCCTAACGGCCTATGCACCGTCCGCTCCCCCTCCCCCTGTCTGATTCAGCTTCGTGTATGGAGCTAGTAGTAACTTCTGTGCAGTCAGGTCTGGATTTTCAAACAAATGGATTTAAAAGAAAACTTCTGCAGCAACACTGAGGGAGGGGGCCACAACCTTGTCATTACCTGTAAGTTTATTTATTTTCTAAATGCTGTCTTGTCTGATAAACGTAGCTCACTGTCTGGATTGTTGCTAGCAGTTAGCCTTTAGCAAACTCCGATCGCAGCTTGACCTAGATTCTCCAAATAAGGTCATAGCGAAATTAGGTGTAGCCAATCAAAATGAAGTCAACGTGGTCTCCGGGTAAAGCTCCATATCATCACCGGACCCAACTGTATTACTGAGGAAGTGAGGTCTGGCGTTTCAAAACAATACTCCGCTGTAAAAAATGCCGTTTTTTTCTTTGGAGTATTTACATATGCAGTAATGCCAACAACATAAACTAGTTTTTAACTGCTATGTCATCACTCCTTTAAAAAAAAAAAAGAACTTGTAAAATATGTTTCATATAATGGGCGAGCTGCCATTTTCAAGTCAGGGTTGGTTAACCTTACCTAAATCACTTTTTGTGCTGTTTTTGTTAGATTTCAGATTTCCCAAATACTATCAGGTCTTTCAACACAGCATTATGTAGCTGCTTTTAAAATGTTTCCCCTGATAATATAAAATAAAGAATATTTCACATTTTCTAGATGTTTCCCCCAATCGATACAAGTTCATGGATTTATCATGTGCCAAATTAAGACAGGACACTTCACCTGACCATATTACAGTAAAAAAAAAAAGTAATATTATCCAAGAATTGCATCTTGCTCCATATTCCACTGATTCTTTGAAAGGAGGAAGAATGTGAAAGTTAATCATTTCTATAATTGGAGATGGTCAAGGGCGGTCAATGAACATGTTGATCACAGTGTGAAATGATCCAGCTCAATTACAGTTGTTTAGCAAACACTTCCTGAAGGAAATGTTGTTGTTTTGCCAGGTTTTTTTTTTTCTTTTTTTCTTTTTTTCTTTTAAGGAGACAGCAGGTGTCATGGCACAAACTCTAATTACGGATGAATGCCTTCTGGTCCCTTTTGTCAGCCTTCTTTCACTGTATGTCAATGTCAGAGTTGAATATCATAAAATACCTTTGGCAGGTGAAAAAAAAAACTGTAACAAATATAAAAGTTGTTCTCCTTCCTCAAACTTTCTTTCTCTTTTCACCTACTCCTTATGTTCCATCCTTGTCTCTCAGTGAGGGGTAGGCTATATTGTTAAATATTGATCCGAGGAAAGATGGAGGACTTGGAGAGAGACAGACAGCTAGCCTGCAGCCAGCAGAGAAAGAGCAACCTTCTGTCTGGGCCTAGCCGCAGATGTTAGCGACACAGCACCACGGCGAATACAGAAAGCACTCTGCAAGTCACACAAGCACAGGGACACACCAACACATACAAACACTGCTGCACCCCACCCCCAGTGTGAGCATGATGGTGAATCGTTCTCTTTCACATTACGCCATAATTGGCAGGAGGCTGGACGAGGCTATCACTTATCTTGTCACTGAGCAATTGTTATGGGTAATGGAAGCTCTGTGCATGTGTGTGTGTGTGTGTTGGTACGCCAGTGTGTCTGTGCGAGTGAGATTATTTGTGGTTTTGTGTTTATGTCATAGACTGTTTGTGTGTGTGTTCATGTGTCTCTCCAGGCAGCAGATGGAACTCCATGCTAATTGGGTGGAGATCAGTGGGGGAGTTTGGAGCAGACTGACCTGGGGCTGGGCTGCTGCTCCTGGGCTTGGCTCACTCTATGGCTGGTTTTCAAGCTACTGGCATCAGTCTTCTTTCCATCACTTTGTCTTCTAATCAACAACCCCTGCTTGTTGATCTGTGCTGTTCCTTCATTTCCTTCATCAATGTTTCCTGCATTCAGAATTTATTTGTGCTTCTTCATATTTTCTTTTTAATTTGTCTTTTTTTTTTTTTTTTTTTTTTTTTTTGGAGCACCACCATGTGGTTGACTGTGCTGTCCACTTGACACATCTGAGGATGCAACTTACTTTGTGGTCAGGAAAATCTGTTTAATATTTTACAAAGGTCTGAAGAAAGTCAGAATTGTTAGTAGATGGTATGTCATTGCAGCAAAGTTTATTTTATGACATCTTGAATCGGAAAATGCACTGCAGTTCTTTTGTGGATTTAGTCTATTTCAGTTGCTTTGTGTCTTTGTGTCCCAGATTAAATGTAGAGTCAGGAGTTCCTCCCCATTTCTGTTTGTAAACAACAGTATTCAAACTGAGCGCTCCCCCTCAGACTAATGGCCGCATCATTCTTCAGCCTATTCAGCTTCAAACCTATCTTTCAAACCTCAGAAGCGGGTAAAAGTCAAACCAATATTAACCCTGGTTTTCCAACGTGCACTATCTTGAAGCTCTTACCACGGACTGCTTCCTTTTCTCCGCTGCTCCGCCATTTTGTTTTCTTTATTTTTTTCCAGTTTGTCTGTGCTATTGTTGATCGAATTGAAAACTTAATAAAGTGTACAAAAAGTTGTAATTGAAGTTTTTAATAGTTCATTAAATTAGCAGTATACTGTAAGCTCTCCAGCCATTTCAATGGTGTTTCAACTGTACTCAGTATTTTTATTCTCTGGGTACCGTTGAGACAAAAACACACCTCTTGTTTTTGATTAACTGTGAAAATTATAAATAACGTATGGATATTATTTCTTGGTGAGTTTTTCATACACAAATAGAGGATGAATTTTGTAGAAAAAAAAATCTTCCCATTTTTAATGTCTAATTTTTGTGTGGAAATGAGAGGAGTAAAACTGTCTCAACTGTACTCAGTCTATCCTACTCTGAAGCGAACGTAGTAGCGTTTTGTGGAGTATGAAATTGACAACGTTTTCAATCATGACACACTTTGTTGACACACTTTGTTTTGGCCTTTACATACAGTGCGCAACAGCACACCTAGCAGTGAAAAATCGCTTTTGGTGCCTTTAAAGTAGCACTCTGTAACCTTGTGACCTTAAAATATACTCGAGTTGATGGCACAATTTCCGTCATGCACATTCCTGAAGGTGTCGTTGCTCAGAACACCCCAGAACACCTGAGGTTGAGAAAGTGCATTTCACAACTTTTTCTTATGGGACGTTGCAACACTTTACAGCTGAGTTCCATTTTATGCACCATGTCAAACTGGCAAATGGATATCAACGCACTGGCCATTTTGAATATGCACTGTGGCTAATACATAACAGAAACCTAAGAGGAAATTATTAGAAATATTAGAAAGAAAGAAAGAAAGAAAGAAAGAAAGAAAGAAAGAAAGAAAGAAAGAAAGAAAGAAAGAAAGAAAGAAAGAAAGAAAGAAAGAGAGCGAGAGGATCAAGGATCCCAGAATTAGTGGTCATTAGGGGGCAGCTCCCTAAGAAAGTAACATTCATTTGTGTGTTTTTAACATCAGAGATTTCTGGGAGACAATGTTGCTCATGTTGTTATTCATTACCAAGAGATTTATGGCTCTACCCGTGAACTTACCGTGCATTCATACCAAGATAGTCCTCTTGACTCTGTATGATTAACGACTATTAACAGCTACCTTTGACACAATTGACCACAACATCCTCCCACACTGCCTGCAATATACCATTGGACTCTCAGGACACAACTGGTTCACCTTATATCTCACTGATCCTCACTCCAGGATTTAAATTTAATACTTTTTGAGAGTTTTTAAGGAGCCGCGGGAACCCTGCAAGAGCATCCAGAATAACACTGTCGGGATCCTGATGAGGGCCGGCAAACATAATATCACTCAGTACAAAATCCCTCCACTGGCGCCCTGTCCCACTCAGAATTGAGTAAAAGGTCACCCTCCTCACCAGCTAGTGCACTCATGGGCATGCCCCCCCAATACCTCAAGGAACTTCTCACCCCCAGACCTCCTTGTGTGCTCTCTGTTCAGGAACCACACACCCTATTTCTTATAGACATTTCTAGGTGTTCACCTGCAAATTACAGACAGCTGGCACATCCTTTAAGCTTACAAAGAGACAATTATTCATCAGTTTAATGAGAAAGGTATTCACAAATTCTAAGCTTACGAACATATTCATGAATCTAAGAGTTTCTTTAAAAACTTAATGCTAGAATCAGAAGTGTTCCCCAGTTTCTATTTGTAAACACCAGAGCCCCTCCCTACGGACTAATGGCCACATCGCTCTTCAGCCCCAAGCCTCTCTTTCAAAGCTCGGAAGTGGGTGAAAGCCAAACCAATATTAACCCATGGTTTTTTGAGCATGCACTATCTAAAGCTCTTTTTGCTGCAAGATACTAACTTTTCTTTGCTGCATCCACCACTTTTATCAAGAAAGGTGAATCTGGTGACTGCTCCAGTTTAATAAAAAAAAAAAAAAAATGAAGTTTGCTCCAATAGATGAGTTTATTTCCACAGAGCGCTACACCCTACTCTCATTGGCCGGAGAAAAATACACAAGTCTCCACCCAGAAATGTCCCGAACACCAAAACAAAGGAAAAAAGAAAATACAGTCAGGGGAAGGGGAGTTGCAAACAAAACTCACTGCCACAGGAGAGCAGAGGCCCAAAGGGGCAGATTGAACCGGATTTCACTCACACAAGTCTAGCATTTATTTTCAGGGGGAAAACACTAGACTCTACCTTTAAGTACAACTTTAACGTGAAATTAAGGAGATTTGAAAGAAGATACTGGTGAATAAAGCCTGTTTATAGTGGTCCATAAAGTGCTCTACGTAGGTTACGCTCGCCCTCTACGTCGACGGAGAGCCTGTCAGAGAGCCTCTCCGTCGTCTCTGGCTGCACAAAATATTTTTTAAGTGTCTGTCACTCCGTCAAGGGACGACGGAGATGGCAAGGGCTGTGATTGGTCTACCACTACGTAAACACTAGCAGCGCCATTTTTAAACCAGCTAGCCTACGAAGACATAGACATGAGTCCAACCGAATGACGTTTGGCTGAAGAAGTGAGGAAATACCAAAATCGCCCCATCATCTTTATTTTGCATCAAAAGTATCTCTGTTATTCAGCTGCAGCAACAAGAATAGTCTTTCTCTCTCGGACGGCGTCATATGAGTAGGTCAGTCTTGTGTAGCGACCCCTACTTATCGGGCAGGAAATTGCACTGCGTATCTGGCAGCATGACGGAGAACTATGAAGGCTGGAGGGGTCTCCATTGTTACGCAGTTGGATAACGCATTACGTAGTCGGAGAAGTAAACTGTAGCCTTTAGAGATTGTCATGTTGCAGAAGTAATTTGGTACTACTGATAATTCTAGCACATAAAGCTGAAAAACCAAATCACTTTAGAAACAAAAATGTTAATAAATCTTTGAGGTGAGATGCATAATTTCACCAAACAAGCTATGTCAATATACTGTAGCAGTCACGCTTTTAATGAAAAAAAGAGGAAAAAGAAAAAGAGACAATGAGGGCCTAAAGAGCTGTCTTAAACTCCATCACACTTCAAAACATTATTACAAATGAATGCACATGCCTTCCATAATGAAATATTTACGCAACATCTTTCAAACATCCACAAATCAGTAGTTGAGGATGAATATTTTCTGAGCCAATGGCTATGTCTTTCACTCCATAGGCAAAACTGACAAGTTGTTGAAATATCATTATGCATAATATACTGCAGATGAATGCTATTTGCACATTTGCTTGGAGCAGAGGCACCAAATGGTAAATGCAGTAGGACCCCAGGTATAAAACAACTGACTACTCATGTAACAAAGGAGACAATGCATGAATCTTCAAAAAACAACAACTTGCCTATTTAAGCATCACCCCTTCTTGATTTAAATACTGGTTTTATAAATGATGCCCTGTTCCTTATTGATGTGTTGGTTGATGAAATTCACATTTAGAAGACGTTGCTTTTGTTGACAGACCTTCCTGTGGCTCCTGCATTGCACCACCAAACAACTTTGAGATTAAATAATCCGACAGAAACAGAATTATTCAACTCTGGCATTTTACGCTCATGGTTTCCCTCCCACATGGAGAGGATTCACAGCTGGGGGCCCTAGTGTGTGGGTGTGTACATGGAGTTGGGTGGGTGGTTGTGTGCTTGGTTATGTCTGAGTACTTTGTTATTATTTGATGGCACCCAGTGTGCATTTATCCATTATTCATTGCCACGCTGAAGGGTCAACTTTGGGCCAAGGATATGGCAAAAGCATGCCTGAACTCATCTTTGGGTCTACAGTTTAATGTGTGCACACACTTGTGTGGAGGTGTGCATACTTACGTGCTTTAAGGTAGATTAGCTTCCTTATTCTGCCAAGCGATCTGAACACAGTGACACGAGGAGAGTCACAGAGTGCAATGGGACAGCTGGTTTGTGTGAGAATTTCCTTGTGACTAGTGGCTGATATCTCTATTCAGTCAATAAAGTGTGATTTGAACTGCCTTGGCCCCTCACGGGCGTCTCTTCTCAGCTGTCTCCAAACGTTGCCATGAAAATATTGGCATCATAAGCACAGATTATATTTCATCTGCCTTTTAGTGGAGACTGCAGGATACAGTACAGACTTCATCTGAGAAACAAACACAGCTTCATGTTCTTATGAGATTAACTCAGCATGGGGCACTGCTACTGTAAAATCATATAAAAGCTGAATGCCTTGACGTGACATAAAAAGCACACACGCATGGTACAGCCAAACATCCCCATCTTAATTAGCAATCTAATCTGATAATCTGTTTTTAACAGATTTGTCTTTAGAGCACCTCCAACATGATTGCTTTCAAATTTACATCTTAGCTATTTTCCAAATCAGCATTTTCAATCATATTCAAAGAGCTCTAGTTAAAAGCTGTGAGGATAAAACCGGGCTGCTTCATGGAGCCACAAGGGAAATCAAGGTAGAACTTGAAACGATGTCATATTTTTCCTCTGCAGACAATGGTCATGATATAGTTATAGAACACTGGGTAGTCTTTAGATAAACATATAACATTACATCTAAAATTACTTTTGCTAACTATGTGTACGTGCAGTGTCTCCTGCTCTTACTTAAATTACGAGCACTAAGTGGGATCCTCATCAACAGGGATGAATTATTGCCCGCCATGTGTCTGTTGTTTGATGTGATTCGAAACTATTATGCTAAAGGATACGTTTCTTCTTTTTTCAACCTGGACCTTAATTCTAGGAGTTTATACGTGCACTAACTCCCCAGTAACATTTCTGTATCACTATGACTCCTACGTGAGATATTTAGATTTTTTCACGATCAGCGTATGTCCATATAATGGGAGGAAGCGAGGCAGCCAGAGTGGGCCTCTATATAAGGCATTATCTGCCGCAAAACTCCTTCATGTTCATCAATACTTTCTAATGAATAAACAAAGGAACGAGTACCATTGAACTGTGTCGTCAGGTTTAGCGTTTCGTTTGTTATTGGGGTTGTTCAACACACTACTGGCCACGCGTTATCGTGGTACTCGGAGTTGTCAGATAGGTGAATATAGTCTCCAGCAATGGTAATACAGAAAGGAAAGACAAAGTCAGTTAGTAGCATCCATATAAAAAATAACTGCTACATTGGATGAATTATCAACAGTAACTGGATAATGCAGTGAGAATTATCTGAGTATTGGATCCACTTTGATGGTAAAGTTCAAGATGTTCTAGATATCTTTTTTGTGTTGCAGTTTTAATAGGGCAATGGGGACACTGAAGATTCATGACATCTAACCCAAAAAGGCATTTGCAAAGTCACCAAAACCCTCTTTTTTTTAAGCCAGTAGGACACGTGTCTTTAACTCGTCTGCAAGAAAATACAAAAAAGAAACTAATATTAATATTAAGATACCGTACCGTACCGTCTTCTTCCGCTTATCCGGGATCGGGTCGCGGGGGCAGCTGCCTAGGCAGGGAAGCCCAGACTTCCCTCACCCCGGCCACAGCCGCCAGCTCATCCGGGGGGATCCCGAGGCTTTCCCAGGCCAGCCGGGAGACGTAGTCCCTCCAGCGTGTCCTGGGTCTCCCCCGGGGTCTGGTCCCGGTGGGACGTGCCTGGAACACCTCACCAGGGAGGCATCCAGGGGGCATCCTAACCAGATGCCCGAGCCACCTCATCTGGCTCCTCTCTATACGGAGGAGCAGCGGCTCTACTTTGAGTCCCTCCCGGATGACCGAGCTCCCCACCCTATCTCTAAGGGAGAGCCCGGCCACCCTGCGGAGGAAACTCATTTCGGCCGCTTGTACCCGCGATCTCGTTCTTTCGGTCATGACCCACAGCTCATGGCCATAGGTGAGGGTAGGAACGTAGATGGACCGGTAAATCGAGAGCTTCGCCTTCTGGCTCAGCTCCTTCTTCACCACGACGGACCGATGCAGAGTCCGCATCACTGCAGACACTGCACCTATCCGTCTGTCCATCTCCCGCTCCATTTTTCCCCCACTCGTGAACAAGACCCCGAGATACTTAAACTCCTCCACCTGGGGCAGGACCTCACTCCCGACCCGGAGAGGACATTCCACCCTTTTCCGGGCAAGGACCATGGTCTCGGATTTGGAGGTGCTGATTCTCATCCCGGCCGCGTCACACTCGGCTGCAAATCGCCCCAGCGAGAGCTGGAGATCACGGCCCAATGATGCCAACAGAACCACGTCATCTGCAAACAGCAGAGACCCGATCCTGAGGCCACCAAACCGGATACCCTCAACACCTCGGCTGCGCCTAGAAATCCTGTCCATGAAGGTTATGAACAGGATCGGCGATAAAGGGCAGCCTTGGCGGAGTCCAACTCTCACCGGGAATGGATCCGACCTACAGCCGGAAATTCGGATATTAAGATAGCCTTTCTTTATGAAAGCCGCTTGATAAAATAAGAAAGTTGATTTAACTTTCTCTTGAGTTTTCAGATGTTGTCACGATTAACTCAGCTTCTTATTCAAATTCCTACACTGGTGATCGGGGAATTGTAATCACCACACCTGATATGCCACACCTGTTTTGTCAAGAATAATCCAGAGGCAATTCAGCTTCCACAGGGCAACCAGCTGGGCAGCCAGCTCCCAGGACCCACATGTCAAGAATCCTATCAAAATATATTCCCAAACAAAAATGGTCCTATCCTCCTGAGACCCGAGCTTTATTCATTTGTGCATTTTTATTTCTTTCATGATATTTGAAGAGAGTATGGGCATAATAACTATATTAAAAAAAAAATTGTTTTGGTACAGTTAGTAGTTTCTCAGAAATAATATGTCCTCATAAGTGGACAGCGGGTCAATGTTAATAGATAAAATTACAAAGTCACCAGAGTGGAACAATGAAGGAAACTCCTGTTTGCTTCCACAAAAAGACCAACAATAAGTGTAAAATGTAACAGAACAATTAATTTGTGATTGCAGTTGAAGAAAATATCACATTTCACCCTGCACACTTGTCGTTCCTGTACAGCCCTTTACATTACACTGCTTTAGATTATTCAGGTTGAGAAGCTCAGGAAAGCTGCAAAAATTACAAATATAATGGAGACAATGATCCAAATGAAGAATAACAGAAGTTCTCACATTTGACAGATTTATTTGACTCAGACTGCAAATGAAAATGAACTGATGTATTTCATCACAAACCCTTTTTAGACTCTTTGATGAAAAGTATATGCATACTTGGGGTGGTGATTAGCTCAGTTGGTTGAGCAGCCGCCCCATGATCAGAGGCTACAGTTCCTCAGCGCAGTCGGCCCCGGTTCAATTCCCGGTCCAGGTCCCTTTGCTGCATGTCACTCCCCACTCTCTCTGCTCCTTTCCTGTCGCTATACACTGTCGCATAAAGGCCACTAGTGCCCAAAAAATCCTTAAAAAAAAGTATATGCATATTTATACGCTTATGCATGACAAGGGGAACAATGGTAAATGCTTTTCCCCATGATTTGGATATTCAGATGTATCCTTGTATTTTTCCATTTTTGCAATTAGTGGATTTGGGATCTGACACTTCACTGAGTTTTCACAGTTTTTTCTTGCTTTGTTTCTAGAAGCTCAGAAAGGTATTTTGCAAATATTGTGCAAACTGTGGCATGAAAGATATTTTTATTTTTTTTATTTATTTTCTGGTCCATCTCTTGTTCTTGAGTAACATCATCACTGTTACACCAAAATTACCTGAGACTTCATCATGCAGAATCAAACGATATGTACGAGAGTCCTGGTGTAAAATTTTCAATGTTGTCATGGCGACACATGAAGCAGCTGGTAGATTATCAAGGTCCAAGAAGTTAATCATTTCAATTGTCCACTTACTTTTTGGACATTCATTCAGTAGGAACTCATCACTCCATCTACCAAGTCAACACAGCCCACCAGCATGTACGAGTATGTTCAAGCATGTACTAGTATATATAACATGATCACATGATCCTCTCATATTGTTCGTCTCTGTCAGACCACTGCTGCAGATGACTCAGATTTTTCGACATGAACAGATGATGGCATCAAACTTGGTTTGTTGTCATATCACCTTTCTAAGTCACCTTTCCATCATCTCTGATGATCCTGATGAACGTCTTCAAAGGTGTACTTTCTTTTACTCTGCATATGTGGTAATATATTGTAAAGTTTGTCCCAATGTCCTCATACGAGTACATGACATTTAACTTTATTTTGTAAAGCACTTGCTATACATATTTTTTAAATTTGCATACCACATGAAATGATAGACATTACTTTCTTCAAATATACACATTTTATCACAAACATCATTGTTATTTCTTAGATTTTTAACTTTTCTTCTGAAAAGTGCACTTTTAGCTTTTCACCAATATGTGTGCCCTCTTGTGGCTTGACAGAGTAATGCATTGTGATAAATGCAACCACCAGGTGGAAGCTAGAGGTGTCCACTTTTAAGGACAACAGGTCTAAGTTATGTGGAATGAAGCATATGGTGGAGGGAAGTAAAAATGTAATGTCCTCGTGTGTACACGCAGGGTCTCAGGAGGCTATACTTAATTCCAAAGAAAATTCATTTTACATGACACAGACTGACATATGAATATAGTTTTGGTTTGCAGCAAAGGGCCCTCACATTTAAATATATGACCTGATTAAATGGTTCTTTATTGACCCACACTGGTTGAATTGATCATTTCATCCAACATTTTCCTTTGTGAGAAGACTCAGAGCCTGTCTCAAACCGCACACTTGCCCGAGTGCACTGGAATTCAGTGTGCAGTGCGCACTGTGTACTTCATCTGTAGTGCACACCATTGTCACTAAATGCTGACCCAAACAGAGCACTGCACTTACAGGAAGTGACGGACTAGCATTGACCGCTAACATGAGCTAACTCTACTGAGCAGGTATAACTGCAGCCTCAAACACATGACCAGATCATAAAGGCCCTTTCAGATAGAACGCGTTTTTCGCCGAGTTTACCGCGGGGTAGGGCGCAGACTCGGCGGCAGACCCGGCGGCAGCAAACACGTCAGGCACGCGTTGCTAAGCGACAGACCAGGAAGTGTTTTCTCCCCGGCACGCTTCGTTGTGAAATGTACATCTCGTACATCTCATGGTCGCAGCAAAGAGCTTTGCTCCAAGGGAGAAGGAGGAGATCAGCAGCAGATAAAAGGGTGGGGGTCCACCTGATCCTGAAAACAAGGCAGAACGTGGGGAGTTCAGGCTCGTCCGCGAGCTGCATTCTTTCACACAGACCGCTTCCAGGTTTACTTCAGGCTGAACAATGACCACTTTTTTCCCCTGAACTGGCCTCTCCTATTGGACGCGCTAGGATGTCGTCACAGCGCGCTGCCCCCGAATTGAAAAATGTTCAATTCGAGCGCAGCGGCGTCAGCGCCACCGCGGCGGCATGCGCTCACCTTGCGCGCCGCGGTGCTCCGCGGCATGGCGGAACGCGCTGCCGCGGCGGTACCACATACACAATGAATGGGTTTGCCGCCGTCCTCTTGCGCTTGCCGCGTTCTATCTGAAAGGGCCTTAACTGTCATCAGGGAGTGAACAGCTTGGTAGCATGCTACAATATACATAAGTAATTATGTCTAAATAATTTCAGAAACGTTACTTAACCTTCATAGCTAAGGTCTTTAACTAAAATATACCTCATTTCCTCCTTGGTGCCAATTCGTGCCTTTCTAGAATCAAATGTTATTTCAGAATAAATTTTTAGGATAAAATTTTTTCGCTTCACACACTTGCTCTATACCTCAATGATGTAGTTTGAACTCTTTTCCATGACATGAGACCATTTACTCAAAAAGTACTTTTCATGCTGCATTCTCGTGAAACCGGGCAGACCGACGACAGCCGATGAATGTAAAGTTATCACCAGCCTCTATGTGAAGATGTGGTCCGTCAGATACAGTGACATCGGTCCACATCTGATATGTTGTCATGGCGATGTCGTATTGTTTTCCCTGACGCATGTTTTACCATCTTTCGCTCGGCTTCATTGATTAAAATGACATCTGGTTTGTTACCAACGGCCGTCTGCCCGACTGCACGTGAACCCAGCATCAGTGAGACGCTGGTTTCTCCCCACTGCAATTCGGTGACTTTTCAAAGGCATTACCTCGAACTGAGCTGAAAACTCCGGTGTGTCCGGTGAGTTTCTGTGTTTTCCTACTGTCACGCTTCTCCTGAACGCAAAAACATGGCGATGCGACATGGCAGCCCCCACCGAGCCGACCCGCTCGATGTGTAAATGAATGATACGGACAGCAAATTTAGAACTTAGTGGAACACTTCAGTTTGTTGATGGGAGTGATTACCGATTAATGAAAAAACACTTTTGAACCAATTAATCAGTTTTTGTGAATAAATAACAGGTGAACTTACACAATATCCCTTTAAATACCCCAGCGCTCTAATAATCCTGCATCCAAAATTTTTTATTTTGCATTAATCACATTTAATTTAACCCCATTTTCAGTTTTTGGAAGTTGGAGCACCGTGTATGGAGTGGAATTTAAAGGGTTAAAATATTACAACTCATAAATTTTTTGATATTGATGGTTAGGCCAGAAGGCTGTGACGACAGCCATTAAAGAAAATGGCAACTTTTCATTTTTAGATAACATTTACAGGCCATTAACAGACATTGGCCAGTGTGTGCCCTTAAAAAGCTTAACGTAACTTTTTCTTGGTATGAGGGTTCAATCAGTACAATACCGCCTCCAATGCAGCAGGGGTCGCCACTGCTTTGTACAACACCATTTTTCAGCTCTGAAAGCAGTTCAAAAGTCCCGCCTCTTCTTACATCAGCAAGATGGAATCTGTTCAGCGCGAGTAGTGTGCTTCATTGGCCCTGTCCCAATATCCACCCTAAACCCTACACCCTTGTATGAAGTGTGCACTTGGCAGAAGTGCACATTAAGTGTTGGAGTGTGCAGGTTGCAAGTGCGGGAAAAAGGCAGAATTGACCTATGGCTAAGCCACGCCCCCTCCACTCACTCGGACAAACAACATTCAGTGCCAGGCGCTATGTGACATCTCGGGAGATGACAGCTGTCAACACGGACAGCAGACGCGTGATCAGACAGAGAGACCATGTCGAGATAAGTTAAAAAACATAAAAACAAAACAAACAAACCAAAAAAATTGTGCACGTCTTAAACTGGGAGTCGAAATTAAGCCTGTGAAGTCTCTGAATGTGACTCGTGTCGCTCCCTCAGTTTCTTGCACAAACTCCTGTACCGCTGCTGTTGTTGTGCCAAAAAGTGATCGTCTGACAAAAACTGATCAAACAGCCATGGAAGCGGAGCAGTCTGGCTGCAGCTTGGAAGCCAGAGGCGTGTCATTATCGACTCTCGTGCAGAACAGTGTCCGCCTTAATGCAGCTCGTGGTCGGCCTGAGTGTTGCAAGTCACACCGCGTCTCCTGCTGTGGCAAAAGCCAGCAGAGGCCCAGCTTTTTGGATGCCTGTAATAGTGTCTGAGCCCCGTACATGAATCCATGCTCATTCAAGGCACAAAGGTATGGTCAACAGGCTCCCTGTGTTGAAAATGCCCGTATAAGCGTTTCTCGCCGAGATATTGCGATTGGGGGATTTTCGCTGCTGCGCTCCAGCGAAGGCTCGGAGCTGCTTCCAACCCTCGTGGCCTTCATATTTTTTGGCACTAGCTACCATCTACACTTGAAATTTCACCGATCGGATGTTCAAAAATAAAGTTATGAGCTCTGCTTTTTCACCGGCTCTCGCGCAGAACAGTGTCTTGCCTTAATGCTGCTCGTAGTCGGCCTGAGTGTTGCAAGTACCCCATGCACACCGTTTGACCATTTTAAACTAAAAAGAACACATAAAAACAAACAATAACGGACTAACTTCAATGCATTTCAATGGACGTTCAAGCTGAGAATGTCCGAGTGTATGGGATAACTGTGCACACTGTGATTGGCTCATCGCGTGTGGGGGCGTGGTTTAGCCATAGGTCAATTGGGACAGTGATAGTTCCTCCATTTTGCACCACGTCATTTCATGTCATTGCTGCCAAACTCAGGTTCATCTCTGTTCCTGGTGAAGAGACGTCATTTTCAAACATAAACTGAATAAAGTTAATTTCATCTGTTCTTGTAAAATAGATGTTATGAAATCCACACATTTGATTAATAAATAAATCAATTACTGAACTAATTTATGTAAGATGGCTGTAGAATTTCACCAGTCTAGGGTTAAATAACTGCTACATTCTAAACAAATATATAATAATGATTAAATTATCGCTCTGTGACTGTTTTCGTTAGCATTGAATCTCCATAAATGTCCACATGTCCATAAAAACATGTATAAGTTCTTTGAGTTACATTGGGAACTGAGACCTGTATTAATCACATGAGTTGTAAGGCTCATGGAAGTACGGCTACATAATTATTCTATTCTTAATTTCACTGTAAATAGATGCTTTGGTATTGTATACTTATTTAGTTTTTGCTTTTTTTCTTTTAAATGTTTGCTAATTATTGTATTTTAATATAGTTAACGTGTGTTTTTGTTGATTGTATGTTCAAAATTTATGTTGATCTGGACCTCAGGAAGAATAGTCTTCACTGGTGATGACTAATGGGGATCCATAATAAACTAAACAGGTTGATCCCTTGTTAAAGACGCTGCGTCTCGACTGGACTTGCCTATGTAAATAAAGTTTTTAAATAAAAAAAAAATATTTAGCTACTTTTATCAGTAAGGTGATAACTTTCAGTATTCAAATGCTTTGAATTTTAATATTCAAAGTATATTTCGAAGCAACATGGCCAACTTCAGTAATTACTTCACCTACAGCATAAAAGATTAAATATTTTGTATGTTTACATCTGAAATGGCTTTTTTTCACCACATGCAGGCGCTCATTCACCAAACATGGACATGTTCCGCCTTTATGTTTCAAAGCGTCACATGCAGCAATGAATTATGGGCAGTATGCTTCGGCAAAGTCTGCATAGATGCAGACTTCATTGAAGTGTGGATTGAGGGCGCAAAAGGGGCGTGACAGACTTCCGCCCTTGAGCAGCCCTGGAGAATTGGGACACACTACGCACTTCAACCCCTCAACGGGAGTACGCATTCTAGGGGCGCAAGGGTGGAAGTGCGGGTATTGGGACAGGGCCATTCTGCACTGATTTTTTTGGGCGTGGTTAGGGCAACATCCTGGTACTTTCAGTGCACTGCATTTTTGGCTTAAATGACACCATTTGTGCACTACACACTCAAAAACAGTGAAGTGCTCAAGCGCGCGGTTTGGGACAGACCTTCAGTGTTACGCCGGCCATACCCTGATTTGATTAAACTGGGTGCCTGCATGTTGAAGGTTAAGTGGATTGGAGCTTAGATCCCATTGAAATAATAAAGAGGCGTATAGTTTTTCAATTGTTAAATGCATGATTATACCTGTTGGCACATGAATAAGTTTAATCAGTTTGCGCTGATAGAATGCCTCGATAGATGGTATATATGAGTTTTGTAACATGAAAAACTGGATTTTTTTTGGAAATGGAGACTAGAACAAAAGTAAAAGCTACTGTGAGGCATTAGGAACATGATACTCTCCCTTATCAGTGGGTTTTAATTCCAGGGGGCAGGATTCTGGGGGTTTGCTTCAGACAGACTGCATACCATTTCCATTTGTCTGGAAGTCAGACAACTTAGACATTCTCAGCAGAATTTTCCCAAATGTTAACTGGTGGATGTCCTGACATGTGCTCATGTTAAAGTAGGTGGTGTGGCAAGGTACACAATGAGGACCCGGGCAGGATTCAATCCCCAGACTTCTGGGTGAAAGTCATGCACGCTGATCATTCAGCCAAAAGGACATCCCCTGTGGTGAAGTAGCCAGCGCGCATTATCTATCGGAGGCATAGTAAAAGGACCCCTGACTGTCACAGAGGTATAATAGTACCTGGTGGAAATTCCGTTCCCTTGGTTGCATGCTTTATTGTGTATTCCTGTGACATCTACACTGTGGCTCAGCCAGGGGACTCGACGTCCTCCCTCGGCTGTGCCTCCGTGGACCCAGTCCTCTCAGCTCTCTCCTCAGTCCTCCCTCCTGTTGTCCGCACACTGGCTTTTATCCTCCTGCATCCAATTAAGCCAGGGGAGGAGTCCTTCTCCCCAGGCGCTGCCAATCAGTTTGTTAAAAGCTCCCACTAGCTTGGGAATAAAACCAAAGTTAAAACCACACTAAAACCATAAAAAGCATGCTAAAAACCAAGCTAGTGGGCAGAGTCCAGTCTCTGGCAGCACCCGGTTGTTTACCCTGTGACATCATCTCCAACTACTCATCGAGGCTCAGGCCACACAACAATTCAAAATTCACTACAAAGTTTATACCCTGTTCCATTTGTCCAATGAACTCGGTTTTCAAGTCGGTTTCTGGAGTTATGAAGTTGCAAATAGAACGCTCCCGAAGTCGTAAATACAGGTCGTTAACTCGTAGAGGGTCAGAGGAATTTTCACTTAAACAGCGGTTAAAACATTCATAGACTACAATAAAAAAAGATGAACCATGAATGAACTTACATTCTCCGCTTTCTATCATCTTCTTCCATATTTTGCTGATGAACCACAAACTTTGATTGTAGCTCTCTGTACTCTTTAAGAGCTAGTGCAACGGCAACTTTCCTGGAGGCATCCATCTTTTCTCCAACCAGTGGTGTTGTGTACAAACCCGCTGCAACTGGTTTTCCAACACGGGTGTGACGCCACTCCCGAGTTGCAAGTCGCGCTTTTTAAAGGTGCCATGACATCAAATTTCACTTTTCTGGGGTTTTGGGTGTATGATATGATCTGTTGTGCACTGATGAGGCCATGTGAATGTCCAGAGTGAGAATCAAAGTTCCTGTTTATGGTCTGTCAGCTTTGTCTCTCTGTTCAGAAACAGTTGAATCAGACAGCAGGCTATCATTCTACGTAGTTCTATCATTCTACGTAATTTAATTGCTCCAATAAGAGCACACTATCAAGTGAACAGCCTTTAAGCTGGACGGCAACATGGAAATGTAAAATGTCAGATTGAGTGTTCACCAAAATTTACTGTGTTTTTGTTGTTGTTTTGGAATAAAATCCAGAGTTTCCTGTGCCGTGAAAGCACGTCATTCCTTCTCTGCTCTCTCTGTGTCCGGTGGTCCACCATGATACAAACACACTGCAGTCAGGGGTACTGGGTCATCCCGAAATCTCTGTTTCCACTTAAAAGAAGAAAAACAAGTGTAAGATTGGCTTTAAATTAGTTTACTTTCACATTTACAAATGATGCCAACCGAACCAAAAATCTAAAGCACAAATGGAAAGATATTCCATGTTTTGTTTTGTTTGTTTGTTTTTTTCCATTACTAAGATAGTTAAAAACAACAGTTTCGTGGTCAGAATCCAATAAAATTAAATCAGTGTAAAATAAAATAAAATAAAATGAAAAGCATAACGTGTTTGGATTATTTATTTATTTCAGATTACTTTTAAATTACTATGTTGTATCCTTGAGCACCACAGTGATTCAGCTTGAAAAGGCTCTTTTCTTTCAACAGACTAACATGAAACAAAATGTGTCAAAGTGGAAAATACAGATGCATGTTAGTTCTGCAATTTACAGTGCTTTAATTTTTTTCTTTTCTTTTCTTTTCTTTTTTTAGTTGAATGAACATTCAGTGTCCTTACTAGTTATATTACTGTGTGACTGCATTTGTCATTTTCAAATTGATGACTTTTAGGTAAATTATGCAGTGTTTTGGAGGTTGTAGTGTAATATACACCAAAGCTTCCCAATGTGTTCATCCGTGTTTTTAAAAGCACATTCCTTGTTTTATGACAGTGGACAAGCACTAAGGTAAGTGTTTAAGGAATTGTGAAAGAAAACAAACAAACAAACAACAACATGGATATTTGCTTACACAAATGGTAAAAGTAAAAGGCTACTTATTTATTTATGCAATGCATGCCTCGTCAAACTGTAAAAATTGAGCTTACCTTACTCTGAATCTGTTTCATTAGTGCTGTGATGAAAGTGTTACTGCCACGACTCCGTGGCTCTTTTCCAGAAATTAATTAATTAATTTTAACATAGATTAAACATTAAAATCAATTGAATTATTTATTTTACACCTGCTGCTTGAAACTAGAGATGGAATATCTGACTATCAAAGTTTGTTCTGGTTTTATTCACGTTTAATTTAACTGCTTTATTGCAAAGTAAAAAGACTTTCCATAGCACAACTTGCTAACTCATCTTAAATGTTGCTTGAGCTCCATCTGTTTACACACCACTGGGGGGTGTCAATTGCATGCGTGTGCATGTGTGTCTCTGTGTGGATGTGCGCCTCTTTGTGCACCACAGATCTTCCAACAAGCTCATCTGGTGGCAATGTGTCAGTGCCATTGACCCCTGTGTTCCCCATCTGGTTGGTACACACACTCAGCCAGCAGTGACAGCTGTTCAATCAGGGGACCATCATGCACAACTGACACACAAACATCCCCAGATACACACACACACAAAGTCAGTGAAAATGGATTCTGCAACTTTTACAAGATTTCATGTTTGAATCAGTCTTATGCTGGATTAATATTCACGTGGGGTCTGCGTAGCTGACAGAAGCAGTGTGTATTTTCACTGGAGCGTAGGGTTACCGCATCATGCTGCAGTTTCTTTTCCAGATCTGCAGGCAACAGTAGGGCTAACAGTAGGGCTATTATCGACCGGGAAACTCCACAGACCAGTTTTTTTTTTTTTCTTTTTCACCCTGATGGTTTGCTTCAGCTCCAACAAATTTTTCCTCTTTTAGAGCAACAACAGCAGCTGACATGCATTCATTCATTCATTTGGCTACAAAACCCAAGCATCTGAAGGCATATAACCACACTGACCAATCACAAGGGAGTACTTCCACATCTCTGTGTTCGCATAGCCGGGATGCACATCGGGTCTAAAGAGGTGCGCGTCCGGCCTCCAGGGACCTACATGGAGCCCACAATGGCTGCATCAATGCTGACGACACGCCAATATAAATCCAGCTTTAGTCGTTTGCACGCGTTCAAACACGTGATGGCTGCCGGTCCATCAGAGAATAGACTTTAAAGTTCTGCTGCTGGTCTATAAAGCTCTGAATGGTTTAAGCCCAAAATACATCAGTGACCACTTGACCCAGTATGAACCTACTAGACCCATCAGGTTATCTGGATTTGGTCTTTTATCAGTTCCCAGAGTCAGAACCAGACATGGAGAAGCTGCGTTCAGCTTCTTTGCTCCACATGTCTGGAACAAACTCCCAGAAAGTCTCTGATCAGC
Source organism: Atherinomorus stipes (assembly GCA_023101725.1). Classification (NCBI taxonomy): domain Eukaryota; kingdom Metazoa; phylum Chordata; class Actinopteri; order Atheriniformes; family Atherinidae; genus Atherinomorus; species Atherinomorus stipes. The sequence goes on from JALJCO010010818.1 coordinate 387,305, forward strand.
TAAAACACTTAGTTTATTTAAATCCAGGTTAAAGACCCACCTGTTCTCAACTGCATTTACATAGATTTTATTCAAAAGTTCAAATTTGCACGGCTCTATGCTCTCTCTTGATTTTTTTTAAATGATTTTGATTCTAAATCATGCTTCTACTTTTTTTTAAATAAATAAACTTGCCTTGTCTTACATGGCACGGAGAAGGTTTGTTGACATCACACTCTCCATCTCTGTTCCACAGCACATGTGATGACTTAACCAGCATTCCAACCCTGGAAAGTGCCATCACCACTGGGTCATGCTTGCAGCAACTAAAAGAGAAACATGCTTATAAATACATAAAGGCACAAGAATAAAGAATAAAATGTACACAAATAAAATGTAGTAGTAGTAGCCTCGCTGTTAAAGCTGCCTCGGGGCAATCGACAGAAAAAAATGCTAATTTAAAGAGCAACTGGCAGGTTAAGATCTCGATTAAAGATTTGCATGAAGCATTTTTGATTTGCTTGAAGCAGTTTTTTTTTTTACCCACAAAGATGCTGAAGCTGCTGTAGAACAAGTGTCACCAGGAGAGAAAGGCAGGGCTCTTCTTGTAAGGAAACATGTGGGCACAATGTCCAGAGTGACTTGAGTGACATATTCACCATGTTGATGTTGCTGAAGCTTCAGATAAAATCTGCCGGCGTCTGACATAAACTGACAGCCGCTGGCTTTTAGACTACTTTACCTTAAAGGCTGAATATGGAATACGGACAGAACAGCGACATCACGTGTGTCTAGGTTGTAGTTGCAACAACAGAAAAACAACTCCAGCCGCTAGATTGCCAGGCTCGCTGCCGATATGGCAAGTGACCAACAGCCTGCAGCATGTCCAACAAAAAACACAGAATTTATAACTGACAGCTAATGTTAGCCATGCTAGCCACGGAGCTAGCTTACCAATCCAGGAAAAAAGTCACCATTTTTGTGTTTTGATGCCGTGGAAAACATTTATGTGGGTCCATCTAGTGTAGTCTTCACCTAAATTTACTCCAGTTTTTGATCTTTTCAGGTCACTCCTCCTCTGAGATGGATACTAATATCTCCTGGGCTCTGAAGCAGCTGCTTGACTTGACGACTCCACTGTTTACCCTGTGAGAGCCCAACTGTGCCCAAAATACTGTTGCCACAAAGAGATCATATTTGGCTTAAAGTTTAACTGTGGTTATCTTTATGCGCACTGATGTTTTGAGACCTCCCACTTTGCAAAGTCAGCATTGCAGATAGCCTTAGGACAAACTTAAAGATAATCACAAAACACCATAAGAATTAAGCTATGAACCCAGAAACCTTCAGAGAGCTGTTCAATCTCAGCATCATGTTGTCAATTTAATTATTAAATACAGAATTTCTGTGTTGGAGCAGAGAGAACCCAGATCAGGGACAAAAGCCCTCATGAGAATCATCTTTTTCTCCCTGTTCCACATACACACTCATTCCATATGTGTGAACCCCTTACACCTGACCAATAAAATATAGAAACCCCCTCAGGGCAGAAAAACTTGAAATATTCATTGCATTGACAGGACTGTGTCTGGCTTTGAAGATATTTTGTTGTTGTTGTTTCTTCTTGCCATGTTTATGTGTGTATAGGACAATTAAAAGAAGATTTCCTTTCACCTTGTTCCCAACCCTAAAAAGTTGTGAGAAACCAGTTGATTTAAAAACATGTTATTTGGTCTCACACATTTTTTATGACTTTTGTGGTGTTTTTTTTTTAAATGTGAAAACACTTTCATGTTTACTTTGATTTAACCTTCAGTTTACCTTAGCTTTCTGAGACGGAAGCGCGTTTGTCTCTTTAAGTGCTGTAAACAACAAAAAAGGGAAGTAAAGGTTTAAATTCAGTTGTTGCTGTAATAAAATAGGTTTTTTTGTTTTGTTTTTTTTTCTAAAGTTTACTATTTTTGGTTTGTGGTGTGATGTTTAGAAATTTGCCTGCAGCCTGATTTTTCTTAAAGTCAGAACATGACACAGTATCTTGTGTAAAAAAGGCAAGACACTCACTCATTCAAATGCGCCAGCATTTAAAGTAGAATGGAAACATTTGCAAAAGATCCTTTATTTGTTAAATCCCTTTAGATAAAGCATCTCATCTTTGAAGGGGTCCAAACTTACAGAATAGGAACTCAACACTACACTCACAATACAGAACTGTGGCAAGGTACACAAGGAGGGCCCAAGCGGGATTTGATCCCCAGACTCCCAAGTAAGAGTCATGTGTGCTTACCAGCCAAAAGACTATTTTTGTGGCCAAGTAGCCAGGGCGCATGATCAATCGGAAGCATAGTGAAAGGACCCAACGCTGTCACAGAACAAACAAAACAAAAACATAACATTAAAGCAACATTATAAAAGATAAGTAAAACCACAGTTATCAACATTAGCATTATGCAACTGTAAGAAGGCCACAATGGGTCAAAACTAACAGTGAGACAACAGCATATAAAATCACCAATCGGAAAGGATACACAGCACCAGGGAAAAGATAAGCAGGCTAAGTTTGCTAAAAAATACCAAAAGAAGAACTAGATCTAATACTAGCATGCACTCTAAGAAATTAGATGTTGTATTTACTTAACCCAGTTATGTCAACCGGTCCCACACAACTGAGTTAGTCTGAAGTAAAATGCAGGATGCCTTTAATTCGGACAATAAGTTTTAAGTAAATCTGATTAAAGTAGGATAATTAAATACAAAATAAATGAGTTATGTTGTAGTAGCTAAACATCATAATGTTGATCCAACAGACATGTTGATTTAAATTGACTAACTTGAGTAAACTTAACTTAACCAAAACATGCTCAACCAACACAGTAAAGTTAAGTTGCCACACAGCTTTTTATAGCTTTTGTTTAATGAACCAATACAGATTTTGGTGGGTTTACTGAAATTAATCTTGTTCTTTCAATGTGATTTTATTTCGTTAGAAGGACATTACCACAATATTTATTACTCAAATTATTGAGATTAAGGGATACTGATAAAATCAGTTATTCAGGTGCGTTTACTGGTAGAAATATTTGTAAGTTGTGCACCACCGCTGCAAAAGTACCTCAAGCTTTCCATTGCAGCAGGTTCTATGTGGAATTAGAGTATCTTTTCCTGAAGAAAACCTTAATCATATTACATATGCACTAAACTTACGGTGTGAATTGGAAGAGCAGGAGCCACAAAGCATGATGGGAAATATTTAAATGAACCCACCACAGGACCAATGCTGCATTCCATTTGAACTCGGAAGTCGGAAATTCCCAGTTCCGAGTAGGAAGTTTCAACTGTAACGCCCCCCTGAAGTCGGTTTTCCCACTCGGAAAGTCGGACAACTCTCACAGCTCCGAGTTCAGATTTAAAGATGGCCGCGCCCTGTGTTAGCAGTTTTAGAAGCTTCTGTAATGTTACATTTATTTACACTTCTTACTTATATTTTGTTGCATAAATCAATCGTACACGTAGTATTGGTTTATACAGATGTAGGGGGAAGCTGCTGTAGTGTAATTCACATTTTTCATGTCGTATATGTGAACTACAACACCAGCTGTGCCAACAACGGCTAATAGCAATAGCCTTAGCAAACACGTTGTTTTGCTAGGTTGCTAACTGGTTTTCCGACCAGTGAGTTGGAACGCAAGTTGGTCGGGTGTGACGTCACCCCCCAGTTCCCACTTCCCAGTTCCGATGAAAATGGAACGCAACACAATCACATAGAGTTGTTGATTTTAAGTAGTAACATTCATTGGACTAAAGACTGCAAATCTTGTTCATCCAACTTTTCTTTGTTTTATGTTTAACCAACATTACTATGTTTTAAACCAACAAGAGATAATAATTTGGAAACATAAACACAAGTTGTTCATGTTAAATGAACAAATTTCTATTGAATCAACCAAACAACAGTCTGGACTGTGAAAATACTCAGTCCTGTTACGTTGGATAAACTCAAGCAGCTTTTGTCACTTTAACAAGTCTTAAATTTAAGTTCAACTTACTTCAGTAGGCTACATTGAAAAAGGTAAAATAGGTACTTTAATTAATTTGAGCATAGCTGCATTTATTAAGTTCAACTGTGACTTGTCACAGGGTCTTTTTGTAGTGTTTTTGTTTGCAGTGTTTTTATATATGAGTGCATGTTTGTGTTCTGCATGGTTTGGTTTTTAGTTCTGCGGTTATTAGGGGACATTGGTTGCAGGTGTGGGAAAAGGAGTGACGGCCGCAACAACCAATGGTTCCTGGAGGCTGCAGCAAGTGGGGCGGGGCTATTCCTTTTTCCTGCAATCCAGCTTGAACAGGGACAGAGCACGGACAAACGGGAAGAACGGCGGCGAGCCAGGTGGCTGGAGACGCAGACGGCGGTGACGACAGTGGCAGCGGCGAGGAAGGGGCGCATAGAGCGAGTGACAGCCACCTGCGGGGTGAAAGGCGTCAGATCGTAAGGGCAGAGTTGGGAGCTCTGCCCGCTTGTGTGAGTACCGCTGCACGTCACACCGCGTCTGAGCGTAGCGACCGGAGACTGCCGCTACCTGTGTTACAGGGCCGCCTGAAGGGGACGCCAGGAGCCAGACCGACCGAGCCGCCGGTACGCGGTGGACAATTGGAGCTGACCGTCCCCCCGATGGACTGCTGCCGTTCAGTGCGATCTTTTTAAAGCAGACAAGGATCCTCTACCTCCGGACTTTTTTGGACTGCGGAGGTTTTTCCCTTAAGGATCTTTTTATTCCTTTTTTTAAAAAAACCTTTTTGTAATAAATTCTTTTATGAACTTAATGGTCTGACTAGCATCCTCCTCAGTAAACTTGAGTGCTCTCACCTGGTCTTCACGTTGGATATTTATCCAGCTCACATAATTTGGCGCTGCAAGTAGGGTCCGGGTCTCGAGCACAATTGTTTACCAAAGAGGAACTAGCCATGATGATGCCTGTGTATCCTGGTGCCCCTTGGCTCCCAAAGTTTAAAGGGCCAGGGGATGAACTGAATTTTAGTGACTGGAAGGAACAAATTGAAGGGTTGTTGGGTTCACAGGAGCTAACAGAGCCTAAAAAAATTGCTATTGTGTTAGGAGCATTAGCTGGAGAGGCTAGACGGCAGATTAATGTGCTAGAGGACACTGAAAAGAACACAGTAGGTAAAATATTTGATTTTCTAACTACCCTGTATGGGGATCAAACCCCAGCCCCTGTTTTAAGGTCACAATTTTTCAGCTGCGTCCAGAAACAGAGTGAAACTGTCCAGTCTTTTATTCTGCGGCTCCGTGAGTTTTATTGCAGGCTACGGCGGCTCGACCCTGGCAACTCCCCTTCTGAAGCAGCTTTGAGAGACCAGTTGCTTTTGGGGCTGCGTGAAGGATCACTGGCTCAGGCCCTAAAGGTGTATGCTCGCCGCCATCCAAATGAGGACTTTGCGGCACTGCGGCAGGAGGCGCTGCATCTGGACTCTGAATATGGTAGCTCAACCACCGAGGTAATATGCTCAACTGTCAATAATAAACCTGGCATTCCAGAGAGGCCACAGTCTGACTGGAAGGAGACCCTCAGGCGTGACATTATGGAAGAGGTGAGGGCTGAGATGAAAGGCCTGGCCCAGGAACTGATAAGGGAGCTTAAACCTCACCCGCCACCGGTTGCGATCCCCACAGAGCAGCCGGTAACTTCCAGGACTCACCGCCGGCCAGTCGCCAACAGCCAACGTGACGAACGAGGTAGGCCCATCTGTTGGCAGTGTAACAGAGCAGGACATATAGCCAGATATTGTCGGACGCAACCTGCCACCAGTCCCCCAGGACCAGCTTTAAACTAGCTGTCCCTGTCGCTGAGGTCCGTGAGGCAGGGGTTGTTGAGCCACCAGCACCAACGAGGACCACAGAAGCATTTATAGGCCAGTGCCCCAAAATGAAAATCACAGCTGAAGGAATTGACCTAGAAGGGCTGCTGGACACAGGGTCACAAGTAACCTTGATGGCTGAGAGCACGTTCAATGAACATTTTAGCCAAGCTAAGCTTGGCAGGACACCTGTAGTCTTTAAGTTAAAAGCAGCTAATGGTCTGGAAATCCCATATATCGGCTATGCCATGCTGGACCTGGAAGTTGAAGGGATACCGATCCCTGGCCGGGGAGTTGTGATTGTGAAAGACTCAGATTGCACACAGCCCCTCATTGTTGGGATGAATGTTGTAATGGCCTGTTGGGATGTTTTTTTTAAACTGCCTGAAAAGTCTGCCCTCCCTCCACAGAAATTTCAAAAACCATGGAGAGATGCTTTTGCAACCTGCCGCCGCATTGAAGCTACAGCAGCTGGTGATGGATTTCTGGGACACGTGCGACTGGCAAGTGGACAGCCTGTGACTGTCCCTCCAAGGAGTGAGATGCTCGTGTGGGCCCGGACCCGAATGGGCCATAGTGGTGCTGACTACTGTGCCCTGGTTGAGGCCCTGCCAGATGCAGGTGAAGTGGGAGTGGCCAGAACCATTGGCGTGGTAAGAAATGGGAGAATTCCAGTGCGCCTCTGTAACCCACACCCCTACAGCTTGACGGTGGGCCGCTACCAGAAGCTTGGTCGTCTCTATCAGATGGACTCGACTGACGTGCATGGTCCAGATGATGTGAGCCTCTGTCTGGAGGAAGATGGAGTGGTTGAAGTCGCCCTGGTACACACCACGGCTGACCCTGGACAACTTGGCCTGTTGGAGGTGAGCGATTTGGCTAATCAATCCAACATGTCTGAACACCAACGAGAAGAGCTCCGTGCTCTACTGCAAAAATGGGAGAAGGTGTTTGCAAAACATGATGAGGATTTTGGTCGAACAAACGCAGTGCAGCATCGCATCCACACCGGTGACTCTATACCCATCCGTGAGAGATTTAGGACGCTTCCACCATCCCTCTATAAGGAGATGAAGTCTCTGCTGGCAGGTATGTTGGAGAAGGGGGTGATTAAAGAAAGCAGTAGCCCATGGGCAGCACCCATAGTCCTGGTGAGGAAAAAGGATGGGACTTTACGTTTCTGTGTTGATTACAGAAAACTTAATGCAGTGACTCATAAAGACGCTTTCCCCCTACCAAGGATAGAGGAGACTCTCACCAGCTTAAGTCGAGCAGAGTGGTTTTCTACTCTCGACCTGGCCAGCGGCTACTGGCAGGTCGAGATGTATCCACAGGATCAGGAGAAAACTGCCTTCACCACCCCACTAGGCTTGTTCGAGTTTGAGCGCATGCCGTTTGGGCTCTGTAATGCCCCGGCGACATTTCAGCGGCTCATGCAACAGTGTTTGAGTGGTCAAATAGCAGAGTCATTGCTTGTCTATTTGGATGACATAATTGTCTATTCCCCTGACTTCTCCTCCCACCTACAGCATCTGGACGAGGTTTTTGGCCGGTTGTGGCGACATGGACTGAAACTGCGGCCCGATAAATGCAAGCTCCTGCAGACTGAAGTGAAGTTTCTGGGACATGTTGTCGACCGTCGAGGAGTAAGACCAGACCCTGAAAAAATAAACTCTGTTGTGGACTGGCCTGTGCCTTCCACAGTTAAACAAGTGAGGGCCTTTCTGGGATTAGCTGGTTACTACAGGAGATTTGTGTCTGGGTTTGCCAAGATTGCCCGCCCCCTGAACTCTCTGTTGGTTGGCATCCCGGCTGACAAAAGATCACAAGCACGTCAGATTGATTGGACTCCCGAATGCCAGACTTCTTTTGACGCGCTTAAAGCTGCACTAACACAGGCCCCTATCCTAGCTTACGCTAATTTTGATGAACCATTTATTGTGTACACTGATGCAAGCCATCATGGACTTGGAGCTGTTCTAGCACAAGTGCAGAACGGGAGGGAGCATGTAATAGCTTATGCAAGCCGGAGTTTACAACCTTCTGAGCGAAACGATGCCAACTATAGCTCATTCAAATTGGAACTTTTGGCGCTTAAATGGGCTATAACAGAAAAGTTCAAGGACTATTTGACAGGGGCACAATTTACTGTGTTTACTGACAATAACCCTCTAGCTCACCTACAGACAGCAAGGCTTGGAGCAGTGGAACAGCGCTGGATCGCCCAACTAGCATCTTTCAACTATAACATCAAGTATCGGCCAGGTAAAAGCAATATCAATGCTGATGTTCTCTCCAGATTTCCCATTCCCACAGACTGTTCAACTTACGCAGAGCATCCAGCTGCAACTTTCACTGCAGCTGTGGAGTTGGCCCCAGTGGGGAATGAATGGGGGGAGGCCCAGGCTACAGACCCAGACATACAAATTGTGAAGAGCTATGTGGAGAAGGGAAGGATGCCCGATAAGCCGGAGCGTCAAGCCTTGTCAGGTGGAGCACAGAGGCTCTTGAAAGAATGGAAAAGGCTTCAGGTGGGAAATGATATCTTGTGCCGCAGAGTTACTGACCAGAAGACTCATGAGATTCTCCACCAGACAGTTTGCCCGAGTTCCAGACGTAAGGAGGTTTGGAAAAGGGTGCATGAAGCTGTGGCCCATGCTGGTGTTGATAAAACCCTTTACAGCCTTAGACAGCATTTTTATTGGCCTGGCATGGAAGGGGAGGTCCGTCAGTTACACCAGGGTTGTGTTTCCTGTAGCCTGCAGAAGAGTAGAGTAGAGCCTAAGGCCCCTCTGAACCCCGTACCGGTCTCTTACCCCCTCGAGGTTGTTGCTTTAGACTTTTTGTCCCTTGGTCGCCCTAACGATGCTTACCAAAACATTTTGGTAGCCACTGATCAGTTTACACGTTTTGCGTGGGCCATACCTACACGTGATCAAACGGCACAAACTACAGTTAAAGCCATTTGGTCAAACATCATCCAGAATTTTGGCTGTCCCGCTCGCTTGCACTCAGACCGTGGAGCAAATTTTGAGTCTTCTTTAATGAGGGGACTGTGTGACACTTATGGTGTTGCTAAAAGTCGCACCACACCATATCACCCAGCTGGCAATGGTAGTGCTGAACGGTTTAATCAGACTCTGCTAAAAATGCTGCGTTCACTAGAAGAGGAGAAACAGAACCACTGGCCACAATATTTGCCTGAGCTTGTGCACGCTTACAATAATACAGTACACTCAGTTACTGGTTATGCTCCATCCTTTTTAATGTTTGGTCGTCATTTGCGCCTCCCTGTTAATGTAGGGCTGGCTGTGGATCCCCAACAACCCAGTCATAGTATAGAGGGATGGGTCCAGGACCACCAGCAGAAAATGGTTGTAGCCTATCGCATTGCTCGTGAGAAAATGGGGACTGCTGCTTTGCAGCAAAAGAGACAATATGACCGGTCTGCAAGAGCCTTGCCTTTTTTGCCTGGGGAGCGGGTACTGGTGCGTTTTAGAAATAGGCAAGGTAGAGGCAAACTGGCACCTTGGTGGTCTTCAGAACCCTATGTCATTATAGAGACAGTAGGAGAGGCTGGACTGGTTTATCGAGTCCGCCCCGAGCGGGGGGGACGTGAGCAGACCTTGCACAGGAACTCTTTGAAACCATGCACTTTACCTCCTGTAGTCCCACAGCTGGCTGGGAGTCCTCCCCAGGAACGGGGACCGGTATTACCGGTGTTTTATGGATTTTCACCTGTAGCACCTGCTCAGGACACTATAGACTCTGTCCCAAGAAGATCAGCCCGATCCAACCTCGGGCAGCCTCCTGTACGGTACAGGAATTGAACTCTTTAGCAGGGACTGCTAACCTTAAATGTGGGGGAAAATGTGACTTGTCACAGGGTCTTTTTGTAGTGTTTTTGTTTGCAGTGTTTTTATATATGAGTGCATGTTTGTGTTCTGCATGGTTTGGTTTTTAGTTCTGCGGTTATTAGGGGACATTGGTTGCAGGTGTGAGAAAAGGAGTGACGGCCGCAACAACCAATGGTTCCTGGAGGCTGCAGCAAGTGGGGCGGGGCTATTCCTTTTTCCTGCAATCCAGCTTGAACAGGGGGACAGCACGGACAAACGGGAAGAACGGCGGCGAGCCAGGTGGCTGGAGACGCAGACGGCGGTGACGACAGTGGCAGCGGCGAGGAAGGGGCGCATAGAGCGAGTGACAGCCACCTGCGGGGTGAAAGGCGTCAGATCGTAAGGGCAGAGTTGGGAGCTCTGCCCGCTTGTGTGAGTACCGCTGCACGTCACACCGCGTCTGAGCGTAGCGACCGGAGACTGCCGCTACCTGTGTTACAGGGCCGCCTGAAGGGGACGCCAGGAGCCAGACCGACCGAGCCGCCGGTACGCGGTGGACAATTGGAGCTGACCGTCCCCCCGATGGACTGCTGCCGTTCAGTGCGATCTTTTTAAAGCAGACAAGGATCCTCTACCTCCGGACTTTTTTGGACTGCGGAGGTTTTTCCCTTTAAGGATCTTTTTATTCCTTTTTTTTTTAAAAAAAAAACCTTTTTGTAATAAATTCTTTTATGAACTTAATGGTCTGACTAGCATCCTCCTCAGTAAACTTGAGTGCTCTCACCTGGTCTTCACGTTGGATATTTATCCAGCTCACACAACTACTCACAAAATTTACTTTTTTGAGTGTGTTCAATACATCAGTGAAGGAATCGTTTAAATATCAACCCTTTTTGACTCTATTTGTAACTAAGATTTCCTGCTACTTCAGTTTGGTCAAGGATTTTAAAGTCTAAGCAAAGCAGTTTGTTTGCTGGAAAATATAGTGATAAGAGCATAAAATCAGTCTGCATTAAAGCAATGTGAGATAGCGAAGGTCAGTTAATTACCTGTTGCCACGAAATGTAGTTCATAACTTTGCTTTTATTGGTTCACAGGTTAATATTTGGTTCATTTAAATTCAGTTCATCAATTCATTTAACCTTTGCTGTATTTAATTTCTGCTTTTCATTTTCACTTCTGAATATGAAAGGAAAAAAGGCCTGCAAATACCTTCAAGCATTTTCCTTTCAGAACCTTTGAAGTGACTTTTTCTGACAGACTATGATAAAGATGAAAATGTAGTTGATTTTATTATCAAAAAGTGCTTTAAGTCACAGTTAGTCAAATTAAGTAACTTTTAATCCACTTTAAAGACACACAACGTAACTTTCAGACATCAAAAATATGCGGTTCTGACTTGTTTTGATGGGACACCAACATTCATTATGCGCATTTTCAAGCTGTCACTTCCCAGAGGCGTCCCGAGGCTCAGAAACAACACTAGCCTATGCAAATTTTCCATCAGGGACAGGACCGTGACGTTGCAGCCGACTATTGTTGCGCACCATGTCACTTACTAGAAGTGTTGGGAACATTACTTTAAAAAAGTAATTAATTATAGTTACTAATTACTTCTCCAAAAAAGTAATGGCGTTAGTAACTGAGTTACAGCTTTATAAAAATAACTAATTACTTGGAAAAGTGATTTTTCCGTTACTTTTTAATGTTCCTTAAATTAATCTCAATTAATCTATTAAATTAATCTTTATATTGAATTTATATAAAAGTGAATATCAGATCTGGCTAATGAATGGAATCAATGGAAACTATACAGAATAAATTACTAACAGAAAAATCATGGACACTCAGACTGATGGATGTTGTGGCTCCGTCTCCTCCTCAGGAGAGAAGCTTCATGTGGTTATGACATGAAAAGAAACACGAACTAATCAACGTTTCTCATCATGTTCGTGTTTTTTTTTTTTTAATTATCTCTAAAGAAAACTGATGTTTGTATTGATTCCAGTTTAAAATTCTCCCCGTTGTGCGCAGATTGACTGGGGTTTGCAATGACAGTCCTTCATCATCATCATCATCATCATCATCATCATCACTGTTTTTTTTTCCGCTCCGGTCAGATAAAGACAGATCCAATGTGCAGAACTCGTGTATCTTTAGTGTTAACTATGAACTGAATCGGGGTCATGGGTGAAAGAAATAATTCAGGGAAACGTGTTACTGGAACTATGATGCTGTTTTCTTCTTAAACTGGATGTAATCGCGCTGCGTCTTTCAGGTTGGTGACGCCGTATTCCCTGTAGGTCCGCAGGTCTCACAGCAACCTTTTTACTCAACCATGAGTGTGTGGAGAGCCGCATGCCTGCAGCCCTGCAGCCACAGGTTACTGCTGAGTGTATGGGCGAGTATCTCCGGGTATTTGCGTATCACTCCGCCTCCTCTCTGCGAGAGCACCAGCACAATATAGTCCCCAAAAAAGTGAAACTTCTGTTCACTAGGAACAAAAATGAATCTCACATAACAATAGTAACGTGCTGTCAGTGAAGGCCGGTAACGGTAACGGCGTTGTGATGACAGACTTAGTAATTAGTTAGATTAACCCGTTACTTACCTAGCGGTTGGAGTTTGCTAAAGGCTATCTGTTAGCAACAAGTGCATTTCAGACAGTGAGTTATGTTTATCAGACAAGACAGCATTTAGAAAATAAATAAACTTACAGGTAATGACAAGGTTGTGGCCGCCTCCCTCACCGTTGCTGCAGAAGTTTTCTTTTAAATCCATTTGTTTGAGAACCCAGACCTGACTGCTTAGCAGTCACTCCTCCACTCGTAGTTGAATCAGACAGGGAGGAAGGGAGCGAAGCGGGGGGGGGGGGGGGGGGGGGGGGGGGGGGGGGTGTTATATAAGGTTTTAGCCAAATAAGGCTGTTTACTTGGTAGTGTGCTTTAATTGGAGCAAATGAATGACATAGAATGACAGAACTACGTAGAATGATAAGCTGCTGTCAGATTCAACTGTTTCTGAACAAAGAAACAAAGCTGACTGACCATAAACAGGAACTTTGATACTCACTCTGGACATTCACATGGCCTCATCAGTGCCCAACAGATCATATTATACCCCCAAAACCCCAGAAAAGTGGAATTTGATGTCATGGCACCTTTAAGGCGATCCTTTCCAATACCAGGTGGCAGTAATGACGAAAGCCACAGCCCCACCACCTCCAAACGACCACCGGGTGGCAGTAATGAGCAGTACTCCTCACCCCTCCCACCCTTGACACAATGCAGCAATGTTTTCTAAAAGAGTCATTCACGCAGGCACCTGTTTTTGTTACGTAGATCATCACAAGAAAGGTTTTGATCTAAAAACATGGTGAAAAATGGCAAAATTATGCCAAAATTATGCTGTTAGTTTTTTAGTCAGCTAACAGCAAATCCAAGTGTACCTTACCTTTAGCCCGCCTATTAGAGAGCTAATCTTTGTTGGCTCCTCTTATCTTCTGGCTAGCTTGGTTAGCATTTAGCCCAGACTATGTTGGTTGTTACATTTGCCCCTAGGCCTCATTTTACACACTTGTTTTTTCTGTGGGTGACGATGGTGGTAATGCCCAGCTGGCTTCACTTTGAGATCGTCGCAAACCAATGGGTGATGGGACATGCTTCTTAGCACAGCAAGATTCCTGAAGCTGCCGGAAATGCATGTATAACTCTTCTTTCTTCACACTAAGAAGAAGCTGACACAACATATCACTCATCTTCATATCAAAGTCATATTTGCTTGTTTACAGGCCAGTGGAGGGTGTTGGTTAAACACACAGAGTATACTTAATTGTGTATTAGTAACAGAATCTTTTCTCCGCTTCTTTCTGAGCTGTGATGTACAAATACCACAAGATTCCAACAGACCTTAATTGGTGCCACCTGCCAAGAGCAGCTGTGAACTCAGGCCAAATAGAGGTGCTGCTCTTTACAGATGCCAGTGACTTGCATCACCACATACACATTCACGGACAAGGGTGGCCAGTACACTGCCCACTATAGTATAAGGATGGATTTCAAGGCTTCACACAATGAATTATTTATGTTTCCAGAAGAAGACATGCAATATCTGATTGTGCTATTAAATGTGACATTTGTTATGATATCTTGAATTATTATCAGCAGGTCTGACATTCCTGCAGTGGAAATTTGGCAGGCTTATAGTTTGTTTACATGTGCTGTATGTGTAAACAAGTGGGATACCCTCAATCATTCAGTCCAGAGGCTTGAGCTGTGTGGGAGTTTTACCTGATGTGTTCTACTCAAGCTGAAGCTGCTTTGCTGAAGAAAAGAGGTGGAGGTGGAGAATTTGGCTCAGTGTTTGGTGCTTTGGAGCCATTTTTAGCCACTGTTTAGAATCTTAAAAAGAAAGAAACCTGATCATGTAGTATTTTGCTGTCTTTGCACCTGTTTCACTTCAACTCACTTCCACTGAGACCTGACTGGAAGCACTGAAAAGAAAAGACTTTTGCAGGAAAATACGAGGTTAATATTTTCTCCTCTGTAAATATTTAACACCACTTAAACTCCAAGCTTCCCACTGGGCTCAGCACGTAACTGTCTGGAGACCGTTGGAATGGGGGAAACAGAACGAGGGAAAGGGATGGATAAGGCTTGAATTCAATTAACTTAGCATGCTAGCTCTGTGGTGTCCAGGGAAATTATTGTGATTGAATAAACACATCATGGCGGATGTCTCCATGCACTGCATGGTGAATCGTGTGGAATGTATGAACAGAGAGAGGGAGAGAATACAGAGAAAGGAAGGAAACTGTCTGGAAATGTCCTTAGGTGAGGCCACCAAGGGACAAACTGAGCTGTGATGTGTGACTTGTGGGTGGACAAGGGTCACTACTTTCATCTTCACTTCACATTACTTGATAAAGCTAATTGTAAAGAGAAAAATCAAGCATGTCAGGACAGACCTGGCATTCCCGTCAATTTATTGAGTCTTTTCTTTTCAGTTGAGATGCTGCTGTTTCAGCAGCATGAAAAACCTAATGCCACAGCTGAGTCAAAGCAGGACTGACAGACAACCTCCTGGGGGAAAGAGTCTGCTCTGGCCCTTCCTGTAAGGTCCATCAGTGTTGTTTGTTCAGACCAGTTTATTGCTCAGGTGAACACCCAACTACCTGAAAGAGTCCATTATCTCAGTGTCCATTCCCTGAAAGTTTACTGGTTTTAGGGAGAGTATTTGCACTGACAAAAATCTCTCAGTAGTAATTTAATCTTCCTTGCATTCCTCTGGAAGTAGCTGCCTGACACCAGTCTTCCCAATCATCATCATCACCATCATCATCATGTATGATGATACCAGTTAGAGGACTTCTGAAGGCTGAGTACATCGTGATGGCAATCATAAAGTGTTTAAAATTAAAAATCACATCACTTGATAATAAAGTTTTGAGGTCATTAAAATACAATGACTGAATGATGGAAATTGATTTACTGTTATGTAAGTTCTACACTAATTAGTTATTATTATCATAGATGATATTATATCTGCCAATAACACGCACACACACACCCAAACACCCACACACACACAAACTCTTGTCCACCAGAAACAAGCTATTGATATTCAATTGATGTAAGGCTATGTCCACACGAAGTCAAAAGAAACACAAAAGGCTCATATTTTCCAGACCGTTTGTCTTAAAGACGGAGACGTAAAATAAATGTGATCGACCACATGAATGCATGGAAACGTTGCAAAATATATGCCAGGCCTGTAAGTGGCGCTGTGGTGCTAAAGCAAAAATAGGCGAAAACAGGTGATGAAGTACTGGGCATGCGCAGAAATATCTATACAACGTTAAACAACCAAACCTAATGCTCCGATCTATGGTTGTGATCCGCCAGAAACTCCCGAAAAGAAGAACGTTGAACAACCAAACCGAAAAGATGACAGCAAGTATGAATGGGCGAACAGGTATGAGCAGCAAACATTCAATGACGGCGCCATTGTTGTTGTGATGCTGAGTGTAGCACATGCGTGTTTAGAGGCGAAGCTATCTAAATGTGTAAGAAAAAAAAAATGCAGTCAAAGCTTAAAGATGGAACCCCCGAAATGCCGGCTTCATATGGATTAGAGGCTGCTTTGGTAAAAAATTTGTGAATTTAGGCCAGAGTTTTACTTTGTGTGGATGGGGCCTAAATCTCCTTTTCAATCAGAGAGAAAGTTACTCCAGGTCATCTTCTAAATGGAAATGGATATTTTTAAACTTCTACACATTTTCTTGTACATTTTCTTGTACATAATTAAATGTTCTGTTTTTATATGTCATTTATTTCTAATGCCTGCCACACATGAGAGCTTTCTGCTGAGCTAAACGTCATTCAAGGCCGTTTGCTCAGCAGATAGCTCGCCGTGTGCGCCTGATTTTTGGTAAGTTTTCTGCCTCATGAGGTCTGGTAGTGAAAATATAAAAATATAATAGTCTGATATACAAAATATAAAAAAAAAAATATAAAAAAATACAAAAATACAAATATAGGAATGTTTTTTTAGCTGCCAACAGGGGAAGAATGACTGACTTTCTGAACAAGGTAGGTGCCCTACCTTGTTCAGAAAGTCAGTCATTCTTCCTCTCCTTTTAAATCTACATCAGATTAGATCATTTACTTAATACAGAATTAATTAAATGCATAGACACCAAGTATTTAAAAATATTTACACCTTTTGAATTTTAAAACTTATTTATAGCTATTACAAATCAATGCTTTGTCCAAAATCAGTGTAGCACTCATCATGACAGATTATTGCCCCTCTAAGATGAAACTGAGGTCGCTATAAGTGTATTAGTTAGGTGCTTTAACCGGCCCCAAGATGATAATATTGACACAGATGCAGTGTGCAAAGAATTTATCATTCATTCATCACTTGACTTGGGGCATTGCACTGTTGTAATCCAAGTCTGTAGATCCGTCCAAGTCAGCACGGTGGGCTTCGCTTGGTTTTCCTGGAGGCCTCGCAGATCATCACGGAGAACAAAAGTAGAATAAAGTGTGTGGCAGCTGTGCAAAAAGCCGCTGGAAGCCATTCCTGCTGGAGTGGAACAAGAAGAGATCCCATTATCAGAGGTACAATTCAGCTGTGTTTCAAAGATATCTGTTCTCTCCAATAATCAATACTCTGCTTTATGGACATCCTGCGGTCAAAGGAGCTGAGAGGTTTGGTTCGCGGAGAGAACGCACAAGTGTGTGCTCTTGCACCTGCCTCCCAACTGTTGGTAGTATTTTGTTGTACTTTTGAGGGCACACGACCCCATCTTTAATGCATGCCAGCTAGTAAGCCTGTGATATAAAATAAGATTTTAAAGATTGGTGCACAAAACTGCACGGCAGCCTCAGGCCGTTACAAAGAACAAAATATTGTAGGGATGTTTTTAGGCTCAAGCCATCTTTGGTGTGAACAAGCGGTGTAAAGATTAAAGTGAGTCCCTGGGAGATCAGGCAGGCTTCCAACTGCAGCTTCAAGATTCACTTTTTGATGTTTTGATGTTTCGAAAAGTGCAGATCTCAAAAGGTATTTACAGTGATTCTGACGTTAAATGCATGAGGCGTCGGTATTGAATTTAAGCACATTTTCTGCGAGGCAACAGGCCGCTTCTTTTCTTCTTTTGATTTTTTTTTCCTTTCCTTCTTTACCTCCGAGTACGGAAAGCTGCACAGCTCTGTTAAACTCTTCACAGAAATGGAAAAATCTCAGGTGTAATCTCATTTATAAAGAAATCACCTTTAGAGGATTACATATCATTAATAAGGCTTTCTTTCAACTCCATTTCATTAACAGCACACTCAGCGGCAGCCCTCGACTGCTGGGCTACTCTGAATTAATATAAACATCCTTGGACAGATGCCCGACTATTCATCCAGCACACCCTCTTCTTCTCTCCACCTCTCCCTCCCCGTCGGTCATAAACAGGCCTGTGATATTCCAAGAGGAGCTCGGTGCTATTCACTCATCGATCGGCCAGGAAGATTAATATTATTTTTGCCTTTACAGTGGCTGCAGGGAGTCGGAGGAAGTTCATGCTCTTTAGTATGCCTCTCATGCACTGACTTTTGTGAAACGTCAGGCTGTATCTACAAGAAACCAGCAAAAACAACACAAAGACATATTGCTACAATCCTGTTTAAAGGTAGAAGTTAAGGGACCTCAGAAACAAGAATGCATACTGACACAAGTTGGAATGACTTCAGAGGGAGGCTATTTATGTCCCCAAAAAGCAGTTCCCTTTCTTTTTTAGATTTATTATCATTCAGGTTGTTTCACTTTTAACCAAAGAATAAGTACTGCATTTATAGATGGGGAGCATAAATGATGGTAAAAGTGCTGCATAACGCTGAGTCAAGCACTTTCTTCGCCTCTATAGTTTGTAGTATTTTTCTGCTTCTGTTGCCAGCAGAGGCTGTGCCAAAACTCCTATTGCAAACTGGCACAATCTTTGAAAGTCATCCAAAAGAAAAAGGTGAATACGCATTTCACATATTGTACATCATTCATAAAGTGCTGGGTTTCCCCAGCTGCACTCTTGTGCACGTTGAGCAGCACTCCCCTACATTAAAAACTCAGCCACTGTATGAGACATTTAAACAGATGGAAAACTGAGGGGATCATTTGTATTTGTAAACATTTTGGACAGTATTTTATTGGGAATTTCAATTAACCTTTTAAATTTAGGATTTTGAGCAAAGAGTCAGGTTAAATTGATCATGTTCTCAGGATTATTGGAATTAATTGTCAAAACAAAAATAAAGAGCACTCGCATATCCACAAGTGTGTGGTCACGAGAGCAGCAGGATAAAGGAACATTTTACTTTCATTTTCAAGTGATCAAGTCAGTTGCATCTGTGCAGACAGAATTACTGTATGAGTCACTTAAAACTAACATATCAAAGACTAGTTGGCTTTGAATGCACACATTTCCCACAAACTGATATATACAAGTATTACCCAAAAAATTTGAATATTGTGAAAAAGTTCGTGTATTTCTACAATTCAACTTAAAAGGTGCAATTTACATATTGTATAGATAAATAATATGCAAATAAATATATTTCAAGCTTTTGTTTGTTTGAATGTTGCTGATTAGGACTTGCAGCTTAAGAAAACCTCAGATTCTAAAACTCAAAAAATTAGAATATTGCATGAAATCAATTCAAAAGGACTTTAAATACAACAAAGTCAGGCCTCCTAAAGTAAAATCTTGCATCTGTACTTAGTACTTGGTTGGGGCCCCTTTTGCTTAAATGACTGCCTTAACCCGGCGTGGATGCAACCAGCTTCTGGCATATCTCAGGTGTTCTGGAAGACCAACATGCTACAATCACAGCCTTGAGCTCTTCATTATTGTTTGGTCTCTTCCTGTTCAGCTTTCTCTTGGCAATGCACCAAATGTTTTCAATGGGGTTCAGGTCAGGTGAGTTTGCGGGCCAATCAAGCATGGTTGTTAAACCAAGCTTTTGTACTTTTGGTAATGTGGGCAGGTGCCAAGTCTTGCTGGATGATGAAGTCTGCATCCCCATACAGCTGGTCTGCTGAAGCAAGCATGATGTGCTCCAAAATGTCCTGGTAGACGGCTGCATTTATGCTGGACTTAATGAAGCTCACAGGTCCATTCCTTATGAAGTCCTCCACACTTTTGAATGGCCCTTTCCTGACCATCTTCTTCAGGCTGCTGTCAGCCCTCTGGCTTGTACACTGTTTTCTTTCACACTTCTTCCTTCCACTTAACTGTCCATTAATGTGCTTTGAGACAGCACTCTGAGAACATCCAGTTTCTTTTGCTATCACTTTTTGTGTCTTTCCCACCTTGTGCAGGGAGTCAATGATGGTTTCATGCACAACTGTCAGATCAGCAGTCTTCCCCATGATTGTGAATTCTTCTAAACCAAGACAGGGACTTTTTAAAGGCTCGGGGCACTTATGGAGATGTTTTGGATTACTTACCTGATTAGAATGTGACACTCTGAGCCTACAATACTGGAGCTTTTTCACAGTATTCTAATTTTTTGAGTTTTAGAATTTGAGGTTTTCTTAAGCTGCAAGTCCTAATCAGCAACATCTATACAAACAAAAGCTTGAAGTATATTGATTCACATATTATTTGTCTAAACAACATGTAAACTGCACCTTTAACGTTGAATAACAGAAATACATGAGCTTTTTCATGATATTCTAATTTTTCGGGTAGTACCTGTATTTTCCTCATCTGTCTGTAGCTCTTCCTATCCTGCTTTAAGAGGATGGTGCCCTGTTTGTTTCAGGTATACTCTTGTATGCATGTGTGATATTTGAGATTAAATAATTGGGTCACTAAGCACCTTAAACTTGAACAAGGAATAAGACAGTTGCTGAGATGATAATAAATAACTGAATAAATGGCACTTGTTACTGAAAAACACAACAGAAACCTTTTTATAAAAAAAAGTAAGTTCCTACTTTAATTAAATAAAATAATGGTAAACAAAATCAGAATAAAATTAGGTAAATGTAATTGCCCTTTTGGTAAAAGGCTAGCACCAGTATAAACCACAGCTCAATGGTCAGTGTTTTTCTTTACCAAAATAAAAATTTCACACAATCAGCATTTTTTCTTTACCAAAATAAAGTCGGCACCCCTTATAGATTAAAGAAAAAAAAACAAACAAAAAAACAATTGTTGCAGGCATGAGTTGTCGCTCTGGATTATTCGAACCTAAAACTTACTGGTCTGTGCTCTTAGCAGAGTTAAACAAAATAAAGCAGAGTACCTTTTCCCAAGGCAACAATCCAGTCAGATCACCTCAGTTCAGATGAGAAGGGGGGCGCCCACAGGTGTCCACACTAATATCCACACAATCTCTGATGGTTTCCAGTGTTGCCAGAGGAACTTTGAGCATTCCTGGTAGCTCAGAGCACTATCTGGTTGATGTCCTCTCATTTCCAGGACAGGAACTGACGAACAGCTGCATGCACACAGTTCAATCATGTTCGCTTTTAGCCTCAACTAAGCTAGCGAGGCAGTCTCTGGCTGTGTCTCAAACCGCACACTTGAGCACTTCAAAAACTTTTTTTGAGTGTGTAGTGAGTTCATAGTGTCACTTA
The DNA here is from genome assembly GCA_023101725.1 of Atherinomorus stipes. Classification (NCBI taxonomy): domain Eukaryota; kingdom Metazoa; phylum Chordata; class Actinopteri; order Atheriniformes; family Atherinidae; genus Atherinomorus; species Atherinomorus stipes. Next base: position 408,124 of record JALJCO010010818.1, read on the forward strand.
AGCCAAAATTCAGTGCTCTATAAGTACCTGGATGCTGCCCCAATAACGGCCAAAAACGAAGTGCAAAATGAAGCACACTCTTTGCATTAAATGGATGCCATCTTGCTGCTGTAGCAGAAGAGGTGGGACTTTCGAACTGTTTTCAGAGCTGAATAATGGCAGTGAACTAAGCTGTGGCGACCCCTGCTGCGTCGGAGGCTATATTGTACTGATTGAAGTAATGTTTATGAAATTAATCAGACATAATTACTAATGTATATTGTGGCATGCGACCAAGCTGCTCACTTCCTTATGACAGTTATGATCTGGTCGTGTGTTTGAGGCCGCGGTTATACCGGCTCAGTAGAGTTAGCTCATGTTCGCGGTCAAAGCTAGTCCGTCACTTCTGTTCGGGTCAGCATTTAGCAACAATACTGTGCACTACAGACAAAGTACACAGTGCACACAGTGCACTGAGTTCCAGTGCACTCGGGCAAGTGCACGGTTTGAGACACGGCTTCTGAGTGTAGCTGACAGTAACAAACTTTGTGCTGAAATTAACTGATGCTCGTAACTATAACTTGTCTTTTGCAAGATAATCAGGCTAAAGTACAAGTATTATAAAGTTCAGCATTACAAGCTGTAAACTCACAAACAAACTGCTTCATCCACTCTTTCTGGCATGTGTTGCCCCTCTGTTTTTCTCTCTCTTCCTGTTTACATCACCCCATCTCTCTCTGACATAAGGTCACATGATCAAAACATCCTGGTTTTAACAGAATCACTTTTCTCTAAAATAAAATGTTTTCTCCCTTTTGTTTTTAGACCATGAAATAAAACATTATGTCTTACAAACACATTTTAACATGAACTTGACCATTTTTAAACAAAATGAAAATGTCAGGTTTTTTAACCAAAATCAGCACGCGTCGTAGAGCAATCGTTTCGGCTTCTGTTCTATTTTTCGCGCAAGCCGCAGCCGAATTTGTCAAACCCGGCAGGAAAATAAGCAGAAACACGAGGCAAATCTATTAAAATAAAACCATTTTCAAAGAAAAAACACCCAGGTAAGCTTTAAAACCTGATCTCTTTTAAATAGATCTAATTATATGTCAATCATGTCTTAATCCTTATTGAAAATGCAAGTGGAAAGATTGACACACATAAATGTCGCTTTCTGCTAGTGAAAGCAGAACAGGGGATGTAGCCATTGTGGAATTATCAGCTGTAGAAGTACAGCAGAGAAGCAGGACTGCTGCCGACTGTTCACGTCCAATGTGGATTGAAAGAGGGGCGGTGTCAACCAGAAAATCGGCACGCTGCTCTTCAGCACGCTTCCGTATGCAGTGTGTCCCTAGTGTTAGACATCATGACAGCATAAGTTCAGAGGCACTGCATTTCACACAAGCCTCTCACAATGCTAATATGTGACAAGGTGGTGATTTGGACTCAGCCTGTAAGCAGTACAAAGTTCTTTATTTGATGAGCTGAAAATGCTGGACTGTCTAAGGCAGGGGTGCCCAAGTTTGGTCCTCGAGATACTATCCTGCAATTTTTAGAACATACCCTCCCCAACACACCTGAATCAAATGGCTAATTCCCTCATGCAGATGTCATTCAGCTCTGCAGAGGCCTGTTAACAAGCCATTCATTTGATTCAGGTGTGTTGGAGAAGGGATGCAACTAAAACATGTAGGATAGCTCTCAAGGACTGGACTTGGGCACCCCTGGTCTAAGGCAAGCAACAAGGACGATCTGGCAGAGACCTTAATGTTATATACAGCCCAAGTTATATACAGCCCTCACATGAGGGAAGCTGATGAGGCACAAGTGGAGTTCATGAGTAAATCAGCTAAGGTAACCAGAAGGAGAAGAGGAATCATTAGGGAGAAACCATGACATGTAGGCATTGGACTGGTTCAGCAACCACCCTGAGGTGGTCACGCTAGCAACGTTTACATGGAGACTTTCTCCCCATTCGGATTGAAATCGTTCCAAAAAGAGACTTCTTTACATGAGAACTAATTCATTCTGATACATCTAAGCAGAATGGTCCTGCCTGACTTGCACAGTGTGATGTTACATTACAATATTTATTAAAGATGGTCTGAAGACTGATCATCTTTTCCATTTGTATGAAAATAGTAGAATCTCACATTTTGATATTTGTTTTCTTTCTTGAAAAGATATTTTGCTGTTATTCTTTTCACAGTTGCGGTTTTGTTACCTGATGGTGTCATGTGACCTGAGTGATTGCCCATATGGAGTGTGTGTCCTTGCTCATTGTATGTCTAAAGAAGAGCAAACCCGAAATGTTGTATATGAAATTCTCTGGTGTGCTCATTATCACTTTTGTAATGAGCTTGAGCTTGAACTTGACTTACATCACGTACTAACACCTCAGAAAATAACTTTATTTTTTATCAACCTGAATTTTATTTCTACGAGTTTATACCTGCATTCACTCACTGGTAAAATTTATGTATCACTTTGACTCCTTCGTAAGGTATTTTATTGAGTCACCCTCGGGCATGTATCCATATAATAGGAGAGATGGGGCCGCCCTTTATCTGCAGCAAAACCCCTTCATTTCACCAATATGACCAAATGAACGAACAAACAAGCACTATTGTCCTGTGAGTTCAGAGTTTTACGGATTGCTGTTTGTTGTTGTTTGGGTAGCTTGCTTATTTGTCAGCTATGCACTGGCTGTGCGCATCAGGGGGTGCGCGCAGCCGGTGGAGAGAAACAATAACTAACAGAGAGCTAAATCTGGACTCGCAGGACAATTGTACTTGTTCGTTTGTTCATTCTATTTAAAGTATCGGTGAAATGAAGGAGTTTTGCTGCAGATGATGCCTTAAAGAGAGGCCCAATCCTGCTGCCCTGTCTCTCCCATTCTATGGACATACACAGGAGGGGCGACTTAATGAAGTATCTTCTGAAGGTGTAAAAGTTACACAGAAATTTTACCGGTGAGTAAATGCTCCTAGAAATAAGGTCCAGGTAAAAAAAAAAAAAAAAAAAACAAAAAAACAAAGTTATCCTTTAAGAAGTTGCAGTTTTGCAAATTTCCCTTTGCAACAGGTTCACATTTAGTCACATAATAAAAATTCTTAAAATTTTGAAGAGAAATACCATTTAGAAAGGTTGAGGTTCATGTATGTTTGCCCGTGTGCTTGTGTGTCCACAACAACACCAACCGATGTGTGTTGTGTTTTATTAGGTTCATTGCCAGCATGACCCTGGCCTGTCTACACCAGAAATGATCTGACATGAGTAGAAAATATAAGCTGCCTTCTTGACCAAACAAACACACACACACGCACACGTACATGAACACACTCTTGATCAGCTAAGCTGGGTGAAAGCATTTGGATATTAATAGCTTAGAGAGGGAAGAAAGTGGATTTGGGATGAGAACAATAGGGTGTGAAGCTTTGTAGTGATGCTGAGAAAAGAAGGAGATATGGGAAAGAAGCAACGATATGGGAGGAAATACAAATCGGAGGCACAAGAAATGGACAAGGGTGGGTCGGGGGTAGATGTGGAAAGCTAATTGAGGAAATTGAAGTTCGAGTAGGGGAAATGAGGAAAGAAAATAATGAAAACGGAAGTGCAGCATAGATGGAAATTAACATCAAGATTACTTTGTCAACCAATCTGCAAGCAGTAGATGAAATCCATCCTTCAGCATGCAGTATAAGCTCAGAATCTTACAAATTTGACTTATATGAATAAGAGTTCATTTAAGAATAAGAATTTCCCCTCATGTCACTGTAAAATTATACACTGCCCTTATCTGAGGCACTTTGGCAGTCTGTAGATAAGGTAATGTATATTACTGCTATGAATCCAACAGTAAAATTTTTAACAGCTTCCTTTCCTCTTGGCCAATCTAAATAATATTTATGGTCTGAGAAGGACAAAACACCATTAAAAGGATGAAGGTGGGATGTAATGATGTTACAGTTGTGCTAAAAAGTGAGACAATGGCTGAAAGAAGATGGAGGTCAGGAAAGAGAGGCACTTGTGTTGCTGTGTCAGCTACAACTTATAATCTCCAGAACTGTGGAAAAGAAATACCTCCTGTGATCTTTCAAATGGCTTGGAGCCCATGTACTATATGGCACAAACACACACAAAGGTATGGCCACACATGCACAGCTAGAGACCAACACATACACACGCTGGCATAAACAGAGAGTTGCCAAAGTCCTGCTGGGCAGCTGAAGTTAGCACTGCAGAGTCACATGTGAGAGAGAGCTCACCTGGCGCAGAGCCCAGATCTGACATACTGCAGAGAGGCTATCACCATCTCTCTCCGTCGCCTTGTTTAGAGATGTGCCAAGTTAGACAGTTAGCCTACACTGCTCCCGTATGTGCCTTTGACCTCATCAGTGCACCACAGACCATCTCTGGAATTTCTGGTGTGTTTTGTAAGTGTCAGTAAGTACAGAAGCAAGTGTCTTAGATACGACAAAATGCATCTGATTAGCACTAACCTTCCGTCCTAGTCTTGATTTCAAACCCAAGTGAAAGAGAAGATCACTATTCTCATGTTTTGAAGTACCTGAAACTTATAGGGTTAGCTTGTTTTTGGGAATGCATTGGTAAACATTTGATTGTTCAAGAAATAAAGTCATTCATCTGCTCCTGTATCTGACTTATTGACTCTTTTCAGTGAAACTTAAAACTTAACATCCGGCCTGCAATTCATTCAAGTCCAGTCTGTTTAAAATGTTGTAAAACCTTACAGATGTGTGAAGATCGTATGCTGTACAACTAGATTATATAGCTAGACAAAGTTTCCATTCACATAACCTATTTCTGAAGAGCTAAAGTGAAGCTATTTGGGCGGCTCCCACCGTCAGCATCTTAGTTGTGTCACGTGTCATTACTTCTGGAAAATACAAAAATAGTCAAATAAAGGGGGCTGTGAGTGTCTGGCCAAATAATTGACAGCCAATGTACTCTGAGCTAAGAGCTAACTGAGCTCACCCAAAGTGAACAGTAGCTCATGAAGATTGGTGGGCTTAAGATAAGACCGACTGTTAGTCGACCAAAGACCATCATCGTCCCACTCTGCTGCTAACTGAACCCTTCCTGGGAGCAAGCAGGGAGCTAACCACTAGCCAACAGCGCTAATGCCAGCAGCCAGTCTGCTGCCAGTCAGTCAAAAGGACATGCCTCTACTGTAATTATGTGTAATTTCAAGAATAAATTACATCTAAATGGATGAATTATAAAAATAAAATCACCCCCTCAGAGTCGACATGAAGGTAAACTTGACCTATTAAACCTAAAATTATTATCTGAACCAAGCTGTAACCATGTTTATTTCTGCTGTGAAATTGGCCTTTTTAAAATTGAAGTTTAGTGGATGAGGGTTGAACTGCAATTTTCCAGACATTCCGGTCAGCCTAGCTTTTCTTGCTGGAGGTTACCCCTTGGTAAAGACCCAACTATGATCAGACAACTACGATAACAGTGCCATTCATTAGTGTATATTTTACAGTACTATGCAAATATAATGATCCACCCCTCAAGTCTTATATCGGCAGAGAATAATTTCAATAGTTTACTTAACAGATGGAAATTGTAAGTTTATTTAGGCCAAATGAACTGAAAGAATCAGAGAAACTTCTACACTCACTTAAGAATGATGAACAAAATGATAATTTTGATGGTAATTTTTTCCCCTTTTTTGAGAGAAGGGTGGGGGAGTGTTTTTTTTAATTGTGTTGGTGTGATTGTGATATTGAGTGTGAAGAAGAGTGTAATCAGGTGTCTGTTCTAGTATGTATGTTTAAATGTGTATATGCATGTTTAATCTTGTATCCAAATAGGTTTTTAAAATTGTTTTCATGATGTAAACCACTTTATCCTGCTTTTGCATCAAGGGGGTTTATAGATAAAATTTGATTTGGTAACTTATAAGACTAATTGCTGATTACATTTCTGAACCTGTATGTCATATTTTAACCTCAGATTGAAAAATGTCTTTTTCAAAGTTCCTAAAATATTACCTTTACCTAAAATTTGGTAACTTTCACAACTTCTAACTGCCAGCCTATAACCATTGTTCCAACTCTTTGAAGTTGGGGGAAAAATTTTAATTTCCCATTTTAATTGTTTTTCTATAAATAAATTTAGTTTTGACACGCCTATACAAAGTGGGCCAGTCCATCTGTACAGCACTAACTGAACTAGCTGATGACCTCTTAAATTGATCAAAGGAAAATTGTTGGTGCATTAAAAATATGTTAATGCAGCTTTCAATGTGATGGTTCAAAAACCCTTTATTGAAAACATCTGAACTTACACTGTCAGTCCAGAGGCCTTCAGGCAGATAAAACATTGCCTAACTAATAGAATGGAACATTACAGTTAGTACATTTTAATGGCAGTTTTTCAGGCTTAAAGAAATTAGAATGTGGAGTTCCTCAAGTCAGTTGCTTTGGCCCACTCCACTTCACAATTTTTAGTTATGATTTATCTTAGGAGTTAAATAAAGCATCAGTGTTAGTATAATTTTGGCTGAAAACAGGTAGGGCCCAGTGCAGTAGATGGTTGTAGAAAAGGGGCAATAAACTCCTTTGAAGCAGAATGAATTGAAATAAGGGGTGACTCAACATTTTTGTACAGCATACAGCCAAACTGCTATGCTGATTCTAAAAGTGTCTTCACTGTTAGAGTGGCTGGATTTTGAAGCTAAAATCCGAAACTGTGAAACTGTTTTTCTCAGTAAGTTCACATTATGTGACATTAACATGCTATTAATAGAAATCAGCAGTAAAATTAGTGTTAATCATGTCTGTGTTTCCCAGCTGGGCTCAGGTCTGGTATGGCCTCTGGATAGCTGCAGGACTAACTGTGTATCCTATTAACTTGCATAGATAAGAGTTGAATCAACATTTCCTGGAAGCCTTTGAAGCATCAAACAGCAACATTAAGACACTTGGACATTTTTGTGTCATAATTAAAACCACTGCAAACAACAAACTGGTATTATATGCCTAACAGTCGTGTTTGTGGAAACAAAGAACATTACGGTACTGTGCCAAACAGACATTCCTATCATTTGTGACATTTACAATGTTTTTGTGCTGACGAAATCTAAGTAATAAGATGAATCAGTGTGTTTTTTTTAAAGCCCTTTATTGGCCAGTGTCAACCTAATCAAACTGAACAATGCAGCTAAGTAAATTTACCCACAATAATTTGGACTAGAATGATTGCATCCTATGTTTCAAAAGTTTAACACTCAATGTGCAATTTAGTACTCAATACATCATGAAGATTGGATGGATTGAAAAATTTCTTCATTGGTTACAAGGCGGGCTTTGACTGTGCTTGTAGCCCTCCAATAATTCATGCTCACCTGTCACTTAGATGCATGCATTACTCTGCTGCAGAATGGCTCAGTATATGGCCATTTATAAAGAAATGTCAGTTAGATTGTAAATATCTCCCTACAGGGGGAAAAAGTGCAAGCAGTAAGATAAAAGTCCTTGGGAGGAATGGGACAGGTATAATACCATGTTTTCAGAATAAAATGAACCCATCTTATTAGGTGGTTGGTGAACAGCAGTTCCCTCCTGTGTGTGCATATGTACAGACATTAGTTGTTAGAATGGTTTGAATCTATCCAAATGTGGTGTGCTTGTAAACGCAGGACAGCATAACCTTGTAGCATGGGGCTTGTCCAGTTTTGTGTGTGTAGATATGTGTGCATGTGTGTGCATGTATGCACACTCATGAATGCCACTATAATTAATCACAATTATCAAGTTGACTAATGCAGGTGCAGTCTCGCTGGGAGAGGCCATTTACAAGCTCAGCAATGCAAAATATATTCTGGAGACAAAATGGAGAAAATGGAACTCAAATACATAAAAAAAAAAAAAACCACACACACAAAGAGGTTACCTGCTGCTTTGGAATGACAGATTTTTAAATTGCACAATAAAATTCCAGATAAGAGGCATTCAAAGTAACCTTGTCCCATTAAAATCATGTTCATTTTGGAAGACAGCCCAACATGGGCAGTTTTATTTACGACTTTACATGTAAATAAAATGAAAGTTGCATGGCAAGATAACAACAAAGGTCCCACTTCAAAGTGATGGCTTTGTTCTCTTGTTCTGTCTTTTCCTGTTTTAAACAGTTGATCCTGGCAGTTTATCAAGCACAGGCTCAAACTGGCACTAGTCCCTTCCTCTGTAAGAAAAAGAGCCAACTTTTCATCAAAGCAAAAAGGGGACCAACTTAAGTTCAGCACAGCCAATCGAGGGGCAGCTCATCCTATCTGCACAGAGGCAGGAAAAAAAAAGAAGGAGATGGGGGGAGAGAAAGAGAAACAGTGGTGGTAGAGAGGTGGTTCAGGGGCGTACACAAGCAGAATGAGAACGAAGGCATCCTCGCTCCTGCCTAAATGCTAATGAGAGTCCAAGCGCACTACTGGCTAATTAACCATGATACCCTGTGACTTGGAGGGTAGGAAGAGGGGAGGGAAAGCAGCGAGGTGGGGGCGTGGGTGGGAGGCAAAGAAGGAGGCAACATGTTATGGGAAGTGAGGAGAGGAATGTAAAACTGATGAAAGGGAGAGACGTGTAAAAAGAGTGAACAGAGGAGAAGGGAGGGTAGGAGGTCAAAGATGAGGTGGAGGAGAGTGGGATGAACCGCAGAAGAAAGGAGGGAGGAAAGAAGAAGAAGAACACAGCGAAGGAGAGAGGCTGAAACTTTTATCAGGTCAGGGAGACGGCGAGGGAAGCGAAAGGAGTAGAGAGGGAAAGAACGGAAGGAATCATCCTTTTTCATTAAATGTGTAATAAAGGGTATATGCATTTATAAGGCGTTGCTGTGTTAACTTCACTCTGCTTTCATCTCCTCTCCCTCCCTGTCCATCCATTTACATGTGGAGCATGCTAATCGATTTGCTCGCTGTTAGAGTAAACACTCATGGCAAAGGAGTGGACGGCGAATGAATCATAAAGAGAGGGCGCGTGGATGTAAACGCAACAAAAAGTGTTTGTTTTTTGTATTCAAACATTTCAAAGCACATCATTCATACCGCAAAAGACTTGAAACCAGTTTTTGTTTACACATAAATAAATTTGCACGTGCACCATGAGTGTGATGGCAGCACAGGATCTTTGGTATTCTGCAGCACTGTCAGCCCTGTGGGCTTGCCAGTTTTTCTGACAGCTTGACCTTTTATTATATATTCCTCCAATCACACCATCCTAAATACTGTATTCATCACACACAAGCAGTACTGTACACACAAGCTTGCCAAAAAAAAAAAAAAAAAAAGCACACAGGAGCACGTACAGACGCAGGTGCGCGATATGAAGTTTGGTCGGAGGAGAAGAAGTCTGGAGGACAGCATGAGATACGTGAGGCTTGACAAAACAAGACAGTGTGTGTGCATGTGTTCTCCTGACAGTCTGTGCACAGTTAAATCCAACCAGGTGGCCAGAGGATTGCCTGCATGTTGACCATGGAAGAATGCTTTAAGAGTTATGGATTCACTCTCTAAACCAGCCTATTTGTCAGTTTGTCTTCATCTGTTTGTTTGTCTGTCTTTTGGACTGTGTCTTCCATCTGTCTGTCTATATAAATATAAATATATATATATATATATATATACAGCCCACACATACATATACGTGTGTGTGCTGTATATGAATCCCTAATTGTATCACTATCTTCTGACGTATTTGTGTAATTCATTGTCCAGCTGGCTGTCTTACCGTCCATCAGCTTTCATTGTTACATTACCAATTTCTTTCCCTCACTTGTTTTAGTCAGTGATGCTCTCTGGCATGCAGCTCTTATTCTCTCCCTCTATTGTCTCACTGGAAAAGCTGCATTAGTGTCTGTGAACTGCCTCAGCGGTTTGGTTGTTGGGCTGATAATGTGTGTAATTATGCCTTTGTTTCTCCTTACTAACATCACAGAAACACCTCGCTACACTGGAAGGGGATTCATGGCAGAAAAAAACACACCACCGTCAGCGAGGTGGCTTTAAATTCTGCTGTTTCATTCCTGCAGTTCTGGAAACTGTCAACGGGGGGCGCTACAATGCAAGGGAAGGCACAGCTTCAGGGACGGCAGTGGCAGCACAACAAGCCGTGAGGCTCTCACAGTGGCTCAGCAATGTTACAGCTCATACTGGGTTTCTGCTGGATTATGCTGGAGATTGAAATGAACTTCTGTAGAATGCCCCCCCCCCCCCCCAACCCCCTTTCTCTATCTCTCTCTATACCCATTCATCTATCAGCCCTCTCTGTTCGGTTATTTAGGGCATGTTAGTGCTGACAGAAGTTTGCAACCCATAAGTCAATGCAGACTCTAGTGAATTGTTGTGATGGAGAGGCCGGACTGCACCTCGAGAATTATGATCAACAATCAATAGCCATTGACGCACAAGCTTCACACACACACTCAATATAAGCCACACATCTACACAAGACTTCTATCACTTTGATGCGATTGTCACTGCACCTGTTTTTAATCAACTTTCAAGGCCACACACATACTTTCTTCATTCTGTCTTCTTTCTCTCTCTCTGTAGACTCTGAAGCAAAGAATAAAAAAAATAAAAAAGAAAGAAAGTTACCAATAAATTATTATTGATCTCCACTGTTGGCTGCTGGGCTTGGGATGGATCTCACTAGTAATTTTCTCAGTCTCATCGTTCATCACCCAAATGGTTTGTGTGTTTTTCTCTGTACAGTTTACTGCATGACTTCTGACTGGCTGTCCCGCCTTTTTACCATTACTTAGGTGTTGCATATTTTGCTTTTGTGCAAGTGTGTTTGTGCATGATAGCAAGTTTTTGTCCAACGTGATAAAAGTAGCTGACAGATACCAGCAAAAGGCTGAATTTGACAACTTAGCCAAAAATGTTTTCAATGAATTCCCTGGTTGATCTTCAACCATCCCTCTAGCTCAAGCTGAGCTCATACAGCAGATAGATGGACCTATACATTGCTATAGAAAGTAATATTTCCTCATTATTGTGGTCCTTCTTCTCTAGACTGTGCAAAAGGCTTCACTTTGCACCATGTCTACATGCAGAAATGGATTATTCCCCCCCAAAAAACATTAAGAATTAATTGGGAAATCTTACAGACACACAAAAGCCTTATCTTAATAATTCATTTGTATCTACTTCCTTCGAATGGAAAGTAGAAATAATTTACTTTAAAAGAGTTTCCCCCTGTTTTTAAGTACTTCAGTTACTTCCTCAAGTTTTCATATATATATATATATATATATCTACCCATATATATAAATCCTACCAAAACAGACTGGGGAAACTTAACACTGGACTTCATGCATCTTCTTTCTAGCGCCTCTCCGGTCTTCCTCCAGACTCTGGGACCTTTGTTTCCAAATGAGATGCAAAACTTGCTCTCATCAGAAAAGAGGACTTTTGACTTTTGACTGGGCAGCAGACCAGTCCTTCTGTTCTCTAGCCCAGCTAAGGCGCTTCTGGCGTTGCTTGCTGTTGAGGAGTGGCTTGACAACAGGAATTTGACATTTGAAGCCCATGTCCAGCATCCGCCTGCGTGTTGTTTCTTTTGAAGCAGTAACTCCAGCCTCAGTCCATTCCTCATGAAGTCCTCCACACTTTTGAAAGGCCCTTTCCTGACCATCTTCTCCAGACTGCTGTCAGCCTTCTGGCTTGTACACCGTTTTCTTCCACACTTCTTCCTTCCACTTAACTGTCCATTAATGTGCTTTGAGGCAGCGCTCAGAGAACAACCAGTTTCTTTTGCTATCACTTTTTGTGTCTTTCCCACCTTGTGCACGGAGTCAATGATGGTTTTCTGCACAGCTGTCAGATCAACAGTCTTCCCCATGATTATGAATTCCTCTAAACCAAGACAGAGACTTTTTAAAGGCTCAGGGCACTTTTGCAGATGTTTTGGATTACTTATCTGATGAGAATGTGACACTGAGATACAATACTGGAGCTTTTCACAGTATTCTAATTTTTTGAGTTTTGAATTAGAGGTTTTCTTAAGCTACAACTTCTAATCAGCAACATCCAAACAAATAAAAGCTTGAAATATATGGATTCACATATTATTTGTCGATACAATATATAAATTGCACCTTTTAAGTTGAATTAGGGAAATATGTGATTTTTTTCAGGATATTCTAAATTTTTGGGTAGTACCTGTATATGTATATCTATCTATATCTATTTCTATTTCTATTTCTATACTATATATATATATATATATATATATATATATATATATATATATATATATATATATATAATTATTCATACCCTCCAATTAAAGAAAAGGCTAGATTCACAACAGTAATTCAAATAACAACAAGGCTTTACATGATCAGGATTTTTGGGGCAGGTCACTGATCACCGATCAGAGACTTTTAAATCACCTATCACTGAGCCGATCATGTGAGAAAGCAAATTTATCTATTTAAATAACTTGTTTACCCATATTTATATGGTTTCTGAGAATCATAAAAATAATTTTATTTTGTTTTCATTTTTTGTCCTGAACTGTTTCCAGTTAGAAAAACCCTGACACTGGAATATTCAGCTCCCCATGAAAGTTTTTTTTTTTTTTTAAATTAGTGTGTTATTATTTGTGTTATTATTTGCTTCTAGTCACTAAATATCTTTGCAAACATATTGTTTAGTGCCTAAAATAAAAAAGGAAAGTGGTTTGGAATCAGTTTTTGATCTCTTCTGCAAAGCAGCAGCTTTTTTCCCCAATTGCAATATCTTAGCGAGAAAAGCTTAAAACATGGATGGATTGGGAATGCAAGGTCGATAGAATATTCTCTGTGCTGATTTTAAACATGGATACAAAATATTTGCTCTAAACTTGAGTTTAGAGCAAATATTCCATGACCTTTTGAAAAAAGACAGCTTACAATTTTTAATAACTTTACTCACTTTAGAAAAATTGCTGTCATTTTAATGAATTCAGTTTTAATTCCACTTGAAGGTTTTAAAATCAAAACTTGCAAAAAAAAGAGGATAGATACATTTTCTTCAATCAGACTTTCTTCAGCTGGGCTCAACTGTATAAAAAATTGAATAGATAAAACTTTCTATATGGGAAAAACTCCTTAATTTCCAAGCTAATGACAAGAAAAATAGATTTAACATATATTGTTGCTACTTTTAGAGTCATGATGTTGTGGAAATTCAACTTAATTATTCCAGAAAAAAACGGCTAAAACCTGTTATTAAAAATGTAGTAGAGATTTTTGCGCTTTCAGTTAGGGTCGCGGGGGTTGTGGAGCCTATCCAGCTATTATAGGCGAGAGGCGGGGTCACCCTGGACAGGTCGCCAGTCTGTCGAGGGCCAACACTGAAAGACAGACAACCATTCACTCTCACACTCATACCTAGGGGCAATTTAGAGTGATCAATTAACCTAACATGTTAATATGTATATTCTGGTATTTAAAAATATTAGTTGGTTCTTTATTATCTTTAGTGAAAGTTATTGAGAGCCATTGTGGAAGGCCCAAAGAGCCACTTGCAGCTGTGGAGCTGCAGGTTGCAGAGTCCTGCTCTAGAAGCTGCTGCAGATGTGTAGCTTCATCATCACTACAGTGACTACTGATAGTCATCACTATTATTAGTTAATTTTATTGTTAAATTATTACTGAATGTTTATGTGACCCAGTCGTAATGGAAAGACAGGACAAAAAACTCTCTTGTGGGTCTTTTATTCCCCGACTGTGCCCAGTAGAACAAGTATTAATTTGTTTTGTTGTGAATTTTAAAGTTGGAATGAACAATAAAAATAAAAATAAGGTCAAAATAGCTTCACTTGAGTGATTACTGACCTAAAACAAGTTACCATGCCCTGTCACTCACTCAGTCTATGAAGTAGGTCTCAATATTAGTAAGAGAAGGTGCACTTGCACGGTAAAGGAAGTAAAAAAAAATAACTGAGTATAGAAAAGTAGGCCTGCCCAAAAAGAAGAAAAAGAGAAAATTAAGTAAATAAGGCTCCGGTAATTAAGAAAGTGTCTATTAAAGTGCATCTGTTCAATAAAAAATATGAATTAAATGCTTTGTAAATTTTTAAGACTTAAGTAGTGAAGACTAATTACTCATTTTTGGTGGGCTGCCACAGCCCCAAAGTTGTGAAGAATGGAAAGAAAAAAGAAAGTGTAAAAATAATAGAAAATATAAAAAAGACTGAAATCCATAGGAGAGTTACAACTACGCCACCGCGCCGCAAGCGTGGTGGCTCTACATACAGACAGGATGCACGAGAATCTAAGAAACATAGGAATAAAAGCATATGCATTAAACTTGGCTTGCTAGGCTACAAAACTTTGTGAAAATGAATAGAGATTTGTTGTATTTTAGAGATTTACCTTGAGTTTTAACCACCATGTATGTCTGCAGTCTCTCACTCTTTAGACTCGCTTGAAAAAGAGGTAACGTTCTACGTGATGCATGCGCTAACTGACGCTGTTCTTAAAGGGGAGCGTACCCAAAAACCAGAGAGTGACAAATAAAGATAAAAGAGATAAAAGCAAAAAATTAAGACTGACTTAAGAATAAGCTCTGTTACACTGATAACTATTTTTATTACTTGGTTACTTCTCCCGCTAAAGTACGTTGGTGATCGTCTCATTTGTCCTAAGTTTGGTGGTGTAGAGAACCACCAGCAGCAGTGGGAGAGTACATTGGATGAAGGACATGCGTTATGCTGCTGGGTAGGTTAAATGGGTTTGAGTGTGCCTGCTGTTTTTCCTACTCCTAGTGGTGAGGTGTGGGTTGGCTGCTTTAGCTTTCCCAGTTTCCTTTTTCTTGGAATTGGAGAGGTTTTGCCTGTGATTCTTATAAGGAAGCTGATGTTTCTGGTGCAGGTGAGGGGCAAATGTTTGATTCCTCCTCCCGGTCGTCCTCAGTAAATCCTCTTTCCTCAGCTTCATGTCCTCACGCTCCAGTTGCTCAGTCTGTTTTAAAGTCTCTCCTGGCTCTCTAACCATCACATCAGGTTTTAGGTTCTGTTCACTGTTTGTTTCTTGGGTATGACCTCTTCCATAAGATGATTTGGGTGTTCAACCTAGTCCTGGCTCCTCATGTTCTTCCGAGAGACGATTTGGTATGTTGCTTAGCTTTGGTGCTGGTGTGGGCACAGCACACGGCCTTAAGTTTGTCTGTGCACCCTTCTCCTGGCCCCAGAGGAACTACTGTGTATGTTGTCCTGGATATCAACCACTTTGTAGGTAGCTGCCAGGCACTTGAATTTTATTTCTTCCTGGTGGTCGATAGCGGAGATACACTGACTGCCAATGTAAGGTGGGGAAACACTTTCTTGTTGTGAATGACTCTCTTGCAGCCTTCCGTTGCATTTCTTGGTTGGATGTGCGTCTGGAGACGCTCTGATGTACGTAACAGTCAGTTTGTCATCCTTACTGGCTCCTGGCCTAACAGTGCAAATGGAAGTGTGGGTGGACACCAAAAGAAGTAATAGGGTGAATACCTGTGGTGAAGTGGCGAACATTGTAAGCATACAGCTGTAGATGTTGGGAGGGTTTAGGGGAAGCGTAGGAGAAGGTTGTGTAACGTTGTTGAACTCAATTGAGGTTTGGGGGTGGTGTGGTGTTGTCCGAGTCTTTTTCACCCCATAAGTTTGATAGCTCAGCAATCACTGCACTTAAAATTTTGCTTGGTTGAGTGAGACGTTTGGTCCCATTTATGACCACTCTTTAGTTGATTTTGGTGTGTTTGCTTGTTGTGTGGAAAACCGATGATTGGTGAACAAAGTTATTAAAGAGCGTTTTACGTCCATTGTGGCGCGTTAAGTGTGGTGTAGTAAAGCGACAACTAAGTGGGGAGTAGCCAAAAAGGGAGTTTGGGGTGCTGAATTGGGATGTGGCATTTTTGTTAACACGCACCTCTGCTTTTTCACCCATTGGTCACATCTTCATACTCCTCCCCAGAAACATTTGCCTCAATATATTGTGCTATTCTGGTGCCATTGATATGCACACTTGAGCACTTGTGTTGAGAAGCTGGTAACAGCAGTGATGACACGTAAATTGAGCATCCTCAAAAGGTAAGAGTCCATCCTTTTTTGATAGGGCATGTTAAAGGGACGCACAGGTTTAGGCAGTCCATTTTTGTGGGTAACCAGGCTTTGTGAGAAAAGAGAGTGTTGGTTGTGCTGGAAGTGTGAAGTTGCGTTAGAGTAAAGGATGGTTGGAGTGTTGTCTGACAGTTCACTGACACTTCCTTTTGCTTGAAGAGAGCAGCCTGACTCGCAAGCCTTGACTCAGCTGCAACTAAATTAGGCCTAAATAGTACCTGCCTGAGATGTTACATATGGTTACACAGCCGTCATATTTGCATCCTCGCTGTGGGTTTGGCTCCCCACTGAGGTTGCTGGAAAGGGCGTAGCGGCAGTATTGCAACGACCAGGACGTCTGATGTAAAGTAAATAGGCAGCTGAGCAACCCATGTGAGGTCCTAGAGTGTGGAGGTGGAAGGGGTTGTTTCTGTTATGATTGTGAACTTAGAACCAGTAGATAACTCCTAAACTTTTTGTGTGCCCACTTAGTAGGGTTAAGTTCTGCTGTGTGTTTTGTCGTTTTTTAGCCCTTGGTCTCCTATGGCAGTATGACTTTCCTTTTCCTCTTGTGTTGATAAAGGAGCACCTAATCCTAGCTGCTAGCAAGCAAGTGTGAAGGGAAGGTAAAGTAGCGTAGTAGCGTGGGGGCATGGTTACTTTTCTTGAGTAGCTGAAGCTTGTAAACATGTGGTGTAGGCCGAAATAAAAAGCCGTTTAGACCTGACCTGACTGCTCTCCTTAATACATAAACAAAATGAGTGGTGCGATTTGGGAGACCCTAATATCTGTAGTAACTAAAAATCTAAAAAGGCCAGCTAGTTAGGGAGGGCATTAGTTATGCATTATTTGTAGGAGCACTAAGCGGGTGAGACTTATGAGACGTTGGTGGAGGGTGGCTTTCTCAACTTACCTTAGCCCCGTTCTTAGTCTTTAGGAGTTTAGTCAAGAGTGGATGTTGTGAGACAAAGCAAAAATAGCACCGGAATATTGGGGAGAGGTTGAACGTGTGGGGCGTTGATAACCCGAAGGCTTAGAATAAAGAAAGGTGTGGTAATGCCTTTGTTGGTTGCTGCCTGGTGGTGCCATGCAAGAATGCTGAGAAGACTGCCCCAGGCAGGCTTCATGGGGGAAGTGGGAGCTGGTGGTTTGATTGCTGGGTAGTGCAGGTTAAGGCTTCATTGCTTGCGGACAAAAGAGGTGAGCATAAGCTTGGCTCTTGAATACTCCTGCAAAGTTAGATGTGTTTATCTTTGTTTGATTAGTGGATGGCGTGGGAGAACCGGTGCCCATTGAAAAGGGTTTATGTTTACACGTGTGTCCCCAGTTTATATGAAGTGAAAGACTTGCATGTTTTAGGAGACCTTTACTTTGCCTGTTCCTCTGGTGTCTAATGTGTATGGAGCAGTTTGTTGTCACCTGTTTTGGCTTTTGGTTGTGCTATTCCTTGGTAGCAGATGCGCTAAACTTACTATTGGGTCACCATTGCACTGGCCTGTGAGGTTTAATTAGCTTAGGTGACAGCCATAAATCCTCTGGGAAAAGTTGATTACCTGGACAGGAAACACTAAACTGTCAGTTGATACCAAGGTTGGGATCACGACTAACCCACCAGGCAGTGGAGCGTTTCCTGGTTCAAACAGCATGCTCTCAGACTGTTTACTGTGACCCCTAACGTAGACAGTGGTAACTGATGGGCGGGGACTCGCACTTTGTTTTTATTGGCGACACGGGCAACAGATACCTTTTCCACCAGCTCAGCTTCCTGTACACGGTGGCAGGCCTCTCTCCAGTTGGAATCCAGCTCCCCACCTAGAGTGGTGTCAAACTCAGAGAGCACTAACTGTCTACACCGCTTTGCAATATTCATTCCTATTATGCCAGGCGGGGATGAATCTGTCTCTCTGGTGTTACCCTTTTTCGCTCCATCATCCTTGATTATTAGGAAACCACACTCTGGAATAGTAAGTCCCATCACCTGTACGTCTAGTTCTACATAACCCAAGTAGGGCAGTGGCAACTTGTTGGCTGCTGTTATTTTTAGCCACTTGGCAGTACAGTGCATATCTTCATCTTCTCCATGGAGATGATTCCTAAAGAAACTTTCAGTCAAAGTGCTTACATTACTTCCCGTGTCAAGCAAGCATCTGAGGGGAACACCTCCGATCTGGATATCCACTTCAGGGCACTGTCCTACAGCATGCTCCAGAAAGTGTTCTTTGGTCAGAGTTTCTTTTGAGCCTTCTGACTTGCCTCGCATTGCCTGGCTCATAGCAATGGAGGGCTCCCGTTTCCCTGCGCCGCAGAACTAGGCATGCCTGGAGGCTGACTGGTAGGCTTACGTGGTGCGTTGCAGTGTCTGGCCATATGTCCCACCCCTTCACATCGCAGACAAATCGGCTGACCGTCTCTGGTGTATTTGGGTTTAGGTTTAGTCTTAGCACCCCTACTGTCTTCAGAACTGGTAGCCTGTGTAGTGAGCTCTCGTACTGCATTGGTTAATTCTCCTATGGCTTTGCCTTGTTGTGCGATTATTTTGACCACCTCTTGTAGAGTAAAAGTCAGATCTGTCTGTGCATTCATTGTGGAGTCGGTCTTTTCCAAGTTGTCATTTGGTCTGTCACTTACTATATTCCTATTCCTAGCCACATTAGCACTACGTGGACGGTCCTCCATAGTCCACATTAATGCCTCCTCTCTAACATCAAAGAGATTACAATCAGGTTTCTCTCTAATAAGCCTGCGTAGTTCGCGTCGAAGGGTGGAGTCACGCACACCTTCGATGAACTGATCGCGGAGTGTTAGCTGCGTGTCAGGTACTACATTGGGAGACTGCTGTAGTGCAGAGTTTAGCAACTGAGACAGGGCATGTGAATAATCCCGCAGGTCTTCTCCATCTAGCTGCCGACGGGCATAGAAAGCATGTAAGAGCTGTGGAGTGGTGCGTTTCTCCCTAAATGCCTCCCTCAAGTATGAAAAGATATCACGGGGTTGTCTCGCTTGCCCACCCATACGCAACTTAACTTCCTCTAAGGCAGAGCCCTTTAGCTGTGAGAGGATGAAATCAGTTTGATCCTCCCCATGCAAACCCCTAGTTCTCAGTGCTCTTTCCACCTCATCTATAAACTCATCAACAGTGTAAGCATCTTTTCCCGGTTCTCCACTAAAAGGTACAATTGCCTTTTCTCTTGGGATGTATACAACAGATCTGGTTTGAACATTACTCATATTAGCAATACTTGACATAACAGCATCATGTTTTCTACTTAGTTCAAGAATCTGTGTTTGCAGCTGTGCCAAAGGGTTACCTCCACTGTCAAGCAAAGAGGCAGCTTGGCTGTCTTCATCCGAGTCTCTTCCAGCCCCTGAAGGGCCTGCTCCCTCGTCCTCTTGCGACATGGTGGAATGTCTCTGAGTTCTTTTCTACCGCAGGATCACACAGTCACTTTGCGTTGAGATGCAACAGTTCAAACGTCTCTGTCCCGCTCTCTCTTCCTTGGACCGCCGATGCAGACTTCTTCCTCGTCCTGTTGCACTAGCCGCCACAGCACACGACCACCTCAGGACCTTCGCGCAGCGATCGTCTCCTTCCCGGACCAGGACTGGAATCTTCACAGCCGCTACTGTTGTCTATAAAGCTCTACTCACTGTCTCTCTCTAAACTTAAAACTCAAAACTAAACTGGAAATCCCACTTCTGACACCAAACATGTGACCCAGTCGTAATGGCAAAGACAGGACACAAAAACTCTCTTTGTGGGTCTTTTATTCCCCGACTGTGCCCAGTAGAACACAGTATTAATTTGTTTTGTTGTGAATTTTAACAGTTGGAATGAACAATAAAAATACAAAATAAGGATCACAAATCAGCTTCACTTGAGTGATTACTGACCTAAAACAAGTTACCATGCCCTGTCACTCACTCAGTCTATGACAGTCAGGATCTCAATATTAGTAAGAGACAGGTGCACTTGCACGGTACACAGGACAGTAAAAAAAAATAAACCTTGCTAGTATAGACAACAGTAGTGACCTGCCCCAAAACAGACAGAAAACAGAGCAAAATTCAAGTAAATACATGGCTACCGGTAATATCACAGCCACAAGTATGTCTCATTAAAGTGCATCTGTTACCCAATAAACATACATTCATGAATTAAATGCTTTGTAAACATTTTTAAGAACTTCAAGTACCGTGAAGAACTAATTAACTCACTTTTTTTAGAGTGCGGCCTGCTCACCAGCACACACCCTCACAAGTTGTGACACAGCAAAATCTCTCCCCTCTGGATCAATCAGAAACAAAGAAAGTTGTACAAAATACATAGAAAATATAAAAACAGACTTTGAAATCCATCAGGAGAGTTACAACTTACGCCAACCCGCGCCTTCCGCTCACAGCGTGGTCGGCTCTTACATACAGACAGGCATTGCACGTTTCAGCAATCTACAGAAATCATCAGGAATACAAAGCCATCATGCATTAAACTTGGCTTGCTAGGCTACCAAACACTTTGTGACACACATGAATAGCAGATTTGTTGTATTTTAGAGCATTTACCTTGAGTTTTAACCACCATGTATGTCTGCAGTCTCTCAACTCTTTCAGACTTCCGCTTGACAAAACGCAGAGTAACGTCATCCTACGTGCATGCATGCGCTAACCTGACGCTGTTCTTAAAGGGGCAGCGTACCCAAAAACCTCAGATGCAGTGATCACAATATTACAGATACAAATGAGCATAAAAGCAACACAAATCTTACATGAACTGAAACTCTTAAGAATAAGCTCTGTTTCACACTGATAACTATTATTTATTCACTTGGTTACATTTATGTTAATCTTGGTTATTAAAAACAGTAAATGTAAATTACAAAGTTTATCTAAACAATGTCTACTTTACATGAAGTACAGTAGACAGACAACAGACTGAGTGCAGGTGTATCTGTGGATGTTGTGTCTGAGTCCAGCTACCAGCAGCCTGTTGTGTTTCTAATGTCAGTACGACCAAATCCAGACACATTTAGATATAATCCTATCACAACTTACAATATTAACATCAGACACACATGCAGTTCATCCTGGTCTGTTCATCTAGAACAGGAGTGTCCAGAGTTGGTCCTTGAGTACCCCTGTCCTGCAGGTCTTCACTGTTTCTCTGCTTCAACACACCTTACTGATACCAAATGGATACAACAGCCTATAAAGTTCTCATTAGTTGGAGTCAGGTGTGTTGGAGACAGGATGCAGAAAACCTGCAGGATTGTTGAGGACTGGAGGACTGGAGCTGGACACCCGTGATCTAGAAACTTAGGTGCTAGGACAGGGGGGCGCCAAACCATAATCTTGTCTCGGGCACCAAAGTGGCCAGAACAAGCCCTGCTCATATCAAAATATAAGTGTCTTCCTGAGCTCAGTCAGACATTTTATGAAATCTGTTGTACTTTTTTAACAAAACTAAAAGACTGGACCACATTCTGTAAATTAAGCTTTGAAAGGAAAACTGAAAACAAACATATTAATTTGTAGACTTTAAATAAGCGTAAACTATACTCCCATAAGAATTTCAATATACTTTAAACGTTTTTAGAACTTATAACAATCATGGTCAAACAGTCTGAGTTTATGGATCAGTGTATTGTTACACCCTTAGTAATGAATAAAATCTAATAAAGATTGATGCCATGAGTCACTTTGACCTTGAGACTTTCATTACTCAGTTTGATTTAAAGACGCACTACAACACTTTTTACAGTTTTCTCAGTGACGCGCCCCCTATCGACGGCTAAACTGGCATTCATCTTGCGTCCTACCTGTACTGTAAGCACGCACCAGTAAAAGACAGTCTTATCTTGATTCTTGTTCTGTCCCTTTCTCTTTTCCGTTTCCTCTCCTCCTCCGATAATGTTTTCATGCGTTTCTTTGTTGAATCTTTCTTGTCATCATTTCACTTCTTCCCATCAATCTGCTTTTGCATTTAAAGCCTGCTCCACTTTCGGCCCATTTCTCCAGCTTCACTGCTTTCCAGGACCAGCATAATTATAACCAATTGCAAAATCAAGTCAAAGAAAGAGGAAAAACAAAGTAATAAATCTGCAATAAAGCAATGCTTCCCCTGCTTCATGTAATCATGCTTCCAGATATCTGACTTTGTTTTTATTTGAACTGCACCTTTAGGACAATATAAAGAAACTCAAGTTTGTGGAGAGCCAAAGCAGTTCAGATTTTTGTTGAAGTAGTTCCACCAAAACCCAGTTTCACAACATTTGATCAACACACTCACTGACAAATGATGCTGTTGAATTGCACATTCTTTTTTTCTTTTGCTGGCTCCAGAAAATTCAGCAGGTTTAAGCGTCTCTTTATCCTGGACTGTTTTATAGAGGAAAGTATTTCAAAGGCAGATCTAAGATGTGAATGTTCCTCTGAGGTGCATTCAGGAGACAGGTTTTCCACAGCCTCAAATACATCCACCACAAATGTGAAAAACCATTCACAAAACATGACAATCCTTCAAAATGGAAGAATGGTCATAATGAGTCACAATCAAGGCCAAGGCAGATTGATGCATTAACTTTAACATGCAGCCAGAAGGGATATGAAAGCTTATGACATGGCTCAACATTAGATCCCTTTATACCCCAACCCATGGAAAAAAATAAAAGGATAATGGATGGAGCTCATCCAACTGCTGGATACTGTTTAAGTAAGAGGAAAAGCACTGATAGATATCCAGAGAAAGAGAACAACTACTCTACTTTCTCTTATCAGCCGCCAAAGTTTCAAAGTGGACTACACAGACCAAAACAAAGCCCACAAAGGAAACTTAGAAATGCAAATAATTTCCCATAGAGAACACTGACAACATGGTGAAATACAAGTGTTTGAAGAGAAGAACAAACCTTTTTCTCTGCTGTGTAGCAACACTGACATAATGCCGGCCAAGTTAAGGTAATAACTTCATATTGTTGTTAAATGTTGTGCTAATGTTCACCACCGGCACACCTGCACACAAACTCCCTTCCACTTCAGAAGGGAGTTTGGATGTAATATGTATGTACAAAAGAATATGTTGATATGTAGGAATGAAAAGCAAAAAGAAATATGACAAAACCCAATGAGACATTTAAGCTGAGTTCAGGATTTTTCATTCAGTCAAACTTTTAGCTTTGAAACAAAAACATTAATCAAGGATCATGTACTGTAAAAACATCAAATTAGATTATTAAACCCATTTTTTATTTAAAAATTTACTGGTTGACATTACGCTGCGTTGACAGCTGGTTATTGTTTCCTCCATTGGTCTGAAGAAAATAAAGCTGTTTTCTTCCTTCTGTGTTTTTGTTATTTAAGGAAACAAACAGCCTTCTGTAAAGTAAACCCTTCCTCGTTTTCATTTGACTTCTTCCATCAATCTTCTCTTGCATTTGAAGCCTGCTCCACTTTCAGCTCACTGCTGTACCTTCATTTTAGCTCTACAGGACCAGCATAACAAAACTGATTGTTTTTCACTGCAACCAATTCCTCTTTCTTTGACTTGATTTTGAACAGACAGATCTAAGGTAATAAATCTGTCATAAAGCAACCCCCCCCCCCCCCCCCCCCCCTTCTTCATTTAATCACGCTTCCAGCCTGACTTTTGACTTAACTTTTAGTTGAACTGCACCTTTAAGACAATAAAGTCATGACTCCAATTGTGTTTCCTCATATAGAAATGCTGCTGGCGGACTCCCTTCCTTTAATATCTGTCAGGGGCCCCAGCAGCCCTCAGGTAACCAGCAGCCAATATGAATGGAGACAGATACAGGGGCATGGTCTGAAATAGTCCACCGTGTATTACAGCCTGAAGAGATATACACCCCCCTACACACACGTACACACATTCAAGGGAATACAAAATTCAAGCTAACACATGCACATACCAGCAAAGACAGACGCAGACACAGGTATTACAGCCCTAGGAGAAGCTTGTGCCCTCTCCAACCTCATTACATCCACAGGCCACACGTGGTTAGTGTCTCATATCCACTCGGACAGGCCGACCTAAGAATGTACTAGTATTTGTGTGTGTTAGTGTGTGTGTGAAAGAGGTAAAAAAAGGGGTGAAAAGTGTGTGAAACTGTGGGTTCTGTATGGCAGAGCTCATCTGCTGTATGTTTATATGTTACCACAATTCAAAACCCTTCAAGTAATGGAAAATCAGTCTCCCGCTCACCACATTGTCAGGACTTCTCTTTGTCACATTGCACCACGTTGGGTAATGTCATCTTTCAGCATGGAGGATTACTGCTGTAAGAAGGTGTACTTTAAGCCAACGCTGATCTTTTTCCAACATAAAAAAGTTGTTTTGTTGTCTTATCCTTACTAAACAGCAGCTGAGAGTAAAACAGAGCAAATACAGGACTCACAAAGGGTTGTGATCTTCAAGATAACACTTCCACTGCTCAGCTGTCAAACGCTGCATTGTGATTCTGATACTAAAAAAACAACAACAAAAAATGTACATCTTGTTCATAGACTCCACCAGCTTTGAAAAAAAAAAAAAATTGGGCGTATTTGATGACCTGGAAATGAGAAGAGGAAGCTTCAGATTGGTCGCGGCCAACCCATCTCACCACCATGTTTACTTACTGTGTTTGACAGCTGCAAGCTGCGTACGGGTATTTGATTCTCCCTTTATGTCTTCCTCTGTTCTCACTCTACCTTTTCCTCTTTCCTTCGGTTTACTTAATCTGACCTAGGGTCACTTCAATTTAGGTTTTTAGCCAAGGGCATTTGAGAGCTACTGAGCAAAGGTGTATCCCTGCCTCTTAATGTGTATGTGTGCGTGTGTGTGTGTGTGTGTGCCTGTTTTTGTGCTCATGTCCACTATTTATTAGCTTATTTCAGTCCTGGTGGTCGGCGGCCAAACAGAAGTCAAAAGTCAAAAGATCTGTGTTAAAACTGGTAATTTGAGTGCAGGAGAAAAACACATGGGGCTGAGAAATAGAGAAACAGAGTGTGTTTGTGTGTTAGATCTCATCTGAGTCACTCAGCACTTCATTAACTTCCCACTTACCTTTTACTTTTAAAAGTGAACTCATGCTGTTTTAATGGCAGGCTTTACAAGAGATGTGCTCAAATCTCAATTTAAGCAACTTAGCCAGCAATAAATGATTGCTAAACAACATTGTTTATAGGAGCAATTGGTGTTGCTAGGTTACCATGAGACGGACCATTTAGTGACCTGGAAACTTGAAGAGGAGAGTCGGGGTAGCTGGTTTAAGTCTTTACCAGCAGCCTGGGAGTGTCTGCTGAAGATGTGACGTCTTCATTGCTTAAACCGGGTGGAAAGGAAAAGCACAGACAGATGACAGACCCTCAGTTGCTTTTCAGATCTAGATCAAGATCTCAAATAGACTAAAAATATTTAGCTTTCTATCCCAAAGTCAAACTGAAGCCACTTAGGATGCACCCCAATACACCGACTAGCCCTACTTTTTACCCCTACCCCTAAATTTTGCGCGTTCCCGTGAAGGTAGCGCTGTCCCAATTCCTCTTTGCATGTAGGGGTTGTGCACAAAACAAGGGGTAGGGGTATCTAGACCTTCAGAGAGAGGGACGTCAGATGCTGACTTGCTGAGGAAGGGCCAGAGAAAAGAGTTGGAGAGCTGCACGTCATTAGGAATCAAACAACAACAACCACCTCCGGAGAGCAACAGGACTCTGAGAAGAAAACTCAAATGTACAGATTACACATTTGTTTGTAACGTTAGCCAGACTAGCTACGCTAGCTAGACTAAAATACTGATGAAAAGCTTGCAAAGGCGTTTCGGCAGTTGACAAGAGACAACAGTCGTCATGGCGACTTCTTCCCCCTGTGGTTGGTTTGTTTATTAATCAACCGTAGATGATGAATGATGAAAAAAAAAGAAAAACGACCACAACTGTTAACTCTGTGTTGCTGCTGGGTGTGTTGTTATGGTGAGACGTATGTGCAAACGTCACCACGCAGTCGCTTACGTGCATGAACGTAGATGCAGCAAGTGGTGTCCCAATTCCCAATCCCAAGATTACAAAGCCCTATGCCTTGTGGCCTCAATTCGAGGGTGTAGTGATAATGGGTAAAGGCTAGTGGTTGAAAGTGGAGGAACATTGGGATTGGACCTTAAAGTCTGTGCTCTGTGTGTCCAGGTATTTTATCACTTGTTTCTTTTTTTCTTGACTACAGTGAAGTAAAGACTTTGCTGCAAACAAGACCATCAATGTCTCCCTCTTCTTTCCTTTTAATGTCGATATGGTTCTCTGGCTCCCAATCAAATGTTCACTTCATTAGCCCTCTTCTCTTCCCCCTCATTGGCCCATGCAAAAGAAGGGCAAAGACACACATAGGGAGTCAGACTTACGCACCCACTTTCTACCGCTCAGACAAGCCCAAGATGCACACACACACACACACACGCACACACACACAGGGCAAACACACAGAACTGCTCTGACTTTAAATAATGAGAGAGCTGTCACATCAGATCAGTGTCTTTGCCGCAGCATGGCCTGGTGGTCAGCAGGATGGACGGGAGTAACCGCTGGCGGCTGACACCCTCTGGACACACAGGGAAGTAAAAGGGGGAGAGGTGGAGGGAGGGAGAGGGAGGAGATAAGGAGGGAGTGAAGTCTTGGAGAGAAATGGAAATGGACAGAGCTGTGGTCAGGCATCTGCCTAAGCATCCGAAGCCTCGAGGACTAATCAGAGGGGAAGGAAGAGCACCAGAGAGGGGAGGAGGGCGTCGAGGAGGGGCTGGGGTATAACAGAGAAAAAAAGAATCAAGAGGGAAGAGGAGAGGACAAAAATGAAATTGAGAAGAGTAAACAAGAGGAATGGAAAGGAAAGATAGGGGAAAGAGAGGCAGGGAAGAAGATATTAGAAAGAGGAAAGGAGATAGAAATCAAGATCAATGAAGGATGGGAAAGAAGAGGAAAATTAATGGAGCAAACAAAAGAAGGACAGAGGAAAGTGAATGGAGAGAGTAGAAAAGGAAAATCAGAAAGATGATGAGAATAAGGAAAATGAGAGATCAAGATGAAAAGAAGAAAATGAGAACAGAAAGAAAAGAGAGGCGAATGTGCCGAGAGAGTGGAATGGGAGGAAAAAAAAGGACGAAAAAAAGAGCAAAAAGAAAAAAAAAAGTAAGTCACATATAGTAAAGAACGGAGTGGGGGCAAATAGCGAAAGAGGGCGGTAAAAGCTAATTCCACCCAAATAATGGTGTGAAGCAGTGCCCTCAAGACAATGGAGGGAGGCGAGATGGAGCAGAGGAACACTGAGGATTGAAAATCTGGCTGTTTGTCTGGTAGAGGTCAGAAATCGTTAGCGTCACTTCAGCCAACTGAGCCCTCAGTTCTCCGTCTCTCCCCGTCTCCTTCGTGTTCTACTTTTTTTTTTGCTCTTATGACAAAAAAACTGATGAAAGAATAAGTAGGTGAATTAAAAGCTGATTTCAACAGGAGATAATTATAGATCTCAGATGATCTACTTACAGAATGTGTTATCTCCCTCAGTCTAAACAAACTTAAATGAAGTATCACGAGGTCTACTTGCATTTCTAATATCCCAGTAAATGCATTCTCTTATATTTCTAAACCAACTTCAAGAATGCCTGCAGCACAGAGATTAGTATACACCCCAATTCTATCCTTGTCCCTAGCGAAACCTTTTCCCACACAGCCTCCGGCTGAGCACCCCCCCCCCTAAACACCCACCTTGCTAAACCCATCATCTTTATTCAATGTGGCCCCTGGTAAGTATTTTTAAGTGGCTTAGTCTGTCAGAAACTTACCATTTTTTTGAGTGCTGATGCTTCTTCTCAGTCTCTATCTTCATCCAATGGTCCTCTTCTACATGTTAAAGTCCAACTTCACAAAAAAATCAACTTCTTAACCTTCTTTGCTCATGAGATGCTTCATTATGTGTTAACAGTTGTGTCATTTGCAAAATCAGCCATCAAAAACAGGTTATGAGACTGCCTGCATGTTGGGTATTTGGAAAATTGAGCTTTCAGGAGAAGTTTCCTCTACTTTTCTTCTCTTCTTTTCTTTTTTTGCTGGGATTAATTGAGCATAGTCATAACGAAATGGATATATAAATGTGTAGCTAAATTACATCTAGGTTAGACTTGGTCATTGCTCAGCAGAGACAGGGAAAGCTGGTGTCCGCTGCTGGCAGGTGAATGTGTAGGCAGGGTCATATTAGCATATTCATGGATCCCCATTCAGTGAGTGGGGAAGGAGAGATGGCAATTTTAAAGGAAGGAGAAGCTTTTCCCTGGCGAAGAAAAAAAAAAGGAGGAGCACAGATGAGTTTTTAGAGGATTTATAACTGCCCGAGTGAGACTGTAATAGCTCCACGAGGAACATACAAATACATTTAATAGCATTCGGCTATGATGGAAGTTTAGGTAAATCATTCTCCTCCAATTCAACAGAGTCAAGGAGTACCTAAAAGTGCAGGCCTATAACAAAGACACTCATGCCGTACCCCACCATGCAAACATGCATGCCGGCAGGTCCATCTAACCATCCAAATCCATGGAGCTGTGAGATGGTGCCATTAAATGAAAATGGAAGACACAGTTTTGGCCAATAAAACCGCAAATAAGCATATATTCTCCTGACAGTCTGCATGGGCCCTAAGAAAAATGATCTGTAATATTACTATGAATGTGTGCATGTGCCAGTGTGTGTGCTCGTATGAGAATGTGGCCATAAATACAATTCGGCTTAAGGACGGATGGTGGATCTCCACGGTGATTTGTTTGCTTAGATTAAATGTCAGTTTTGGAAATGTGTTGTTATACCTGAACTCTTCTGAGAGCAAGAGGACAGACAGGCTCACCTGAAGCATGTGTAAGAAAAATAGCTGCAGTAGTGCTCCGAGTGTCCATATGCTTTACATGATATGTCTGAGGGTTACAATGTAAACTACATGAGTATTTATATCAGTGGTGATTTTGTTTTATTTTATCAAGGACAGGACTAGTTTATTGACATTAACTCTGAGGAGATATAACATTTTATTATCAGTAAGAAGTCCAGGATTGATCACTGAATCTTTTTATTACAATCCAAAAACTTACACTGAGTAATAAAATGTGTATAAGTACTACTTGATGTTTTACTTTTAAAGGAACAGTTCACCCTCAGAATGATTTAACTTTATTTTCCACTTACCCTGATGGTGAGCAAGACTCTGGACCACTTTTTAAATATTTCAAATGCAGCTGAAGATCAGGACGACTTCTCCTTTCCCCCCAATGGAGTTCGCCAGGGTCCGAGCCTAAAAGGTCCATAAAAGTCCACAAAAAAATTTCAATATTCCTCCATACTGCTCGTCCCATGTAATCCAGCCCTGAGTGGGTAGCGTCCAGATTTTACTTGAAACTAAGCCATTTCGTATATTTTTAGAGTCTAAACAATACTACATCGCATGCCTAGCAAGCACGCCAATGCACGTTCACGGAACTACGGAAGCCACGGCAGACGAGATCGCGCGTTCTCTTTTTCTTTCTTTCTTTCTTTTAGATCAATATCCAACCCCTCCTGTGTTTGTCCCGGTTTGTCTAGAGCTCTCGTGCTCTTAGCACAATTTAAACAGGGAATTTCTTCTTCTACGCTTGCATCATCGGCAGAGTAGGTAGTAGTAGTAGGTAGTAGTTTCGTGACTTCGCATGTGCGCGCATCACGGAAGTAAACAATACTCCTTTTAAGGCTCTAAAAATATAGTAAATGATGCCATTTCGAGTAAATTCTGGATGCTACCCAGTAAGGACACTTGGATTACATGGGACGAGCAGTATGGAGGATTATTGACAATTTTTTGCGGACTTTTATGGACTTTTTGGCTTGGACCCTGGCGAACTCCATTGGGGGAAAACGAGAAGTTGTCCTGATCTCTGACTGCATTTGAGATATCAAAAAAGTGGTCCAGAGTCTTGCTCACCATCAGGGTAAGTGGAAAATAAAGTTCAATCATTCTGAGGGTGAACTATTCCTGTAATTACTACACCATCGGACTGAAGGGTAGTGATACTTAGAATTTAATAACATTGGTAATATGAGGTGTAACCAATAATAAGAGATTGCTGTCATACTCCAGTTCCATGGGTCTTAAGCTGATCCTGACCTGACTTCTTAAATCTATTGAGAGATTAAATTGCTGGAGAGGTGCCTTAAGCTCAGAAGATACGGCACTTTATATTTCACTCTCACTACATGTTTTAATCTTTCTATACAGCCAGAACCTGCAACTTTCATGCTCACACTGTGCAGATCATCTAATCATTCATGACACTGATGATCATACAGATCTTAATCATAGATTCAGAGTTTATTTAAGAAAGAAATACTATCATCAACAATTTCAATAAAGTATGGGAAGAGGAGGGAGTAAACGGGAAAATATGGAGTCACAGATGGCTGGAAGCTGCAGCAATATGGTGTGTGTGCTCTTCAGATGAGTTTAGATTTATTTCAAAGCACTCCCTGACAAGGGTAAACTCTTAGCCACGGCATATAAAATACTACTGCAGAAATACCAGAAGCAGCCTTGTTAAAAATCAGACAATGGAACTGTTCAAGCTTCAAGATAACTGACCAAATTTCTGAGATGCCTAAAATCCATCCTTAATTAATCAGATGTTGTGACCGACTCAAACTGCATGTCAAATTAAATCAGACTTTATTCTAAAATAAGTCTAGTTTTTTAGAACTACATCCTTAGTGTTTTTTTTTTTTTCTTTTTCAGAGCCACCTGAGCCTTGAGCTTTAAACTTGGTCCCTAATCGAATACAGACAGGAGTTATAAGAATGACTCACAGCCCACTGTGTTCTTATCCTATGAAATAGCAACTCTGGGGGCCACAAAAGGTTTGAAACATTCTCTTCCACAGTACAGTCATCATTCATTCCCAGAGAGAACCACATCAGTGTTTCCCTCAGCAGTGTAGTCTACGTGGTGCCCAAGTGTATGCCTGCGTATAGTGGTGTGACATAACTTTTACTCTCCTCATAAATTTATAAATTCACCCTTTCTGTGTCACGAAGCAGCCATGTTTGGACCATAGGGGCTCCTGTCAAGCATGATGTGGACCCAACGTTAACTACTAAGTCTGTGCGGGTATAAACTGTCAGAGTAGAGTAGTGACATTGAATGACGGGCATGATCCGACAGCGCTAGTCAGTTAGTAGAGAGATAATGTGCACACACGTAAAATGCACACAATGCTTGCGTTGATGAGGACTGGACCTGGCCAGCCTTGTGGAGTGAGAGCAGGTGAGGGAGTTAAAAAAAACAGGCATACTTGATTCGAGTGCAGAAAGTTAGGTCTATATTATACCATTTTTAAAGCTTGTAGAAACTATTTAAATGTGCAAAGTTACTGACATATTGAAAAGTTAGTTAAAACTGTTTAATGAAATGTATTCATGTAATCTTAAAAGTAGTTTAAGACACCATGTAGACCATTAAATGACTGATATGTTGGATATGTTGTCATATAATTCGAGCTATTAGAAGAGTGTAAATTCTACCATACTTTTTTAATTCAGGTTTTGTCCCTGTTCAGCAGATCTTAATGCTAATATGGATACAAAAAAGACAATTTGTATTATCATGTTAATTACTGGTGTTTTTGTTTACGTCCAAGTCACTTACTGTTCAGTGGTTAATTGAAGTAGCTGCTAATAACTGTTACATCTTGTCAAACTTATAATACATTTGTGATACATTCAGTTATGTCAGTTATTATGAGAGTGGTGGTTCTTGGGTGGGACCGTTTTGGAACAGGTGCTGGTCTAGGAGGGGTGCTACGAGACAGATGTTGCTCCAGCATGGAGTATTTTGGCTCGGGAGGGGGGACAACCAGAGTATACCCATTAGAATGAACGCAACTACACCACTAGTTTCCCAGTAAAACAATCATATATACACTGTAAGAAATGTTAGTAAAATTTACAGTAAAAAAAAAAAAAAATGTTAAATACCAACAGTAAAAGACTGTAAAATTTGAAAATAGCAGTGTATGCTACTGTATTAGGTACATGTAATTACTGTAATTTAAGAATTCATGTAGAACTGAAACAATATGTAAAAAAAAGCCTAATTTTACTGTGGCAAATAAAAAAGTGTGGTAAGATTAATGGGGAAATACAATAATGTCACAAATATGTAATTACACTAAAATTAACGGTATTACAGATTCAGCTGATGAGCACTATTAAATTCATGGTGTAAACTGTCTACAATTCAGCAAGAACACACCTTAATTTATACAGAAATAATGTTCTGCTTTCAGCTTTGTTAAGTGAATTACAATGTTTATTTAATATTTAAATGTACATCATTATAGGAATTGCAGCTTCTTAATGTTTTAAATCTTTATATCGCTGTTTAGATGTTTTTTCTGCTGTAATAACGCGAGACTCATTAGAAAATACCGCAAGATCCCGTAGTACTCTCGCGAGAGTTTAGCTTGATACTTTGTATTCTGCGAGCTGTAAACGTTACACTGTATCGGCAAAACCAGTTACACTTCGCTCGCTTGGAGTTTGTTGTTGTTTTTTTCCCCACGACATCAATGTCTGTAAGTGTACTGTTTGATTGTGGTTTAGATAATTCATACGTTTGTTGTAGACATAAACGGTTAAGTTTTAATGTAAAATAGTTTATAGAAATGCTAAATGTAGCTCTCTGTTCGTCAGCTAACGGCAACTTCATTACTGGCCACTTAACGGTCATTTCTTGTTGTCAGTTATGTTAACGGTACTGGCTGATCAGACGCTAAATGTTCCTTATTTGTTTCTCTCAGTTTTACTAGATTTTTCACATGCAACCAACAAAGAAGAGAAATAAAGGAGCAAGACGCTCGCACTCCTGGCTTGTGGTAAAACAAGTTTGGCTGGCTGTTTAATCTGTGATCACGCACTGGCTCAACACGCAGACAGAACAGTACAAATAAGAAGTTAAAAATATGGTAACAAAAAATGTTTGAAATCTGAAAAAAATAGTATACCACCCTAAGTTCAGAAATGATAAATAACTATTTAACCTTGTAATTTACAGTTCTATAAAACCATACTGTTATGTTTTATACATGGTCACCATATTTTTTATGGTATCATTTTAAACAATGATGCACGAGCTTCACAAAAGCATGGTGAGGTTGTGAGTCTCCCCTGAAAGTTGTGCAGACTCAGTAATTTTCCTGTTTCTGGTGAAGTTCAAAGAGAAACTCAATCTACCACTTCCTGTAGGTGGTGAGAGTGACTTTAAACAGTTACTCTGTTTGTCACTTGCAAGGACAGATGAAGTCTCCCATGGTGCACAGTGTGCTGTTTCACTGGCTCAAAAGTAATACTGCTCTTTCGGTCTCCAGTAGAACTACATCTGTCTTGTCTCATGTTCCCTCTCTTTAAGAAAGTCTGAGCTTTTTGCTCTCTGTGGAGAAGTGAAAATAAAGTTTTTGAGAGAAGGCGGTGAGTGACTTAAGCTTGAAGAGTTGCTCCATGCAGCTATCAAAGGATCACAGGCGACAGCACACAAGATGCTTTCTTCTTGATAGTCACACTTGAAAAGAGTTTTGTGACTTTAAAAAACATCATACACAATATAAGTAACATTGAATGTGACTTTGTTTATTAACAAATATTGAATCTTCTTATTTACATTTTCTTGGCACTCAGACCATCCCTAAGCATAAGATTTATCAAAAAGGAAGGTGTTAAGCCTCATCTTAAAAGGTAAAGAAGGTATCTGCCTCCTGAGCCCAAACTCGGGACTGGTTCCATAAAAGAGGGAACCTGGTAGTTGAGGACTCTGCCTCCCTTTTGACTTTAGCTCTGTTTCCACCCATGGGTCTGGGTCGGGTCCGGCCAGGCCAGGTTGGGTAGGTTTTGGTACAGATATGTTGATTTCACGTTGTGTCCCCACAGCATTCTGTAGGTGATTGTGTGACATCATCGTAGTGCAACGCCTTTTAACCAAAGCACCACACTACTGTACATGTGACAAAAACAAAGGGGCCATCCCTGCTTTGTTTTTTTGCCAGGGAATGTGAGCAGTGACAAATCTTTTAAACAAATCAACGGTTTGCTATGTGTTAAGCTCCACCTCTTTGGTCTGGAAGGGTTAGATCAATACCCCTATGCAGGGTTACTGAAAAAGTAGGACGGGTCGAGTTGGATGTAAGGGTACCTTTCCCATTTTTTAGCTGGTGGAAACAGAGCTTTTGAGAGACTGTACGAACCACAAGTAGACCTACAATCTAAGAGCGAAGTGCTCTGCGGGGAAAATGTGGAATTATACCGTGGATGCAATTCAATTTTTTTTTTTTTGCTTTCACAAGCAATAGACCACAAACCAAAAAACAGAATGGATCAGCGTAAGATTTCAACCATAAAATAATATGGTTATATAATATATAATAATATAATTATATAATAATATCAGCTTGATGGCAAAATTTACAAATTTGCACATTTTACAAATTTACACCATTTTAACTTGTAAACTAGTTCAAGCAGACCTCCCCAAATTTGTATATGTACAGTAGAGATACACACATACAAGAATATAAACACACATGCAAACCCATATATATATATATATATATATATATATATATATATATACATATACATATACACACACACACACACACAAAATACATACACCCTTGTAGCTTTCTGAAGTAAACAGCATGTCTGTTTAGGAGAGCTTTAAGTTTCAGCATTTGTATTTCATCATGCTTCACCCACTGGTTTTGAATGGAGATTGCAGGAATTCCTTTTTTCCCCTCTAAGGTCATCCAGCACTTTCTCAAGTATTTGAAAAACATGTTTACAGTGAGGCACCTTGACAACAGTCCATCATTTTGTAGGAAGCACAGGACACCAATGTGAAACACACTGCAGCCCTTCATGCCTTTCCAGTTTGTCCACATGAGAATGACCCCAGAGTTTTTTAAGACCCAGAACGTGAATTTTGTAAAACCTGAGTGATATTGCATTCTTTCCAGTCAACATTCATATTTTAGAAAAAATCCCCCAAGTAACTGAGAACTGCACCATAACATTAAACATTTAAAAATACACAAACAAGATTAAGGCAAGATTGAGGCAAGATTAAGAAACGAAACTCGCGACCGCCGCAACTGCCGCAACTGCCGCAACTGCCGCAACTGCCGCAACTGCCGCAACTGCCGCTTCAGGTAACTGCAAGCTGTCACAGGAGCGTGCACAAACTGAAGCTATAATGTTTTTTACTAACCTTTTTCTTCGTAGTTACACTTCTTAGTGGTCTTTCAGTTGATCTGAATTGTTTGCTGACAGCGGCAGAATCCATAACTATCGCTTACAGTGTTTGAATTTACCACGACCGTCTTCTTCCTGTATCAAAACTGGGGTAGTATCATTTGACGTCATGTCCGCAGGGCAGCGCAGGAAATTCGGACACCAAATTGCAGCGCATTTTGCAGCACACAGCCTGTTCAAGGCAACGGAGAGAAACGTGGGTGGAAACGTTATTTTTGGTATTTAGTGCTTCATCACCCATTAGTATAAAGAAAAATGGACATGCATGTTTGTTTGTTTTTTTTAATTCCTGCCTCCAGTCCCTTTAACCCATAAAATACCAGCTGGGTACTCGGATCAAAGATGCTTGTAAATACCCTTTTGTTAGGTTATGGTCTGTTAAATAGTAACTTTCCTGCATACCTGTAATGTGTTGCAGTGTGAGAGTTTAAACCTGCATTAATAAATTCCCTGTTAACCTTACAAATCGATACTGTTCTATTCCAGGTGAATGAGTCAGAAGAACATAAATGCCACGCCTGTTGCTCTCTGAGTGGCTACAGCACTGTCCAGGCTAGTCCAGCCCCTGAAGTATTGCTGTAATGGTGACAGATGATCTGCTGATATGTGACATGCCCAGTTTGACTGATGTGTTTCTCTTATAGTTTGGCTTGACCTGCTCTCTGCATTAGTAATAACCCCGGAATGTGGTATCACATGTCTGGCTTATCAGAAATTGTTATTGACAAGCCTATGAAACTCTATCAACATGGCCAAAGTCTAATTAGCTGATGCTATGTTACTGTAGAAATCTTGGATTTTAACAGGTAGTAGAGAATAATTCTTTTTCCTACTTAGCTGAAGAGATTTCTGTCTTTCTACTTTTACAGACTACTTTCAGATCTTAAAAGCTTGATGGACAGTCTTTGATCTGAGAGTGAAATTATTTTGTCAAGTCACAGCCAAAACTTCTTACTATTGCTGTATATCACTGAATAAACTGATGGACTACAGCATGAATGAATAAATAATAATATCCCTGCAAGTAGTTTTAATTGTCCTTATATAACTTTTACATTCCTAAAGGGGGTTAAAAAAAAAAAAAAAAAACCTTCCAAGCTGTTAACAATGTTAGCAGAGCCTTTAACTTTGCAGATTCATTGCCTAATCTCAGCTATAAATGAGCTCCATATTACTAAATCCCAAATGGGATTTTAAAACTAGAAATATTGTAAACTTTCTCTAACCACCCCAATTATTCCTGCATGGCTTTAGCTCTCTTCAGCTGCAACCATCTGGCTACAGTATGTTGCTTCAATGCACTTGGTAATTGACCCAAAATTGGTCGACTGACTGACTACATTCAGGGGGTAGCACCAAGATTGTAAAATACTGTATAAAGCGGAGTGTAGTGTTTAATTTTTGTACTGTGTGTAAAGTCCAATTTTCCTTGTTCAGTGAATGCTTTTACTAACATCAAGTCACGTATGTGGATTGATGCACTGACTTACAGTTGTCCACTATAAATATTTAATAACTTTGACTTTGTTTCTAAGAGAATATAACACCGTGTTAGTTAAAATCTTCCTCAAAATTCACATTCTTTTTCATTTATTTGTAAAGTGAATAATGCAATTATAGATTATGTATTAAAAAAATTTATGAGTTTCACAGTGCGTACCACTGAAAGCAAAGTACAGTCTTTGTTCAAGAGTGTCTTTTAAATCTATAATAAGCAAAAAAAAAAAAAAAAAAAAAAAAAAAACCTACATCTCAGTTATTTTAGAAAATAATGATCATGTCCAGAAAAATTGTTGTTCGTCTGTATAAAAACAGATGGGTAAAACTAACCTAAATGATATACTGTATTTGCACATCATTTTCCAGCTTTTGATAGATTACTGACTTTGCCCTTTCAATGACATTATGTTGCATTCCTGTTTTCCGTTGAAAACGTGTCACGTAGCATAACCAGTTCTTGATTAATAAGTCATTTTTCATTATTGCTTCTTTTCAATGTTTCTATAAAGTATTGAGTAAGGTGTAAAAACTGGTGCAAAGAAATTAATAGAGAGTCAATCACAATAATTGTCAACATAAATTCTATAACTGTGACAGCTGTAAAGTATGTAAAGATTAAAAGATTACTTCCCCTGTTTTCTTTTAATCCTTTCCATGAAGTGTTTTTTTAGGGCTGGGCGATATGACCAAAATCTCATATCACAATATAGCTCATTTTATATCACAATAGGGATATATATATATGATATGGCTTTTTATTTTTATTTTAATTTTTCAAATGAAGGCATAAGCACTAAATGTTTCTTTAATTTAATTTTTTTCTGAGCAGGATGTGTTGGTCATGTTAACATCTACAGGTACCAGTATCTGTATGATTAGGCACTTTACTGCACTATTTTATTTCTCAAGATGCGCATGCATGTGTGGACACGCGATGCATCTAAACAAACATGGAGGAAGACGGCGGCAGATGTTTCAGACCAGGATCATTAGTTCTCAACAAGATGACAAGCCAAACCAACCAGAGGAGCTTGTAGCTAAAAGAGAGACAACTTCTGTCACAAGGATGTGGCTTGGATATATAAAAAGAAAAGACTGAGGTCATGGCAGACCAGACAACAGAACATATGCCGGCTTTTGGGGATGTCTTTCAACACTACACCAAGTTTTGTGCCGAAAGACACTCCCAAGCCAGCAGACTTTACAAGAAACTGTTGTCAGTCTTTTTATATCCAAACCACATCCATGCAACAGAAGTTTTCCCTGTTTTAGGTACAAGCGCCACAGGTTGGGTTAGCTGGTCATGCTGTTAAGAATGAATTAACTTGCTCTAAAACGGTCCGCCACTGTCTCCCTCTATGCAGCATGTGTGGGCACGTGGCGCATCTTGATGTAAAACACTGTAGTAAGGCGCCTATTGCAGCATAAACGATGGAAACAATGTGAAACAATATTGTCCAGACAATATATATTGTTATTTCGCCCCGGTTTTCATGTAAAAGTGAACCAAGTTTCTATGTTTTCATGCATAGTTGAGGTTACTTGGCCTAGTTTCCACAACAGGGGTGGAGCTTTTTGATCCCAACTTATCCATGAAGACCTCTTTTAGGCAGGCATATCTGGACAGCAGATGAGTGTACCTGGATCCCAGTGGTTTCTACCTAGGTTGATGGCACTACTGGACATCTTCTGATTTTGAAGGGAAAGAAGCTTGCTATATTTTTTATGTGTTGCATTAAGTTTCTTTGGCAGACACCTGCATCAATGATCCTCAGCATTTGTGCCCACTTTGTTAAATCTGTTGCTCGTTTGAAGGCAAAAGGTAGTAACACCAGTCGATGTGATTAAGATATTTCTTTTGTCTCTCACTTCATTTTTTATCTATAGAATCGGTCAAGATTACATTTAAAAAAACATAAAAGAAATTCCTATCTATCTATCTATCTATCTATCTATCTATCTATCTATCTATCTATCTATCTATCTATCTATCTATCTATCTATCTATCTATCTATCTATCTATCTATCTATCTATCTATCTATCTATCTATCTATCTATCGTGTTGAACACGTCAATACTTTTCTCAGAAAATGTATTTCTAGTAGAGCCATTGACAAAAATTTTCTCACAACAACCCAAGTAATGCACACATATAAAGAAATCCTAACATTTATGCCCATAAATGAAGTCATGTGTAATACAGTGAAAATGACACAGGGAATAATGATGGGTTATCATGATGGGTAAAAGCAAGGAGCTATCTAAAGACCTACACAACCTTATTATTGCAAAACACACTGAAGGCATTGGATCCAGGTGCATTTCTAAACTTCTGAAAGTCCCAGTGAGCATCATTGGGGCCATCATCTGGAAGTGGAAAGAGCACAGCATCATCATAAGATGCTCCTCACAAGATTTCAAACAGAGTCAGAACAATAATCAGAAAGGTTCTCCAACAGCCCAGGACCACTCGGGGAGAGCTTCAGAAAGACCTGGAATCAGCAGGTACAGTTGTTTCAGAGAAAACAAGAAGTAATGCAACTACCATGGCCTTCATCCACACCACACAAGACTCCATTTCTGAAGAAAAAGCATGTTGATGCTCGTTTGAAGTTTGCAACACAACATCTAGACAAACATATGACATTCTGGAAAACATAATCTGGTAAGATGAGACCAAAACTGAACTCTTCAGATGTCATAAGACCCAACATGTTTGGAGGAGAAATAGCACTCCACTTGAGCCCAAAAACACCATAGCAACAGTGAAGTTTAGAGGTGGAACATCATGGTGTGGGTTGTTTTTCAGCATGTGGTACTGGCAGACTTCATATCATTGAAGGAAGAATGAATGGAAAAAAGTAGAGAGACATTCTGGACCAGAATCTGCTGCCAGCTGCTGAAGATGAAAAGAGGCTGGATCTTTCAGAAAGACTACCATCCCAAGCACACAGCCAAGGAAATACTCACCTGGTTTAAGAAAAAGAAAATAAAGCTGCTAGAACGGCCCAGTTAATTGAATCCAATTGAAAATCTTTGGAAATAACATCCGAGTTCACAGGAGAGACCCCTGGAACCTTGAAGATTTAAAGGTAGTTTGTGTGGA
This sequence comes from Atherinomorus stipes, assembly GCA_023101725.1. Taxonomy (NCBI): domain Eukaryota; kingdom Metazoa; phylum Chordata; class Actinopteri; order Atheriniformes; family Atherinidae; genus Atherinomorus; species Atherinomorus stipes. Next base: position 448,155 of record JALJCO010010818.1, read on the forward strand.
AGAATGGACCAAAATCACACCTGAGCAATGTATTCCACTGGTTTCTCCATACAGGAGCCGTCATGAGGCTGTAATCACCAACAAAGGCTTTAGCACTAAATAAATTTCAGGAAGTGTGTTCAATACTTATTCCCCGTGTCATTTCAATCTTTTACACATAATTTATGAACATAAATGTTACGATTTCTTTGTATGTGTGCATTATTTGGGTTGTTGCCGACATCTGTATGAAAGTACAATCATTAAACACATTGTAGAAAAACATTCATAAATGTGTTTATAAAGTATCTACTAATGAGTACTAATGTTAGATACATGCTTTATAAATGATGAATTCATGATTTTATAACTAATTTGCCTATCAATGATGAATATAACATCTACAACTATGCTTATAAACCACATGAGTATTACTGTCAGAAATGTGCTTTATAAATGATAAATTCAGTATTTATTAATGCTTAATAAATGCTTTATGGTGTGAACTTATTATAAAGTGTTACTGACAAATCAATTACAAGTCCTGTAATTAGATTATTTTTTTTAATCACCTGACAGCTCTAATATACACACAATAACCTGGTGCTTGCTCCCGATAACAATTTCACAAGAACATTTGAATTGTTTGCAAAAACTGAACAAATGAGGGCTATTGTGGTGCCAGATCTTCACAACACGAGGCTAAAACAATTCATTATTATATTATTATTATTTTTATTATATTATTATCATTATAATATATCAAGGTTTTCTGTTACTTCGCTTCAGCTGATGAAGAGTCCAATCCAGTGAATTCCTTCTTAAAAGTTCAAACAGATGCAATGCATTAAGTTCACAAAGATTGCAACCCTTCATGACATAAAGAGACCAATAAAACATGGCAGCAAATAATCAGATCAGCATATTCAGCTACAGTTTGCCTGCGTATATGAAATAAGACATAATGGATCAACAATTGAAATGCAAGGAACACAAACACCGCCTCATGGTAGATAAAAGGAAACATCGTCCAAGCCTGACTCCAATAGCAGTGAAGTACTGGCCTCAGGTGCTCCAACATCCATCTGATGGGAAACACACCGGGAGCCTATTAGTAAAACAGACAAATAACAACTGGGCCAGAGCAGCCAGAGCCAAAACAACATCAGAGGGATGTATTTGCTATCCTTTCAATGAAACCTGGAATAGAGTTCTTTTTCTCACATGGCATATAACAGAATGAACAAATGAAGAGTCTTCAAGATGAAAAGCTTCCTTATGAAAGACATTGTTTACGTCAGTGTTAAAGAAAGATGGAGGAGAAGATGTGTCAAAGGAACAAAGGAGTTGTATAAAAGCCTGATCTACCATTCTGGCTTGTTTTGGTTCACAATTCATTTGGTTCCTCATGCTCTGACCTTAAAGTGTCTTCACCCACCTACAGATGCAGGGAGCTCACAATCTGGCTTTTATCACACTGCAAATATGCTTCGGATATTTACTTTCCTCCCAAATTATGAGACTACACTGCACTTTGCTTATTCTTTTTTACCAAGTTCAATTTGACCACCAACAGAAAAAAAATCATTATGTAGTGTTAGAGTAATTTTCCCTAGAAAATTATGTCCAAATTGCAGCAGCATCATGCAGTTGCTCCTGTATCAGATGGGCGAAGAAAAAGTAGCTTTCCCTGAGCAACCTACATGTAATGTTGGTGAATCGTCACAGTCAGTGACAGTCAAGATGTTTAAAAATCCTTTGGACAGCTAACTTGCTACTGTAGTTGCTATGGATGGCTGTGTAACATAGGAAGATATAAAACTGGACCTCAGCCTGTGGTTCTCCGGAGCCATTGTCCTGCAGGTTTTATAGGGCTCTCTGTTTCAAAACTCTGAATTCAAATTAAATGGATCCAACAGTTTGCTGTTATTTTCTGCACAAAGACCCATTAATCTGAGTCAGGGGGAGTTGGAAACATTTAAAACATGGAGGACAGTAGCCCTTGAGGACCAAAATTTGAGATTCCCAGTTTTAAACATGTCATGTAACAGAGACTGGCACAAGGACACACACCAAATTATGCATAATTTCAAGTTTAAATAACATCTAAACCTGTAAAAAAAAAACTGTAAAAAAAAAAAAATCTGCTTCTTTATTTCCCCTCTCCTCATTTCCTTGATAATGATTATGATAAACAAACATTTATCGTGAGTGCAGAAACACATTTTCCAAAGGCCTGTGGGACACTTTTATGTCAACAAACTTCCGCTTTTGTACCCAACATTACATCATCACAGATATTCTGCTCTTCTGCCATGTTAAATAGACCCAAAATGATCATAAACCGAGCAACTCAATTTATTTTACATTTATCATAAGTAAAATAGAATTTCATTTTAAAAACTGCGTGCGGGTGAAAGTCTCATTGCCTGGCCCGGAGGGTATATAATGATCTCTGCATGCAGGAGATTATGCAGGACCAACATTACTAGAGAGAAAGCATCCTGCAGCTCAGAGATGGAGAGTTTTCATTACTTGTATTTCCTTCAGAAGAAAAAATCATCAAGCACGCAATCAAAGTCTCCCCACCATGCGCTTGTTTTATATCAGCAGGAGAATTGAACATACAGCCAACAGACTGGAAAATCTTAAAAAAATAATAAAAATAAAAAAGTACAAAAATACAGAAGTCACTCAAGACAGAAAAAAACAGCTGCCAGTAAAATAAGTTGAAACTGACAAAAGTAGTAATAAATAAAAAAAAATTATGAACATCATGACATTAATTTCTTTGTTCAACAGAAATATTACAAATAAACAAACATAAAATATATATATATATATATATATATATATATATATATATATATACAAGCATGATGAGGAACCTGAGCTACAATTATTTTGAGCAACACTTTGCACCAATCACTGCAATCAGGTGTTTTCTCTCATGTTCAAAGACTTCTACACCCTTTCACAGGTATTTTGTTCCACTGTTGATGAGCAAGGTGTTTCAATTAGTCTAGTACAGTTTTGTTTGTTTTTTAATTATTTTCAGACAAAAATCCTCAATCAAAATTTTATATTATTAAATTTGTAAATTTTTATTCTTTGTTATTTTTTCAGTTTCTGGGTTTTTGAATTACTACTGTGAATTTAGCCTTCTCTTTTATGGGACTAGAGGCAGGAATTAAAAAAAACAAACAAACATGCATGTCCATTTTTCTTAATACTAATGGGTGATGAAGCACTAAATACCAAAAATAACGTTTCCACCCACGTTTCTCTCCGTTGCCTTGAACAGGCTGTGTGCTGCAAAATGCGCTGCAATTCGGTGTCCGAATTTCCCGCGCTGCCCTGTGGACGTGACGTCAAATGATGCTACATCCGCAGTTTTGATGCAGGAAGAAGCCGGTCGCGGTAAATTCAAACACTGTAAGTGATAGTTATGGATTTTTCTGCCATCACCAAACGATCCAGATCAACTAAGTGACCACTAAGAAGTGTAACTACGAAGAAAAAGCGTAGTAAACAACATTATTGCTTCAGTTTGTGCACGCTCCCGTGAGCGTGCTTGGCTCGTGGTTGCAGTTACCTGAAGTGCCAGTCGCGAAGTGTCATTTCTTCATCTTGCCTCAAGTCCCTTTAATGGAAGAGTATGTAAACTTTCCACAACTGTGTGTATATATATATATATATATATACTGTAGGCTACATTGACAATAGTAATTCAAATAACAAGAAAATAAAGAAACTAATAAAAAATACAAATTTATAATATTATAATTTAGTGAAATAAGATATTGCTTTGAAATGTGGTTGTAAATAATAACAATAATAATAAAAAACTCTCCCAGAAACATTAAAGTACTTTTCCCATGAACAGTGGACCATTATACTTGTCAACAGGTGTAGAAGTCTTTTTGAGCTTTACAGAAAACACAGTGGTTGCCTCAAAGTTTTGCTCAACATAATTTTACCTTCAGAGCCCCATCATGCTTGTTTACTTGTTTTATTTTTCTTTTTGTTTTTAATATTTCTGTTGAACCACAATTCAAAATAAATGTCATGATTTTCTCAGAATTTTTATTTATTATTACTTTTGTCAATTTCAACTTATTTCACTGACAGCTAATTTTTTTTTCCACTTTGAATTGGAGGGTATGAATAATTTTGAGGACATATACAGTATATTCAGAATATTCATCTTGTCTTCAGTGTGTTAATCTTCTTTACTTTTTTCTTTTAGTGAGACAAAAAAATGTTTTCTTCTTTTTTTTTTGTCATGTTGGAATTCCCGGTCAGCTGTCTACATAAAACACGTCACACCAGGATTTCTGACAATTTCTGATGAAGGCTGAAGTGACAGCCGAAACTGTCAAGGTAAAAGCAGCTAAACAATTCATCTTACTAAAAGGAAAAAAATGAAGAAAATTTTGAGGACGACTGTAGAATTCACTCTCCGTTAGTAATTGGGAGGTTTTCTCCACACTCTACAGGCTGCGTGCATTCCCGACGGATGCCTGTCGCAGTACAGCTGAGAGAGCAGCTCACTACTCAGACACCACCAAACTGAAAACTTTGAACCTCTGAACTCACAGGTCAATAGTACTCATTCATTTCTCATTCTACTTAAAGTCTTGGTGAAATGAAGGAGTTTTTGCTGCAGATAAAGCCTGATAGAGACGCTGCTCCGTCTCTCCCATTATATGGATTCACGCTGAAGGGCGACTCAACATAATATCCTCTAAAGGTGTCAAAGTGATACAGAAATTTTACGACTGAGTAAATGCACGTATAAACTCCTAGAAATAAGGTCCAAGTTGAAAAAAAAAGAAAGTTATCCTTAAAATTATTTGTGGGTAGCAGGACCAAACCAATTAGTGAGCCGGAACTAGAATTAAAGTCTGCAACTAAAGTACAAAAACTAAAATTTCAATTACCAACAAAAAGTGCTGTGTGTGACAGAACGGATTTGGGTCTCTCAGATGGGGGTCATTTATGCATCACCTCCACCACCCTCAGCATGTACCTTTTCACCTCTTGAAACAGGCAAGCACTATTTTGTGTCTGTATAAACACACACACACACACAATCAAAAAGACACAGTCGCATCCCAGGAAAAGAAACAATAAATTGTGCCATTTTAACAAACTATCTAAATGACAATATGCTTCTGGACAACTAGAAAAGTGTGTGTGCATACCCACACCTGATGAGCCCCTCTCTCTCCGTTTTCTCTATGTTCTTATTAATATTGCACATTTGTTTGCTGGGGTTCCAATAGTGTTTCTGAATTTTGCAAAGTCAGCTTGAAACATTAATGCAGTCAGCAGCACAGGTATTGCTTAGATTGTAGTTGACTGCTCTGTTTTCCTTGCATTTTCTAGCTCATCCATTGAAATATCGCAGCCCCAGAAGAGCTGCTAAAGAACTGCATTCCTCTTTATTTGTAATTAACATAGACTGAATCTAATGACCATAATGTGAAATCCAAAATATGTCTTTGATTAATTTTACTGGCCTGTTTCAATACTGGGAAATTTGAGATGTCTGCTGATGCCGTTTATGAATCATTTACAGATGTTTCTGCCTGTTTCTGGATGGAGTATATCAGACACCACATATACTTTTCTATTTACATGCTCACGAGATGCATCTGCCTTGGCTCAGGTGTTCTAATGGGCAAGCAAACAGCAGTCTCTTTGTCACCTGCTTCAGTCTCTTGGCCATTCTTTGCCAATCTCTTTCATGCCAAAAGCCTTGCATGCCCATCCATCACACAGGAAGGCAGGTGATTGGCTGGCTCGGACTGCTCCTCATAACAACAGTCTCTGCATGGTAACTGTTACTGAGGAGAGAAAATTACCCAAACTCACCGAGATACAACTTGCTAAAAATAGATGCCATCAAAAATCCCCGCTGCTTGTTACACCCCGTCTTTGTGTGTTTGAGAGGTGTGTGTTTGTGTGTGTGGGGGTGAGTGTGGGTGCGTGCGTGTATGGGTGGGTTCAAATATGCATTTTGGGGTAGAGAGATTATGTAGAAAGAGTGAGACGGAGAGAGGTGATATATGACAGAGAGAGAGAGAAAGATTGACTGACAGACCAACAGACACTGTAAATGGCTGACAGGTTGTATGATTGATTTACTTACCACCCCCTGTCTTGGCTAAGTAAGTAGCATAAATCAGCAGTGTGGTGAGGAGCATCACTTTCAAACCCTCTGCAAGGCCTTTGGGTTTTTTTAAAGAAAGATGAAGGTACTGACACCTTACCCAGACCCAAACACATAATGGCAACCAAACTTTAAAAAAAACATGGATTAAACCTAATATATGCCAGTTTGTGTGTGTGTGTGTGTGTGAGAGAGAGAGAGAGAAAGAGAGAGCAAGGGAGCGAAGGAAGCTGGTGGCCATGAGCTCCTTTGAAGTGCTCAGATATGACCAGTGGGGCCAATATTGTATTTAGGTCCCTGCATCTATGTCTACCTGGAAGGAAAGCTCAAATATAATATTCCTCAGCATGCATGCATGCGTGTGTGTTTGTGTGTGCGTGTCCATGTGTGTTTGTGTCAAAACTTAGCAATAGCTTTAAGCTTTTCTTGCTTCACTTGCTTTCAGCAAGAGATACTGTAGGTATAAAGCTCCAAAGGCTGGTTTACTGTTGTAGAAAATAAGTTGCGTCCAGCTTTAAAGGTTGGGTAGGGAACACGGACAGAACAGCGACATCACGTGTGTCTACAGTAGGTTGTAGCTGCAACAGCAGAAAAACAACTCCAGCCGCTGGGCTGCCAGGCTTGATGTTGGTACAACAAGGGACCAGCAGCCTGCACCATGTCCAACAAGTATTAGGCCTACAGGGGAGTTTATAACTGACAGCTAACGTTAGCCACGTTAGCAAGCAAGTTAGCTTACCGATCCAGGAGAAAAGCGGCCCTTTCTGTGTTTAGAAGCCGGGAAAAAATATTTATGTGGGTCCATTTAGTGTAGGCTTCACTTAAAGGGACATTGTGTACCAATTGTATATCGCAGCAACTCGCTAGTACTTTTCATGCTGCATTCAGGTGAAACCAGGCAGACGGACGACAGCTGCTGCATGTAAAGGCATAAACAAGCCTCTATGTGAAGAAGTGGTCTGTCAGTTACAGTGACTTCAGTCCCCATCTCTGATATGTTGTAATGGCGATGTCGTATTGTTTTCCCTGACCCATATTTTACCATCTTTCGCTCAGCTTCTTTGCTTAAAATGACATTGGTTTGTTACCCACGGCCGTCTGCTCCACTGCACTGTAATGCAGCATCAGTGCAACACTCTGTTCCTCCTCACTGCACCACAGTGACTTTACAAAAGCATTACCTGGACCTGAGCCGACAACTACGGTGTCTCCACTGAGTTTCTGTGGTTTCCTGCTGTCACGCTTCTACTGAACATAAAAAACATGGTGACACGACATGGTAGCCACCACCGAGCCGAGCCGTTCCATGTATATATGAATGATACAAACAGCAAATTCAGCGTTTACAGGAGCACTTCAGTTTGTTGATGGGAGTGATTACTGATTAATGGAAAAACACTTTTGAACAAAATAATCAATTTTTGTGAATAGATAACAGAACTTACACAATATCCCTTCAAATTTACTCCAGTTTTTGCTCTTCTCAGGTAACTCCTCTTCTGAGCCAGATAATATCTCTGGGGCTCTGAGGCAGCTGCTTGACTTGCCATTTTTCCCAGCGTCAGTCTAGCCGTGCCGAACATACTGTTGCCACACAGAGATTGTATTTTGCAACTCGCTATGGTGGCCTGTATTGGTCATTGTAACGTCACTGTCGAACCAGTTAAAATTGTATTTATTTTCAGGCTAAATATATATATTTTTTTAAAGAAAATGCTGTACTTTCATTATGCACCCCTTCAAATACCTCATGGAAGTATTTTTTTTTTTTTTTAAATACAGCTTTTAATAAAAATGTTCAATTTTCAACCTTTAAGGGCCAGACTGATGGAAACAGAGGGCTGAATTTGGCAGGTAAGTCTGTGCTGGTTATCAGCATTTTGGATCACATTTGTTTTTTGCTGTATTGCAGAGCGGGAAAACAAAAAGGGAAGCAAAAATGACCCAGTAGTAAAGGAATGTTGAAGTGTGGTGTGAGAATTGCAAATAGTTACATCAGGTGGAAGATGTAATTTTTAGGAGTTCACCATTTTTTATTCCCCTCCCGAAGATGCACACATACAGGGACGGCCTGCAGATACAGGAATATCTCATTCACATACACAAAACAGAGGTAAAGTGAGGGGTTTTAGCCGGACATTCTTTTCCTTCTTTGCTTGATGTTGAATCCTTAGTGCCCAATTGTGCTCTTTTACAGTCCAAAGACTTAAAAACTTCATTGAAACACACTGCCAATAAAATACAGCTTTTCAAATGAAGTATGTCATCCGAACAATTCCCCACTCCACTTTGGAGAATCATCAGTGCACACAGACAAACATGCACTAACACTTTTTGTCAGCACAATATCAATACATATTGGCATGCTGCTGTTGTGTCCTGCCGTTCCTGCTATATTCCCTCCTCTCAGAAAACTGTAGAATATTCTGCCAGCTGGAAGCCTTAGTGATTATTTAACTGCTCCGGGTTTAGCTTGGCAGCCCGCGAAGGGAGGATGAAGGAGGAGAGGAGACGAAAGGGGGAGGAGAAGAGCGGAATTAGCAAGGGATGAGTGTGTGAGTGTGCATGCGACTGTGTGTTTGTGTCAGTGTTAGAGTGCACATGCATGGGTGTGTATATTTGCAGATGCTCTAAAAGCATTAATGTGCGAAAATTCACTAAGAGCATCCCTGAGCCGATTTTAGAGTGTCAGATCCGCTTCCCGACCGAGAGCAAGTCCTCCTTCAATTGGGAAAGGGAAGAGTGAATTGGACTATATGGATCAGTCCTTAACATGCTGTTTTTTTTTCTCCTCTACAAAATGCCAAACATCCTGTCCATACCTCTGCTGTACACACTGCCCGGGAGGATAATTACTATGAAAAAAAATGATCATAGCTGCTGTTGTACTGGAGACACTAAGGATACCTGGACTAATCCTGACACTTTTATGATAACATTGTAACTCCCCCAAAGATTAAATCACATATTTAAATTCCACAAATGATGTCTACTGTAGTTTCTGGGGTTGGACACATAAATGATGTCTTTTTGCTTTAGGAACAAAGAGTTCTCCATAAAGAAAAAAAAAAAATTGGCAATGGGAATGTTTTTGTCTGCAAACATGTTGCTGAGGCAAAAACATAAATATGGTGGTGTTAATAATTAATGCAGTAAAACCCATAAAAAAGTAATAAACCAGTTGCTGATAATAAATGCAGATAAAAGTCAGAAGTATTTCCAGCGTCAAAGCAAGAAAAGAAGAAAGCTTGTATTACATGAAAAGTGCAACACGAAAGCACTTTGTGTTTATTGATGAACTTCTGCATGTTCTGCCAAATGGGCGGCTCACAAACAGGAATTAGCATAACTGATTCACTCCTAAAATGCAAAGTAAGGTTGGAATTTCAAAAGGCAGATTGTTTTGTTTTTTAAGCACTTTCAAATGCAGCAAATGTTTAAAGGAATCTGACTTTCACCACCGGTGTGAAAATTAAACAAGTTGGTCATTTGAGGCATTTGCTTATCATTTAGGCTGCCTGATTTATCAATCTTACACACTGCACCTTTAACAACAAACCCTTTTATATTCAACTATTATTCAATTAGGAGGGGAAATATTGCCATTTTTGTTCTAAGCAAATGTTCTGTGTATTTCTACACTGATTTCTGCTTGATTTGTTGACCGTATTAACTTTTTCTAAACTGTCTAGACCCATCTAACTAGTCTTCGTTTGGCTAACGAAGCCTGATTGAGGTCAGGTAATTTGCTTTCCAGGTTCAGAATGTCCCACCTGTTCCTTTTTAGTTGTTTTTGTTTTGTTTGTTGCCTTTTTCTCTGATTTGTTCGTCTGTGCAACAATGCTTCATCAGCTTTGCTGCATTTGGATAAATCTGATCAGACAGTATATCCATGCACACTTTGGCATAAACCCTCCTGCTACTGTCTTCTGTCACATCATCAATAAACACTATTGACCCAATGCCACTGGAAGCCATGCATGCTCATGCTTGCAGACTGCTTTACTTGTATTCTGACAATGTTGTTTGATTTAAAACTTTGACCATTCAGAATGTTTTCAACATTTTTTAATATCTGCCATTTGTTAGAAGTTGATTTTAGAATCCTCTTGATTTGCTACAACAAACCTTTCTCTGCATATTGAACTGAGACAATGATTTGCCTCCTAATAGACTGGATGTTTGGAAGTTTTCCTTTTCTATAAAAAACCCAACCCTGATAAGATTAATATGGTGAAAGAAAATACATGTGATTAGGAATAGCTTTACCACAAATAGAGTTGTTACGATACCGATACTGCCAAAAATACTATTATCGTATTGATGAGAATTGGAGTTCATGCACCAGTTCAATATCTTGTGATTTATTAAGCGGGTACAAGCGGCTGAAATGAGTTTCCTCTGCAGGGTGGCCGGGCTCTCCCTTAGAGATAGGGTGAGGAGCTCGGTCATCCGGGAGGGACTCAAAGTAGAGCCGCTGCTCCTCCGTATAGAGAGGAGCCAGATGAGGTGGCTCGGGCATCTGGTCAGGATGCCTCCTGGACGCCTCCCTGGTGAGGTGTTCCAGGCACGTCCTACCAGGACAACACCCCGGGGGAGACCCAGGACACGCTGGAGGGACTACGTCTCCCGGCTGGCCTGGGAACGCCTTGGGATCCCCTCGGATGAGCTGGCGGCTGTGGCCGGGGTGGGGAAGTCTGGGCTTCCCTGCTTAGGCAGCTGCCCCAGCAACCCGATCCCTGATAAGTGGAAGAAGGCGGTACGGTACAGAAATTTATTAAAATGTGAATCAATTTACTGTTTACCTCTATAAGCTCTGACACAGTTCTTCTTCGCTGCTCTTATAAAAGTTGCGTCTGCAGCATGCTGTTTTAGAGTGTCCAGAAAGAACTGATCACCTGACACCTGTAAGGAGCTACTAGTATATATATATATATATATATATATATATATATATATATATATATATTTCATTTTTTTTTTTTTTTCAAACTTGTCAAATGTTGTTTTCAAACTTTGCTGTCTTTCTTTTCAGGTGGTGTGGGACAGAGAAAAAAGATTAGACTTATATATGTCAAATGAACACTTAAAGGATGTTTCACAGTAGTTTGTCCTGATCGGTGAATTGAGGACTTGGACAACTTTGGTCCTCACAGTGACATATTAACGCTGATGTTGGACTTACTGGGGAGCGCCAATGGAATAAATGTTCAAAAGCAGCAAAACCCACAGAGTGTTGTTGATTTTTCTATGCATGGGTGTGTGAGCATATCCTTTGACTGAAAAGCAGTAAATGGAACATTTTAACCTCAGTGGAAATGTCTGCGGGTACGTTCTTGCTGATTCAGGGCGACTGAGTAAAGATGTTGTTGTTTGTCTTGTGTGATTTGGGACCTGCACGTGTGTGTGTTGTGTGTGTGTATATGCATGTATTTGTGTCAGAACAGCCACAGTGGAGCTTTGGCTTTGAAATCTGCAGATCAGACAGTATTTGCGACACACATGCATGCATTTTTGAACATCTGTACACATCAGGGGGTGCAGTTAAAAAAAAAAAAATCCCTTTTTTTGGCTTCAATTAAGCATTTAACTATTAGAAAGTGTGTTTTTGCTGACTCAACAGTGGGGCAAAAAAGTCCCTTGACTAACATTCATTTGATTATTTTCTAGCTTTTTCTTTTAAAATAATATTCAAATAGACTCACAGTAGATTCCATTTCACTATATATATCATCTAACTCTGATAAGTACATTATATTTTAAAATAATGGCTTTCTCTCGAAGGTCAGTGGTCACCATTATGATTTTATATTATGTAACCACAAGGACCAAAGATATACATATCAAATCATGAGCATATTATATTGTATAGCCATGACATTATAATACAATCCATTACTGGACTTTATGACCCCAGGCACTATTAAAAATGAAATTGGTCTCAGCGGCCAAAATAATAAAAAAAAAAAAAAAAAAAAAAAGACCACGCAAGCAACTAATTCTAGCATGAAGCCAGTATCTGCACACAGACAAGCAAGCAGGCAGGCAGATGAAAAGTTACAGTCACCAGGGAAGGGGGGAGATGAATACAGCAACATCTCATTTAAATCTGGTTTCTGATTTGATTCTTTTCCACACGGTCCATTTTTTTTTTCTTCCTCTCTTCCAGCTTTTTAATGAGTGTCCTCATCCTGCGTGTTACTGTCTGATGCCGTGCTCCAAGCGACAGATATCTTTACACTCCAGTACACATTATAGAGCCAACGCCCTCTGTCCTCATTCTCTCTCGTTCCCCACTTTCTCCGCCACTTGCAGAGTCTGCGTCCATCCAATTTGCGAAGCACTTGAAGTGATACGATGCCGCCTCTTGCCAGTGTTCAACATTTCCCCTCTCAGCGAGGCAGTCTGCTCCTCTGTTCTGACGCCCACTCCACCTTCTCTCATGTCTCCTCGCTGTCGACACTTTTCATCTTCATTTTATTTTTCTCCATCTTCTCATAGTCCTTTGTACCTACATTCCTCAGAAACTGAATGTAAATTCATGTTGGGAATGCCAGAACATATTTGCATGAAACTTCTTAAGTCTTTAAGGGTTTTGTTTTACCTAGAATTTCTTTATACAAGCTTTTAAAGTCTGCATGCTCTAAGGAGGATGTCAAAAACGTTCTTTGAGCAGGAAACCAGCTATTGTTTTCTCTCTGTAAATATGCAGGTTAGCATTATTAATGGGAATGTTTTGAAGAGTTATATTAAAGATTCACAACCCAACTTTCCAACCTTAAAACTAAGCGTGTTTGATAGCATGGTGACATCTACAGGTTATGATATGCATTTATGGAACTGTTGCTGTCCAGCAGCGTTCTGAGGCTGAGAAACTGCACTTTACAACATTTTCTTCCAGGACGCTGCTTGATGTTGCAGCTGAGTTTTGCTTTATGCACCACGTCACATGCCTGCAAGAGGATATGAACAAACTGGCCAATTTTAATGTGCACCTGGGCTGATTCAGCAAAGAAACTCACAAGACCTTATCAGAGGCAAAGAGGGAAAGAAAGAGAGAGGGACAAAGCAAGAGATAAGACACTGTTATCGGGATGAGACTGGCTGGAGAGGTCTCATACGTAGTGCAGCTGGGATGCCAGATGGATGCTGAATAAGCCGTCAAAATGGGGCACATCACTGAGAAAATCTGCAAAAGTTTTGTAGTGCATTTTTAAGAAATGATAAGAAAGATGAGCAGAAATGGGAGGACCAGAACTGGACACGGTGGGGAAGTACAACCTTTGGTTGCAAACAGATCCACCTTGTTAAGCAGCAGGTTAGACATCTACCACCATCATTTACTTCATAAATCTATCTAATCACATCTATAATGTTCTGGCTTTGATAGAAGTGGACATCTTTTTCCTCTGTTGTTGGATTTCGCAATGATAAATAACATCTATTTTTCTTTGCCAATAAGGAACTGACTACTTTTATTTTTGATGAAAATGCCCCAAGTACAATAAAAAAAAAAAACTAGCAACAATGGTGTAAACTATGTCTCATCATATGCTTTCCACTTTGGATTTCAATTTGAAGAGCTTGTCAGTATGTGCCTTCATGAGGTTTACCACTTTTGTTTTGCTGCTTTGGGTCGATCCCTCTGTCCAATTCAAAATCCTTTTACCATCATGTCTCCTCCAATCACAGATCTCAGTACTTTTCATTCAAAATAAATGCCTCATTTCTAAAATGTCCATGGTCTCCATCCTGGTTGTCTCTTTCTTGACTATCAGAGTGACAATCCAACTCGCTGTAACTCCAACAGCACAATTTATCCTGTCAAAACCATTTACCATAATCATAGTTTAATATAATCAGAAATAATTCAGTTGCTGTGAAAACTGAGAAAAGATAAATTAATTAGTACAGTAAGATGTCAGTTTTTACTCCAAATGTTTATCTTTATTTTCTAGAGACACATAGTTTGTGTTTGTTTTGCTCATAACTGATTTTCAGTTCTACAGTTTTGTGGTGCAAAATGTCCCGGAAATAAGATTCATTCATTCTAACTGAAATTAAATATTCTTCAAACAAAGGCTTCTTATTTAATCTAACTCCCCAGCGTCTGATGAAATCTCAGGCTGCCACGTTTCCAAGAAATGCAGTGAGAGATATTTCAACTCTGTCTCCATCTGTCTCTGTCCCTATGTCCATCTATCTGTCCACATGTGTCCATCTGTCCATCTCTGTCCATCTGTCCTCTCTCTCTGTCTGTTTGTCTGTGTGTCCGTACATCTGTCCATCTGTCTGTCTGTCTGCCCATCTGTTTGTCTACCATCTGTCCTGTGTGTCTGTCTGCTGTGTCCGTCTATCTGTCCATCTGTGCGTCTGTCTGTCAATCTCTCTGTCTGACTGTCCATCTGTCCCCATCTATTGATCCCTCTGTCTGTCCAGCTGCCCATCTGTCTGTCTGTCGGTACATCTCTCTATTAATCTGTCCTTCTTTCTGTCTTTCTGTTTATTCTGTTCATCTGTGTCCATACATCTGTCCATCTGTCTGTCTGTCCATCTGCTTGTCAGTCTGTCTATCCATCTCTCCATCATTTGTCCTTCTGTCTGTCCATTTGTTTGTTTGTCTGTCCTTCACTATCTGTCTGTCCATCCGTTTGTCTGTGCGTCCATGCATCTGTCCATCTGTCTCTCTGCCTGTCTGTCCATCTCTCTATCCTTATGTCCTTCTGTCTGTCTGTCCATTTGTTTGTGTCTGTCCATCCACCCTGTCTGTCCATCTGATTGTCTGTGTTTCTATACATCTGTCCATCTGTCTCTCTGCCTGTCTGTCTGTCCATCTGGCAATCAATTTATGGTTGGGCCCGCCCCGCATGCACCAGCAGTTTCTGTCCTCGAACAAACAAACATGTCCTACATAAAAAAGTTTATGGTCATGAATTAAAGTTTAGACAACTGGGGGCATTCTTTATAGCACACGAAAATGAAGAAAACAGAACTGCGGTTTTTAAAACATTTGCAAATGTATCAAATTACTGATCAAGAAAAATTTGACACCTCTGAACATTTGATCGCATACCTTCAGCTAGAGCTGCCTCATTCTTTAGTTAGAAATCATACTGACTTTATATTCAGCCACAGAGGAAATCACAAGGTGTGTACTTTGAGAATAATTGACATCTGCAGGCATCGCATTAATGCCGTTTATTAACAAGGGCTAGGCAATATAGAAAAAAAAAAGCATATGGATGAAAAAAATCATATTGAGCAATATTAATATCGATAAGTATAAAAAATAAATAAAGTGCAGTCCTGGCATGGGTGCAGGTGGCTTAGATGGTGAAACAAGTTCTCAGATATTTCAAACAGAACCAGTAATAGTGTAATAGTGCTTTTATATCCAGTGATACGTAGTCTACTTGTAAGCCTTGGAAACTATCTGAATCTCCATAAATAATGAGAAGAAAGTGGGTGATGGTGGACAAAACACCTGCAAGCCCACAATCCTCCCGTCAAGATAAAGTTGAGTTGGGATTTTCAGAGTCAGATTCAGAAGAATCCCTGGAGGACAATTCAGTTTTACAACCATACATCCATTAAGAAGTTTTAAAAAGCACCAGTCATCACTTCGTTTCTGGACACCAGATGATAAAAACTTAAATCTAAGGCTTGAAAATGATCAGAAACTTTATAAATGAGTAGGATGAAGTGGGTTTTGTTGATCTAATTTACCACTGAAGTAAGGTATATACTGGAAATGTGCTCTCCTTGCTCATAAGATTTTTACTTCTTCTGGCATGAGTTGTTATCAGCTAATAGTAACTATTTTTTTTTGGCAGTAACCATATTTTTGACCATGCTACCATGTACTAATAAGTGCATGCACTTGATTTGTGAAGTCACATTACAGACCTTGAAAAATGGCTCCCCTGAAAGCTCTGGTGTAATTAGAGCCTTTTCAAGATATTTATTGGAATATCTATTCAACATGCAAAATGTAAGCCAACTTACCAGCAGCTACTTTTCCTGTCGCTGGACTCCACTCCTAATGAGCTTGTCCAATGCTCTGGAAGTTTACCATGTTTCCCAGCCTCTGTCCCTGTCACCGCTCCTGGGATCACATGGAGCAGACAGCAGCTGAGTAGTTACTGCTGCTGATTGGGGCAAGGATGCAGCTTCAGAAATGTTGATGTTATCCACGTGAAACATTGAACTCTGCATTTTTAAGGCACAGTGCTGACAATATAGCTATGGTTTGCCTGCTATGACTGAGTCAAATTCTGGAAAACGTTGCTTTTTTGTGAGCAATTACTTCCACATTGTCTCACTGCCACATTGCCTACAACACATGCTCTCTGTCGTGGTTTGATAGGGGTGAGACTTGGTGACAGATCATGCTTGGGTCTACATTTGTGATTGATTGGGAAGGAGTAACAACTGTCGTATATTTGAAAAGGGAAACTTTTTTTTTATCAAAATTCCCTCAACTCCTCTTTTTCTCTATCACAGACATGCCAATTGATCAATATACATACAATGTTAGCGAATTATCACCCTGCCCTATACTCTGGAACTGTGTGAAACTTGCATATAAACAGCATCATCCTTGATAATTCCTGTCTAAGAGTGAGAGGTATGTGCTGGGAAAGGACACTAGAATTAGATCACATTGATTACCACCATTATTATATGTGACATCAAATATTCAGTGATGGATACCCCTGTCTAACCAATAGTCCCATACAGCAGCTCTGTTAGCAAATGTCTCCATTCCATTATGTACAATGGAGGTCATATAGTGTTAGAAATGTACCAGCTTGTATTTTACACAAATCATCTCAAATTACTTTCCATTCACAGTTTTATAAACAGATGTGTGACATGTACAGTGCAATGCATACACTATGATGATACAAGTACATGAAAAGCTGGACAGACAAAAGGTCTGACAGTGAGCTACAGTAAAGCCCAGATGACATTTACAAAATGTACACAGGAACCACCTGATTCTTGCTTTGGCATATCATGTTAAACGTCAACATATCTTTAGGAAGGTAACCCTTTATCTTTAGGTCTATGTACAACCATGTTTTTCATAGCTGCAGCAGAAGTGAAGTCTCGATTGTCCCTTTGCATAAAACGCACCCAGGTAGCTGCGTTTGTTCTCCAGTTACGAAACCTGTGGACTAGAAAGAACGAATTGATGCCTTTATGTCTCGTGTCTGTCCCTCCCCTCTCACCGTCCCCCACCTGGTCCCCACATGACCACGCTGTGCGCCGCACACTGTAAACGAATATAGCTAACGGACTACTAACTGCTGCTGCGCCAAAAAAACAAACCAAACCAAAACAACAGATAAGGAATAAGTCTCAGAGGCATTGATGTTTGCAGTGTGGACCTCTTACACCGCAAAAGGAGTTGGAGGTGAGTCGATTAAAGCTTTTAGAAACGTGATTTGTCAGTTGTTTACTATCAAGCTAACGAGCTATCCACTTAGCTATTATCGTTAACCTGCTCGTAAAACATCGGCGCACACGTCCCTGTGCTCTGAAGGCGTGGTTTTGGGTGGTGTGTGTTTTTTTTGTTTTTTTTTTAAATGTAGCTTGCTTGAACTGTTTTTTTTTTTTAACATTGCCAACCCTAGCTTTAAATTCCCTCAATAAGTAACTCACCAGTTCTATTTCAATGGACAGCCAAATTAAAGTGACCATCATGACCAGTTATGAACATGCACAAGTGATAAATGCAAAAAATACTAAAAGGGTACATACCTGAGGAAAAGTGAAAATGTGAGTGTGAGGAAATATTAGGGAAAGTGGAATGTGGCAGAGTAAAAACAAATGCATAAACAGATAAATGTGGAAATACAATGAATAGGCGTAGAAATAATAATAAAAAATTAACATAGAAAAATAAATGTGGAAATAAAAAGAATATGCAAATAGAAAAAGAGGAATAATAAATTACTTTGGAAATAAAAATAGAGTAGGTAAAAACAGATTAAGAAACACAAATGAATGGAAAATGTAAAAAAAAAAAACCTGACGTTTATTTATTTATGATTATGTTAGGTTTGGTCCTTAACACACACAGTATAAACTTTCTCTTGATGAGTTTATTAGAAATTTGGGTGGAAACCCAAAACCATTTTAGTTTTAACAAATGCAAAAACCAAACAGGCAACCACAAGTCTTTCCCAAAAACCATTATTTCACTTAACAAAATTTTCTTTATACCCCCAATTTTTCAAACCAGCTCTCCTAAATTAGATTAACTCAAACTTTTATTTCTTTCAAATAAACAATCTGAATCACACTGACTCAATTTCATGTCATTTGATTTATCCAAAAGTATACTTTTACATTTAAACACATTGGCCCTCATTTATTAAACGATCGTAGAAATGGTGCATCTGATCGTAAAAATGGTCGTACGATTGGACCCGGTGATTTATTAAAACGTTTGTATCGGTCAATTGTCGTACGAACAAAGAGTCTTGATAAATTCCACAGCTGAAATTTATCGTCATTTAAATGCGCCCACGGTTACGCCCTAAACATGCATAATGATGAGGCTTCACCCAGCGAGGTTGAACCCGGCGAGGAGAGATTCTGCCAAAAAAGAAACTTTTGGGGGATCAAGACAGAATTCCTCATTTGTGAAGTGACAAAGATTAAAGAGGTGCTGGTTGGCAGCTTAAAAACCGGAGTCATAGACGTGCACAAAAACGCTGCACGGAAGAGGATCAGTCAGCCTCACCGGTGTTGAACGACCGGCTGAGATATTAATAAAAGTCTCAATCTATGCCTGGTTTATATGGTTTATTCGTTTTATTAGCTATGAAATTTAATAATAGGCCACATCCGATGGCAACGTCACAATTCTTTAGCCAATGGGTCAAGAAGAAGTGGTCCAATATGAAACTTACCACCAAAGATGATGCCCCCCCCCCCCCCGCTGCGCTCTAACAGGTGACAGGTGGATGCCGGTCAGATCCGAGCCTGACCCAGATGGGGACAGAAAAAATATAACTTGCATTTGCAAAGCTAAGGGCCAGTCTACTGACTGAGCACTTATACCACTTTAAAGTATTGATTACTTATTAGAAGTCTCCGGTCTCCTCCATATAGCCCGGGGGCTGCAGAGCGGCTCCGGGCGCATCTTTTCTGCGCATCAAAACTCTCCAGCGGTCCGAGCGATGTGCAGCACAGGACAGGAGTGTTGTAGATTTTCTCAGAGTCTAAAGCAGCGTCTCATCCCGCCGGGTCTGAGTCGGACCGTCCGACACCCACCTGCCTTCCTGCAGCCGAAGCAGCGCTCCACCTGGGCACCTGCACGTGTGTGCGTACTGATGCCTACCTCCACTCCTATGTGGCAGTTTTACCAGCGGGGGGAGGAGATGCACGAAGAGTGGAAAGCACTTGTCTCCTAGAACTATATGTTAATGATTTTAATAATTTGTTGAGATAAATGGAGGAATTAAATCCAGTCACAGCTATTTTTGTAATTTTGGGAATACATTCTACATTCACTTTTTCCGTTTTCTTCGCAAATGGGTTCATTCTTAGTGCTGATATGTGAATGCTTATGTTTAAATGACAGTTTGCGGTTTGGTAAATAAATATTTTCATGTTCTGCTGTGCTGCGCTGCAAACCCTCACTGACTCAAACTTGCGTACACGAACTCAGAGCTGTCGTGAGATTTAATCGTATCCTACGATCATGTTCAAATTGATAAATGCCGAGTCTTGCGTGGAAATGGTCGTACGCACAGATTTTCGGCGTACAATCGTTTGATAAATGAGGGCCAGTGAATGCAAGCTGCACTAGGCATATGCAACCTGCAGAACATAGAGAATAGCAACAGGAGATGTCAGTAGTCGACATGATTTCTGTTCTTTATGCCTTACATAGATTAGAAGCCATGTTTGGGGTGGATGTCTCTCCCCATGCTGTCTTTCTCACATGGTACCAACTGGAACATTCAGAACAGAACTTTCCTACATTGTCTAAATGTAAACATATGACAGGAAGTAAAGCACATAACTAAAGCATAGCTATCTCAAAAGGTTAAATTTCTGCTCAATATGCAGAGTTGAACCCTTTTAGTCCATGTATTGAAGTTTGAAAATGTGCCCACCCCCTCCAGAAAGATATTGAGTTATCTTTGCTAATCTTTATTATCACTGTAGATGTTGAAAATGATTAGAAACAACTGATTTGGTTGAGTAATGAGACACCTTTTGTACGAAGTTGATGGTCTTTTTGTTCTTTCCCTGCACGTATTCAGCCTTGTCTCGTATCTGCCTTTAGTTTGTATTCCCCCCTCTTTTTCTTCCTCTGTTTTCTTGTTTATCAGTCAGACTCTGAGCCTTCAGGTCAGTTCAGTCTGCTTGTTTTTCCTTCCTTTTTTTTCCCTGGCCTTTTGCTTGCCCCACCTGTTACTCCCTTTTCTTTTACAATCTCTCTCCACTCTGTCATTTCCTTCTTTCCTTCTTCTGTCTCAGACCCTCATCTCTTCTTTACCAAGACATATTTTCTCATTGTCTCAGCATCTGTCTCCCTTCCTCTCTCGCTGAACTCCCTCACCTATCCCCTTACCGGCACCCCAATCCTAATTTGTTTCTTCACTCAATTCGTGCCCCCATCACCCCCATATTCCCACACTCCACACACATTCATACGCACATACACTTCTCTCTGTTTGTCGATTAGTCTTAGTTGAAGGCCTGGAGACTCTCACTGATGGACACATTTGTCTGCTCAGCAATCTGCTGCTGTGCCAGAAGGAGCACACACATATACCCAAAACCATCCATGTACACACAAGCGGAGGAGCACTCACACATACACAGTCTGCCAATATGCATTCTTGTCAAGAAGAAATCCACCATAACTGATGCCAGATTTAACCTAGTTTGGTTATCACTTGTAGTTGCACACACACACACACAAGCAGTTTTATAGCATTAGTGTTTGCTAGTTTGTTAATTCAGACATCGAAGGTCTTATCTCTCAGATATTCTTCCAAATTGCCATATCAGTAAAATATGTCTGTCTTTTTGTCCATCTGGAAATGTTGAAGAGTGGTTTTCCTATTGATTACTGCTTTGGTGAAGCAGCTATGCTGTACTTTCATTCATGGACCTTTAAGAGACAAGAGATTGAGACTAACATACATCTACATCTGTCTGCAGTTCCATGGAAGGCCAACACACCGCCCACACTAGACTTTGCCTCAGATTAAGAACAGCGCCCTTTGGCAACAAGAATCGTGCAGGTATAGCTCAAGGAACACATGACAAAACCAAAGGCATTGATGTGGGCTTCAAAGCCCCTAAATCCCAATATGATTGAGTATTGACAGGATCCTTTGGAACAGCACCAACACTCCCTGATAAAACAAGACCCAAAGGATCTGCTGCCAATACTGGATGCCAATGTCAGACATCATAGGAAGCCACCAGAGCTCTTTTAAATGATGTGCATACAGGTTGAACAAAGCCTGGACTATACTGTTGGGCTATTTTTCTGTATTTTGTTCCACTTTGGAGGCTAAGGGTTTAAGCTGTTAAACAATTAAGCTAGAGCAGTCTCGGTGTTGTGGTGCGGCTAATAACCTGACTTGTAGACATCAAAGCAGTTGTTTACTGTCAGGAAGATGACACTTCAGAGCTGGACTTTTATTCACACCCCCACCCCCCAAAGGGTTAAAACATGCCACTGCTGTTGAAGCCAAAGTAGAGAACTACAGTAAACAGATCTGCTTTACTGTAGATTTCTATGACTTGGCTGCCAACAACAGTTTGAAACAACAAGCACAAAAAAGAGAAAATGATGAAGGATTGGTTATGCTAATGTTGCTCAATAAGATGAAGAAGAGTGCTCAATAAGATGACTTAATCAATTTCAAAATATAAATAGATAAATATGGCTCAAAGAAAAGGATGATTTCTTTTGATGTCTAATTTTGTCCTATAGGCTACTTTGATGTGAATGTATGAATGTGCAGACCAATTTCTTTTTCAAATGAGCAGTTGCTTATGAGTGTAACATAATGTAATATACATTTGTAATATACATAAATGATGCTGGAGGGACACAAAAACAACAAACAAAAAAGAACTCCTCGTTTCTCAGAAGTGACACTTTCTGGTATCAAGTCTCTGTTTCTGAGCTGTTTTGATGGCTCTTTGACGTGTATTATGTACATTCCCCGGGCTGCTGTTGCCCTGCAGAGTCCAGAGGCTCAGAAACTGCGCATCACAATTTTTTTTTTTTTCTTTTCCTGGCCTGGAGGGTAACTTTACCGCTCCATAGGCAGTACAAAGTAAAGCAGAGTTTGTCCCTGCATTTGCCTCGGAGGTTTTTTTTTTTTTTTCTTCATGGCCCTAAAATGTCTGCATCCTTTGAAGCAAACTTAAGCCATGAGGGCGGTCTGGCATAAAATGATATGAGTCACATTATTACTATCTTATTTCCACTAAATTTTACTTAGGGGAAAAAATGATTTCAGCAACAACTACTGCATCAGTGAATGATGGAAGAGTGATAAGCATTTGTTTGATTGCCACCATGCTTTGGTAAACCCTATAATATGTCTCTGGAGGCTGCATTTGGCTGCAGTTGACTAGTTAATATATAACGCACAAAGAGGAGGCATGCTGCAGCTGTTGCTTATTGACAAGTCTCCTCAGTGTTTCTCATGGAAGTCAGTTAGGGGAGAGATGTTTCAGAGCAGTGATGGGGGGGGGGGGGGTATGGGAAGTAGAAAATCAAACACCATAGCTGTGGGTGATGAACGTCTGCTGTGGTTGTACATCTTCTCCAGTCCATCCCAAGAGAGGAAGATGGATGAGAGGAGCAGGGGAGGAAGAGGAGGTTTGTCTGAATCAACATGTTTTTTAAGAAGGATGCGAGAAACTGGGACAGTGGTGGCATCGCTGATGTCCCTGGGCTCAGTGCGCTACAAACACAGGACGCATACACACACAAGCACGAACAAACATACATTTACAAACGAAGAATTTCTCTCACCCTCCGGGAGCTCAGCTTTCAAAGTGCTTTCAAATGGTGGTGTGTGAAATCTCCATGCATTACAGTCAGAATGTATAAAAAAAGGGCCATATTTGCATAAATGTAGTCACACTGGGACCAAATACAGCAGAGAGAGAATATACGAGTGATTTGACTTGCAAGTCTGTCTGATAAACACACACACATATACACTCACCTAAACCTGCTGTAAACACATGGATAAATACTCTGGACTTAAATATTTCCACTCATATAGTTCTTTAGTTAAAGCCAGTGGGAAAAAGGAGAAAAAAAAGAACATGCCACACTATGATTTGAAAGAAAAAAAGAAATAGACTGGCATCCTACTGTTATCATCCTTGGACAAATCAGTCCCATTAGGTGCCTGATTGCATTAAACATGGAAATGCAGCCCAGCTGGAGAAAATTCTGCCACACCTGCAGGTCCTTAAAGCCCTGCAGACACTGACAGGGAAATTGTGTTTTAATGCAATGCTCAAATATGAAGGACACCACTATTTATTAAAAATCTACATTATATTTATTTGAGGCTGAAAATGCCTCTGGAGAAAAACCTGGAAAGAGCTTTCAGTTGTAATGATCTAAGAGTTTTTATAGTTTCAGTTCTGTTTTAGTGGTACTTTGCTGTTCTAAACTCAGTGTTGTGTTTGGCCGATGGACATGTTGATAATTAAAGAAATGTGGTAATGTGACCACAAATGGAAGGCCTTCATTGAAGAAGGAAGCGGTTCAAATAATGCAGTAGTTCTAATCTTGCAACTGAAGATAACCACGGCCAAAATTCTGACAGTATTAGAAATTCTTGATTTCCCTGCTGTGTGTCTGCTGTTATGACCTTGTCCCCTAATTAATGAGCAGGAACACAGCATGGAGTGATGTGTGGGTCAGACTGAAACTGGCAAACCTGTTAGAGAGAAGGCAACCAAATTAGCCAAACTTAGCTTGTTGCATCCAGAGATGAAGCAAATATGGCTGAGTTGCAGGAGCAAAAGCTTTTTATGCGCTCCATCTCAGACCATGACCATGCCAAAAAAAAAAAAAGAAATCAGAACAGAAAGAACGAGAGGAGGAATGATAACTTCTACGTGAGCAGCAAACAAATGCGTACACACTAATGACCAGCATGGCTACTTTTCTAGCCCATCAGCATATAAACTTGAAAATTAGCATTTCACCTTGCCTCTGTGTTTCTTTTCACATGCTCAGTAGGTACCATCATCTACAGCAGGGATCACCAAATCCAGACCTCTTGGGCCAGTGTCCAGACGGTTTTCGCTGTGATCTTGTGCCAACAAACCTGACTTAAATTAATGAATCATTGTGCAGAACT
Source organism: Atherinomorus stipes (assembly GCA_023101725.1). NCBI lineage: Eukaryota > Metazoa > Chordata > Actinopteri > Atheriniformes > Atherinidae > Atherinomorus > Atherinomorus stipes. Next base: position 472,695 of record JALJCO010010818.1, read on the forward strand.
TGATTGGCTGTTGGAACCATGTAATTTGAGTCAGGAGTGCTGAAGAAGGGAAATGTTGACAGCCTTCCGGTCACTGGCCCAAGAGGTCCGGATTTGGTGATCCCTGATCTACAGTCTGCACACATCACACATCAGGACAGTTTCAAAGATGGTGCTTAAGGGTAGTCCCTAACTAAAATGCATGATATAGCTGACTTAAGGTCAATTCACACCGGTTCCGTGTGAAGCACAGCCTCCGGAGCTAATCACGGGCGTTCTAGTCAAGGGTTTAGTTCACACCAGACACGGGGCATCAAGTCTATTTTTGACGGAGCACGCTCCTAGAATGCATCATCAAGCTGTGTAGTTCAGATAGTACCAGACGGGAAACCAGACACGGGAGCAGTGTAAACCATCCAGTAAATTTCAAAATAAAAGCCCGTCCCCCCCGGAAGATTTGCAATCACCTCAACTGAAGCTGTGCCTCACATTGCGGTCTGTACTCTGCGAAGTGCAGATTTGTTAGCTACATACATCACAGTGGCTCATCAAGTGTCTTTATCAGTTGCGGGTCGGCTTGTGCTGTTCTGGGTCGCTCCCATACAGTTCGGAGTTCCCTCGGTGTGGTCTTGCAGGCTTTTGGCTGAACCGAGTGGACCTGAGGCTGGGAGAGAGGCTGTAGGCAGCTGGCTACAGTTCTTCTCCAGTTCTAGCTTGTAAAATGTGATTTCCCCAAATTCCTCAGTATTATCACATTTTTCTGATCTGGCTTATGATCCCACCACACAAACCAGTTCCAATCCAGCTGTTCTGGCGCCATCTTTCATGTTTTCCACGGCTTAGATTATACATGTAACTTAATGGACGGACTGCAACTCTGTATGTTGCTGATGACACAACATGGCGGCTAGGTTCGTGATTGAAAAGCTATTAGCATTAAGCCGAGCCTCCTAAACATTTGATATTTACGTAAATACACGTCTGAACTTCCAACTGCAAAGAACCACTTATTTTGTCTTGGTGTGTTGTTGTATGGCAAAGTTACTTGGAGTTAAGGCCGTGTCGTCAGCACTTTAATCGAGTTAAATTCCCAATTTACAGGAGCTGGTCACATTCACATTTTCTACTTTCATTTGTCAGACAAGTGTCCTTCTTGCAATTGCTATAGAATAGAATAAATGTTTATTTAATTGTCATACACTTACGTGCCCAGCCCATACGGGCAAATATGACATTGATACCTTTAGAGCATAACAAGAAGAAAAAGAAGATGCCCAACATACAAGATAACAATTATACAACTTCAGGATACAGAGAGCTCTATCTGGGCTCCCATGCCTTTTCCAAATATTTCACCAAACTCTATATTTCATTTTCAAATAGCCGACTCAACAGGTTAGGTATTCAAAACAAATCAGGCTTTTTACACAGAATTTTCTCAAACAAAACAGTTAGGAGGTCATGATATAAAGGACAATAAAACAAGAAGTACCATTCATCCTCAACAACCTTTAAATCACACACAATACATAACCGTTCCTCTCCTGGGACACCTTTATAACGCCCCACATCCACCTGCAGAGGTAAGACCCCCGCTCTAAGCTGAGCACACAAAGACTGCTGGGCTCCTTTTATTTTACACTTAACATACAATTCTGTGAAAAAGTCTATACCTGTTTATTCAAATGCAGGCTCACATCAGGCTTGAACTTGTACCAAAAGACTATTATTTGAGAGGGTGAGTATGCTGGACAGGTTGTTGGTATCAGATAACCCTAATGCATCAAGAATGAATAAAACGAATCATCATTCTGGCGAAAGAAAGACAACATCTGTGTAGTGAGGGTTCAGGTCAAGCTACAACTGTAGCTTCACCCAACTGTGCACCTATGGTTGGATTGTCTCTTCCACACTTTCAAGCTCCGTTTCCACCAGTGGGTCTGGGTCAGGTCTGGGTCGGGTCGGACTGAGTCAGGCCACATGTTTTTGTGTCTCCTTAGATAGGTACCCCTCCATAGGGGTACTGTTCCAACCAATCTGGACCAAAGAGGTGGAGCTTAACACATTGCAATTTCCCATACCACCTGGCATTAAAAAAGCAGGGATGACCCCTTTGTTTCTGTCACGTGTGGTGTGGTGCTTTGGTTAAAAGGTGTTGCACTACGATCATGTAGCAGCGCTATCCGGTTAATACTCCACCTACAGAGTAAGGGTACAGTTTGACGCAACATGAAATCACCATATCCGTACTTGACCCAGACTGGCCTGACCCGACCCGACCCAGACACGCGGGTGGAAACGCGGCTTTATTTCTTAATTTACTTTGTTTAAGAATGTTTCTCTCCATTTTTAAAAAATTGTACCCAAATAAAGGATTAGGGATAAACTGATGTGCAGTAGAAGAAATGCCTTCAGAAAAATACACCTAAATGGGATAAAAAATGCCTGCAGTAGCAGCCTGTTTCTTCTTTTAAACTGATAAGGTTTTCTTTTTTTTTACTTTGTGTATGCTTGAAAGTTTTTTCTATTTCTCTAAATGTTTAATTTCTTACAGACAACTGTGAAAACACAGCAACACGATCTCACAGTGATGTAACAGCATGAATAATTTTTAATGAGTATTTGGATTCCTACTCAGTTTGGTGTGCTTGTGTGTGTGTGTGTGGTGTGGGGATGGATCAGACTGATTCTGAAGAGGAAAAATTGTCCTGTTCCTCTTTTGTTTCACCATGTAAACCTTGTAAGCCAGCATCCTTACTTACAATCATATCATCAACTCAACACCAGTCAGGCTTGAAATGGAGCCTGTTTCCTCAACTCCGCTCTTCTTTTTAGATGGCTTGCATGGGTCTGCTTGTGATGAGTGTGAAATGAGTTGAACTTAAGTGATTTTGCTCAGGCAGTTGTGCCAGTACCAGGGAGACAAAAAATAAATGGCTTGGTGGTTTTACTTGGCTGGCTTGAAGTAGGAAACACTGTGTGGATTTGGAAATGATCAAACAGTAAAAGATCATGAGTGATGTGACAGCTGTGTGTCTTGTCTTCTGTCCCTCAGAGCATCACTTATATCTTAACTACATTTGCCTACAAGACTTAAACAGCAATTTGGATCATTGGTGACTTCCCAAAACTGTGCAGCCAGCAAAGGCATTTTTCAGAGTTCACAAGCAGAATAAAATTTATACACTGAACAAAAATGAGACCCAGGTTCACAGCCATGCATATATCTGTAAGGCTGCACTCGGCTCAGTGTCTCCTCAAACTAATTGCGAATATCAGCATAACATTTATTTGCTTGCCAAATTAGCACTAAACAGGGTTTACACCTGAGGCTAGAGTCATGGAAGTGTAATTTAGTTTTTCATGTATTCAGTTATAACTCAAAGAACCTGATTTTAACCTGATAACACTATTAAATAAAAGGTTAATGGTTCAGCTGAGCTGTTACAGTGCATCCATGAAGACGTGAGGCCAACAATCATTTTCTGTGGCTGCAACAATCAGTGTACAAAAGAATTCAACTTCATAGTTCTTTCACAAGGTCACATAACAACCTAAGTCAGAAGGGTGTTTACCCTGCAGGAAAAACGAATGTTTGTGCAAGATTCTTAATGGAAGCACATGTAATGGATGATTTATTTCAGCTCAAAACATCAGGCAATGTCGCCATATTCTCCCAACAGCTACCATGGCTAGAAATATCAGTTTCTTTCTTTTTTTTTTTTTTTAAATTAAACTCTTCTCCAGAAGCAAAAATATTTCCTCATTCTCAAGCACAAATGAAAAGAAAATTAATCACAAACTACTGAATGAACAGAACCATGACAGCATACTTAACCAAGTACACTGTTTTCAAGCATCTCTCACAAAGCTCTGCCATGTGTCTTCAAAGGTCAGATTGATCAGAGGGAGAGGATTTTAAAGTGGGTAGCAACAGATATAAAACAGCCATTCAATTCAACAAAATACTGCTTTTGATTATTTTCCTTTCCAATGAATACTTTCACGTGGAAACATGCAGAAGAAGCCCAGCATGTGTGTAAATTGATAAATGAAGGTTTTATTAGAGGATACAAAAAAAGTTTTGTATTGGACAAAAGGCTTATCTATCTGTGAGCCAGCAAGGGAGACTGAATATCTCTGCCAGAGTGGCTGAAATAATGAGACAGAAAATGAAGTGAACCACAGCAGCCAAGCAGATTCGGTGTGCCATATGAGTAGCGTCTTTGTCTGCTCTAAACCTCATTAAACACTCATAACTGCATTTCAGTCAGAATGGACAGGAAACTACCTAAATACTAAATTCTATTCAACCTTTGAAGGAAAAAAAGGAAATGCTTGTTCTCTCACTAATTCACATACCAACTGTAACTGAATAAATCCTATACAGACTCTAAATTCAATCTAGTGGCATCCAGAGGCTTGACCAACAACATATACTCGTAAATACATCTACCTTGGAACCACAGAGATGGGGAAAGTATATTAATGTAAAAATGAAGTTCCGTAGTTGCACATAAGTGGTGATGCTTAAATGTTAACCAATTGCTGTACTTGAAATTCTGTATGCATAAATATTTAAATGAATCAATCAGCGAGTGACTCGCCAGAATTTTGCAGCGGGTGTAACGGCTAAATGGAGGAGGAAACAGTCATGTTCCACACATGAGTTCCGCACGTGTCATGCATGTTTGTCAGTACTGACAGAAAAACATGAATGGAGTTATTTTATGGGGTAAAAAAAAAAAAAAAAAAAACGATGACAGGTGCACAGGTAGGCTATCCTTCAAACCACTGGCGCTCATGGAAGGGAATGTTTGAGCAGGGAAAGAGGATTATAATTCTTCTATTGGCAAAATAATAATAATAATAATAATAATAATAATAATAATAATAATAATGATGATGATGACAGTGATAAATGATAATTCGTAGTAATAATAATAATTTTATCATTTATTTAATTGTTTAGGATCATGATTATTATTATTTATTTAAAATAAAACATTATTCTTCACACATGAGTGGGAGTTAGTATTTCCACACAGTTTTATTTGACACGGGGGTGTTTGTGTTGCCACGGCAATGACTGCTTTCCTTTTCCAGTCGGGGAAAGAGGGCATCTCGTTGTCATTAACACCCTACACCTGCAATCAAGGCGCCCTCTACAGCAGCAAGTGTGACTTCATTGGGAGTGACACTCGATAGTTAAGGGGTAGTGTGTAGGGGGCGGTTTGGGATTGGGCCCTAATTTGAAAGAAAACCTCTTTTCTGTCAAATACCCATCTTTACCACAAGATGTCGGTAATTCTCACACACTGTACCTTAAAGGTCTATTAAACTAGTTTTCCTGCAGTCCAGAACTGGAAAAAAACAACAACAACAAAAACAACAACAACAAAAAACTCTGGACTTCTGTGTGTAAAAAGTTTAAGAAACTGTTCCTTTTCAGAAAACAAACAAACAAACAAACAAACAAAAAAACAGATAACCATCCTCTTAGTTCCCAAGGTTTTTTTTTTTTTTTTTTTTTAAGAAAAGTGATGCAATGCAGCGGTAAACATCTTTTTCTTTTAACTGTTTTGTAACTTTCTCTTCTCATAATTCTGCCTTTTCGGTTATTCGTGGTAACTCAGATAAGATAAGTTGCCATTTCCACGTTTTGATGCCGTGAAAAATGTTTGTTCTTTTTTAGTTCTTTAATTTATTCAGTCATCATACAACAATACACTCATGAAAGTTGCAAGAAACATTTTTGCTACATGTGGAATCAGAATACTGAAGCAGAGTTAACAATTTAATGGCATGGCTACACAGTCAAGATACATGTATGACATGTACCTGAATTATCATGTATTCTTATTTTATATAGTATATTTTTGTGTTTTGTTGAATTGTTTGAGCTTATGCAGCTGATTTCTTGACCAGGGAACCCTTGTAAAAGAGGCATCAACCTCCATGAGACACACCTGATTAATTAAAGGTTAAAAGACAAAAAAAAAGTTAACCATTTTTTAAAATATTTAATTCTTTAATGATCAAGAGTGGATACACTGTAGTTTTGTGAATATCCACTCTGAGAGGTTATTGTTGCTAACATCAGAATTTGATTTGCTTCTGCTTGACTGCGCCACACTATTGCTAAGACACTGTATTTAATCTTCCATATGTGCTGGCACCTTCCTGATTTATGTGTTTGTGTGTTATAGTGCGCAACGCTTGGTCACTGAGGTGATGTAGAGGTCTGTCCTGGAGGTCCAAAGGAGATGCAGGTGGCAAGCTCCGCCATCTGCCTTGCCACCGTATTAGAACGGTATCTCACCACCTGCTTGGTTTAGATCAAAATACACACACACACACACATCCACCCCCACACACGCACGCGTTGTAACACACAGATTTACACAAAGGCCTAGAGGGCAGAGATGAAAAATCCTTCTCATCATCCTTGCACTGAGACCTGGAGGACCAGACCTGGAGACTGTGACCATACATCTGACCACATGACCCAAGGATACGTGTGCATGCTCGTCCACTTGCTCGACTGTGCACATGCATGCACATACACACTGCTCTTTGTCCTGTTTTTTGTTCTTTTCACGTTCCATATCTAAAGCCTTGCTTTGGCTTCTGCGTCTAATGTGCATACATGAATATTGCTGCTTTGAAGAAGAAAAAACAAACATTTTCTTCTATCTCTAACCACCTTATCCTTGGCCTCCTTGCCACAGTCATAATAAACAGCATCAAATCCTCATATGTGGGTGCATAACTGTGGGTGTATGGTTGTGTGCCACCACAATGTCACCGTATTAACCAGATCAGAAGTACAATGAGTAAATAGGTCAACTAGAAACCCCTTAGTGCCAATTTAGAGACTGATGAAAGGGCGTAGGAAGGCATATATCATTATAAACCTTATTAAACAAGCCTGTGTCTGTCCCTGAGGCTGGAGCAGCAATGCTGTAAAAAATGTTATCGATGTGGTTGTAATATAGGCTACGATGCTCATTATGCTTGCAATGATAAGTAGCCAAGATGCTGACACGTTTAGGTGTGTTTTATGCTCGGATCTATTATAATACTGTGTAGTTTGCATTTAACGGTCCCCAGCGACCTCCTGCATTTAAGACATTGTTGGAATGGTGATAAACATGTTTATGAAAGAAAAGTCTCTTTCTGTTTGTGCACCTTGATGAATTGTTTCTCAGGCTAAATGTAAGAAAAATATAAATTTACATTAATGCATACCTTTTTAAAATCTAAACCCCCTCATGTGGTTGTGTTAGCTGCCTCACATCTATTTCACCGTGTACTTTCTGTCTTGCCCACTAATGCTAATGACTCTCATCCCGATAATAAGAGGTTTGGACCTGCAATCAATGCAAGATGCAGTGCAATGAATATCAAGAGTAAAAGGAGAGAAGTCAAGTTAGATTTTTTATTTATTTTTTAAGTAAGAGAGGTTTACTTGTTTTTGTGTTGCAAATAAAGCACTTATATGGAAAATCACAATCAGTTTGTGAATAATTGTGTAACAAAGTTACGTTTTTGTTCATGACTCTGATACTCAGCTGAACGTCTGGTCTTTTTTATTCTGTAACCAACTCCAAAATGTTTTGATATTGTTTGATTTTTATTTGTGACATTCCTGTTATCTGAACAGACAGATGATGACTTTATTCCAGTTTCATGCACTGATGCCTTTTGACTTTAAATGTCTGACTTTAAGGATTTGCTATAGACTTTTTAAAAGGGTAAAACAATAATTTCTAAAGTCGATATTAAAAATGGAGATGTTAAAGTTTGGTGGATCTGTAATGCTGCCATCAGAAACATTGTCTACAACTCTGCTGTGCCATCACCTACCTTACTAACTGTAAAGCACTTTCAAGCAACATGGGCTACAAAAAAACAGCACATGCAGTAACCTTCAAATCTGGATCTGACCAAACAATATGATGCTAATAGGTTGAATTTTCATATTTTTCGCCCTCTCATTCTACATCTTGTTTTCTTTGTGTTATTTGCAATTGCAGTTTGATCAACACGGGTGAATGGGAAACAGTCAGACTGAATCTGTGGCAGAGACACAGACTGAATTGAAAGTTCAAACACTAAACAGTATTCACTGCAGTATTCACTTTTCTTTCATTCTTATTTAACACATAACTGATGAAAGTTTGTTTTTCTCCACCATTTTCTGCTTCTTTGCTGTCACCATAAAAAGGGATTTTCATTCCAGGCCAAACATATGAACCTCCTTTTTCTTTTTAATGGGAAGTTCGTGATGTAAACAACAAGAGATATCCATTCCGGTGATAAATGATCTGATTAAGTTCATTAGCAGTTCAACTGACTCTGTTTTGTAGACTGGGAATATTCAGCAATAATCATTCATGTCAGCTGAATGAAAGCATGGTTTGTTTCTCTCTTGATTGGTTAAAAAGAATACATTTAGCCATGTTTGCTGATCATGTGAGCTTCCTCTTTTCGGAAATTAAATTTTAACTAATAATCACAGACTGGAGATATGGCCCTCTGTGTTCAGTCCCACTGAGGCGCTGCAGCAGAGCGCTCTCTCTCTCTTTCTTTAATAAAGCTATCAGACTCTGTGCAATGCATGATTGGAAATGATGGTGAGGGACAGTTTAATAAGGTATGGGTTGGAAAATTAAATGTCTACAGATTATTCATCGTAGTGGAAGTTGGCTGGTATTGTTTCTCCTTATAAAAGCTTTGCCAGATAAAAAGAAGTTAGAGTTTAGATGTAAAACATGACATTACTGCGATTTACATCCTCTCTGTCATACCATTCACACAAGAATTTTACTGGGCAAGAGCTCTTTAAAAAAATTGTATACAAACATTACATTTGGGGAAGTGAAAAATCAACCCTTCTGACAATAATATTATTGAGGTTTATGGGGCAGAGTGATATTTGGAGTGACAGGATTTAAACTAGTGGGGACTGTGGAGCTATTTTAGAGATATGAAGCACAGCCGATGGCCATGGAAAAGAAGGAATCTGGGCTGATAATTTCAGCTACAGTTAGCTCACTCGTCGGTTTCCCTGCTATAAGTGAGCTCAGATACTGTATTTATTTTCAACAGTTGTATTTCAGCCAGCGCATGTGGGCTGTGCTGACTTGGGGGTTATATCTGAAGCTAAAATTGCACACTATGACACTGCATATTGCCAGAAAGTGAAAAACCTAATTTGTAAGTACTCTCTGCAGTGATGTGGGGGTGTATTTACTGATGATAAATACAGTTATTGGAGGTACTTATAGGGATTTTTTTGGCCTTACTTATTTAAGATTATGGGCTCTGCATTTGTGTTTGTAAAAAAAACAGAAGCACACTGCAAAAAGACTAACCGAGACTTACATTTTTATATTCAGTAAAAACTGTCTTAACAATCTAGTTTTGAGAGCAATATACTTGACAAGACCAGAATATGTAAGATCATTAATCATGTTTTGACAGTATATGTATTACATTTCTTACTGAGAAACTGAATCTTAAAATTGGTTATTTTATATGCATATCAAAAGATAACTTTTGTTTTTGTTTCAACCTGGACCTTAGTTCTAGGAATTTGTATGTGCATTTACTCACCGGTGACATTTCTGCATCACCGTGACTCCTCTGGACAACATTTAGATTAGTGGTGATACGAGTATACAGTGGGAGTGAAGGGAGCAGAATGAATGGACTGGTATAACACATACGCAGCAAAACTCTTTCATTTCACCAATACTTTAAGATGAACGATGAGATAATGAGGTAATGCCAATATTATTCCGCAGAGATTTTGGCAGGTGCTTTGTATGTCAAAGCGAATCCACAAAAACTACTCTGTCTTCCTTATATATGAAGTTTCTGACAGTTTTCAAGCCTTACATTAGGAAGATGGCCGCAGGATAATCCATTTGACATGTTACAGATAACCACTCAATGTCTTTGGTGGTACAGTAAACACCAAAGGATCCCATTGCAAAGTCCCAAAGAGCATACACTGCTCTCTTTGGGGCATTGACACAAATGATAACAATATCAAAACCAAGCTGTGCAGCAACTCTGAAATTGTGAATGTGGATTAAATACACACAGGATGAAAACACAATTCAGAAATTCACTGAAGAACACAAACCTCAGTCTGATGTTGAGTTTGCTTTTAACAGAACTTGTATTGAATGGAAAGAGATTACACAGAGAAAAGAGAAAAGAATAGACAGAGCATGGAAGAAAGAACCACAAAAATGACTTAAAACACTGATGCAGCAAAGAGAGTCAACAATTACTGCAATATATACTTTTTTAAACCAAGCTGGCAAGAACTGATGAAGAGCATGGAGATGGGACAAGAGAGAGATATGTCTAAAATTACAAATAAGAGAGAAAAAAAGAGACTAAAGAATGCTCCATATTAATCTGAGGTAGGGGTGGGACTCAGTTAGACCTGTGATGAATCTCATTGAGAACATCTCCCCCAAAGTGTAAATCCCACCTTGGTGAAGCATGTAAGGGGGAAGTTATTGCAATATGATTGGCTTATCCAGGTATTTGTTGACACTCAGGTGGACATAATACAGGTCATTAAGACAACTACAGGTCAGATATTCTTTGAACGTATCTACAGAGTGTTTAGGCCTTTTTACTCTGAAGGCTATTCATCCATTCTGACACACACTTACACACCCTTCATAGTTCACGCAATGCTTTATGAGCCCATGATGACTGTATCTGGGGTAAAGTGTGGTTAAGCGTCTTGGCAAACGACCGTTTTTCATGTGGACATGGGGAAACCAGAGATTGTCAGACAGATGCATAGTTCCTGACCCACAGCCGCCCAAGATGAGCAGTGTTATCTAAGGTAAAACTTGGGAAGACTGAATACCTCAGAGAAGTCAGTTTTTGAAGCTCATCAGACTGGAAATGTAACCAAGCATTCACCCAGGAGTTTTTTCACTCAGCAAACTCACACAGATCATGTAAATAAGTAAAATCCTCAGAAATGCTAAAAAAAAAAAAAAAAAAAAAAAAGATCACTTGTTGTCTGCAACTTCTCTCACACTGGTTATCTGTAATGTTTGGGCAAAGGTTGTGTCTCATGGATTTAGGTGCTATGCTAATCACAGAAAAATGCTGAAATATTACATGTGCACTCTCCAAATATCATGTGTGTTACTCTCTTTTTTATTGATATGGCAAGATCACATTAAAATCCAAAAGCCGGAATACAAGATAATATTTTCTTCATATATGCTAATGTTCATAAATCTACCATCAAAACAACGGCTGTGTGCTTTTTCTGAGAAAACAACCCACTTAATTATATTTTTTGTCTATTATTTGTCTCGTTTGCAGTGATTTTCTTGATTTATTTTTCAGGCTTGTGTCAGATCCTTGTGTTTTCTGTCATTTCTGCAAACATACTGAATATTCAGAAAGATTGGCAAACTTGAAAGCACCACAGTACTAATACATCTGCTGATAAAACTGAAGCTGAGTGTATTTATGACATACTGTATTTTCTACCTCATATTTGATGCTGTTAAATTAGAAACAACACCTTAATTAGTATTTAACAAGACTTAAAATCCTTTGCAATTGTGCATTTTGAAGCACCCTCATCTGCTAAATTTGTTCATGTATTTAGGTGTAAAATCTTTGCCAATTTGTTTGTGCTGCTGAATGTTTTGTGACCCATTTGCATAGTTATTACTGCACTGTAGGAAATCATTACAAGAGTTACACATCCTGTAAATCTTTGAGACAAAGATGAATCTCATGTTTCCTGTCAACCTGAAGTTTACAAGCACTTGTGGCATATTTAATATGAATTTACACCCTATTTATGTGCAGCACAAGTCAAAGAAGTTTTTTTAAGCCTGAAACATTGTGTGTTCGTTGTTCTTTAAAAGCTGCCATCAGTCACGAGTCGCATCAGATGGTGTCAAAGCAACATCTCAGACTTGAACAGCAATTTAACTTCTTTTTTTTTTTTTTTCTTAAATGCATTCTCTTAAACATCATCAACAAAGTTACACACACAAGCACATGCACACACACACACACACCCAAACAAGATGAGTTGCTTCCTGCCACAGCAGCGGCCTCCTACCCGCTCGGTCAGAACTGATGTCAGAGCGGGGCCCTCTCACCGACCCCTGCCTTAATTGAAGAAAGCCGTTGAACAAGTGGACCAGAAAATTAGTTCTTCTTACCAGCCAGGCACGCAGTCACATGGATGTACAGCTGGAGAAAGCCACAAACACGAATGCATCTTACACAACACTCACACACAGACAGTTAAGGATTTCCTTCCCACTGGTGCAATGACTGCTCATTCAACTTTGCTCTACCAGAACACAGTGATTGACTTTCTCGTTGAGGTTCAGTTGAAAACATTCTTTACCAGTCTATGTTTTTTTTTCTTTTCTTTTTTTTGTACACCAAAATAAATAAATAAATAAATAAATAATAATACAAACAAACATTATGTTTTGTCTAGGTGCACATTTTTGACTGAAATTAACATTTTTGTTAATATTTATCTTGAATATACTTAATGGGATATTTAAGCTAATAAAGTGCTTTTTATTTCTGGCTGGCATTTGATAGCCCAAGTTTCAACAATATAAATCAGTCACAGCACTCATTAGTAATTAGTATTAATAAATCAGACCCTGATTTAATCATATCACAAATAAAGGGCGCTAGATTGTATGTGGCACAAATGGATTGCTCGCATTGTGTGTTCATCATTCATCAGTGATCAGCTAAGATTGATCACACAATTGTACACAACACATACAGTAATATGAGTTCAAACAAAACACAAGTTAAACTAATACAAAAAGGTTCGCTGCTGGTTGCCTCAACATTTTCTTTTAATAATGCATATCTACAAATTTTAAAACAAGACATTTTCCACCTGCTTGTGAAGTGTGGGATACTAAGAAATGCAGAACAAACAAAAATTATCACTAGCAACTTATTGAATGTTGGGTTTTATTTTTCCTGAGTGTTCATTCACAGTTCACAAGAGGAAACCAAATGGCATTTATCTTTCATAGGCCCAGTTATTGTGATGGGAACTGGCAGCACTGCCTTTAACAACACCTTGAGCTTTCCAGAGCCAAAGCTTTCCCACATTTTTAAAAGCTATGATTAGGGATGTGGGGGTGATGAAGGAGTCTTTTTGAACTTCCCTATTAAAATCAACACTGAGGACAAAAAGAATAACCTGCCGTCAAAAAAGGAAAAAAAAAAGGGGGGGGGGGGGGGGGGGGTTCTTTGTGTAACACATTTCATGTACAAAACAATTCAAGGTGCTTTACATAAAACATTAAAAACATTACAGTGGGGCACAGAAAGAAAGTACCTGTAAAAACAACCAACAGAAATTCAGTAAAAGCAAAAATTTATTATAAAATAAGATAAAAAGCAAGGAATGAAATGTTTACATATATCAGTTATTTTAATAAAAGACAGTGGTAAATTAAGTTTTTAACTTTGATTGAAACTGCTGAGAGTTTCAGCAGACCTACAGAGGTGATTATTTTGATTTTGAAGTTTATCTCATTGACCACGTCCAGTCTCATTGATGGACGTAGTCTTATTATTTTTAATTCTATGCATATAAATATATAACAGTTGCTCAAGTAAAAGTAAAAATTGAAGCTATGAGAAGAGCTGATTGTTGGTACCCTTGGATTTAACAATGGCTGGTACTAAAAGGAGAGCTTGTGGTCCATTTTTGAGTGCGCTGAAAACTCTTTACTTGTATCACTGTTTTGATTAAGGTCATTTCTCACTCTGTGGACTGTTCAGTTATTCAGGGAATGTAGAAAATAATTAACTCAGGTAAAGGCAGTTGAGTCTGTATAAAAGGCTCGTATCCTCTTCCTTGGCCCTCCCTTAATAACCCTTTTTTACGTGCAGTATCCCTGAACTTTTCAACTTTCAACTAATTAGTCAGCAGTCTCTCTTGTTCAGTTATCAACAAGCGTTTGCAGCAAGCACCTCAGCTGAATGCTTAAGTGCTTCTTCAGTATGTTAAAGTGTCATAGGAAACTCCTCCATTGTTGAAAAGAAAGGTCTCTAATGGTAATTTCAGTTATGATAAAAATATACATTTTATTTATTTTTTAAATGTTATAAGGTAATATATTAAAGTTTTCTTGGAAACTTATTTATATTCTTTGTTTTTAAGCTTTAACTCATAACAACAATCTTAAACAAGAATTAAAAGAAGAAAAAAACCACACCAATTAAGATGAGTGAATGGACGACTGGAATAATAAAGATGGGAAAAGGACTTCAGGGCTAAGATTTATTGATTAGACTAATGGTGAAACATAATTTCAAATAGATGAGAGGTCAGTGTTGAAGAAAACCGTTGAATACCTAAAGTCTAATTAGTCCAGAATTTGCAAAGGGGGTTGCAAATTCATTGGTGTCCAAAGCTCTAGCAAAGTTTAGTGTACCAAGAATTAGAATGAAGTTTGGGGTTAGATTGAGCTGCATTGAGATGGACATGACTTGAAAGATAATGATCCCCCGAGGCAGGCCCCAAATCGGGGTTGGAAAAAAATCACTGATGAAGCTCCAGCTTAGTCTACTGGAGAAGGAAGAGGTGAGATGTATGATACATAGTTCAACAGGAAGTGAGATTCAAAAACAATATGGACTGATAGGACGGGTATGAGACGAGGAAAAGAGCATTGGACAATGTGACATAATTAACATAGAAGGTTTGACTGCATGGGGAAGAAGGGCAGAGTAGCAGAAGAAAAGCACGAGTGGCAAAAAACAATTAGATGGATATTGTGTTGTCACAGTACTCGCTATTATGGTACCAAAGTCGGGGCCTGTATTTTCATGGTACCGGATGTGTTGTTCATCCACCGGCTGCAAGCAAAACAGTTCAGTGAAGATGGCTACTCTGATTTCAGCAGGGGCAGGTGCTCCACCTCATCTCGTTAAAAAAACAGGAACAATTAGCCATATATGGAAGGGTTTCATCTACAGTCGTTTAGGGCCACCTTTCCTGAATCCGAGCCGTTGCATTGTGTATGTGCCGCGGTTTGGTTCCAACCTCTGTGGCGCATCAACTCACACCTGGAGCATTTCAGGCATTCCCCATCTCCCCATCATGTAAGCTGCAGAGTTTGAAATGAAACCATGGCGCAACCAGAATGTGGCGCGCATGGGCCTGATTTGAATCAGCCATAAGGTTTTGAAAATAATTCATTTAACTCTATAAATACTGTTCAAAGTAATTCATCACCATAATGTGTCTGAATCAACACAACATAGCCTAAAAGTGCTTTCACTCCAAGTGGGTGTGCTCACACATGATCACTGTTATCGTTTGTCCTGTAATTTCCAGGGGTGGAAAATCCTGGTCCAGAAAATAAAAATCCTGTCCAGCAGTTTTTCCAACCAATCACTAAACCAGCTGAATTTAATCAGCACAGCTTCTCTACAAGTAGATGAGCCACTGAGTGAAAATACTTGTTCTCAATGTATGGCAGGGTTTTAACTTTATGGGCTGGGATTTTCCACCTCTAATTTCCCATTTGTTAAAAATTTGTTTATTTAATACTGTATACTGTATGTTTTAGAAAAAAAAAGATTTCTGGCTGGTGGCATTTTCAATGCTGATGAAAAGCACTGAGCACAATATTGTTTGTTTCATTCGAATAGTTGAAGGCTTCATCTCATTACAGACCTGCTGTATTTTATTATTGTATTTACATTTTCTATTTATTTGTTCATGTTCATTGAAACTTTGTTGATTAATGTAAAAAAACAGTGTTTGTTTTAAGTATATGAAGGCAAAATGCCACTGCAGGCGTATTTTATTCATTTATCTGTTCAGGTTTCTACATTATTAAGAGGTGAATATTTCAATAAAGCTGGATATGTTGAACACATGTTTTTTTTTTTTTTTGATTGTTTGTTTTTTTGCCCTGGTATCAAATGTGGTATCAGGTATCATGGGAGATGTTGCCTTCAATGTCTATTAGCACGGCTTCAGTTCAAGTTGAATTGTGATGTAAAACTGCCTTTAGTCCAGTTAAAATTGACTCTATTACCAGATGTCATTGGTTAGATAAAGATAGATAAAGGTAGAAAAAGCCCCCAATAACTACCAGAGAGCTAAATCTGGACTCACGGGACAATGGTACTCATTCGTTTGTTCATCCTACTTAATGTATAGATGAAATGAAGGAGTTTTGCAGCAGATAATGCCTTATACAATATAGAGGCCCATTTCTGCTGCCCCATCTCTCCAATTCGATTGTACAGGATTGAAGGCAATTGCGCTGCAATTCGGTGTCCGAATTTCCCGTGCTGCCCTGCAGACGTGACGTCAAATGATGCTGCATCCGCAGTTTTGATACAGGAAGAAGACGGTCGCGGTAAATTCAAACACTGTAAGCGATAGTTATGGATTCTTCTGCCATCAGCAAACGATCCAGATCAACTGAAAGACACTAAAAAGTGTAAGTAAAAAAGGTTAGTAAACAACATTATAGCTTCAGTTTGTGCACGCTACCGTGACAGCTTGCCTCGTGGCTGTAGTTACCTGAAGCCCCAGTCGTGGCAGTTGCGAGTTTCATTTCTTAATCTTGCCTCAAGTCCCTTTAAATGAAATAAAACACCACAGAGCTCACTTGAGTGTCAAGCTTTAAAGGACTGTCAATGGTGAATCCTACGGTTTTGGCATGAGGGCCGATATGACAAGGGGCCAAGGTCAGGACTTAGAGTATTTTTAGATGGCGAGTGGTTGAAGACAACAATTTCAGTTTTGTCATCATAGAGGCGAAGGAAGTTCAGAGGCATCCACGTCTTCAGGTCGTTGAGGCAGTGGAAGAGCCTATCTTTTGGGTCATTTTGCGGTTTTAATGAGAGGTAGATTTGAACATCATCTGCAGAGCAGTGGTAGGGGCCATGTTTCTGAAAAATCATTCCCAGCGGAAGCAGATAGTGAGAACAATATGGGACCCAAAATGGAATCTTGAGGAACACCACAGGACAACGGAGAGGAAGTGGATGAGAAGTTGTCAAGCTGAATTGAAAAAGATCTACCAGATACACGCAACCAGAACCAGCTGAGAGCAGTGCCACGGAGATCCACACAGTGCTCAAGCCGGGAGATCAGTATCTGGTGGTCCTCTGTGCCGAATGCAGCTGTCAGGTCTAGAAGGAAAAGTGCTGCTGGCTAAAATAATCAGGCTTTCCACCAACAGATGAGGCGGTCATAGTATTTCAAAATAGTTGAGTTCCACTGTTATTCCAACAGTAAAAATCAATCATTCATGGTCAGACAAAATACAATGATCTCAATACCGCAAAAAAACGAGCTTTGATTGTCATGAAGATTGTACAGGATTGAAGGCATTGCATGCTATGCAGTAGGTCTACAGGATGGTTTCAGTGCTAACAAAAGCCATCATAAATAGATTTTTTTTTTGCTGAACATGCTTGCTGTTGCCTTTGAAATAAACCCCTTAAAACGACTGAAATTATTCATTTTCAGCCTTTCAACCCTCCGCAATCAGTTATCAAAGGTGCCTTAGTTTACGAAATGCCCCCCCCCCCCCACGCCCGCCTTTTCTCCCTGTCCACTGAGCATTTTGTGGTAAAGTGAGAGCTCATTAAACAAAGCCATGATGGGAGAAGGAGGAAGCAGAGTGAGCTGGTGACAGGGGTAAAATTATATTTTGTCAGATAATTCTGCAGCCATCTGCTTCCATCATGTTATATTAATGACGGATACTGCTGAATATTCTTCTGCGATTTCAGTTTGATCGAGCTATTTAAATAGACATGAATGTAAGGTTTCCCTTCAGACATCATTTAAAGTATGTAATTCTGCTAGGATTAATCATTTGTATAGCATGGTTTTTCACATAAACCATCTTGAAATGGGAGGAAAATGCATATGAAGAAGACTGAAGAACATTTACTGTTTTGTCGTTTCTCTCTCTCTCTCTCTCTCTCTCTCTCTCTCATTGACAAATCCTGGGTCTCAAATTTGCCCTGCCTGACATAGCTGCTTGGGCTCAGACTGTATATAAATGATGGACAAAGCCAACAGAGCCTGACATATTAGACCAGCAAGGAAATGCCTCAAAGCACAATATGACTGATGGTTGTAATGAGATGGCTGCAAAACATTCTCTATTTAGTTTTTTCCTACGAGTCATTATGGAGTCATTAGCTGGATTCACTTCCCTCTGATCAGCACAATGGTGGGCTGAAATTAATTCCAGAAGTACATTAATATTGGGTCTGAAAGATATACACTTTTCTTCAGTCAAGTTTAAGTTACAATTTTCCAGCTGTCACAAAAATTTACACAGTTTTTTTTCAGTTGAGATTAATAAAGTGAGACTGGACACACAAGACTTGTCTTTTTATGCATTTATTCAGGTGACACCTTATAAGTGAGCATACCCAACCTCACTGAAGGTTGATTGTGAGAAAAAGTGAATGAAGTGGCAATAGGTTTAAAAGTGTCCAGGGATATTTGGCTTTGGTTACCATTGTTTAAGGCCAGTTGGAGCTGTTGCTTTTTGATGTAGGTGGGCAGCAGATTATATCCTTTCATGCGAACTAAAGGACATAAAATAATTGTTTTACTTCTCACCTCTGACTCCATGGCTGTCAACACTGCAGCAGCTACAGTTGGTACGGAAAGTATTCAGACCCCTTTAAACTTTTCACTTTTTGTTTCATTGCAGCCATTTGCCAAAATCAAAAAAGTTAATTCTAATTCTCATTGATGTACACTGAGCACCCCATCTTGACGGAAAAAAAACTAAAAACGTAGAAATTTTTGCAAATTCATTAAAAAAGAAAAACTGAAATATCACATGGTCATAAGTTTTCAGACCCTTTGCTCAGTACTGAGTAGAAATACCCTTTTGAGCTACTACAGCCATGAGTCTTCCTGGGAATGATGCAACAAGTGTTTCACACCTGGATTTGGGGATCGTCTGCCATTCTTCCTTGCAAATCATCTCCAGTTCTGTCAGGTTGGATGATGAATGTTGGTGGACAGCCATTTTCAGGTCTCTCCAGAGATGCTCAGTTGGGTTTAAGTCAGAGTTCTGGCTGGGCCAGTCAAGAATGGTCACAGAGTTGTTGTGAAGCCACTCCTTTGTTATTTTAGCTGTGTGCTGAATCATTGTCTTATTGGAAGGCAAATCTTCGGCCCAGACTGAGGTCCTCAGCACTCTGGAAGAGGTTTTCTTCCAGGATCTCTCTTTAATTGGTCGCATTCATCTTTCCTTCAATTGCAACCAGTCTTCCTGTCCCTGCAGCTGAAAAAAAAAAAAAACATAGCATGATGCTGCCACCACCATGTTTCACTGTTGGGATGGTATTAAGCATGTGATGAGCAGTACCTGGTTTTCTCCACACATACTGCTTAGAATTAACTCCAAAAAGTTCAGTCTTGGTCTCATCAAACCAGAGAATCTTATTTCTCACAGTCTGGGAGTCCTTCATGTGTTTTTTGGCAAACTGTATGCAGGCTTTCATATGTCTGCACTGACTCTGCCATAAAGCCCTGACTGGTGGAGGTCTGCAGTGATAGTTGACTTTGTGGAACTTTCTCTCATCTCCCTACTGCATCTCTGGAGCTCAGCCACAGTGATCTTTGGGTTCTTCTTTACCTCTCTCACCAAGGCTTTTCTCCCATGATTGTTCAGTTTGGCTGGACGGCCGGGTCTAGGAAGAGTTCTAGTCATCCTAAACTTCTTCCATTCAAGGACTATGGAGGCCACGGTGCTCTTAGGAGCCTTTAGTGCTGCAAAAAAATTGTGTAACCTTGTCCAGATCTGTGCCTTGCCACAATTCTGTCTCTGAGCTCCTTGGACAGTTCCTTCGACCTTGTGATCCTCATTTGCTCTGACATGCACTGTGACCTGTAAGGTCTTATATAGACAGGTGTGTGTCTTTCCTAATCAAGTCCAATCAGTTTAATTAAACACAGCTGGACTCCAATGAAGGAGTAGAACCATCTCAAAGAGGATCAGAAGAAATGGACGGTCTATGAGTTTAATATGAGTGTCACTGCAAAGGGTCTGAATACTTATGACCATGTAATTTTTCAGTTTTTCTTTTTTAATAAATTTGCAAAAATTTCTACATTTATAGTTTTTTCTGTCAAGATGGTGTGCTGAGTGTACATTAATGAGAATTAGAATTAACTTTTTTGATTTTGGCAAATGGCTGCAATGAAACAAAAAGTGAAAAGTTTAAAGGGGTCTGAATACTTTCCGTACCAACTGTAAATGTAAAATTCAGGCTGTTGTGTTCACAAACCAATGGGCTACATTAGGTTGGCTATGTCTTGTTATTTATCTTTTATCAAGGATCACCAGAATAACAGTGTGGATCAAGACTGTACTTCTTTTACATAAACTCAGTCAACAGGAGTCAAGATGGTTAATCTGACTTTAGCTTCAACTTTATCAAGAGTCCGCAGTGCATGTTTGAGTCTCACTCACATCCAGACTGGAGGAAAACATTGTACAAGTGCAAACGTTATGATGATAGCATCCTTTTATTTACATGTATTGCTTCTATGCTAGTTAGTGACTTACAGTGTGGTTTTCTTCTGAGTTAATTTTGATCATAACTTTGAGATTTTTAAGCTAGCTTATGGCAATCACAGCCTGTACTTGCATTTCCAGGCTGGTTTAAAGTGCACAGGGCAAATGAGATGGCATCAGATCAGAAGTCTCCCAGGAACTTGGACAACAGATAATATCTTGCAGTTGGAAATACAGACTTAAACAGCAGTTATAGAAACCGATCTTATTGTGGGAAATGCAGTATTTCCAGCAAAATACAACAAAAAATTGGGAGACAAAAACCTTTTGGAGAGCTCGTAAAAGCCAGGTGGTAAAAAAAACACAAAAAAAAACACAACAACTTCTTGTAAATCTGGAGATCAAATATATACAGATATTTTACATACAATCTTAATAGGAGACTTTATATATTTAAAGTTGAGATGCTTTGGTCTAATGAAGTTCTTTCTTATCTGTAGCTGGAGCAATGAGAGAAATTTGAGTGCACAGTCACAGTGTTTCTGTCAGATTTACTGTACTAGTTTTGTATAAAGGTAAATTGGTAAATTCGCACAAAATGGCTCATACTGCGTTCATAATGACCTAGCTATTTCATCCTCTCAAGCAGACACACATTCCCAGTTAAACATGCATCACTCATAGCATGCTACACATTCAAAGAAACACATTCAATAGCACTTTTTTTTTATTTTAAACTGTCTCCATTGATTACTATTCAAGGCCAGATTTGTGAATAGGAGGGTTTGTCAGTAGTGCCATCTTTGTACTGAGTCCTCACACAAGTTGATGACACAAGCGAGGTTGCACTCAACAGAACCACAGTTCTCCTGTCATTGTCTTTGATTCACTGAATCCATTTTAATGTATGTACAAAATTCATAATACAAGCTGTCAATTCTCTTTCAAAATGTATCATTTTTCAATCATTTCTATTGGTCTCTGCCAGCCATCTGCTCCTGAGGGAAATATTTCTAGCTTTTTATCTGCTAAATGCTCTACCAGCCACTCTGATTTATGCTGCCTGCTTCTCAAAAGGTACTGCACAGTTTTATTTATTTTTCTTTTTCCTTTTTTTTTGGAAGGTTACCTTAAAAAGGTTGCAAAAACATATATGAGATCAATATAAATGACTTAAAAAAACAAAACATAAAAAAAAACCAGTCAGGTTTGGGCCATTTGCATGCATGTGTTTGTTTACTGCTTACAGTCTTCTAAATCTTGTCAGCCAAGTTGAACTAAGTTGAGCTGGTAGAACTAACAGACTGTAATAATTAGTATATTTCACATCAAAATACATTTCGAGTAAAGGTATTGTCTTAGGTGGTGGTGCATATAAAATTCTTCCCTTCGTGATAAGAGAAGATAAACAGTCATTAGCTTGCTCAAAGCAGCATGTAGAATACGTATGTCTCAACATGCCTCTTTATTTTACAAGAGGATTGCTACTAAGTAGACAGTTAAAATTGCTGTAAATCTAATAAACTGCCTACCAGCATTGTTTTTTTGTTTTACCATTTAAAGGAATAGTTCACCCACAGAATGATTTAACTTTATTTTCCACTTACGCTCATGGTGAGCAAGACTGGAGCACTTTTTTTTTTATATCTCAAATGCAGCCGGTGAT
Source organism: Atherinomorus stipes (assembly GCA_023101725.1). Classification (NCBI taxonomy): domain Eukaryota; kingdom Metazoa; phylum Chordata; class Actinopteri; order Atheriniformes; family Atherinidae; genus Atherinomorus; species Atherinomorus stipes. The sequence goes on from JALJCO010010818.1 coordinate 494,925, forward strand.
CAGGAAAGCTTCTCTTTTCCCCCCAACTTTCATATAATGGAGTTTGCCGGGTCCGAGCCAAAAAGGTCCATAAAAGTCCACAAAACCTTGTCAATGTTCCTCCATACTGCTCGTCCAATGTAATCCAAGTGTCTTGAGTGGATAGCATCCAGAATTTACTCGAAACGACATCATTTACTATATTTTTAGAGCCTAAACAGTCCTACATCTTACTTTCACGAAGCATGCATATGCACGTTCACGAAACTACAGAAGCCTCGGCGTTCAGACCCTACTCTGCTGATAATACAAGCGTCGAAGAAGAAATTTGCTAGTTACATCGTGCTAAGAGTGCCAGAGCTTCAGACAAACTGGGAAAAACACAAGAGGGTCTAAGAGGGGTTGGATATTGATTTAAAACAAAGAAAGAAAGAGAAAGAGAACGCGCGATCTTGTCTGCCGTGGCATCCATAGTTTTTTGAATGTGCATTGGTGTGCTTGCTAGAGATGCAATGTAGTATTGTTTAGGCTCTAAAAATATACTAAATGACGTTGTTTCAAGTAAATTCTGGATGCTACCCACTCAGGACAGTACCATGATCTGTTAGCAAAATTATCTACCAAATAGTTGATAGCAAAATGTCTTTTTTAAATGCGAACAAAATAAAGTTACCCACATTTGATAACGAAAGTCAACAGAAGCCATTAAAGCGGCATTCACATTCTGCATTACACTTTGCTCACCAGGTAGGGCGCAGAGGTGCTGAGTGGATGTAATGGATGTCAAAGTATCTGCCTGGAATGTACACAAACAGCTAAACTAGTGTTAGCAATGCATTTAGCTGTTCGTAAACTCTGCCTATTCACAAACCTGGTGCCCCGATCTGACTACTGACATTTCGCCACACATTGCTCTTCCAATCAAAATCATGATATGATTATCATGATATGTGTCTGCGTATGTCTCATTGCTGCCAGGCTTTCCTAGTATTAATTTTGGCCTGAGTACACTCGTGTTGACGTGTCAAGTGCACGCAGAGCAATACTGACTTGAACGCTAGAGGTGCTCATGTGTAGAAAAGTGTGAACACGAGATCAGAGGTAAACACAACGGCGAGTTGTTTAGAAGAGCGCCGCTTGGATTTTGTCCAAGAATATCTGGCTCTGTTTTCGGTGACTACAAGCCACAGAGAAAACGGTTACATGCTGGCATTCCGACATCCTGACATACTGTCATTCAGACATATTCCGACACACAAACGTCTCACCATTCCGACAAGGCTTTACGTGTAAGGAAACGTGTATTAATAAGAGACACTGACTCTGCGCTGTCCAGTGCTGAACTGCAAACGGTAGAAACCCTGTTTGGCATTTTGCTTCTGAAAATGAATAAATATTTGCTGCCACAACACAATTTGGAAAAATGCCAAGGAATGAAACAGTTTTCACTCCAAACCCTCCAATAGAGCCCTGCACTGCACCAACCCTGCCAGAACCCCAGCCCGTCCGCCCTCTCACACACCCTCATTCACTCAGCTGCCCTGCATCCCATCCCCTCACAGATCCACTCCTCACCCATGTTGTTGTTTTTTCTTTACTGACCACCGCGTGGTGCGGCAGTGACGTCATGGCAGTCTCGACCACGCCAACTCCGCCCACTTCCAGGTAGTACACTACTACATCTTCTGTGTGGAAACAAAAACCGTCCTGGTCGTCTTTAGCGTGTAGTGCTGTACTGTGCTGTACCGTGCCCTGTGCAGCTGCAATGGAAAAGGCCCATATAACATTCAATGAGAGAACCGAGGTTGTCATGTAATGACGAGAGGGGGGTACCCAACGCGTGCTTTTGTGATGCAGTGGCACCCTGACCAAGCTGCAATATGTGACGAGTTCGGAGTGAGAACATGTTGCATCGGTCTTTTAATGACAGTAGATTATTTGTGTCTGTGTTAATACCATTAGAGGGGTTTGAAAACTAATACAAACAGGGCCCACATCTGGGCCTCCTCCTACCCCAGGCCCGGGACAACAGACCCGTTTGTTCCCCCCCTGTCGGTGGGCCTGGCAGCAACTATGTACGCAAACATTCTGAACACTGACGCAGGTAGTTTTGATATAGTTTTTCCATGTAGTTTATCTTCCTCCTCCGTATGTAGCACTTCTGACTAAGTTAATTGTTATCTCTATATAGTTGCAGTCTGGAAGATCAGCTGAAACTAAGTCAAAGTTTAAATATTTTTAAGTTTGAGCACAGTGGCAAAACCGAGCGGTGCACAGGGCCAGTTTTTTTTTTGCTTCTGCTTCTGCTTCTGGAAGCCATAACAAGCCTTGCAGTGGTGTTGAACAGGCTGAAGGCAGCAGTGTTCAGACACATGCACGTTACGCCTCACACACACTCCTGCACTCATTCTTCATCAAACTATTACACCTCAACGTCTCTGTCTGACTCCCCACAGAGACGCCTTCTGCTCAGCCGAAAGATTCTACATGTTTACAACTAATGGATCTCAACTGCCATGTATTCATGTCCCCTGGATAAAATGAACTCAGCATTTCTGTGTGTGCGCCTCAGTGTGTGAGTTATGTGTACTTTTTCACTTATTCATTTCTCCCAGATGAGATATACGAAGATTGTGTGCCAGTTCTAGCGCAGCCATTCAGAAAACAGCCGAGGCAAAGCTCTGATGGCTTCCCGTGGAGGGAAGCTATTATCAGCATGCTAAATGGTCCCAGTGAAGATGCTAACATTAGCTTGATCCCTCACTGCAGTCATCTCAACAAGCAGCATTATTTACATATAGAGTGATGTAGTGGCATGATTTTGGACTTATAATTATTCATTTATTCAAGATCTAAGGCAGGATAAAGATGCACAGGAATGTTAGAGGGACATTTTGCAGAATGTGGAGAATCAGAATCTTTTATAAACGGTGCGTGAGTTCTTGTGTTTACATCAGGGTGCACAGAAAACAGCCATACCACCTTTTTTCTTTGTGTCTGTGCTTGTTCCTTTCTGTCTCTGTGTTCCCAGTCTGATGCAGGTCAGCTATTGTTTATCTCCACTCTTGAGTTCCCACAGGACAGCACTGCAGGAAGAGCCAAGTGGAGGAGAAAAAAACAAAACTGCCCACTCAGCAATCAGTGTGTCAGGATGGGGGTTGCTCTGTCTAACTACGATAAAGACGGCAAAAAAAGACATTTATCTAGTTCAAAGGAAGACAAAGTTAGGTCAGTGTCAGACTAAATAAAGGGAATTATAAAGACATAGAGTGTCTCTTCAGAGTTTATCATTTTGATATGGCTATTGAAATAAACACTACAGTCAATGCTACTTTTACAGTAAAGGTTAGCTCCCACATCTGTTTTGCATTAAATCAATTGCACACTGATTTTGAATGAAACCTTCCAGACACCATACACGATGTTTGCCTGCTTGTAGCAATTTCTCATTTGAAGGCTGTGCTATATAGTCATTTTATACAAAATGAGACCATGATTCTTATAATTATAATCTCTCTTACTCAATAGTGTCTCAGGACAAGATTATCATGTAATCACGTCACATTAAGCCAGCTGCTTCTACAACAGTAGGTTATATTGGCCGCTTACTATTTTACAAGTGTGGCTATTTGCATCCTTTATCAATGTCCAATAAAAAGGGTCCATCCTGCAGTATGCAGTGTGTGCACAACAGCTTGTTTAATGCACACTTGCAAGTACTTAATAAGTAAGTGACTGGATTTTATATGCTAAATTTACCTCAGTCAGGAGGGATGCAAATTAGACCAAATTAAAACAAACGTGACTCTCTTCTGATCAGGGATATGAGCTCAGGGTGATGAAGTGAAGGTCACACCTGAAAAAGCACAACAGATTTGACAGATTCTTATTATGTCGGCCTCTTACTTTGCATTAAAATTACCTTGTAGAACTCCTAAATGACCACACTTGAAGCCTGGCAAGCTGCCGGGCTTTGGCAGGCAGAGTGAGCTGTGTGTGTCTTTAAAGCACCCCAGCTTTTAAAATGCATCACTGAAAAAATCAAAAAGACTCAAACATTTTGTGCACTTCAAGGTAGAATTTTTCCTTTGGTGTTGACTAATTAATACTGTCATCTAAAACAATGAAAAGCTTGAAATTATGAAGGAATGAGCAGCTTTTATTCTGTCTTTCCTTTTAACACAATAGACAAACACATCTTGTTAATATTTGCAAATGTAGCATCTCCTCAAATTGATGTCTGAAAAACATTTGTTTGCAAATTATAGAGTTGTGCTTTTAGACTTTGTAAATGTGCTAATAATTTCAGGTTTTTATACTGTAGAAATTAAAAGGAGACACTTCACTGTGAAGCTTATATCAGTGTTGCATGTTGGTCAGGGTATGAGATTAAAAGGCTGAAAGTTGAAAACATCTAGTGGTGTGGGGCTAGAAAGAAAAGACTTTCCAAGACTTGGATCCCTCCTCATCTCTGCTGGAGGCTGGTGGTTCAAAGCAAGATCAGCCTTTGCGTAACAAGAATGTCCGGCTGAGTTGATACCAATGGAGCTGCATTTTTAAGAACAGTGTGATGAATACATATACTCATATATATATATATATATATGTATATATATACAATATATATATATATATATATATATATATATATATATATATATATATATATATATATATATATATATATATATATATATATATATATATAGTTTAGTCCCATCAGGTCTGGTTGGTTAATCAGACTGTCATGTGAATTAGGTGGAAAAAAAAATAAAGGTGTGATTTTGGCTCATTCTTCCACACAAACTGCCTTCAAATCTTCAAGGTTTTTTGGGGCCTCTTCTGTCAGCTCAGATCTTGAGTTCTTTCAGGTCAGATGATGGACTGGGCCATTTTAGCAGCTTTATTTTCTTTTTCTTAAACCAGTTGAGTGTTTCCTTGGCTCTGTGCTTAGGATGGTAGTATTGCTGAAAGATCCAGCCTCTTTTCATCTTCAGCAGCTGGCAGATGGCAGCAGATTCTGATCCAGAATGTCTCTCTACTTTTCTCCATTTATTCTTCCTTCAATGACATGAAGTCTGCCAGGGTCACATGCTGAAAAACAGCCCCCACCATGATATTCCCACATCGGAAAGTTCAGTTTTGGTCTCTTCTGACCAGAAAGTTTTACCGAATGTCATGGGCTTGTCCAGATGTTAAGTTGCAAACTTCAAACGATCATCAACATGCTTTTTCTTCGGAAATGGAGTCTTGCGTGGTATGCGGGAAGGCCATGGCGGTTGAGTGCATTACTTCTTGTTTTCTCTGAAACAACTGACCTGCTAATTCCAGGTCTTTCTGAAGCTCTCCACAAGTGGTCCTGGACTGTTGGAGAACATTTCTGATTATTGTTCTGACTCATCTTTCTGAAATCTTGTGAGGAGCACCTGGCCGTGGCCGGTTTATGATGATGCCTTGTTCTTTCCACTTCTGGATGATGACCCCAAAGGTGTTTTTTTTCAAGTGTTTAATACTTATTCCCTGTGTCATTTCACTATATTACACATGACTTCATTTATGGACATAAATGTTAGGATTTCTTTGTATGTGTGTGCATTACTTGGGTTGTTGCCGTCATCTGGTGAAAATTTCATGTCAACAGCAAATACATTTTCTTAGAAAAATGTTGAAGTGCACAACACTTTTTCCCCTTTCTGTGTGTGTGTTTGTATATATATATATATATATATATATATATAAAGGGTGCAAGAATACATCTTTTCGTATCAAACCGTTCAATACAGGTGTGTACCGAACCGTGACCTCCATTAATTGAATATTGAGCAATACAGAATTTTTCATGCTATTTCATCGACTTCTCTTCTGGCCATGAGCTCTGTGTTGAAAACTTGGTGGATCTGCGTTAAACTACTCATTCGACTGCATTTAGGTCTAGTGTTTGGAAGTACTTTGGTTCTTTGTGTAAAGTATGACTGATGGTAAGCCCTTGTCCCAACCAAACCGTGAATTTTTTGTATCGTTGCACCCCTAATACATATATAAATTTTTTTGTTTTGTTTTGTTTTTTTCACTACTGAATGGGCTATATGCCCGGCTCCACTACTTCCTGAACTTCAGACAGCACCTTTGCTTCCTGTCTTTCATTACTGGTTGAACTAATTACTCCAGGTGTGTCTGGCCAGTTGCTGAGGTCAGACACACCTGGGTTAATCAGTTCGTCCAGTCACAACAGACAGGAAGCAAAGGTGCTGTCTGAAATTCAGGAAGTAGTGGAGCCGGGCAAATAGCCCATTCCCATGAAAGTCTGATTAACCAACCAGACCTGATGGAACTAAACAAAGAGAAGACAGGAACATCTGACAGTTGCAGCAGAAAGCAGCAGCACTATACTTTCTGGATCAGAAGTACCAACTGGAACAGATGTAGAAGGTGAAGTCTAAGCTGGTCTTTGTGGTAAAAAGAACATCAATTTGATTCGTAACTCCCCCACCAAATAACAGTGATTTCAACAGATTGATCTGCTGTTAGTATTATTTACATTTAAATGAGCTGCATAACATACAGTATGACATTACACCGCTCACAAAAAGAAAAGAGGTGAACTAACAATTGTGTCACTTCATGCTCTGTTATCTTTGCTGTGCTTTGAAAGCGTTAGTGTTCGTTATGGATTGCAGCCTTTTGGAGGCTTTGGTTTATTTCTAGGAGAGCAGAAGCAAAGAAGCTATTTAGGCCAGTCACACGTTTTTACTGTGACATTTGAGTCATTTTCTGGCATTATATCTGTAATTCTATCCAACACCCACTCCTCCCTTGTGGTTCCAGTATTCAGGGCTAGGCTTTGAAAGGGGAGTAAATGTTTAATTAGTCACCATAATGAATAGTTAACAGTTGTATGTGCCACTTTTTCTGGCCTCATCTTGTTGTGTCTTGCTCTCATTCTTGTACCCTTGTGCTTGTCCTCCTTGCGGCTACCCAACTGTCTAAATAAGTTATGAGGAATGCCAAAGCGCAACTCCAAATATGTAGATGGAGAAAAGTCTCAATGGCAGAAACAGCAGACAGGCTGAGGGGTTTGTTGCCGTGCCTCTCTTGCCATTTCTTAGACCTGCATGCTTTAAAATGACACACCGAGTGAATACACTAATCACAATCCATTTATGAGTAGCACTTCGGGTACAGTGTATTTGTGCGTGCTTGGCGTGCACGTGGGCATACATGGTCATCAACTGTCACTCAGCCTTCATGACAAGTTGGAGTACTCGAGGCTGCACCCTGACTGAATAAGCCATCACAATAATTCATCTTAGTATTAACTCATCACTAATTCATAACACTGCTAAGACACACGAGATGGAGAAGATGGAGGGAAGGAAAGTAAGAGGCGAGAATGAGACAGAAGAAAAGCAGACAGAAAAGGTGAGAGGAGCAGTTCTTGCTTACTGCTGCGGAAACCAGGGAAGCCCAGAGAGACCAGTGTGCAAGGACGTTTCAGCTGAATTGGTTTTATTTTGAGGCACACAGACATTTTATTCATCTAGAAAGAGGGCAGCATGCCAATATGGCCATTTAGAAGGTATTTCCCATACAACAATTAGCTCTCATGCCACGTTACCTCATTTGTCATTTGTTGAGGGGCTTGCATTTCGATTTATTCATATGTTGAAATAAGCAATGAATAATGCAGCAGGATTTCATAACAGCCTCATTAAAGGTGGTCTCCAAGAACATCCGTTGGGTCATTTTAGCATTTCAATGCACACAGGATTCTTTATCCTTTCTAGTTATTGTGTTGTATTTATTTAATTTAATACCCTGCTTCAAAGAAAAGCCGGATTGTCGCCATGTCTAATCCACTGGACTTGTGAGGTTTTTGATGATTTCTCTAATGACTGTACATCCTGTAAATGCATTGCAAACAGCAGGTAGGTTTCCAGCAGCAGCAATTCTCTAAATGACAAACACTGACTAAACTGTACTTTCAAACCACCTATGATGATTATTCTAGTTTATTCAGCCTTCAAAGATCAGAAAGTGACCTACATCCAGTGGAGAGAAACAAACCACCAGTGATAGGACATGCACATTGCTCTTAAGTCAACCTTGCCTCAGTCTCAGCTGTCAGTCACTCTCATTTGACAAGCATGACTCACACCTACGCCTCCTCTCATTGGTCAGTGACAATTCATGACTAACCTGTCCTCTGAGGAAACTGGACTGCAGCTACTGATGGGCACGAATGGTAGATAAAGGAATAGGTTTTACGTGACAGAGGGTGTTTGGGGGTTGATGATTCAGACCAGTGTGTGCCTGACATCCTCTGTTTCCCATTTAGGTGAAACACCAACTAGAAAGAACAAAAACACTGCATGTGTTTTTATGTGAATCTATCTTATTGTGCATCAATTCTAAATGTATTAAGGACAGTTTGTACAAGAATAAAATTCTTTGGCTGCTACGGCAACGAAGCATCTGAAGGGTGTTCATATTTCTCTTCATATGCTAATGAGCAATAATATACTGTAACCTAAACTCTGCTCGACACAGGCATTTCTCTCTAATAGGGCCCTGCTGACCTGACCACACATCTTTGGGGAACTGAGATTTGCATGGACTTGCTCAGCCAGTCAGGCTCAGGATGCGCCACCACAATTAGACGCAAAAAAGTGGCTTACCTGAGAATGTGGGACAAGCAGCATACAGAATGATTGAAAGTGGATGTGTTTGGAAGAAGGAAGCGAGTTCATGAAAAAGACCCTTTTCTCCATCCCCACTGGTGTTTGTCAGTTCCAGTATTCATCTTCCTCGCCTTTATCTTTTTGGGAAATTCTTCCAAGCATGAGTGGAGGAAAATAAGAAGAGATATTTGACATCAAACATCTGTTACTACCAGTGAGGCAGGGACTTTGAAGAAACAACAAAATGACCGGGAAAATATGTTCTCTCTCTGTAAATTTCTTGATTGTCTTAAGGTTAATCAGCTTTGAACTTGCATGATCTACAAAACATTATTTGACTGCGCTAAATAACACATAAGCAACCTTCCTAACTCAAAGTGAATGTGCTGGCAAGGTGTATGCTAACATTTGGCATGTACCATAAAATCACTCCTCCACTTTCTTTTCAGAATATTTTGACATGTTTTGGGAATTTAAAGTGATTATATGCAGGTGGCAGTTAAAACACACATCACCTGTGGCTTACAGGAGGTTAGGTTTGCTGATGACAGAAATGACGAATGTGCACTGACTTCCAAAAATGCTGCAGATTGGTACCTCACAAAAACCTAAAACTGTATGGAATGAAATGTAAAAGATCCTGCACATCAGGGGTTCTCAAGCTTGTTTGTGCTCAGGTTCAATCTTTTTTTCTGGTCTGGGGCCCATTCACATACGGTACTGTATTGGAAATAATTGATCTGACGCTGTGTTAAATTATAATTCAGTATATCAATTCCAAATCCACATGCACTTATAAATATAAAATGATATAAAAAAATATAAGTATATAAGTTTATAATATAAGTAAACTATAAATAGGAGGAATAATTATAGAAAAAAAAACAAAAAAAAAATAAAAAAAAAAATAAAAAAAAAAAAAAATTAAAAAAAAGAAAAAAAAAAAAAAAAAAAAAAAAAAAAAAAAAAAAAAAATTTTTTATTAAATTTTTTTATTGGGTTATGATAAACAAGTTTTTTGTGGTTCTTTAGTTGGCGCTCTCGGCCCAAACTTGTGCCCTGGCCATATGGTAAGGACTCACTGCTGTAGATTGCCTCTTCAGTACTGAAATAAAAGGTAAATCATCACAGACTGCACCCCCTATAGAGGTAAATGGCTTGTGATGAGAAATGATTACACGGCATGCAATTATAATTCAAATTAGAAGATATGCAAAGTTATACAGTTTAGTAATAATAAAAATGGTATCAGAGATTAACAAGTTTCCTTTAAAACCACCCATTTTTCTCATAATTTTTAGGCCAAGTAACTAAAAGCCCCAAATTTAAACCAGGGTTGGTATATCAACATAATCTTTGTGGAGTTTTTCCTAAATGCCTACTCAGCATGTCTGACTTATTTGAGAAGGAAACACATGATTTTTGTTCCTGGACTAAATATATTAAAAATCACAACCTCAGTGTCTCATTCTGTATTAATTACATTCAAGAAGTCAGGCACACAAATTTTAGGCATCTAATATCTGCTGTTACATAAAGTGGGCTCACATTGGCAGCAGGTCATGCTTTAAATGTCACATTATGATTAATACTTGGTCTTAAATATGGTCTCTTCTTCATCAGATATGTCAATTTATTTTTAGTCTCAAAGTACTGGATGATATTCAGGTGCTTTAAAGATCTTTCAAGTTTATTTTCATTTCAGTGAGGAGAGGTCAGCACAAGGATTTAGACAATTTCGTTTGGTGTTCAGTGTCTTCCACCATGGTTTGCACAAGGTTGGGTGAAACTCATGAAAATGTCTGTAGTTTGCACCAAAAATGTTTACTTTTAATGTGAACAAAGAACTTCTGGAATATCTGCAGCTTTTTTGTATTGAAGGTGGAGTTCTTTGACACCAAAAGATGTTACATTTCTGCATTAAGTTTTCAGCGGTTGGGTTTTCTAAGGCAGCCTTTCCTGAACATACTGGTCATATGCAAATTAAAACCCTGGTAAAATGTCAATTACGTGTGTAATTTAAGTATATTACCCTTCTATCTGTTAACATGGTTTAAAAGAGAATCAAATAATTACTTATTTAGATATATGAAAAGGTCAATTTGCCTTGATATGGACTTAATATACCACCTGCATGGACATTAAATCACTGCTTTCCTCATCACTGAGCCAGCAAAGATGATCTGTCAATGTGGGTATTTGCGTCTTTAATTACATAAAATTGCCATCTGTGAAAGTGTTGTGTGTCAGTGAGCATGCTGCCTACACTTGCAGGTAGTCATCTTCATGACACTTTTAATAATACTAAAGATGCTTGGAGAGACATTTTACAGAGATGTGGAGTCAGCGGCGTAGGTAAAGGGATGGGGAGACTGAGACTGGTGATGCAGGAGTTTAGGATGTCATTCTTGGCTATGCTGGTACCCTCACCACCCCCACCCTCCTGGCTGACTCACATTGTGTCTTAATTGCACATTTTCATCCCATTCATTTATCTTTTTACTGCTCGTCATCCTCACTTTCTCCCCCCTTTTATCTCACTGATAACTAAGCATAAAATGTCTGTAAAGTATTAATATTTTCAAAGGCTTTCTTTATACATTAGGCTCCTTCATCTTTAATGTCCAAAAATATGTAATTTGATTAAATGTATTAAATGTATTTTCTGAGTAGCCCAGGTATGCTGATTATACTGTGCAAGTAAGGAGTGTTCAAACTGAATTCAGTTAGGGAGATTATTAGATAGCCAACTGGGCTGTCAGATGAAAATGTTTTACTATCTTCCTTTTCATTTTTTTTCCATCTTAAGATAAAATGTTTAATTTCAGCACCATAAAACTCAAATTCCCTCTTCAAGAGGAAATTTGAGACAGTATGAGCCAACAGATATGCCAGGAGCTTTGTAACTTGTGCACAGTGATGCTTTGAGCTAAATGACAGCATCAGCATGCTTAGATGCTCATAATAACAGCGCTTACATGCTGATGTTTAGCAGGTAAAATGATTACCGTGCACATCCCCTTAATCTAGTTTATTATGCATGCTAACATTTGATGATCAGCATTGAAGACAGAGTAATGAGACTGATGGGAATGTATTTAATTGTGTAAGTATATTGAAATACTAATTCTAAAAAAATGGAAATTTTGGAAGCATTACTGATTTCATACATTGTTAAAGTTTGGAATAAATTAAAGGATAGCTTTCTTTTTTTTTTTAACCTGGACCTTATTTCTAGGAGTCTATACATGCATGTACAGGTACTCGCCTGTAAAGTTTCCGCATCACTTTACTCCTTCGGAAGATATTTCGTTGAGTCACCCTTCGGCGTACATCCAGTATAATGGCGGAGACGGAGCCTCTCTATAAGACATCTGCGGCAAAACTTCATTTCACCAATATTGTAAGAAGAGTGAACGGACAAACGAGCACTATTGTCTTATGAGTTCAGAGCTTTGAAGTTTTCAGTTTGTTGGTGTCTGGGTAGCGAGCTGTTCTCTCAGCTGTACTGCGTGGCCTGTAAAGTGTTGAGAAAACCTCTCAATAACTAATGAGGAGTTAATTCCGAACTCACAGGACAATAGTATTTGTTTGTTCATTCATTCTACTCAAAGCATTGATGAAACTACTATATAAAAGCACTCGGAGAGCGCAGACCTCCACAGCTCGATTCAATTATATTTGTGTGTTCTGGATCATAGTATCCAGAATTTTCTGTGGATCCGGATCAACTTTTTAAACAGAACTGATTGAGATCCTTTCTTGTAATTTTTCATCAAACCCTTGGGCGTTTTGCATGGAGCTACAGTATATGGAAAAATTCCAAAAATTTGGCCTATTAGGGTAATGTTTATGTAAGACTGTTTAGTCGTTGGTCAGGAGGTTTGATGTTCACCATGGGGTGTCGGTCAGAACACACAGGACTCGCTTTTACAGTTACCTGTATTATAACAGTAAGGGCAACTCAACGGAATATCTTCCGAAGGAGTCAAAGTGATACAGAAATTTTAGAGGTAAATGCACGTACAAACTCCTAGAAATAAGGTCCAGGCTGAAAAAAAAAGTTATCCTTTAAACTGTGGACCAAATAATAAATGAAGTATTGGACTTTCCACAGTCTACCATTTCCAAAGGTGTTATTGCATGCTGTAAAACACGTGTTATTAGTGTAACCACAACATAGTGGTCAAAGTTCCACTCTGATATGGAGTACATATGATTTCCCCCCAGTTTTGCTTTTGAATATTATTTTGTCTGTGACATTATCAGCTTAAAGTTAATTTTCCTATACTCACCCTGATAATTTCATCTAACTTTCAATATAACACCCAATTAGGCTGCCTTTGTCTTCACCAGTAGCTATGCTGGAAAACCAATTATAAGCACTTACAGTTTCATGGGAGGGAAGGACAACTAGCATGATGTTTGGCTTTTAAGTGGATGGATGGATGGATGGATGGATGGATGGATGGATGGATGGATGGATGGATGGATGGATGGATGGATGGCTGGCTGGCTGGCTGGCTGGCTGGCTGGATGGATGGATGGCTGGCTGGCTGGCTGGCTGGCTGGCTGGCTGGCTGGCTGGCTGGCTGGCTGGATGGATGGATGGATGGATGGATGAATGGATGGATGGATGGATGGATGGATGGATGGATGGATGGATGGATGGATGCATTCACACAAGTCGTTCATCTCATCAGAGGAGTGGAGCTATTTTGCAGAAAGATGGATTCACACTGTGGGTGAAATAAAATATTTATCTGACTGTGTCTCTAAAGATTTTTCCCAGTTAAGTATCAGTTTAAGGCTCTTAAGAACGTGATCTACTGAGAGATAAAATGGAAACAGATGGAATTCTATTTCACTAGCAAAGTGGTATACTGTAGATGTATTTTCAACATATGTTATTTGAAGTATAAGGGGCAGCAAGAAGGTTGAACTATGAGGGTTGTGCAGAGCGCAGCTGAATACAGAAGATTGGAGGCCATGGGCCATCTGACGCCATTATGTGACCTGTGATTTGTCCATTTATTTTCCAGATCTGCTTTATTTTGTTCAGGGTCAGCAGAGGCTGGAGCCCATCCTAGCTATACCACCAGGAGAGAGGCAGGATACAGTATAGGTTGCCAGTCCATCACAGGTATTTACAACGCATCTGAAGCGTTTTAAACAAGAGACAGTTAAGAGGTTGGATTTTGGTGGTTGTGGGGAACAAAGCTGAATACACAGGACTCGAGGACACGGGCCATCTGGCATGTTTTGTAATTTCTTCATTTATTTTCCATATGTGCTTCCGAGAACAATGGAGGCTGGAATACATCGTGGCAAACATCAGGAAAGAGGCAGGGTATTGATAGTTATTTTGTGATGTCACTGTCTGTAGGGAACGCCCCCCTGGCAGGCAAAAATTACTCTTGCTTGCGGGCTCAGAACAAGCCAGGGAAACACACAGTTACACTACTAGAAAAAAACAAATGGTTGTTTTGCGATCAGGTGCATAAACCACCGGGGAAAAATAGCTGGGGTTGTGTTTTTACCAGGCTTTTACCGCATTCCGTACAATAGACATCCTGAGAGGAGAAGTCTGTGGATCAGCTCTATCAAACGCACCTTGGTCCCCAGGCACAGCAAACTGTGGCAGCCCCTCCACCAGCCCCTAACCCACACGTATTATCAGCGAACACTTCATCAACGGTCAGTAATGCCCACACCTACATTCATTCGGATATAGTTAGCTTAGTTTTAGCCATAAATAAAACCCTATCTATATGTATTGATGTGGTTTGTTGTCATATGGAGGTGACCAACTGCCCACCGTCATTGTAATGAGTTGACGTTAGCTACTAACTAAAACGGAGGGATGTGGTACTGCAAATAAGCTCCTAAAGAAAGCATGTGGAAATCCTGTTACACTCATATTCAGCTGAATAACACAAAGACACGATGTACTGTAACACTGATATTTAGAATGATATTCTTCGTTTTTCATGCACACCTGTCCTATATGCTTTTTACTGATCAAGCTGGAAGATGAATCTAAACAAATATAAGGTTTTCTATTTGATTTAATTTTGATCTCATTCTCAGTTTTACTTGAGGTGGAAAAAGTTCTCATACATAGACATCAGGGCTGATTACACTACAGCACTGAAAGACAGGTCTTGTTGTCTTCTGGCATTTCCTTTACACGGTAACATAGTTTTTTGGGGGGTAAAAAAAACAAATATCTGACAACGACCTCCAGAGTGACATTTTCTGATGGTGCAAGGTGCATCTGGACATTTGTCATGTCATCCTGCAACTGCGCTCTGACCCACGGCGGGTCTGACCCAGCCCATGGTCTAGTTCTGTAGAACATTGGGGAAGACACAGTATATGTGCCATAATCAGCTCCAACGTACAAGCGGACACACGGCGCTTCTGTTGTTTTTCTGCTTTTATCAGGATGTGACTACATCTGGATGTGGGGTTAAAAAGTTTCACTGCCCACTGGAGACCTGACATGCGCTCCGTTTCGGCTCATGTTTGCGATTTTCCTACATGGAGACAGTTTGTATTCCGCTGCTGGATGAAGGGGATCTCTCTCTCTCGCTCTCCTTTTTTCCCCAAAAAAAACGCAAAGAAGAGAGTTTTGCGTTTTCCGTGGGTGAGCAACCAGAGCGCCCCGGATCAGGTGGTTTTGCCTTTGATTCACTTCATAAGGAGAACCGATGGTCAGCTTCAGGTCTGCTGAAGAAGCAGCAGCAATAAATTTCCTCCTGCTTCTATTCTGTAGCCTATTTATGCAAATCTGATGGAGATCCGCCTAAATAAAGATTGCTCATTTTCAGTCCTTATCACGCTCGTTTTCACTGCCGCACGAAGTCAACACTTATGATCCATACGCTGATGGATAAAATAAGACTCTTTGGAACATTTGAGCTTTTACCCCCTCCAAAAATAACTTTTTATCTGATTGTGTTGTAAAGTCAGACGCCACTTTTCACTGCTGTCGATCAGCTGGTTGCGGCTGAATATGATGAAGGACACGATGAAAACTTATTTTACAACTTTTGATATAACAAGCTTTGGAAGGCCAGAGCTGCGGGCTTCCAGCACTGCTAGTGGAGGAGAGGAGGGGGGTGCAGCATCTCCAGTAACTGCTGCCTGTATAAATGCCTGTCTGTAAATCATGCCGCAGACGGGGGTGTATCGGCCAATGCACCCGATGTATCGGCCAATGCCGATACAAGCAAAAAACGCAAATATCAGCTTAAAATATTGGCCGGCCGATGTATCGGTCGATCCTTAGGTTGAATAGTAGTTTTAAGTGAGAGCTGACAGCAGTTTACGATGATGGCTTCTCAACCGGACAGATGTTAATATCACTGAATGCAGGTGCCGCTGGGACATGGCGATGGCTCGTATACAGCAGTCCCTTCTCTATACAGATCACGGGTGTCCAACACTTCCAACTTATTTCTGTATCTGTCTTTCTCAGCAACTGACAGCTGATTTAAACAACTATTCTCTCGTCTGTCTGCTCAGAGTCCGCTGCGCCTCGTCATCTTTTGCCCACCAGGGCTCCCGGCAGGTCACGTGACTGAAAATTCTCAATAGAAAGGTCACCAGTCCATTTTTTTTTTAGTCTTTCATATCTATGCTAGGCATAGGCTGGTTACCAGTTTCAAGGTATACTGTACATAGGTATGAAAAATCAAGGTATCAAAATCCTCTTGAATTTTCTGTCATACTGTTCCTGTGGTTTGAGCATTTCTTTTGTTTGTTTGTTTGTTTTGTTTTTTAATGTGACATCTTTTCAGGGAGAAAGTAGAGGTCTCTCACACCCTGTGCAGCTGCAGCATAAAACCATTTGTGTTTCCAGCATACAAAGCAGATATTTCACCCCCAAAATGTCTCTTACTAGATGGAAGTCATTATACTGTATGACCCGGTACTTTTAGGATGGGGCTCTCAAAACTAAGCATTTCAGATTGGTTGTGAGTACTTTGTGGCATTCAGTTATCTCAAATTGAAATCCCAGTAAAGCCGATAAACCATGTTACCTTTAAGGAGTTCGTAGGAAAAGTTATTGCTGTTTGTGAATACAGCTTTTGTATCTGTTTCAATTACTGGACAGACACTGCTGCACTGAGCAAATGAAAGAATCAATGGATGAGGAGGGAGAGGATTGTGGAGTTTCAGGTCAAGAGGCTGTTCCCCAGTTGGAAGATTGGTGGATTGATGCAAGATACTAGAACCTACATTGCACTGATGTACTAATTGGTGTGAAAGCCCCTTGTGAGATGATGAAAGTTTCTTCTCAACAAATAATATCTGTCCCTACAAGAACTGTCATAGTGATGATTATATAACTTCAGTTGAAGCATACTTCCTGTTTTGTCTGCATCACAACATGGTTTGTGTACTACAGCTTAACCCCACAGTCCAGGAAGATGCACAGTGGGGAATTGGCAGTCTTATTTACCTACAGTTATCTTCCCAACACTGTGGACTGCAGCAGATCCACAACTGACTCAGGTCTCATGTTATAAGTTCCAATAGAAAAGAGCCCAGGATTAGAGGTTAGATTACTCCTTGTTTTTTTTTTTGTTTTTTTCCCCCTTAGTCTTTGTTGGTGGTGATCATCATAGATTGTTAATATTACTGCTCAAACACTCAGTGGTGCCACCTGACAATTTCTGAAGAAATTTGCACCATTGCCATCATTGCCACTGTTGTGTCTTGTCACTCTGAGTGCTGAGACGGGGTTGTGAGCATTGGAGCGGAAGATTGACACCCATCAGCATCACACTCTATGCTACCTGTAGCTAAGAGCTAACCAAGCTAACATGGTGCTAACGGAGGTAGGCGGGCTAAAACTAAAGCACTCTGTTGGCTGGTTAAAAAAACACTGTTGTGCTACTCTGCTACTTGTCTGAGGCCTTCCTGGGTACAAGCAAGGCGCTAGCCACTAACCACTAGCCACCAGCGCTAACACTGACACCCAGTCTGTCGCCTGTCAATCAAAAGAACATGCCCCTAATTATGTGTAGTTTCAAGATTAAGTAACATTTGGTGGATGAGTTATGAAAAAAAATAACCCCACTCACAGTTGACATGAAGGTAAACTTGACCTATTAAACCTAAATAAATGAAAGTAAGTTAGAAAACAAGATGGGGACAAACATAACCCTACCACTCCAACCTGAAAATGTGGATTTCATTTTATTTTTCCCTCTCCTGTTGGAACTGGTAAACGCTTCTTTTCATGACTATTTCTTTCACTAAATGTTGTGAGACTGTAAAAAATTGGGTCCTGGGACAGAATTCAGCAGATTATGTTTTGTGACAGTCTCAACAAACTACTGTGAGACCGTGTTACAGTTTCACAGCATTTATTGAAAAAAATATTACATTTTGCACAATGGAGCAATTTTGATGGAAGACAGAGCTGTAGTTCCTTGTTTTCTTGTCTTAAGACATCTGCAACACTTTCCTTTTTGTTTCTCCTCCCTTGTCATTTCATACTTGTCATCCGGTGTTTTTGTTTCCTTCCCAATCTTTCTTTTCTTCATTCCTCTGCCATCTTGTTTCCCTTCTGTCTGTTGCCTGGCATTTTCCTCCTTTTCTTGTCTTCTTTTTCAAACTTTTAGATTCTTCCCCCCCTCTCTTAAATTAATCCATTGCAAGAAATGGACACATTTCTTTTTCACCAAACTTTTTTTTTCTATATTGAGAGGTATTTACAAAACAGATACATATTTTGAACCAAACTGTGCAGCACTCTAAAACAAGCTGTTAGGTTATTATAGTAAGTAAAGCAATGAACCGAGGCAGCATACCTGAAGCTGGTTGGAGATGAGGAGTTTGATCCCCTCCTCTATCCTGCTTGCTTTACATTTCTTTCACTCTTCATCCTTTTTTAAACAATTTCCAACATAGCAGGTCAGCTCCATCTCCCTCTCTTCATAATCCTTTAATTTATCTTCACCAGCCGTTTCCTCTTTGATAAACACTATTAGAGCATCGCATATGTTTCCTGGTTTTCCATCAAGCTTTTTGTCTTTTTGAGCAACATCATCTGGAGTTTCTATGTGAACTCCAACAGGATCCTCTTAGATTCATGTGACAAGTTTGAGGTGCTGATATCTGTACTGGAGCTTTCCTCGGTGGTTCACCTCCTGCCTCCATCTGTATTTCTGGAGGCTAATCTGCTCCCTTAGAGATTGCTGTCCTCCTTGTGAGACTATCTCTTTTATCGCAGACCAGAGGGTATCTCCAAGTCCCCACATAACTGAGTTTTGAGGAAGCTGCTTCTCTGCAGCTGGTCTGTACTGATTTTGGCCACAGCTCCACCCAAAAAAGATATAAACATACATATAGCTCATGGCTGTAGCTAAATCTACACACATTTATGCTACACATTTGAGACGGTTGTTGTCTACTGTAAGAAAAGAAAATGTCTTTTAGGCTACTTTACAAAAAAATCATACAATCTTTAAAGTTTAGTCTCGGCTTTAACTATAAAATCTTGCAAAACAGAAATGATGGCAAAAAGTGGCAATGCTCACAAACACATTGGAAATCTATCGACTAATTCAACAGATACCTAAAATTTCATGTAAATGCCAACTCATGTGGCAAACTTGCCTTACAGTAGCTCAAGAGTTGGCTAAATTAACCAATTGAGTAATATAACCATTATTTACGCTAAACCTCAAACATGACTTACAAAATTTGAATCCCTCTTATTTTGTCATACTCTTACCAATTCCTGACCTTCCAAACAATCAACCATAACTATCTTCCATGAAAGACTAAGGAATTGCATGGGAATGTCAGTATTTGTATCCAACAAAAAGCTTTTATTTACAATATTCCAATAGTATTCTCATAAAACAATAACTTTGTTCTGCAATAAGCATGTGCCAAAAGGTGTCCCTTAATATAAAAAAGAATGATGGAAAAAAAAAAAAACACACATATTAATTCACATTAATAAGGTAATTTATTTATATTGCTATTTTCTTATTTAACAGGATAAGAGGATTGATCCAAGCCATACTGGTTCCAACATTGTTCTTTTACAAACTGAGTACTGGCACAGATGAAATTGTGTAGGTGTAAGGATGGACTTGAAGACTGTGGACGGGATTTCACTGATTGGATATGGGCTGGTTGCATCAATGAAATGAGAGCACACTCAATATCTGGCAAGAAGAAAACAAAACCTTTTTGTTATGTAAAATGAAATGAAAAAAGGACAATCCAGCCTTTTTCTTTAAATACTGATTATAATTTCCAGTCAGTGGAAATTATTGTGCAGTTAAGGATATCATGAATTGATTTCTTTTTTTTTTTTTTTTTTTTTTAACTTGTCCTGTCAGATAAAGAAGAGAATGGAAATCTGATTGCTTTATTCTGTTGAACAGTTTTGTTTATAAGCGGAGCTTTATGAACATAAGGCTCCACTTGATATATGTTTATTATTTTATTTCTTTATTTAAACATTTGTCTATTACACCATTCCATTTATACTGCTGGGCCTGACAAGGGAGAAATGAAAGTGAATAGAGGTAATGATAGAAAGTGAAAAGAGAGAGAGGAGTAAGGAAGAGGAAGAGAGAGAGAAGAGAAAACATGAATCCACTTACACAGTTCACTGGTCATCTGTACCGGTCCCTAAACAACAAGGTCCTGTTGGAAAACAAAAAAGAATCCCCTAAGGAGGACCTGAGGTGGCTTAAATATCCTCAGATCATAAAACAACGAGAACTACGAGAGAAGAGGTACAACCTAGTAGCGAATGGGAAGTAGAGAAGAGGTACAACCTAGTATGAATGGGAAGTAGAGAAGAGGTACGACCTAGTATCGAATGGGAAGAGTGTCACAGTGTAACATGCATAATAAAGGGTGCTCCGTGGTGATAGGAAGGAAGGCAAGTTTATTTGTATAGCACATTTCATGTAAGAACAATTAAAGTGCTTTAATAAAACATTATAAGAAAAGGGAGAGAAAAAAAAATTAGAAGATGATTAAAATTAAAAGATTTAAGATTAAAAGAGAGAATAAGAGACGTGCGGATTTTAACTTTTGAATAAAATCTACGTAAATGAGCTGAGAACAGGTGGGTCTTAGCCTGGATTTAAATAAACTAAGGTTTAGCTGATCTGAGACTTTTGGGAGTTTGTTAGACATGTGGAGCATAGAAGCGAACGCAGCTTCTCCATGTCTGGTTCTGACTTGGGAACTGATAAAAGGCCGGATCAGATGACCTGAGGGGTCTTGTAGGTTCATACTGGGTAAGAGGTCACTGATGTATTTTGGGCCTAAACCATTAGAGCTTTATAGACAGCAGCAGAACTTTAAAGTCTATTCTCTGATGGACCGGCAGCCAGTGTAAAGACCTGAGAACTGGACTGATGTGGTCCACTTTTCTGGTTTTGTGAGAACTGGGAGAGAGTTCTGAATGAGCTGCAGCTGTTTAACTGATTTTTTAGGTAAACCAGTAAAGACGCTGTTAAGTAGTCAAGCCGACTGAAGATGAATGCATGGACTAGTTTTTCCAGATTTTCCTGAGACATCAGATCTTTTTCCTTGAGATGTTCTTCAGGTGATAGTAGGCTGATTTAGTGATGCTTTGATGTGTTTTTAAAGTTTAGGTCTGAGTCCATCACTACACCCAGATTTCTGGCCTGATTGGTGGTTTTTATGTGGATGGACTGAAGTTCTGTGACAACCTGCTGTCGTTTCTCTTTGGCTCCAAAAACAATCACCTCAGTTTTGTTTTTGTTAGCTGAAGAAAGTTGAGGCACATCCAGTCATTAATCTCATAATACATTTACCAAGAGCCTGTAAGGGCCCCGGTTCCTGGTGATACTGTAATATATAGCTGAGTGTCATCTGCATAGCTATGGTAACTAATATTGTTGTTCTTTATAACCTGAGCAGTGGGAGCATGTAGATGTTAAAAGAAGAGGCCCAGGATAGAGCCCTGGGGAACTCCACAGGTCATTTTTGTCTGCTCAGATGTAAAATTGCCTACTGACACAAAGTACTTCCTGTTCTCCAAGTATGTTTTGACCAGTTTAGTAAGAACTAGAGAGCCCCCCACTTCTAGTCGTTGGAGTAATATGATGTGGTCAACCGTATCAAATGAGCGCTGAGATCCAGTAAAACCAACACTGAATTTTTCAGTGTCAGTATTAGAATATGTCATTCATGACTTTAGTAGAGAGTCTCGGTGCTGTGGTGCTGTCTAAAACCTGATTGGAAGAATCATAACGGTTGTTTTCTCTTAAAAAGTCATTTAGCTGGTGAAAGGCTGCTTTTTCAATGATCTTACTTAAAAATGGAAGATTGGAGATCGGCCTGTAGCTGCTCTCTGTGTCTTGTCTAGATTTCTTTTTTAGCAGAGGTTTGATCACAGCTGTTTTAGTGACTCTGGGAAAACACCTGACGTTAGAGAGGAGTTCACAATCTGAAGCAGATCTGACTCCAAGGTCTTTGAGACCTTTTTAAAAAACAGTGGGCAGGATGTCCAAAAGAAGAGGAGGAGTTCAGTTGATGCAAGATGTCTCCAGTTCTTTGCTAGTATGGGATAAAACTGTGTCATGGTGTTTGACTTGGTGGAATGATAAAGACTGACTGCTGTTGTTGAAAAGTTGTCTAATAATTTGGATTTTGTCTGTGAAAAATTTGGAAAGTCATTGAGGCTTTGGTGGAATAAAATTAGGTGCTACTGAGACAGGAGGGTTTGTTAGCCTGTCGACTGTAGCAAATAAGGCCGAGATTTGACGTTTAGTGATGATGTCAGAAAAATACGACCTTGCATTCCTCAGCTGTAAATTATAAAAGGAAGTTTCTCTTTATAGATGTCATAATGAACCTGTGTTTTGTTTTTCTCCATCTGCGTCAGCTTTCCGACATCTCTCTTTCCAGTTTTCACCAGTGTGGAATTTCTCCATGGAGACTTTTTCCTTCCAGAGATAACCTTCACTTAATAGGAGAATAGAATCCATGACACTCAGATGTTAGATTAAAGTTAGTGCAGCTCATTGACTGAAGCCCCTGATAGGGCAGGTGTTAGAGAGAAGACCTGGTTAAAAATCTCACTGGTTTTTCAGTTATCACCGTTTTGTTATCACCTCCTTTGAGACATTTGTGTGCGCTGAGATGGTACTCTCAAAGAAAACAAGCAGTGTCCGACAGCCCCACATCACACACCGTGACCTTAGAAATGTCCAGACCCTTCGAGATCAGTAGATCTAAGGTGTGCCTCTATTGTGTGTGGGCTCTGTGACATGCTGGGTCAACCCGAAGTTGTCAGAGTGTTAATAGGTCTTTGTCCCTTTGTCCTGATGACAATCATAATGGATGTTAAAATCACAGTGACAAAAGATGGTCAAAGTCCGCAAGATCAAGAAAAGTTCAGTAAAATCATCATTAAAATATGAAGTATTTGGGCGGCCGATAAATATTTAAAAAATGATCTGGATGAGGCCGTCAGCTGTAAAGCCAGTATTCAAAAGAAGGGAAATCCCCAAGAGATAACTGTTTACACTGGAATGAGTCCCTGAATAAGACAGCGCCCCCCCCTCTCCTGTTCCTCTGGCTTCACTGATGAAACTGAAGTTAGGGGGTGTGGCCTCAATAAGAGCTGAATGACAGTTTTCATGTACAGGTCTCAGTTAAAAAATAAAGTAGGTTATGTTCAGTGATAAAATCATTGATTAGAAAGATTCTGCTAAGATCGAACATTTAGTAAAGCTAACTTAAGCATTCTAAAGTTCATCATGTTTTGGAAGGCTGTATGTTTACTTTAGATAAAAACTTATAGAGTGGAGCTCTCTGTGTTCTGAAGAGCTACATTTCTCCTTCTGTTACGTATCAAGAAGGGATAGTAAAACCTTCTAAAAGGGTCCCAGCTTGTTCTGGGAAAGTTTATGACTGCTAACCTCGCAGCCCGGACCCCCAGCACATCATACGTCAGACTGTCGAAGGGGGGGTTGAGGTGGCCCCCCTACAGTCATGCAGATGCAGCCTCGTCTCTGCAAGGAGGAGGAAGCCCGCAAGGCTCGCGACCCAGGCCCCCAGCAGCCACCCAGAGGCCCAGATCCCAGCTACCCCCCCCCAAAGAGCGGACATGCATCCCCCGAAGGGCGGCAAAAGGCGGCCCCAGCCGGAGCCCCCCGCAGTCTGGAGGCCCAGGCCCCAGCGGACCAAGACCAGCAGCTGCCGACCCCACCGGGCGCCGGGCGTCCCCCGGAGCGGAGACAGCGCCGGGCCCAGGGCCCAAGCGCCCAGGAGCAGCCACCCCCCCCCGGACCCGGGCGGCCCAACCGAAACCCAGGAGGACCGGACCCCCCAGACGACGCCCCCCAGGGCAGGCCAGCCCCCACCCCAAAGTCCCTGCCCCATACACCTGACACCAGGGCGCCACCACCTCTACCACCCCCTACCCCGCCCCACGCTCCCACACACTCCCCACACACCTACCCCAACACTGGGGCTGAAAGATATACCGTCACTGCCCCCACATCGAGACACAGGCACCCAAGACATCAATACCGCAAGAGCAACCAATAAAGATACAGTCCCCCCGCGCCCGCCCCGCACAAAAAACCCCGGAAGCCACAAACAAAACCGCACCCCCCACCAAAGCGCCCGGCCCCCAACCAACCCGCGCCACACCGCACCGCACCGACACCAAGATGCCCGGCACGAATACCGAGGTACGAACCTCCGCCCACCCGCCCAGCCCTACCCAACACCTCTGTGTCCCCCCCCACACACGCTACCCCACCCCTCCGCTCTCCGCCTTACTCCCACACTCCTCCTCTCTCCACCCCCACACTCTCCTCCCTCTACCGTCCACACCTACCCCCACCTCCTCATACCCTAACACACACATGCACTCCCCCCACATAACTGCACCAACCCCTCCCCACCCCCCCACAATACGCCCCCCCTCCCTATACCCCCAATACCCCATACAGTCCCCCCTTACTGTCCGCCCCGCCCTCTCTCTGCCTTCACACTCCCGCCCTTCCTTCCTTCGCCCCTCACGCCTCCCTACTAGCACTCACGAGCATGCCCTCCTTCCTCCTCCCCCTTTCCTCCAACCACTTCCCACTCTCCTCCCTCTTCCAGCCCAAGTTCCTCCCTCCCACATTTCCTCTTTCCCTCTCATTCATTTTCTCACATACCCCCTCTCTCTTGCCCTGCCCTCGTGCTCCTGAGTGGTGCTCGGGCGGGGAAGGAGCCGCGAGTTCCAAGCCCCCAACACGTTCCCCCCACCCCCCCCCCCCCCCCTCCCCCACCCCCGGACGCAGCAGGCCAGGCATCCCCCAGGCCAGCAGATCCCCCGCAACGCAGCCAGCCTTAACCACTGGCGCGTGAAGTAGCCACTGTCCCCCCTCCCCCCAGTAGCGCCCGGGAGACCGGGGTATGAAAGGACCCTGTCCCCCCCCACCCCCCACTGCCTGTTGCCATGAATTTTTAGGCTAATTTGAGTCTCATATTTCCTTTTTGTTTTTACACTATTCACAAAAAGTTAGGGATATTTGGTTTAGCCACCATTGTTGTTAGCTTTTCTTTCAGTAAGTTGTTTGAGATGGAGGAATTACCACATCATAATTCCAGTTTAATATTCAACATTCATGACATAATGTCAATAAGGTGTGAACATTTGACATTTTCCTTAAATCATAACCGAAAGTTGACTATCCCTAACTTTTTGTGAGTAGTGTCATTGCTCACACAGAAAAGCACTTTCACAACAGATAAAAAAATATATATATATATATATATATATATATATATATATATATATATATATATATGAATGTTTTGAACAGTGGGCCAAAATAACTGCAGTCTGATTGGACATTGCAGAAATGACTTGATTGCAGTGACGGTATCAAAGGGTTGCTCAACAAAATTTAGTTCAGGCTTATCATGGTTCTTGACTTGTTTCATTTTTTATTTTTTATTTTTTTATATTTCTGTTGAACTACAATTCAGAATGTCAGTCATTCGGTCATTTTCTGTACCGCTTATCCAGTTCAGGGTCGTGGGGGTTGCTGGAGCCTATCCCAGCTACTATCAGGCGAGAGGCAGGTACACCCTGGACAGGACGCCAGTCTGTCACAGGGCCAACACAGAGAGACAGACAACCATTCATACTCACATTCATTCCTAGGGACAATTTAGAGTGATCAATTAACCTAACATGCATGTCCTTGGATGGTGGGAGGAAGCCGGAGTACCCGGAGAGAACCCACACATACACGGGGAGAACATGCAAACTCCACACAGGAAGTCCACGGTTGGAATTGTTCGAAACCCCCTCCCCAGCCGGGAATGAATGAATGAATGACAATTCAGAATGAATGTTTTGATTTTCTTTTTTAAAAATTTTCTATTCCTTTTTTCCGTTTCAACTTATTTCATTGGCTGAATTTTTTCCTTCTTTATTAGTAGGGTATGAATAATTGTGGGAGGATATATATATATATATATATATATATATATCTATATATATATATATATACATATATATACTGTATACATATGCGAGATTTTACAGTAATGGGTGTGTTCTACACCCCAGTAGTTTTTATCTTGTTTGGTTTCATTTTTATCATTTTGTGTGTGCTTTATACACTAGATAGCTGGGAAAGTTGTCAGGGAGGTTGGGATTGAACTGGGCTTGCTGCACTGGTATGGCTGCTGCAATACTTTTAAGTAGCAATATTAATTAATTAAATAAAAAAAAAAATGAAAAATAGACAAGTCAAGTGTGACAGATGTTTATCTACAATATCACATGATTGAGTGGATAGGACATCTGAACAAGCAGTTTATAAAGCAAAATATTTTAGTGGAACTAATTAGAATTAGCCAGCTGTTTGTGCAATAAGGACATGATAAAATAATCAGTACAACTTGGAAGTTGTTGGGTATTGATAGGGACATGTCCCTACTGTCCCTACCCAGTTCTATGCACATGGTTTTGGGTCACTAAACAAGGGGAGAGAAAATAACTACAACAAAAAGACTCGAGTTTCCTCTTAGAACTTCATGCCAAGTAGATCTTCATCTACCAGTGCAACCTCTTTACTTTTAGATTTCTGAGATTATACCAGTAAACTTAACTTACAAAGGACAAAGATGTTGCACTGGCACAACACAGTGGTGTAAATTGTTATGTTCAGAATTCTCCAAGATAAAAGCAATCCCCTCAGAGCCGGTGAAACATGCAGCTTCTTTACACACAGCATGTCGTGCACAAAGAAATCTTTGACTTGCACAGCAACACTCGGCTAAGAGCTGTCTAAGGCGAGATGATGGGGAAATGACTGTTATGACTGAAGAGTGTCAGGTCGAGGTGGCCTCAATATTTTATTTTGTTTTTTTCACCAGAAGCGCTCAAATTCTCATCAGCATTTTACTGCCAAATAAATAAAAAATATGCCAGCTAGTGAGAATGGTTAAAAATGTAATAATTTGCTCAGACTTAACTCACTCCCTTTTTCTTTAATGAGCCGTGTGTCATTTGGATCAGTGAAGATGATGGCAGAGGCTAGAAAACAGACTGAGGGGGAATCTATCAAAAGTGGCTCTACTCAGTAACTTTAGTCACTTTAACCTTCCCGGCTGAATGGAGTCGGATGTTATTGCCCGTGACAGGAGTGGGTTTGAGATGGAAATCTTTTAAAAGGCAAGAATCTGTTGAGGCGGGTGCCGGGTGGAAAAGATCTAATATGTTTCGCTCCTCTTTCCCTACTGTATCACTCTGAAGTCAACCCTTTTTGTTTTTCCACGCTCATTCTCCTCACCTACTCCTCCTCGGCTCATCTGCAGAGCTCACCTCCCACTCACATTTCTTCAAAAAAGAAAAAAAGGAAACGCTCACAAAATCATCACCCATACCAACATCCTCATCATCATCTTCATCATCACAGTCATTAGCTTCCTTGTCATCCTCTTTGGGGTTAAACTCACTATAGTTTTGACTTTAATTGGCAACTTGAAGCAACATGAGAAGTCGTCTGCCTTTTCCCTTGTGAAAACCTCCTCCTCCTCTTCCTCTTCTCCTTGTAGTTTTCTGACTCATGCCACTGCGGCTTGATGTCTGTAATTTGCCATTGAAGATTCCTCAACAAATGAGCAGTGCAGAACAAGTGGTTCCCCTAGAAAGCTGTCTTCTTCATCAAGAGCATTGGAGAGGAAGGTATCTGAGTGTGTGTTGCAATGCTGCCCTGGATTAGAAGCCTGGGTTGAGAACTGAGGACATGATGAAACATGATGTGCTTTCTTCTTTATCTTGCTGACAAAGCACAGGAATTGGTTAAGAAAAGTGTCAGTGCAGCACTTCTCGAACTGATCCCAATCTTCACTGAGGCCTAGTTAGAATGTGTGGAGCACAGCTGCACTGATATTTGAATGTTTGACTAACTTCATGTTCAAGCTCAATATGTCTAATCTTCTGACTGGTTGCTGGTACAAACCCCAATTCCAATGAAGTTGGGAAGTTGTGTAAAATGTAAATAAAAACAGAATACAATTATTTGCAAATCCTCTTCAACCTATACTGAATGCACTATAAAGACTGATAAACTTTGTTGGTTTGTGCAAATATTTGCTCATTTTGAAATGGATGTCTGCAACGTGTTCCAATAAAGCTGGGACAGGGGCATGTTTACCACTGTGTTACATCATCTTTCCTTCTAACAACACTTAATAAGTGTTTAGCAACTGAGGACGCTAATTGTTGAAGCTTTGTACGTGGAATTCTTTCCCATTCTTGCTTGATGTACGACTTCAGTTGTTCAACAGTCCGGGGTCTCTGTCATCACAGTTTGTGCTTCATAATGCGTCACACATTTTCAAACGATGACAGGTCTGGACTGCAGGCAGGCCAGTCTAGTATCAGCAATCCTTTATTACAAAGTGGCACTGTTCTAATGTATAGAATCTTGCTTGTTTCATCTTGCTGAAACAAGCAGGGACATCCCTGAAAAAGACTGCTTGGATGGCAGCATGTGTTGCACCAAAACCTGGATGTACCTTTCAGCACTAATAGTGCCATCACAGATGTGTAAGTTGCCCATGCCATGGCCTCGAACAACCCTCCATACTATCACAGGTGCTGGCTTTTGAACTTTGCCTTGGTACCAATCTGGATGGTCTTTTTCCTCTTTTGCCTGGACGACAAGGTGTCCATGATTTCCAAAAACAGTTTGAAATGTGGACTCATCAGACTACAGCACACTTTACACTTTGCGTTTGTATTGCATTTGTGTTTGTATTGTGCATTCAGTTGAATAGAGGTGGAAGAGGGTTTGAAAATCATATTCCTTTTTATACAATTTACACAATGTCCCAATTACATTGGAATTGGGTGTTTTTAATCATTTTTTGTCATTTGTGTCATTTCTTCTATCATTGACAAAGAGGCATAAATCCATGTTTTATCTTATAAAGCTTTTTCATCTGATTTCATTGGCTATGTTGATGTTGTCATGTAAAATTGTCAGTAATTTACTTTTGAATTAATATCTTTCTTTTAATCTTTTACTGAGTAAGTTTTGTATATTGATTTTATATATTGACTGTCTTATTTTCAAACTGCTACCTGTTTATGTTGCTTTTCTAATTCCATTTTATGATTGAACTAATTTAACAATGTGCATTATTTATTAAGTTTTTTTTCAGATTTTCATGTTGGTCTTGTTTGTAGTTTCTGCTTTTAGATTTAACCTTTGATTTTAATCAATTTTTTCCATTCAAGTGTTTTTCTCATGTCAGGAGCAATGCCTGCTCTGACTGCGTGGTCGTTGCCGTGGCAACTGTCCTTGTCAGGATAGTCGTGGCCCTGTACTGCCGCCCCATGTTTACGTAGTGGCTCTGGTCTGCCCTAATCTTGGTGGGTCCAGGGGGGACAACCTCTCTGGTCATGGATGGCCTGGCTGTTGATGTAGATGAACCCCAAAGATGTTTCCTCATCTGGTACTAAGACATTGGTTTGTTTACACTGTTATGTTTTTAGTTAGACAGTCTGTTTTAGTTGGGTTGAGGGTTGGGAATGGGGCTCTGTGTCCATTTAGTTGCCACAAGAACACATGTCGCTGATCTATAATTTGGCCCCCAAAACATGAAAAGCAGAAATGTTTCTCCAACTGTTAACAGCACTGGCTTCTCTTCCACCATGCTGATCAGCTGCCTCTCCGTCCCACATGGTTAAAGATGATTGATGTGAGAGTGCATTATATCCGCACTTTTGCTCTTTTTCAGTTTTTTTTTTATTATCTTCACTTTAGGTATTCTCGTTTGCTGATTTGTTAACAAGAGCTAGCCCTGATTGATCAGCCCATCACCAAATGAACGACTAGCCAATACTGATTACACATGTTCAAATGACTGAAAAGAAAGCTGACGGTATTGGCGACAGCTGCAAATGGCTGACGACACAGTATACAACAAACTGACTTATGCCCCCGACTTCAAAAGACTCCACGACAACACCAGACAGCCGAAAATCGGCCCACTGTGTCTCTGCCTTGAGAGAGAATGAAGGGTTAGCAATCTTGGAAAAACAGTTCGAGCACGCTATATTTAAAATAAACAACACCCATCCCAAAACCACACTTTCAGAGCACAAGAACGTGTACGTCAATGGTTTACAAGCAGGTGGGCAAAGATAACCAATGACAGCCAAGTAGATAGCTTGTTGGCTTGCTAGCTGACGAACCATGTTTCTAAAAGCCTTAATTCACTCACCTCCAACTCCTTCTGCGTTGTAAAAGTCCACACTGCAAACATCAACGCCCCCAAGACTTGATCCATATCTGTTTTAGTTTGTTTGTTTGTTTTTTGGTTTGTTTCTTTTTTTCTGGCGCAGCAGCAGTTAGCAGTCCTCAGCCATATTTGTTTCCAGTGAGCGGTGCACAGAGCAGTGCACATGGGGAGGAGGGAGAGGGGGGATGGACAGAGACGAGACATAAAGACATCTATTGGTTCTTTCTATATAGTGTGAATGACCGATTCCTGCCTTTCGGTAGAGATGGCAGGGATTGGTCAGAGTTTGTACAGACCTGTAGCTCTCACAGAGGTCTGACTTTTTTCCTTCCTTTTTATGAATACATAACGTACTGACTACAGTCAGGATGGGTGGCCCAATTCACCCATTATAACAAAAAGTGTTTCTGAACAGGATTACCAACTCTGGGTTTAAGTGTACGTGTGTGCAAGATTTGTTTTGTAATGAACTTGGATCTGTGATTGCTTGTGTTTTCAGGATGCAACAACTGCTGTTTTTTTTTTGTTTTTTATAATGCAAAGCACTTTGTGCTGCTGTTATAAGTGCTTTATAAATAAAGTTTGATTTGATAGTCAGAAGATTCCATGTTAACTGTTTCGAAAATGTTTTTCCATTACTACATCACAAGAGTAACAGAAACAAACAACCACTTACACTCACTCCAAGGGTTATAGTCTGACGAAGCTGGAATACCAAGAGAGACCCCATGCATCCACACAGAAAGGCCCCAGCTGTCAGGCGGCAGAGCATGCAGGCTGGGACGGGCACACACTATTTTCATTATGCAGAGATTGATTATTAGCTACTGGACTCAGAAGAAGTGCACACACACTCTCTCACAGGAACACATGTGTAAGGAAATGCAAAAACCAACATGCAAGTATACAGGCCTTCTTTGATGAAGATCTAATGCTTGCCTCAGGATGATATTGACCGTCATCAAAAAGCCCAGAGACTCCATCTCTGAGATGAACATGGATGTTACTGCATTACGCACAGGTAACCAATGCAAGAAGTGCTCCATGTTAACCCTTTGTGGCTTTATCTCACTGAAAGTTGATCACAACTGCATGTAAATACATTTCATTTTCTCTTACATGATCTGCTAATGAGTGCACTGAGATTTAGAATTTTATTGTCTGTTTAACAGAACAGAAATTCTTCATGCAGCACTGCAAATTAAAAAGACTTATTCAACAAAACATAGTAAAATCACATAGTAAAATCATCAAAACAAACAAACAGCACACAGCATGATCAACAACAACAGTGCAACCAGGTATTGTAAAGGAGTGATGAATAGAGTTAAAAACTAGTTTATGTTGTTGGATTACTGAAATGTAAAAACTCCAAAGAAAAAAAGGGAATTTTTAAGGGGGGAAATGTTTGAAAGCAGACAATCAGGAACAAGGGGGGGGGAGAAGGGGGTTCGGGGAATTTTTAATGACTTTGGTATGTATGGAGAAGGAAGGGGGGATAAAGGAAAAAAAAAAGCATGAAAGGGGAGTAAAAAAAAAGAAATAAAAAAAAAAAAAAAAAGGAAAAGGGGGCCGGGAAAATTTAAAAAAATAAAAAAAAAAAAAACAAAAAAAAAAAAAGGGGGGGGGGGGGGGGGGGGGGGAAGAGAAGGAGAGAGAGAGAGGGGGGGGGGGGGGGGGGGGGGGGGGGGGGGGGGGAGGGGGGGGGGGGAAAAGAAAGTAAAAAAGAAAGAAAAAGAAGAAGAGAAGAGAAAAAAAAGAAAAAAAACAATAAAACAACCCCCAGAACAAAAAAAAAAAAAAACACACCCCAAAACAGGAAAGGCCGGCCTTAAGGACAGTAACTGCATTTGGAATGAACAATTTTTTGTAAGTGTTTTTTCGGCCCAGTGGGGTTCTTTATCTTTTGCCTGATGGCAGGAGAGAGAATGATTGATGGAGAGGGTGAGTGGCATCCATAGTGATGCGGGTGGCAGTCTTCAGCACTGATCACCTGCCCCGTTAGCAGAGGGACGTCTGGGGTGTTTGGGTTATTTTGCTGGCCTGGTTTGTTATTCTGTTGAACCTTGTTTTGTGTTTGAGTGTGAGAAAACTGAACCAGGAGCAGATATTGTACTGTATGTGAGGATGGACTCTAGCAGTGAAGTGTACAAGAGATTATAAAAAAAATGTATTTGTGAACATTAAAAGATCTTTGTTTTCTCAGGAAGTGGAGGTGTTGTTGTTACTTTTAAAAAACAGAGATGGCCAAAGGACAGACTGTTGTCCAATTCTGTCCCCAGGTATTTAAAACTATCAACCTGCTGACCTCTGATGATGAGGGGCTGGAAAAAAATCCACTGTCCTTCCCTGCGACTCCACAGAACAACTCCTTTGTCTTTGTGATATTGAGCTCCAATGAGTTCTGAGTGAAACCACAGACCAGAATGTGGACCTCTTACTGGTACTGTGTATCATTTTTTGTAATTTTGACAGTCCTTTTTGTCATTTTGATGGCAGGTGCTACAAAAGAAAAATTACCCCATTACATGTAGTCTACACAGACTGTATCAGCACAGGAATATCTGTAGTCACCAATAACTAATTATTTGAGCTTGGCTTTGAAAGGTCTATTAAATGCAACTCAGCAGGATTCAAAGTCACAATTTATGACAACTTATTGATCACCTTTGGTGAACTTATCTTACAGCCTAAAATCACCCTAAGTGTAGGCACATGCACATGGAGAGATGTGCAACGATGCTGCTTAAAAGTTTTACTTTCTTTTTAATTACTTTGTGTTATGTTGGCTCCAATTACTTTTTACTGCTGCAAAATATAACCTTGAAATAGAATGAGAAAGTTGAGCCAGAGTGACATTTAGTGTTTTGGTGAAGTTGCATGTTTGCAAAGTGTTTTTACCATGTTGTATCTATATAATAGACTTAGGTGATAGCTTGAGAGTTTCTGCAAATGCTTGCAGCAAGGTTGCAAATGAGGTCATCTCAGTGAGAAAAATTCCTCAGGGCACCAATAAACTAAAAAATGAAGGACAAATTCATGCTATTTATTTGCAGAGAAAAAGCTGAAAGGACATGTGTAAATTAATAGATAAAATCATCAGGATTTGAAATCTCAATCAAAATTCTCCCTTGGTTCATGGTCTTCGACATCTCTCTCTCTCTCAGTCTGTGCCATCTCCTTACCCTCATTTGCCTCAGAGTGTATTACACAGTTCCAGACTTGTATCTCAGTCTGGCATGGTGCCTGGCTTTAGGGCTGAGCATATGGCCAGTGGCTATGGGGCCATGGAGGGTGAGGAGAAGGGTGAGAGAAAGCGATAGCATAAAAAGCTGGCAAAGGAAATGCTTCACTGCTATTTTCTATGGCAACTGAAGCGTACATATACACACGCTGAATACGCACAAAGTGAAACACACCGGCACATTCAGTCAAAAATACGCTTTGCCACAGTCGCATTTCCAAAAGATACTGCACTTTTTCTCCTTCATGAGGCGTACCTACAGTTGCACTTTTACCCTTTAACACTGAATGAGCCTCATTCATGCTATGTGAGGCATGACATGCGTATATCTGTGTGTGTTTGACAGGCAACAGAGTTTGCGGGTTATTGTGGCAGGCTCGTGCGTCATGTCAAAATGCATGTGAGAAAATACAGAGTGACAGATGTAGCCTTTCTGCTCTCTCACTCTAACATGGTTATTCCCACACCGCCTGCTTCACTGATCCCACATATACGTACACATATATGTGCTCAAGTTCAGTCACTTTCGTCACTCTGTGGACACACACGCAGACTTGCTGCAGCTTTGTATGTGTGTGTGGTAAGAATCACGGCAACCAACACAGATTGTTCTGATGTTTCTTAACTGGAATGTGGGGATTTCTGGAAGTCCGGACTGTTTATTCTATCAGTCCTAAACAAAACAAGCAGTGGAGGAGAATGATGCCACTTCAGAGACTTCCAGAAAAACAACCTGTCACTTTAAATGTTTCCAGAAGGATATTGCTTCCGACAACAAATCTCTCTGACCTAATCATCTCCAAGATAATAAATCAAAGTCGTTTTAACTTTAATGAATTTCCACCGCAATGCGATGGAGCTCGAAGATGAGGCTTCTTTTAGTCCATTGAAGCATGTCGCAGTGGCCCTATCGGATCATGTATCAATGCCACTTCCCTTTGCCACATCTTCCCTCTACGCATTATCACCAGTACTGTCAGATACCAGTACAAATGAGAAAACAATAGAGAGATGAGAGCAAGCTGCTGAATATTCATAGGGAGGATAAAGATACAAGTGGGACATTTTGGGGCTTTATCGGCACTAACAGGATCTAAGCCATGGTAATTCATGCTAAATCCAAACTAAATCAGCCCCAGCGCTGTTTTTGTGGAAGAAAGAAAAACAAAAACAAAAAAAAAAAGAAAATAGACTTCAGTTGAATCTCCCAAGTGTTTTTGTGATCTGCTTCCATGTCATTTCTATCCCCGTTTCATTTATCACAACAAGCAAGTTGAGATATTTCTTATTCCCTTCATTTCCTCCACTCTGTCGCATCATGAGCTGGAGGCAAAGAGAGGGTGGGTGCGAGGAAGCGAGAAAACAAATGTGAAAAACCAAATGCATTTTTGTCTCTATTAAAAGAACCATACAGTGCACCAAGAAAAAAAAAAAAAAGATGAGTTGTCCAGCTTTGAGATTCATCCTTGTTGAAAGGCACAGACGCTTCTAACACAGATTGTGAATACCCAACCTTGAGGGAGCATCTAGTTGGCATATTTGCTGTTCTGACCTCATGCTCTGTTACTCCACATCTAAAGTGGTTGACCTTTGGAGACTCTGACTTAGCCATTTCTCAAAACGGAGTGCTTCCTCTGAGACCAAAATAAAGGTATTAGTATTTGACTGTATGACCTTTCCCAAAGGCTTCTGGGAAAGAGGAAATGACCTAAGTGGCCTATGTGTCTCGGGTGCACGAGTAAGTGTCTTTATGTGTCTGTCTGAGTGTGTGTATGGGATGTACTGTATGCAGTTTGCAGTATTAGTTTTTCAACTATGTCAAAAAACAGCAGATGAAGCTTTTTTCTTTATTCTTAGTGGCACAGGGGTTTGTCAGGGGAGACATAAAGTCATTATGGGGCTCAGTAAATTCCCTCAATTCTGTTTTTTGGTTTGTTTAGCTGAAACAATCAATAGACAGTAAAGGCATTTTACCACATTTCGTACAATATTATCAATCAGAGGGATGATAGATGCTGACCTAAAGAAAAAGCTGACTTTACAAAACCCAAACATTCATACATATAACAGAGGAGTGCCTTACAGTATGTATTTGAGACAATTGTTCAATGAAACACTGTGTTACTTCACAATTTGTATTAGTACTAGTGCTATTAGTACTACAACTAGTACTAGTAGTACAGGGTTTGATGGATGCTGACCTGAAGAAAAAGCTGACTTTACAAAATCCAAACATTCATACATAACTGGGGAGTGTCTTGTATTCATCCATTCATTCATTTTCCGTACCACTTAGAGTGCCTTGAACTGTATATGTATTCAAGACATTTGGTTAATAAAAAAACTGTGTTCACATACTTCAAAACTAGTAGTCGTACTAGTAGAAGTGAGAGGTCTTTGTGTGCTCAGCTGACAACAGGAGTGCTGCCTCTAGAGGTGGAGGAGGGTCGCTACAAAGGCATCCCAGTAGAGCAGTGATTCCCAACTCTGGTCCTCAAGGTACACTATCCAGAACACTTTCCATGTTGCCCTGTTAAAAACACAGCTGACTCACATTAATGGGTCAGTAGCAGACTGGTGCAGAGCTCGTCATACATCCATTTAATTTGAATCAGCAATTAGCAGGGCAAAATGGAACGTCTTCAGGATAGTGTGCCTTGAGGACCAGCGCTGGGAATCACTGCAGTAGAGAATAGACTATAGCTGTGTCTCATGTTGCAGTCTGCACACTGCAAAGTGGGGATTCATCGGCTGCATGCGTTACAGCGGCACAAGTACTGTTCGATTTCAAAAGCGTCTGAAGGAGCCTCAGAATCCACCCTATAACAAAACCGCACTCTGTTTGCCCTGAAACAAAGGATACAATCCCAGAATTCATTGCACACAAGATTTTCTTTTTTCCTTTTTTTTTTCTTTTTACAAAATCAAAATGTGTCAACTCTCGTAACAAGGAGTGTCACACAATACTTATATGGTTACATCAAGAAGAAAACCATTGGAAAGTTTGAAAAATAGACACACAAATGGGTTTGAATAAAATAAAGCATAAGAAGATATTTTGTGCACTACATACGATAAATTATAGTTACAAAGCAATGTAGAATCAAAGTTAATCATCAGTATCATGACGAGGCTTTCAAAGAATGGGGGAACATTAAAACAGTAGGGTCACAAACATTTAGAATAGAATGAAATTGAATATATCTTTATTGTCACCAGGTGGACAATAAAGATTTCTTAACAGAACTTTTTTGCAAATCTACTTGACATATTTTTTAGAGATGAGAAGTATTGTAAAAATTCATTTATAAAACAGGCAACGGCAGGTAGGTATTTTATTTCATTATGCACAACATCGGGAGGGAATAAGTAGCAGAGCGACGAGTGTAATATTTGGATATATTTGTGGATTTTTAAGTGTTTACTGGTAAGAAACAACAGATAGTCTCTGTGGAAAATTTAGAAATATGCGGGCAAGCTTGCAAATAGTTTTTTGCCTCAGAAAATCCATTTGTTTGACATTATTTCACAAGCAGCTAACAGGGTATTAACGTTCAGGTAACAACAGATAAATGAAAAGGAATAAAATGCCCGGTTCCATTTAGTTTGTACAGTGTATCTAGTAAGGAATAAGCAGAAAGAATGCCGTCACTAGATAGCTGTGGAGTCTGCAGTTGCGAAGCAGCAGGACTGGAGCACTTTGGGAAATTCTCATTGGCGAGGATGTTCCATTTCAGCAGAAATTTCAGAAGGCTGCTTCAGAGTGCATGGACTACATAGAACACGCCACAGCCTACGTATCTGTGCATTTCGCAGTGTGCAGAGTGCAACATGAGACACAGCTTATGTTTTGTGTGTGACTTGAGTTTGGTTGAAGATGAATTTCATTTTATGTTTTGTTGTCCACTGTATGATGATTTGAGAATGATGAATTATTTAAAATTTATTGAAAAAAAAAACCCAAAACAAAACAATACATTATCCCAGATTTGTTTTGGTTGTCACAACGTGACATGGGTTGGTTATTTAAACATGAAGTCTTTGCTGTGGCCAGATGTGTAGAAAAAGCACGGACATTGAGATTGAACACTGGACCCTGATTCTTGCTCAGATTATTGTTTTATTTTTAAACTGTTCTGAAAATGGGTGGTCATCTTTCATATTATGTTCATGGTGTCATATAAGCCCATGTGGGCTGAGCACATGTGTGCATTACACTTTAATAAAAAATATTCATTCATTGACTGACCGACTGCTCTGACTGACTGACTCATTCATTCATTCATTTAGTATTTTATATAGTATATATACTGTATGTGCTTGAAACGCTTTGAGTACCTGTAAAAACAAACATAAGATGTTAGGCTGAAGATTCACAGACCATAAAGAACTGCATGACTTTTTTTTTTCACTGCAAAAACTGTGACTTTAATTAAGTGTTTCTTTATATAAACAATAGGTTGCATGAGAGCACAACAAAGCATACGTTTTAAATCATAAGTAAAGATAATCACAGCTTGAGTTGGGGTCTAATCTTTCAATATTAAAAGACAAGTTGTTAAACACCAACATGGTGAGATTGGCAGGTGAAGGAGATGAACTTAATTATCAGCTTTATTTTGGGTTGCAGCAGTGAGTGTGTGAGATCGTGTGCAGCCAAAGTAACTCAGACATTAACAGTTCAGCTACCAAGGACTCGAGTTGAGATTTATCAGCATGTCAACACTATCTGAAGACAATTTGTCTTATTTCAGCATCCTCTCTCCTTTATTTTCCTGCCTATTCCTATTATTTACATCCTAAAATGAACATTAAGTAAGCTTGTTGGATGAGCTACAAATAAGGACATCCTTAACAAATGTCTTTTGGGAATGGTGATATCTGAAACGGGTAGAAATAATTAGAAATAAATGTATGCTATATAATTAAATACAGGAGTAGGCTCTAATAAACTAGTGATTTGATGAT
This sequence comes from Atherinomorus stipes, assembly GCA_023101725.1. Classification (NCBI taxonomy): domain Eukaryota; kingdom Metazoa; phylum Chordata; class Actinopteri; order Atheriniformes; family Atherinidae; genus Atherinomorus; species Atherinomorus stipes. The sequence continues at coordinate 533,583 of JALJCO010010818.1, forward strand.
GCCGCTGTGTCACATTTAATTTTCAGCTGACATTGGCTGCAAGGACATCTCTATCAAAATGCCTGTTCCCTCGACTCCTCGATCCTTGTTTCTCTCCTTGACTCTTGTCTGCCGAGAGGGACAAAGGCCTGACAGGAGGAGTTGAAGGGAAGAATTGAGTGCATGCAAATTGGGAAACGAATAAGAGGAAATGTAAGTATCGGTAAAGCAACCAGTCACAGTCACTTTGCAGAACAACCAGTCATAGTGTTGACCAGCTCTCTGATTGACCCAGTCAGTCTGCCAGCAGCTGTGGTGAGCTCACTGCAAATCCTTGCTTGTGTGTGAAAGACCCTCATTCATGTGACTTCTCACTCAGTACTTCAAGTCTTCATTAGGGCAAATTACACAGTCATGTGTTTTATACAATATAATAAATCTAAATGTGTACCAAGATTGCAGGCATTCAAGTTCCTGCTTCGTGTTCAACCAAATTCAACATGCCCTCCATGTTGATTGCATGTTGTGCTGCTCCGAGCTTCTCAGAACTACTGTTTTTTAGTCACCGATTGATTGTAATGGTGTGTTTTCATCTTTCTCTCCATTTTTTGGTGCTAATTTACAGTACTTGCAAAAAATAGTAATAATAATAATAATAATAATAAAAATAACCCTCCCAAGGGCTCTCTTTATTTATGGAGCTTCACATGGTCCAGCAATTGCCCAAATTACATTTCTACTGCAGATTTTTAAGTCAGCAGCAGGTCTTGGAGGAAAACAAGTTTGTGTGTTGCAACTCCTAAATTTTGGACTTTGTTGAACTTGTCTCCTCTGCAAATAATATCCTAAAACTTAATGGCTGAATTAGAAGTGACAACAGAGCTGTTTATTCCTATTTCCTTTTACTCTCTGAGTTTTAACTTCATTTTCATGTTTGTTGATTGACTTCTTGTTGCTGTGCACCCTCTGGGCTGAAGGTGCTTTCTAAAGGAACATACTTACGCCTCTTCCTTGCCTCCAGATTCCCTCCTGTGTTGTTTCTTTGTGACTTTTTCCTTTCAAATATTTCTGTGATGTAGATGTAGGTGTGACTTACTGGGGCTAATATTGTTGAGGGTGATTCCACATAACTGTGGCTAATTACCTCCCGGCTGTATACTTACACCAATCATCTCTTCACTCATAGGCAGCTTGTCTGTCTGCCCTGTGTAGTACAAGTGGGTTAGCTAAAAACTCAATGAATAGTCAACTGTCAGTCCTGCTCTTTTTTGGCAAAGAAATCAAAGAGGAATAAAGATTTTTCTTTCCCCAGTTTTAGATTGTTGAAGAGAAAAGATCTGTTTACTCATCTGTTCATTTGTTCACCATTAAGATAAACTCTACATCTTCTAAAGAAAGCCAAGATGACAACTTTCTTAGTGCTTAATGTTAAATATCTGCAGGAATTAAGTTACTTAAAGACAAAAAAGAAGTAGACAAGAAACACTTCCTTTTGCCAACATGTATGTATCTATCAAGTCAAATCAAATCAAACTTTATTCATGAAGCACCTTTAAACAGGCCAAAGTGCTTTACATGATTAAAAACAGCATCAAAATAATACCTGAATGCAAGAATGTACATGCATATAAACACATGCACATATAAAGATAGATACAAGATCAAACACCTTATCACACTTTTTTTTCAAACATCACAATCACAGCCACACATTGCACAAATACCCCTCAATACCCAACCTGTCTTGAGTCCAGTAAGCTATAACCAGTAGTGTAACATCGTGGTGACAGGCTCCACCTCCACCGTAAACACAAACATGCTCATGCCCACGTGCGCACTTGTGGACGCGTGCGCACATGTACACACACACACACACACATTCTTGGACTCGCACACGCACAGCTACTTGAGAGAACTGCTGTTGTCACAATGATGGATTCCTTTTCAAAGATACTGTGCAGAGCTGCAGCAGGTCGGGTTCCCACATTTAGGATAAAAAAAAACCTTAAACTTCTCTGGTGCGTGCGGGTTGCGAGTAACAGAAATTTTATTTAATTCTTTGTGGGCATGTGTGTTTTACTTGGTGTGGGTGTGACCTTTTGCATTGCGCATCACCAGTGTCCAGCAGTGAGTGAGACGTTTCTGCTGCTAGTGTGATGCAGGAGCAGAACACAGCTGAAACCAGCGTGGTGGGGAACATCCTACCTTCTTTATGCAGCAATGTCTGAATCCTAACCACCAGGTTTCCTTCTCTGACCAGTTTTCTAACCCGTTGCGCAGCTGGCTCGAAGATTACATCTACATTTACACCCTCTCGTTTCGGCAGGTGCTCCGTCCCCACCTGCTGACAAAAGCTATGTAAAATGGTTCTTTACTCTGGCCCAGTAAAGAACTGGTGTCTGCTTAAAACCAGTTTGGATAGCAAGGAGCACATGCTTTGGTGGTGGAAAACGAAAGAAGCCGTGCTTTGGCTCTCAACCAGAACCAGCTCAGTGGAAAATGGGCCCATGGCTCACTCTTATTTTACCGACCTACCGGAGGCATTTCATTCACAAAAACAGCAACGTGTGGCATTGGACCTTTGGCTCAATACTTGTGAGGGTGGGACTCGGCCAATCAGAGTGCGTATAGCTGTTTCCATACACGTGGGCATTCTCTGCGTGGGCGCCCATTAAAATGCATCAGACACCGACAGCTTTGTTTGGTTTTCAGAGGGTTTAATGTGTGTGTGTTGTAAAGATAAAGAGAAGGTAAAGCGGTGTGCATGAGGTACATGGACATTTTTTAATTTACCCTCCACCTAAATTTGACGGAGAGCTGCTTATTTTCCCCCTTCCTTCATGGGCTCCTGATTGCGTCTGGGACCGGGTGCAGCTGCTCCGGCTGCACTGTCGATACTTCCACCTGTGGCAATAACTTCAGTTGTGCAATTTTAACTTGGTGCCAAACTACTGTTATAAAGAAAAAACAAACAAACAACAAAAAAAAAACTTCAATTATTTTAACCATCATCAATTCAAAATCTGATTACAACCTTGGATGAGAGCAGAGTTGTATCAGTCCAAAAGGCAAAACCAAGAATGTAAACAAAAAGAGTGACTCTTTCTGAAGGCAGGCTTTAAAAGTTTTTGTATGTGTTAATTTTGGGGGAACGTATTTGTCTGATGTAGGTATTTTAGATTTTGATGCGTTCGTGGGTCAGACATTATCTGTTTGCTTTTTTGTTGTCTACCCTTTTTTTTTTGGGGGGGGGGGGGTGTACAAGTGCTTGTATATGGAGACATGAACTAACATTTTTCAAGCATCAAACAATACATTGGAGGGGAAGAAGGTGATGTCTCTGATACTGGCCAAAAATCCTGTTTAAACCCAGGAACAATCGCCTTTAAGTGGCAGTGGGAAAGGCTCACAGACCTGTATTGAGCCATGTCAAATGACTCGGCAAGCGCTGTGGGGTAAAGTTCAAGCGGCTTGTCTCCGATCGGCATGCCGGACTGCCAGACCCGGGTTTAGCTGCAGTACAGTACATGCCTATGCCTATGTCATGATTTTGCACCAGTCATATATAATTTACCAAAACAACTTTGCTTCTGCCACAATTTTACGTCGCTGATGTTCCATTTGCGCTAGAAAAACCCCCCCTCATTTTCATCCATTTTGAGGACAGACAAAAATGCAACAAGAAAGCATATTCGGACCTGACTAGTTCTACATTGTTTACTTTCCTGATTTCTTTCACACAGATGACATCAACAACATGAACCTCGCATCATGGCATCTTCAGACATACACCGGTGGGCACAGAGACATCCCCCCAGATGACTCTGTGGGGATGTTTCCCCCCAGATGCCCACCAACCACTCTGATATAGAAATATAAAACGAAGCCAGAAGTTCCGTAGTAAATTCTAACAGTACATGAGTATGTGGAATGCATACTTCATGTTTTACTTTCCAACACTTGATAATTGACAACTATCAATAATAGATTTTGACAATCCGAAAGTGTTCGCTGTCATGTGTGATCTTTCCTCGACTGCCAAATAGTTTAGCAGGCAATTTTTCACAGCTGCGCTGACAGGTGATCTCATTACAGGTGTCTTCCCTTCAACATGCAGGAAAAGCAGCTCACTTGAAGACAACAGAGAAAATACTCTCAATCCTGCAGCAACAACCACATCGTGTTCAAGGTTGTTCCACCATCAAGAAGCCCCATCAAGTCTTGTTACAGTAACCTCCATGACACATTCTCATACTTAATTTATTCAGTAGAGCTTGTGACTGCACATTTATGTATGAACTAGTGCTGGGCAACAATTACATTTTTTAACTTCAGTTAATCACATGACTTTCTGAAATCAGTCATAATTAATCACACTGTTAAATGCAAAAATAAACAAAAAGAAAAAAGAGAAGAAAATAGTTTAACGCAAACTTTATGATTAGTGAATTTTGGTTAAAAAACAATTATTTCTAAAATGAAAGAAACTGTTTTTGAGCAGCAGCATTTTTTAAACCAAGTAGCAGATGAACTTTTGCTTAAATCTCAACTAAAACAACATGATAAAATCATATATACAGGTATATTCAGACATCAGGTGTGCTATAGGACTAATTTTCTTTCTAATCCGATACCAAGTAAAATTCCAGCCAGTTTTGGCAATTTGGATCCGATATCAGCACTTTCTAAAAATTAAATGGATTTTAAAAATGCCTTTCAAAGCAGCCTTCATCAAACCTGCTCTGGTCTCAATCAGACATTACACAGATACAACATCTTCCTCTTCTTATGTTCTTGGTGGTTGGCACACAATGGTATGGTGCATTACATCACTCACTAGGCGTGTGTTGCAACTTCTAAATGTAAAGCTCATAAGCTGATAGAAACTTGATAAATAAGGAGGATGAAGTGGTTTTTGGTGGATTCGGTTCACTCCTGTGACAAGGCTCCTACATGCCCAGAATCAGCTTTTTTTTTTTTTGTAGAATAAATTATATCATTTTTGTCATGTGTTAATGCCTTAAAAATGTATGCATAACTGGTTTCCATTTAGTGATAAACTTTTTGTTTACACCAAACTACCAAAATATCAATATTTCACCATGAAAATAGATTCTACAACATAAATAACTGACATCAGAGGTATCAATATTTCAGTATCAATCTGTCCATCACTAGACCTTGAATTTAAATTCAAATTGTTAGGTGTTGTTAGGCCCTTTTTTTAGGGGGCTGGAGCCTTCAGCATGTTTTTTGGTCAAACCAAGTTCAGAGCATCGCAAAATATAGCACAATATGCCTAAAACCTTGGATATCTTCTGTGTTCCATTTGCCAACTTTTCAACAAGTTAAACTAAACTAGCTTGATAGTTTCTGCAGACAAACATTGAAAACAGTGGTTCTGTTAAGAGAATTACAGCAGCATGGATGAATTCATAATGTGTCTTCACCCACAACAGGACACAGAAGTTAAGCTTCCACTATATATTTTACCAGGCCGTCATTAGAAACAGGTCCTAATTGTATTTGTGGATTAGCTTGCAGCTATTATTTAAATCCCTGTCATTATTTAAATACCGGATTTTATACTTTGGACATCTTCGTGCTTGTGATTGACAAAAGTGCAAACTGTGTGTTGTATTTCTAAATTTGACTCTGAGTAGCAAAGACAGCAACTTGTAATGTAAAAATTACAGAGGATAGACAGAAATGCAACACGACTAAATAACACAAGCAGGAAAATAGATAAACAGGCTGAGGAGATAGAGCCCAGGAATAAAAAAAAAGGGAAAACACAAGGAACATAGGGGAATTATTTATAGGATTACCACTCAGAAAAGCAGTGACCAAAGCAATTTAGTCTGACCTCAGAATAAATAGGCTTGTGATTTGTTTAGAATGCGGATCAGGAGATGGGTCAGGGAGATAATTGGTAAATTGTGAATAATAATGCCAGGATGTCATTATGGTAGACTATAAGAAAGAATAACAATGGACCTCATCTTTCCTGTGGGCTCTGTTCAGCCATGTCTCAGACTCAGGTGGAGGAGCAAGGATGTGTGTGAGCACAAATATTAGCCAATTCATTAAATTCATTAGTGAAACTTTTTTTGAAGGTATACATCTCCAGAAATAGTAAATGTCAAAAGTTGTCAGCTGCGTTTCCATTACATCTAGAATTTGGCAAAACTTAAATATTGCAACTAGTAACGGAACCACCTTTTTTTTTTTTATCTAAAGACACACAACGTAAATGTATGACCTTAAAAATATGCATTTCTGACTCGTTTTGATGGCACACCAACATTCATGATGCACATTTTAAAGTCTTTACTGCCCAAAGGTGTCCCGAGGTTCAGAAACAGCACTATATAACTTTTATATCCGGGACGCAGTCGTCACATTGTAGCCAACTATTGGTTTTGCCAACCTGTCCTCCAAAGTCATACGTGAGTAGTTTTTGCACACCTGAAATTACGCTCTCTGAGAGTGTACAGGTATTTCACACGCTCCCTGTCACCCCTGGCGGCGGCAGGAGGAGAAATGACAGGGAGTCTGACTAAAGAGAAGGACGCCGACTGAAGAAAGATATTCAACAACTGGTTGAAAAACTTGAGGCAGTGTTTAGCTCAATTAGTTGGGAAGCTGCTCCAATAATCAGAGACTGCAGTTATTCCACGCAGCCAGTCTCGGTACGATTCTCAGCCTGGGACCCGCTGCAGCCCCCACTCTCTGCCCCCCCTTCCCTCTCCTCCCATCCGGTGATATAAAGGCCGTCAAAGCCTGAAGAAACACCTGATTACGATACGACAGTGTGCATTTATTATGTCGCTTATTTGAATTCTGTTTATTTATATTCACTGACGAATGCGCAGAAGAAGTTACTGCCAGCCACCACAACACCGCACATGTCCTGTTAATCCCTTTCTTCAGGCTCATTGTTAATAGCGTTCTTAGCAACCACCATAGCAACAATCACAAAAGCTGAAAGAATGAACGTCAACACGAAAAAGAACTTTGGGTCGTTTACATGAAACGAATGGATATTATAAAAACAAAGTGTGTATTTGACGCTAGAAAAGTTATCAGAACAAAGCTGAAACCGCAATCCATCTAAAAAAATATAAATTTCTACTGAAGATTGAAGGGGCATCCGCCATTTTTTCTTTTGGTCACAGCAGGGAGGAACGTGGCAGTCACGTAACCACCTCTCGGAGTCGCTTTTGGACGCTTTTTAAGAAAAACGTAAGTCGTATTTTGGTGCATGCAAAAACGACCCTATAGTACGTATGACTTTGGAGGACAGGTTGGGTTTTGCACTGTGTCACATACTAGCAAATGGATATGAACCAGATATGAACACAGCGGGTGTTTTGGACGCGCATCATGTCGGATTCGGCAAAGAAACACAAGGTAACATTACCGGAGGAAGAGAGGAAAAGAACGAGAAGAAGGGACAGAACGAGAGTCAAGATAAGTCTGTCTTTTACTGGCTGGAGTGAGCTCACAGCACAGCATAATGCAAGATGGATGCTAGTTTAGCCGTCAAAAGGAGGCGTGTCACTGAGAAAACTGCTAAAAGTTCCATTGTGGGCCTTTAAGCATTATAGCTCATGTGCAACCCACGAAAGAAGCAAAGAAGCCACAGTGTTTTTAATAGCTGCACAGACCATCGCCATCTACTGAGCTGCCTCTTTTTATGATGGTTTTTGAAAACGTCCATTATCATTATATCCTTCTCCAACATCACCATGTTTGGTATTGTCTGAGACAGACGTAAGAACTCAGAGGTGAACTCTGAAGTTATGAAAATGTAGGAAAGTATGAGGGCAGTAGCATTTGAAATAAACTTTGTATAAACAAAGTTTACGTATTTACCATTGGACAGTTAACTTCTCACAGCTGCAGTAAAAGTTTCTCCACTATTTTGGGTGAAAAATTTAACTCCCCTTGTCAACCCTTTCTTGTGATTGAAAAGAGCAAATAATGTGTTTCTATGTGTGACAAGACTTTAAGAACTGGCTTCCATGCTAGTGCTGATGACAATGCATCACACGAGCAGCAGATGTTGATAAATCTGTGCGTAAATGTAGTCGTCTGGTTTGAATGTAACATGCGGCTGAATGAAATGCCACTCATCCCAGTGTTCACACAACACCCACATTCACATGTATATGTATGAGTTAAACACAGCAGCACCTGCTGCCAATTAGCAATAACTTTCCTTCATCTGAGAGCAGATCACACTTGAAGCCTCTCGGTAATGTGTAGAGCTCCTGAGTAATAACAGTCTGCATTTGGGTGATTGAGTAGCTAAATGGGATATGTTGTGTTTCTTCCTACTTGGCACTTAAAAAGGCATTTGATGAATGTATGAGAGGCTCCAGATGTGCCACAATGTGCTCCTACAGGGGAAGCTTGTTGTCTTCCAGCACTTCACAGCTGTTCTTTTTCTGACTTTTCAGACTGTATTACTTCAAAAAGCCACTTTTCGAGAGTTTAAGAGTTGAACATTTTGCCACTTCATGGTCAGGGTAATACTGATGTCATTGTGAACCATGTGCAATCCTAATTTTCCTTTCATTGATGAATGATTTTTATTTCCCAGTCATGCTCTGCAGTAGCACAAAGATGAGACTCTGTTGCAAGTTATTGCTCCTTATTTGTAGCATTGCGTATCTTTGCATGCTTTATTTTTGTTGTCTTACATGCAGCATTAGGTTTGATTCACATCTTAACAGAGCGGCAGTAACTATTAGGGACTGCAGTTGTAATATTTCAGACCAAACGATCAAAATATCTATGAACACAAGCGGCTTCCTGTCATCAGAATTAGCACTGAGTTCAGTACAACAGGCTGACGGTTCTGTGGGACACAAGGCCAGACCCAGAGTGCTCCTTAATTACAGTAACCATGACAATGAACGTTCCTTCCCTACGGCTAATAAAGTTGTTTTTGTGCCTAAACCAACCAGACAAAGGTATAAAGTATTTGTACATGCTGTGCAGTAGTGCATCAGCTGCAAAGGCTGGGTGAGGGGGAAATAATTCTACTTTGTTCATTTTTTTTTCTTCCATAGTAAACCATGATAATACTAAATTTTTCCAAGAATTTTAAACCTTGAAAATAACCTTCTTTTGCAAAGATGTTGAGATACAGAGCATATGTCAAGATAGATATTTAGGAAAGACAATGAAAAGTGAAGAGATTGAAATTATTGTCCACTGGTAGTGAGAAAACAGTGTTGGTTTTTAGTCAGAGTGTTGCACTGATCATTGTCTCACTCACCATATATTACCCTCCTGTTAAGACCCCTTTGTGTAAGAAAAAACATTTCAGAATGCCTCAAGCTGGAGTTGCCAGTTATACCTAAATTTAAACAGACTTGGAAAATGTTAAAATTTAAAGCAGGGCCATAAAGGCAAATCAATAGAAAACCAGCAGAAACCCTGAATAACTGCAGCCACAGTCTTTTTTTTTTTTTTTTTTTTTTTTTTTGCTTTTTTGTGTTAATATGGTGGTGTCATATATTGCTGCGACTGATGCAGCATGTTACTGATACCAAAGGGCACATTGTGCATATCTTAGAGAAACTACTGGGTTTGGTGAAACTTCACTGTTGCATGCAATGGAGACAAGAAAAAGACTGACACATATCAGAAAACCCTGGGGTGATTTGAGAGGAAAAATAAGCACTTATCAGAGCAAAATGGAAAATTTTTTTTTGAAGATGGGACATGTAATGATTACCCAAATACTATTCATTTAGAAAAAGACATGTACATTCACGTCTCTGCAATTTATTGGGTTTCTTATGTCATCTGTGAATGTAGTAACAATGAGTGAAGTAAATAGTCTTTTCTGCTGTGTTCTTGATGAGAGAAGATTTGGAATGCAGCTTCTTGTTGTGCCTTTACTGTACACAGCAGCAGCTGCATGCCAGAGTGGAAGGGGAAACTATCAGGTGATTAAATTATTGGATATTTACGTAAATACACCTCTAATTAACTTCTAGCTGCACAGAACTACTCATTTTGTCTTGGTCTGTTATTGTATGGCAAAGTTACTGGAAGTTAAGGTCGTGCCATCAGTACTTTAAAGTAAGATTTCTTTTGTTCTTTACCTTACACATTCACATAGAAAACTTTATTGGCAAGATGGGGTTCAGTGTCTTGCTCAAGGACACCAATGATCAAACCACCAACCTTTTTACTGGCAGACAACTGCTCTATCATCTGAGCAGCAGCCTTAATGTGAGGACCACATGAAGTTTTGAAATTGTGTGATAAATCACAGAACATCAAAAAAGGATAATGCACTGATACCGGTACAGAGGTTTCAACCTCCAGCACAAACTACTCATAGATCCATTCACGTGGTATGAAAAGATCTTACTTGGTTTAATTTAAACCAAATCCGTTTGCATTTAACAGATTAAACCTTGTGAAATTTGACATGATAAAGATAAATAACATGATGACATAAAAAAAAAATATGACATGAGATCTTCACAAAGACATTTAAGCAAAAATGGCTGGAAGTGATGGCCTAGGTAGATGTGACCCATCAGAGCACCTGCTCTTGGTGGGCGGCTTTAAAAGCCCAGCCTGTGACTTATCTCTCTCTCCTCTTCCCTTGCAGCTTTGGTTTGCTGATATTCTGACTTGGGTCCACATTACACCACTGACTGTCCATCTTTAAATGCTGCAAACACTCATTACTTTTGGATATCATCAGCGTGTCCTTTCCCCATTTTATCACAGCCAACCACACGGGTCATGACATTACACATACAACAAGAAGTGCAATAAGCTGATAATTCATGGAATAGGATCACACTTTTAAGAGCTTTAAAAACATATAAAAGAATCTTGAACTCGATGCGGAACTTCACCAGAAGCCAATGAAGCGACATGAGGACAGGGGTGATGCTGTTTGAATGCAAACTTTCTTATTTATTATTCATGTTCTCAAGAATTCAGTTTCTTACTATTATTAACTGAATGAGTGTGTGTAGCTGATTTAAACTTATCACAAAGATGTTATAGTCGTTCTGAATTACTGCTTTTTCTTTCTTTCTTCTTTTTCAATACAAAAATAGTGCAGTGATGACAAGATGGCATTGTAGGCAATCCTGAACCTGTTTTAAAGATTCTGCAAGTCTCCAGACAGAGCTGAGAGAAATGTCCAGTCAAACTCATTTAGCCCAGTCCAGTCAAATAAAATCAGTGAAGGAAACTAAAGTTACTGACTCAGTTGATTTGGAAACATTGCTTCTTTCATTTATTTTGAAGCTGACTGAAAAAAATGGTATTTTCAGGAACTCTTCTGTCGCTGTGCTATAATTACTTTGAAGAGGGATGTTCCTCTCATGGTTAACTTGACAACATGGCTTCTTACACATTCCTCCCAGTGATATGCAAATTATCTTGTTACATGTGGAAAACTTATGCCAACACGAAACACAGTTCTGTCGTTTGAGGCCAAATTCTCTTGACCCCATGGCAGAATGTGACACATTAATGGTGAGAATGTCTCACAATGACATCTTGCATCTATGCATACACCTTGACAGCCCAGTTAAGGGTGAAAAACAATTAATACTTGTTGACACATTAAGGTTACATGAGGCTGACTCTTGTTTTTAAGGTTTGCAGGCTACTAATAGGACTATATGGTACAGTTTGACAGCTGATAGCAATAGTCATGTCTTTAAGATGTAAAAGCCGTGAACAGGTGATTTTAAAATGTCGACACTAGTGGAGTTCAAAATATATTTAAGGGTGAATGTTTTCTCATGCTTTTTTTTTGTCCTGCTGTGCATTCACCCAGCGTTGTGTTTAAATCAACGAAGCTTGGCAATGACACGTAACACTAATACACTTAGATGTGCTGGAGCAGGGGCCACTCTGGTTCGGAGTTATTAAAATTTCATGTGTTTCTAATGAAACTGCAGTATGTGTGATATTCAAGCCCAAAGCATGGGAAATCTTGCTAAATAGCTGAGCTGAGACTGCAGCTGGAGCTTATTGTACTGTTAAATGCAGGCACAAGATTCAGATTACAAAATGCAAAACACAATTAAGTAGAGAGGGATATTGACAAAATGTTTTTCTGTTCTTTTGGGGAAATAGTGCCAGGAAGTCTTACCAGTGAGATTAAGGTCATAGACTTTATTTTTATCTTTATCTTTATTTACTTTATTAAAAAAAAAAAAAAAAAAAAAAGGTCATAGACTTTAGGTTCTCTGTTTTTGTGTTCAAAATGTAAATGTAAATAAACTAAATGAGGAGTGTCCTTGTTTAGTTTTAATTCAAGATTCTCAGTGGCTCCTAAAGTGTTGGTAGCTCTGAGATGTATTGGGCCATTCAGCGCTTTTTAAACCAGCAGCAAGATTTTAATATCAACTCTAAGGTGCAAAGAAAGCCAATGTCTCTGTGATTTTTTTCACCTTCCTTTCTTTCTTTCTTTCTTTTTTTCTGTCTCAGAGAGGCCTGTAAAAAGTAAAACTCCATTAGACAAGTCTTTTAGTACCAACTATGGGAAACAAATGCATGCAGATTTGTAAGCCCTATTTTACATTTATTCCTCAGGTGTTAGAGCTAAAAAGATTTTTTAGCTACATCTGTTTTTGTTTTTTTGTTTTTCACATTGTTTACTGAAGCCAGGCAATAATCTTTGGAGTTTAACTTTGTTTCCTAACAATTATTTCAGTTCTATTAATTAACTGAAAAACTGTCTTTTATGACAAAACATGTACTTACAGACCAATAACATCCACAACAGTTTCCAACACCATGTGACTGTGACTCACTAAAGAAACTCTCCCCCTTCATCTTCAACTTCAACTTCAATTTATTGTCAAGTGGACCACATGTGACATACTGCACAGATGGAATTACATCTCTCTTGACCTACGGTGCATTCAATAAAATACAATAAACTATAAGATAAAATCACAAAAAATATAAAAAATATAAAATATAAGAAAAAGAATCTGCCCATTGGCAATAATGCAATCATGTAGTCTACACACCTATTTACAAAAATGTTATCTTGGTGACCATTCACATAAGGCCCGACATTCAGATCCAGTTAGCAGCTTTACCGGAAATTATCAGAAGCAGAATAATACTTCTCTATGGAAAACTTAATGATGACAATGGCTGAAGTCAAACTTCAAAAAGGCAGTTCACTAACCAATTAGTGATTTCATATTTATTTTTTATTTACAGCCATAGCCAAAAGTTTTGAGAATGACACAAACATTAATTTTCACAAAGTCTACTGCTTCAATGTTAAAAGGATCTTTTTTGTCAGATGTTACAATGAAAGGCTATACTTAAATATACTTACAAGCATTTCATAAGTATGAGACTTTTATTGACAATTACATGCAGTTAATGCAAAAGTAATTATTTGCTGTGTTTACTCTATTTCCAGACTTCTTTAATTAACCCTGATATGCTGTCAATAAACGTCTGGGCTAAATCCTGACTGATGGCAGCCCATTCTTGCATAATCAACACTTGGAATTTGTCAGAATTACTAGGTTCGTTTTGTTCACCCACATCTTGAGGATTAACCCCTAATTTTCAGTGGGTTAAAGATCTGGCAAGTTTCTGGCCATCAACACAATATGTTTATGCATTGTTGCCTGAGCCATTTAATTAACATTTTTACCTCATGGCAAGGTGCATCCATATGTCAGAAAAAGCATTGTTTGTCACCAAATTTTCCTTGGATGGTTGAGAGAAGTTATCCTTGGATGTTATATCTCACACAGGCTTCACTCTCTTCTGGACTCTAACTCCCCTCAAACCGCATACACGCGATGGCCCACTGAAATTTTCATGTACGTAGCTGGCCAGTAGGGTGTGTCTACCTCTTTTCCCCCCTTAGCAGGTATTACAGTAAAGCAGGTGCATTGCCAGCTGCCCTCAAACCTTTTCTTTCAGCATCGATGAACGCCGACTGACACACCATCTCCTAGGATGGAGTCACCGCTCCAAGAGCAACATCATCTTCCAGTGTCTCGGGAGGAAGCATGCCATCAGCGCCCAGCCTGCCCAAGCTGCTGAGACATGCCCAGTATCCGCCGCCAGCAGCGAGCCAACTACTTCACCGGCCGTGAAACTCTTCTTACCATGTCTCCTGACAGTGAGGAAGAAGAGTGGGAATCTGAGGACGGTGCCATGGAAGAGGAGGTTGCTGCTGCGGGCTCACCATCTGAGTGAGATGAGGAGGAAAAACTCTCCCGCCGATGGCTCGATGGTATTAGGTGCCGCTTCTATCAGACTCGACTTTACCAAGTCATGTCTACTGCAGTGGAGTGTGTAGGGGTTCCGCTGCCCCCCTTCCACTGCCCCCAGAGCCAGTGAGCTGTCTCCACCAGGGGTTTTACGGCCTGGCTTAACCACCCCGACCTGTGTTTGTCTCCCCAGCACTTCCCGACGTCTGGCAGTGCGTTCATTAAATGTGCAATAGTATTTTGAAGGCCCAAACTGGTCTGTAACCAAAATAATATGTTTCTCTTAAGTTATTAGAAACTGCATTGAACTCTTCAGAGGCAAGTCAGAGGCCTTCATCATCTTTTACATATCGTCCAAAGCTAGACTATGCTCATACATTTTTAGAGATTCCGAATGGTGACCTGGAAGTTATGGCTGGAGTGGGGGCACTCATCTGGACCCATAATAGTTTGGGGCAGTGCTGTGCTTATGCGTCTTTAGCCTATAATCTTTTTTTTTTTTTTTTTAATAGGGCACGTCCTTACAGGTTAAGCATAAGCACACAATGTTCCACTTCTTTTGGGGACTCTGACATTTTATTTCAAACTCCTGTCTGCTACAAAGAAATGATGAAGAAATGGATTGATTTATCGTTTGTACACAAAACACTTGCTTCCTGCGTTTGCATTCCAGGGAATAGCCTTTGAATACAATAGACTCCCGTTTTGCTATTCCCTGGCCCTTCGTAGGTTCAACAAATGTTTGGACGCAGCGCTACAACCGCTTCACAACCAAGGGATGTGGGTCTTTTTTTATCTAGACAACCTCATTGTGATGACCAGGTCCAGACAATGGGCCATTTTCCACACAGCTCAGTTGATACTTCACCTGACCAAGCTGGGATTTGCCATCAACTCATCAAGTCAGTAGGCCAAGTATATGGGGATTGTGCTCAATTCTGTCAGCCTGAGAGCCACTCTGTTGGAGTCTAGATGGACAGATCTACAGAAGGAGATTCTCAAGCTGCGACAGGATTATGCAAGCACTGGGGCACATGGCGCGAGCCCACCTGGCTGGACTGCTGTACATGCATCGCTTAAGAAGATGGTTCGCCAGCCTACGCTCTGACCTCAAGAGGCAAAAGTTTTCCATCAGTGCAGGACAACCTGCAGTACTGGAGATCCCCACAATATTTGTTGACTGGGACACCACTCAGATGAACTCAGTGTTCATGGATGCCTCCCTGATGCCGTGGGGAGGCACCTGCCTGGGGAGAGTGATATGTGTGGCCTCCGGGGGAGGACCATCACGTCGACCTCCTTGAGTTACAGGCAGTGTTCCTGTTTCTCCAATACTTCAGTCGCCTGTTAAGGGGGAAACATGTTGGTCAGGACTAACAACCACACCACAGTTGTTTACATCAACAGACTGAGTGGTGTACATTCCTCGGCCCTGTTAACGGTGGCAGAGAACCTGTGGTAATGGGCTTCAGAGCACCTGCTATCTCTGGAGAGCCCTCCATGTTCCAGGAATCCTGAACAGGGAGGCCGACCTCATGTCAAGGGCGGCTCCCTGGAGACCTCAACCAGAAGTGGTACAGCAGATCTGGACACGATTCGGGAAGGCAACTGTCGATCTGTTTACCGAACACTCATTGCCCCCACTGGTTCTCTTTAGCCAGCAGGACCACCAACCCTTGGGGGTGGACACATTTGCACACCCTCCATGGTCAAGAAGGCTACTTTATGCCTTCTCCCCTCCGTCTCATCCCCCAGCTTCTGGAGAGAGTGAGAGCGGAGTGGTTGAGTCTCATTCTGGTGGCTCCTGACTGGCGGTCAGCTCCGTGGTATGCGCAGCAGACCACTATGTTTTCTCCACCATTCCCCAGTACCGGGGGGCATTGTCACAGGAGGCAGGCGCGGTTCAGGTGCTGCCGATTCTGGGTCAGCCACTTCAAGCCTGGCCTCTAAAGAGACAGGCTAATATGGGCTGGGCTGACTGCTCAGGTGCTGAAATCCATCTAAGCAGCCCAGGTTGGATCTACCACTGCCTGTTACAGAGCTAAGTGGTTGGGTTCTAACCACTTCTAAGACCGAACCTCTCCTTTGTTCCCTAAGAACATAAGGAGCTCATTTTGGTTCGGAATCATCCAACTGGAGGATTTTCACCCTCCCCCTCAAGAGGATTCTAGTGGGGGAAAACTGCATCTCCTATGCCCTGTGCATGCATTGACATGCTTGTCAACTGAACAGTCGCTGTCAGGAACACCGACCAGTTGTTTGTGATGGGACGGCTGACAGAGCTCTGTCCAGGAAATGCTTGGCAAGGTTGCTGTGTGAATGCATTTGCTCAGCCTACACTCAAGCTGGTCAAAAGCCACCCACTGTGCACTTCACAAGAAGTGTGCCATTGTTCTGGCTCTCTTCAGTGTTGCGAGTGTTGAGGACATATGTACGGCGGCATTGTGGTCTTCACCCTGGCCGTTCATAAGGTTCTATCTCTTGGATGTTTCAGGCTCCTTCTCCAGGTCACAGGACCTGTGAGAGGAAGGGTGTGTCAAATATTTGTTATGCTTGATCCCCACAGGGCGTCATGCATCTGCACTGGACTGTGCTCTGCTGGACATGGTCAATGAGGTGTACAGGTGGTCACGGTTTAGACACCTGCGAGGTTCGGCCACAACTTCACCCAGCCAAGCCAGGTGCTGCTAACTAGGCTTGGCCCTGTGTGGGGGGCCCTCTGCGGGGGGGGGGGGGGGGGGGGGGGGGGTAGACATGCCCTACTGGTCGGCTAAGTACATGAAAATTTCAGTGGGCCATTGTGTGCATTCAATATGAGGAGAGTTGTACCCATGGAGTCCAGTGGAGGGCTCCACCTGTGTTAACATAGGGTTACAATATTGTAACCTTCGTTATGGTACTGTTCTTTAATCATGGTTGTGCTCTAAGGCAAAATTGTGAGTGAGCACACTCCCTTGATTGAGAAGCAACCCCATACATAAACTGTCCCAGCATGCTTTACTGTTGGCATGACACAGGACTGATGGTAGGGCTCACCTTTTCTTCAACAACCTTTTTTCCAGATGCTCCAAACACATAGAGAGGGGATTTATCAGAAAAAATGACTTTGCCCCACTCCTCAGCAGTCCAATCCCTGTATGTTTTGCAGAATACCAGCCCTGATGGTTTCCTTTGAGAAAAGTGGCTTCTTTGCTTCCCCTCTTGACACAAGGCCTTCCTTTAAAAGTCTTTGACTCACTGTCAGTGATGTCAAGGACCACCATCCTTTTAGAGCATTCAGTCTGTTATTATAACTCAGTTAGAATAACAGGTTGATCTTGTGCCTTGTCCTCCTCATCAACACTAACACCTGTGTTAATGGCAGAACCAATGAAATGATGTTTGCTGGTCCTTGCTGTGAAAATGCTTTCTGGGATTAACTTTATTGCCATGGCAAAGCAGGGCTTTGCAATTAATCATAATTTATCTGATCCTTCCTAATAACATTCTGGAGTATATGGAAAGTTGATATTTGTGTTATTCTCAATACACTTGGCCACGGCTGTATAATCTGTGGTTGAGACAAGCTGATAAGTCAGCATTTTTGTTGTCTTTTTCTTACTGTGGCAATATACGCAACAGAGGGCCCAGGTGGGATTTGATCCCCAGACTCCCGGATGAGAGTCATGCGCACTGAACATTCAGCTAAAGGGACATCCCTGTGGCCAAGTAGCCAGGGCGCATGATCAATCGGAGGCATAGTGACAGAACCCCACACTGTCACATCTCTCCCCTCTTTCCACAAGCAAGTCCTTGTGCTGCACGCAGGGTGCCACCAATTATGAATCCATGGACTTTTTTTACCATCGTTGCGCATGGATCCTGCCGACAACGCCAGAATGTGGAAAGGTACGCAAGGGAGTGCCCACCAGATTTGATCACCAGACTCCCGGATGAGAGGGTTTTTTTTTTCTTCTGCCTTGTTATCCTTTGTAACTTGGTTGAATGTGACCATGGCACCAACTCTTCACACCTGTTTCCCACCACTTTATCAGTTCCACCATCATGTCTACAGTATCCATCACTCAAGTCTTTGTCGCATTTTTCTTTTAAACTCCATGATAGCGGATGTTCTTAGACCAATACCTTTAATTACTTGCTGCAAACAGTGATTAACCTTTCGACAAACATTGCTTTCCTTGAGCAGGTTCACTTTGACCTACTTCCTCCCGACACTACCTTCCCAGCCAGGCATACAACACTGTGTCATTAACGACTTCAGCCAGCTCTGCCTCCATTCTCTTCTCTTCACCTGGTTTACCACCAGTTCACCATTCTCCCTCAGCCTCCAGCCCCCCTAAAGTTCTGTCTTTGCCTGCCGCCACTTATTTCAAATCTGTGTCCGCAATAAATCTTTTAAACCTTTTTTTTCTAACTGTGTGCTGCCTTTGGGGTCTACTTTAGCCGAATCATAAAAGAGGTGCGAATGGGGCCTTTGTGATCTGTGATTTTTTTTTTTTTTTTTTTTCACATTCAAAGTCTGGCTGCTGCACTCTCTGTAAGTCAAAGTTATGAGCCAGCTCTGAAACAATATCAACCTCATATAGACCCACTTCAGCTGCTGTAAACTTGCCACTTTGTTGCTTAAGGGATAAAAGCAGAAATGCTGCAGCTCCATGAACACAAATGCTTCTGTCTGGTCCTTAACTTCTTCCTAAAACTGTCTCTTTGTTACAGCTTATATTCAGTTCAAGATCACATTAATCAGCATGACAGTAGAGATAACTGTCTTTTTAAACTCCAAGCCATGGTAGCTTGTACCTGCCCAAGCAACTTTTTTAGATTTTAGTTTAGGCTCTTTGCTGCCCTGGTCACCTTTTATTCATCTCATAGTTTGGACACAGAGCAGTTATCCTGATATCATGGAAAATAACTTAAAACTCAGTCAACGTATGACTGAGGCCATGTCTACACTAAGCCATTTAAGTGCTTAAACGTGCACAATACTCCCTATTGTCCACCTTTACACGATGTTTAAGGGGCCCTGATTCACATATTTTTTTTAGCCAGTTAAGGGGAACGTGTAATGTCAAGCCGATCGGCAAACATCTCTCTCCCTGGCTGCTCTGGGTGCCGGTGAAGCAACGCCAAGCTTCATGGGTCACCCCAGTGCCTAACAGCCTCCATAAAACACTCGTCATGCCCACAATAAATCAAAAAGGGAAAATAAAATAAAATCCCTGGACTTGCCCGCAACCCACCCACACCTGTATAATCCATTGTTTGTTTGTTTGTTTTTTCTTTACCCACAAAGGTGCATGCAGCTGGTTTTATATCAGAATAGGGAACATGGTATGGAATGCTGTTATAAACAAATGTTTAATTAAAGACATAAAATGGATAAGCAGGATATCAAGGGGAGCCTTGTGTTTATAAAGTTCCCCTTGGCAAAGCAAACTATTCAACACAATATAGCAACCAGATCACCATTCTGCTTGCTATGATGCTGGATAGGACAAGTAAAAGAAAAAAAAAAAAAAAAGAATAGGGAACATGGAAACAGGGATGTGGTAACATGCATGTTTTTTTTTTGTTTTGTATTTTTTAATGGATGCAGGGGGAATCTACAGCAAGTTGCAAGCATACATTGTTATGTTTCAATGTTATTTTCCTACGTGTCCTGTATGGATGTACAGTGTGAGCATTCAGGCTGTATCCAACCACAGGGCTTCCGAGCATCATGCAGTGTGAGAACATGAAACGTGCGTGATGAACGTTTGAACCTTGCAATTTATTTTTGCAGCTTAAAAGACAGAAAAATCTGAATTCTTTATTATAAATATGTTAGGATTCTGATTTTCACTTCAATGTTTATGTTTACACATTTAGAAAGAAGTATGATTCAAATACATAATTGTTTAAACACATTTTCTTGACACGCTGTCGTCTGTGTGCTTTGTCTTCTGACAGAGTGACTGGCAATTATTTCTCTGAACTGCTCATGCTATTTGTTGCATAATGCAATTAAAGTGAGTCTGACTGACTATAATGTGGCCCTCAGCACCCATAGTGCTGCAAACCAAAGCAAAGTGACAGAGCTGTCGCAGCCTTGTGCACAAGCTTTATAACCCTAGAGAGCAATGACTGACAGACAAGTACGTACATGCATAACACCACTAATAAAGTGTTGCATATACTCAGAAAAACACAAAGAAACTATGACAAAAACAAGTGTATGACAATTGGGGAGCGTAGGTAGCCTAGTGGTAGCGTTGTGGGCCGTGGCGCGGAGGACCCAGGTTCGAGCCCCCGACACGACTCCTGGGTGAGCCACTGTGGACCCCTGAGCAAGGTCCTTAACCCCCCAACTGCTCCCCGGGCGCCCCAAGTAGCAGCCCACTGCTCTCTGGAAACCAATGTACAGAGATGGGTAAAATGCAGAGTCTTAATTTCCCCTCAGGGATCATAATAGTATAAAAAATAAAAAAATAAAACACTTGTGTCCTTTCATCAGCTCTGTTAACTGGCTTGTTATGATTTTCTATTTTAGCAGAAGAAACCATTCCTTCCTGTACAATGCTAGTTAAACTGGCTTATAAAAAAGGGCACATGTTTATTTAAAAAAAGAAAACTTCTGTTCATTATGAGAAATAACAGAGGAAAAAAGACCTTGTAAACCAACACTAAATCTCTGACTTTCATGGCTGTTTAACACCACAGTTAGTTTAGAGACAAACCACTCATTTATGAAATTAATTTTTCAAGAGAAAAATTTATTTCTCCCACTTCACCCATTTATTTATGATTCAGTGCTCATTCAGTGAGATTTTACAAGATTAGACAGCATGTGGAAACAACAAGAGAGAAATTGAACAACTGCACTCTAAAGTTTCTTTTATAACCAAAATCAGAATTTGAATTGAAAAGTTAATTTGCAAAAACAGTTAGCCACCATTTAGAAAAAAAATACTGTTAACTGCTTCTGCAAATAAACTCTTCATTTACTTTTTGAATATTTTCACCAAATAACAATCACATGAAATAGAGGGTTGTAGTTATGTTAAATGGACATAGAAGGTTTGTACCCAACAGCGACAAAAAGCAGTTAACTCCATTTTTTCTAAATGGTGGTAAAACGCAGGGTGGATGATGTTTTCCAGGAGCATTTTTTACTATATTGCTAAGTCTTCTTCACTCCCCAATTGCAGCAAATTAATTAAATTTTCTGACACAAAAATAAAAAAAAATAATCACCTGTGGAAGCACTGGAAAAACCCCTTCCAATAAATGAATTTGGATGGAGGTTTGAATGGCCCGTGCTGATTGATTGAATGATTTTTATGTCCATCAAACTCGACTGCTCTCTTTCGTGCGCTCGCAACTCGCCGTGAGCATCTCAGTGCAGACGAACCGAGACCAACATGGCTGCTTGCTGCTCTTATCTTTGCCGCTGTTTGCTCCTTAAAAAGAAAAAAACAGATGTGGATTCCGTCATGGAGGTGTTCGTGTTTGCAGTGAGGATGTTTTACGCTGCAGAGGAAGTTGTAGGTGAGCTAATTATCACTTTTAGAAACGTGGTCCCTCTGCTGTTCACTTGGAAGCTAACAAGCTAGCCACTCGGTTATCTTCGCCGATTAGAGCGCACGTGACGTGTTCCTGTGCCCTGGAGGCGTGGTTCGGGGGGGTATATTTTTTTCAAATGTAGTTTGTTTGAATTGTTTTTCAAAGATCCCCTACCCTGCCTTTAACTGTTTTTGCAAATGAACTCTTCAATTTCTCTTCAAATGGCTAAAATATTTTCACATAAACCGAAACAAACCCAAAGACTCCCCTGAAGGCATGCTGCCATGTCCCACTTTCCACAAGATGACGAGCCTGTGTGCAGTGCAGTTCATCACAAAGTCTCTAAAGTTGATACGGGAATAGGATTGTATGGGCAACCACACAGCCAGCTAACCCACACACTCTGTCTCCAGACGCAAACTTAGGTGGGCAATTGCCTGGGGCCCCCAAACGGGGGGGGGGGGTTGACGAGCTGGGAAAATGATCATACACATAAACAGGCGTAATGCGTAATGGAGGCCTGGTACATGTCCGCCGCTCCTCCTGTATCTCTGCCCTCTGTCACTAAACTTTTATTTGCCATTACAACTGTTTAATTCATTATTTAGATGCAGCAACACATATTTGAATGCACCATGGATCACGCTAAATGCCAGCATGTGGCAGATCACCATCAGGAGATGGTGTAGGTGTTAGGCTACTCAAGTCCAGCAAATCAATCAGAGCCAACAAACCACACAAACTGTTGGAGAGTTTTTCCCCAAATAAATGATGTAAGTTGAGTAAAGCTGTTCTATTAAAGGCCTCCTTCCACTGAAAACCAGTTTAACTTGCTCCTTCTGAAATACGGAGGGTTTCCCCTTGTTTACTTACACATGCTGACTTGCTAGTGTTGCGTTCCCCCCAGTCGGCTGTGCTTTCTCATCAGAGAAACAATACAAAGAAAAGAGCGAATCGGGAACAGCCTTGCACTTCTACGTCACATTGCAAATAGCGTATCCCACGTGGGGTTTGTATCTGTCCATTGGAAGGCAGGTAACCCTCCACTACACACTAGAAGTGGAGACAGCACGACTGTAGCTTCGGAGTTGAGAAGCTAATTAGCTAACTGTTTGTTAGCATGGCGGAACAAACTTTTTTGTCGGCTCTATTTCCTGTCTGTAGTGAAATAAGAGCAGAAGGCGGAGCTTCCTTCATACACTGATGGGAGGCAGCCAATCAGACGGAAATTCATGAGAAGGACCCAGAAAAGCCTGCCGTTGGACCACAAGCCTCTCTTCTAGTATACAAATACAGCTGGATACAAAACAACCAGAAGGTTTTTTTAAACAGAAACGATGCAGAATGCATTCAATAATAGATCAAAGCGCTTTGAGTCGCGTAACCTGCTGGAAAAGCGCTTCATAAATAAAGATTGATTGATTGATTGATTGATTGATTGAATAATGGAGAACACAGAAATATTAATGAAATGACCATGGAAGTACAACTTTAATGATGACTGACTGGTTATCATGTAAGCTAGTTGGTTAGAAAACTGTTACCTGATACCAAAGTTTCTTTTAGTGTTGGGGAACCGTGTTTCTTTTGCCAGTTACAAGAACTTTAACACATTACATTTTCATAGCTGAGTCACTTTACCTGTCGTACGGTAGTCTACAGAGGAAACTTTGGACTGTTTTTCTGTGAAGTAGCTTGGAAACACAGTCAGTTGCAGGTTGTGGATTTCTGAGCTTGTTTTCTTAAGTGTAGTTATTTATTTGTGCACTCCTACACACACACTCGTGCCTGCACAACTTCATTTGAGAGAGCGACGGTGACAACGTCCACAAATAAATAAGGAAATATTACAAATGTAATAGAGCAGGGGAAAAACATGGATTGGAGGGTCACTATGCTGCATGCTGCCCCCCAATACCTCCTTACTGTATCTGAGGCTCACCGACATCAGTTTCACCGTCTCAACAAAATAAAACTTAAAATTCATTTATTTGTGTAAATGACAGAAACTGTTAATTAAAGCCTAATAGTTTAATTTTCAAAGCACTAATGGGGTCCTACTCATTCTCACTGTCTCCCTTTACAACCAAAACATCTGTTCAATTAATTTTTTTTTACAAAAAAAAAAAAAAAAAATCCTAATCACGTATTAAAAGTTATAACTTTGCCCAAAAAAATGCAACCGTCTTGGACTTTGTGATATGACTGACATGACCTCTGTTTTATGTTCTCATCTGCACAGTGGCAGAGCTTACAATTAAAATGACCTGACATTGGAAACCCCCTGAAGTTTCACTTTGAAGAGTTAGTTTTTTGTTGAGTCGAAACAGGAATGGAAGTCTTTACAAGAAAATATTTTTGAAAAATCTAAAGTATCA
Source organism: Atherinomorus stipes (assembly GCA_023101725.1). Lineage (NCBI taxonomy): Eukaryota > Metazoa > Chordata > Actinopteri > Atheriniformes > Atherinidae > Atherinomorus > Atherinomorus stipes. The sequence continues at coordinate 557,734 of JALJCO010010818.1, forward strand.
ACTGCATTTGCTTTTATTAAACTGTGTTGAATGTTTTAGAAAAAGCTTATTTTACCAGCTGATGTGGATGAGGTTATCACTGAATTGCTCTCAGACAATACAACTTTGATGATGATTTCATTCCACTTAACGTTATTTTTAAAACATTATAGCAGCCACTTGAGATACTGTTTCGCAATAGAATGGATCCAACTATCCACCAATATTTTGTTGAACTATCTGATCTCAGTTTGCAGAAACCTGGAGCCAGTCCTTCAGTCCACAGTGTCTTTTGATGGCAAGTGGGGGGAAGCAGTGTGTGAGCCAGTGTAAGTACATCATGATTGGTGGTCTGTGCGAAAGTTATAAGGAGAATTGGAAAAAAAGGAAAAAAAGACTTACACCTCTCATGTTGGACTGTGGGCAAACTAGATACTACTGTGACCCACTTTCCTTTCATATACAAATTGGTTTCACAGAAGTGCATGGCAGTAGCTGAGTAACACGCCAACCTCAATATCTTAAGAAAAACAATCCATTAGTGTCTCTCTAAGGGTTATTAGGACCAGGAAACTCCCTGAAGGACTACAAACCACCGTGTGCTTTGTCTTTTTTTGCATTCACACTCCATATTGGAAAATCAAAGCAAAAGGTCCATCAAACATTTGGAAGAAAAGGCAGTTGAAATTTCACCTTGTCCTATGGACTCATTAAACTTTACAGTCATCTGTGTTTTCATTTTAAAAAGAAAACTTAAGAAACTGTTGTTTATATGTATGACACTAGAAATGCAAACCTGTTTTACTCATTTTAATGCCAGCTTCCAGTGGTGCCTTCATGTGTCCCCTAAGGCTATGAAAACACCTTTTTTGAGGTAAAAAAGACCCTGTCAGAAGCTGCCAGAAATGACAGCAACTGACAACATGTTCTGCTGCTATTTCTTATCTTTTTTTGAGAATATTAATACTACAATTAGGATGTGTGACTTTCAGTTTTTTCCTCTTACTTTAAAGTTTTTTGGAAACAGGACACATGCTGCGTAAGGCCCAAGAAATAGAGAATTTGTCATTTGGTGAGTAATTTCATCCTCAAAGATAAATGTTTTACACTGATCATGGAATTGAGAAGCTGACTAGTAATTTTTGAAGATACAGTATCAATGTGTGCGGGGGTGTGTATAGTTTTTGTTTTTGGCAAGTCCTAAATTGTTTGGCTGGAGTATGTGTTATTTCAGTGTTTTAAGATAAAGGAGTTTTGCAGTTTTCCTGGAGGTAATGCTGCAGGCTTTGGCATGGTAGACCATCGTTCGAGTCCCCGACATGGTACTCAGGTGAACACTGTGGGCCCTTGAGCAGTGTCCTTAACCCCTACCAACCGCTTCCCAGGTGCTGTAATTGGCAGCCCACTGCTCTCAGGTTAAACTTGAGATGGGTTAAATACAGAGAATGAATTTCCAAATCGGGATAAATAAATAATTATTTAATCAACTTTTTACATTTTGATTTTATATTTTATACACCCCTCCTCACCAACTTGAAATTTACATTCCCAGTTCCAAATCAATAGGACACCTATATTTAATTGTTAATAGAGTATAAACAACATATCCAGTGCTGAAACTGCACATTTTACCATCACATGGAAAATATTGACTCATTTTGTTTTTAAAGTGGCAACAACTCAAAAAACTAGGAAAAGTTTAACATTATAAGATATAAAAATCTGTTTTACAACATTATTTTTTTTTTACATGACTGATGTATCTAAAAAAAAATTCTGACACCATTGTTTACACATTTTAAAAAATCACTTCCATAAGGTAGTGCAAATTCTGGTGAAAATATGGAATTCTTCCAGTTAAAGCAGGTATGAAAAAGATCCTTTTTTAAAAATAAACATCTTAAAATTTGGGATTTGTTATAGATCATCGGCATTGAGTAGCAATGACATAAAAAATGCAATACAAATCAAATGAAATACCTTAAGGATGTGAACAAGCACAATAGTAACAGTATTTAGTGCAGACACAGACTGGTGATCCTGCAGCTGTCAAAAAGGCATACATGTGGAGGTGTATTGAATATTGCAACAATGCAAAGACTTCAGTTCAGTTAATGTGTTGGTTTGGATGTAATTACTGTTGATTGTTGGGGGGCATAGCGGAGGTGGCACTTTTCAGCTGCTTCAATGCCTGAAGGAACAGGCAGTGGACCATTCTGGTGGTTCTGGCCCAGATGGACCTCTGCACATTTTGTTAAATCTGTGCAATTTTTCAATAAAAAATTGAAGAAATTGTGCCTTGAATTCTATTTAGATGTTTTAAAAGAGTTTAAAGTAATTATTTAGACTGACAGCCTAATAATAATAATGATGACAACAGCAACAACAACAACAATTTTCATTTGTATTGCTCTTCATTAAAAGCAATCTTAAAGTACTGCAGCATTTTCACAAATCCAGACAATACATTGCAACTGATTGGTAAGTGGTCAGTTTAAGTCCAAACTGGTTGAGAGTGAAGCTATTATTTATATAATACTGTAAAAAGAAAGCAATTTCACAATCAGCCCTTACAACATGTTTGTCTACTCTCCAACCAAAGAGTGCAGGCGGTGTCATGTAAACAGCTGCTCTTTGGAAAATGTAGTTTGGCTGTTGTTAGTTATCCAGATTTTTTTTTTTTTTTTTTTTTTTTTAAGGATGGTAGTCCTAATTATGTTTTCAGTTTTTAATTACTTTTAGTATGTCAGTCAGACCTCTCTTTGATATGGTAGCCTTTTGCACCTTGAGGCTTATAATTATATTGTTAATAAACCAACAAATCATTTTTGTGTCTCATGTGGTCAGGCTTATGATTTGAAGCAGCATGTTCATAAATGCAGTCAACAGCTGCAACACTAAAACCCATTTGTGTCAAATTGTGCATGTCTGCCCTGTGCAACCAAACCAACTCTGATCTATTGGGAGATGAATTTGGACTGGTGAGAATGTCCAGTGAAATCTGGCACCAGGACATTAGCAGTGTGTCCTCTGGGTCTTGTGGGTGAAATGGGCTTTTTTTTCTGGCACATGTTGTACATGCGCAATTGGATTGGGATCTGGGGAGTTTGGATGGTGGTCTGATCACCTTGGACTTGTGTTCATTTCCTAGAAAACTCTGTGGTTTTGGCTTAGACGACACATTTTCTGCAAGAGGACACTTTTACCTTTTGGGAGAAGAGATTCAATGAATTGTCTTGGTGTACAGCAGACCCCCCACAGCACCACACTGCTGGTGTTAGAACCCCAGTACTGAACTTTTTACACTTTTTGCAGATTTTCGCACTTTGGTGGCCCTAGCAAAAATGAATACTGCATCTTTCTTGCATCCTGACTCCTCTCTGTGATCTCTCCAGCTAGTAAAAGTCAGTAAGATGTTGACTCTTGTCTCAATTCTTGCTCTGTCATGTCCTCTTGCATTCAAAATGGGCAGTGTGTTGAAATCAGGATGCTGATATGTGACGCAATGCTATAAAGCAAAACACAGCTGTCACTTGGAAGCACAGAGCTTTAAAGGAGTGATGACATAGCAGTTAAAAACTAGTTTTTGTTGTTGGCATTACTGCATATGTAAATACTCCAAAGAAAAAAAAAACGGCATTTTTTACAGCGGAGTATTGTTTTGAAACGCCAGACCTCACTTCCTCAGTAATACAGTTGGGTCCGGTGATGATATGGAGCTTTACCCGGAGACCACGTTGACTTCATTTTGATTGGCTACACCTTATTTGGCTATGACCTTATTTGGAGAATCTAGGTCAAGCTGCGGTCGGAGTTTGCTAAAGGCTAACTGCTAGCAACATGTGCACTTTAGACAGTGTGAGCTACGTTTATCAGACAAGACAGCATTTAGAAAATAAATAAACTTACAGGTAATGACAAGGTTGTGGCCCCCTCCCTCAGTGTTGCTGCAGAAGTTTTCTTTTAAATCCATTTGTTTGAAAACCCAGACCTGACTGCACAGAAGTTACTACTAGCTCCATACACGAAGCTGAATCAGACAGGGAGGGGAGGGGGGGAGCGGACGGTGCATAAACCGTTAGGGAGAGAGAGAGGGGGCGCTGTTTACTTGATAGTGTGCTCTTATTGGAGCAATTAAATTACGTAGAATGATAGAACTACGTAGAATGATAGCCTGCTGTCTGATTCAACTGTTTCTGAGCAGAGAGACAAAGCTGACAGACCATAAACAGGAACTTTGATTCTCACTCTGGACATTCACATGGCCTCATCAGTGCACAATAGATCATATTATACACCCAAAACCCCAGAAAAAGTGAAATTTGATGTCATGGCACCTTTAAGGTTGGAAACTAATGTAATGTTGTTTCAAAGCTGTATTGTTTTTTGCAGTTATCTGAGTTTTAGTCTAAAGGCCTTTACACACCTACTCCAAATTTTTCGTCCAAAAGATTTGCACAGCAAAAGGTTTAATCAAATTATTTCCAAGTCAACAGGAGCGTTCACATCAGTGACAAAATTCTGCCTGCAATTTTGCGAAGTTTTTTTTTTTTTTTTTATCTTAGGTCGATTTTCTTAATATTCGCATCTGACAGATACACAATACACCAATCAGAAAAGGCGCTTTGGCAGTCACAGAGCTGCCCGCAAGCAAAAACAGAAAAGACAAAAGAGAGGAGTGCCGCTTGGTCGCTGCTACTGTATCATAATGGCACTGGTGTTATCATCTTTGTGTCGCAGCATCTTGTTTGGCAAATGAGGGGAAAAAATTACAGCTGAAGTAATAGTGTTTCCCCTACATTTTGTATCCATTCGAGGTTATTAGCCACAGGTGTTATTTAAAATCCGCATTTGGCATCTGCACGGTGAGATCAGTTGTCTTTCAGCTTCCAGAAGTTTACCTGCAGCCTCTCCTTCCGTCACTGCTAAATGTGATCACGTTCCTCTGGAATAACAAATGCAAGTTTGTTCTTGCATTTTCCTAATTTCTCATCAGAGCAGGTGTGTATAGACAAATGCATTGCTATTTCTCCTCCAAAATAGGGCTGGGCAATATATCGATATGAAAAATATATCGATATATTTTTAAATGAGATATGGAATTGGACCATATCGCATATATCGATATATGTAGTTCAGTGTTTGTTCAGTGTTTGAAAAAGGCAGAATTTAGGTCAATAATTGGAAACTGAAATCAAGGATTACAGGTTCTATCAAGTGTACTTCATAAAACAATGAACCTTATACTTTTTATATCAAGGTGTGTGGGGGAGTATGTGCACCACAGTCCTGCAACATTTTAGACACCCCACGGGAGACCCGCTAAAATGCTGTTTTGCAGATAGAAATGACAAAGACTAATATCACAGTTCAGGTCTAGGTGGATATTTATGTTGCCATGTTGATGCAGTGACAATACTTTTTTTTTTCTTTCTTATATTTGTGGACATGAAGTGTTTTAAACATCAGGCGCCGGGATCACTAGCATTTCCATTTTCTACCTCTGGAATCAGGGCATTTTTTGGGCATATTCTCGCCTGGCACTCTTTGTGTAAAATTGCTCATTTAAAGGTCATTTTGCAGTGCACAATCAGGTAATACACATGTATTTTTTTCATCAAAACTGGGGCTTTTATAATATCCATGCTGTATTTGTGTCATGTGAATGGAATAAAGGTTGTAGAATCATAAAAACAAGTAAAAAAAAATCAAACGGAAAATTAATTTCACAAACATTGACTGAAAATACACAGTAAACTGCTATAATGAACTATTTAGACAGTATAGAAATGTTATTTGGGGTCTTGGGGATAATGGTGAAAAGTAATAAACATGTAACTATCACACAAATGTTAAAAAATGGAATATAATGGCAAAATCTCCCACTCGTTTACTGTTACTGATGCCAATTTTCCTTCTTGTGTGGCCTGAAATGCCATAACAATGATTTTGGGTTACAACAGTGAGTGTCAGGGTGTTGTAGAATGTCTTACCTCACATCTGAAGCCCAATTTTGGTCAAGTGGAAATCTAGCTGTGGGCCCTGGATCTGCTCTGGCCTTCTTGAATCAGCCTGGATCAGTAACTTTGGGGGCAATTCTCCCTCAAACCCCTTCAAAATTGATCCAAAAAAAAGAGAAAGCAAGCAGAAGCTGTTTACATAATATATCTGTGAGCATGGGGGAGGATTGAAATCAGGAATGCTTTGCAATACAGAGAGGGGCGCAAGCTACACTTCTCTCATCTGTATTGCTAAAGGAATCTAAGTAGAAAACGCAATATTGTTCACACATTATTTCGGTTTACTTCATGTCTTATTGTATAACTATTCGGTGGTACTTCCTGTAACTGGGCGATTCAACGCTCTCCACTCTGGATGGAGTGTGTTAGCGTGTGCCCCCCCCCCCCCTTCCGGGTCGCTGCTCAGATATTCAGCCATTACAGGAATATACCGCTGGCCAGAAGCTATTTTTTCAAGAGCTACTTGAACTGTATTGACTTGTAGCCACTTCTTTTACAACAAACGACTAAAAACACATGCTGACTTGCTTCTCAATGCCCAGCTACATGAGCTTCCCTAAGTGCGTCTGTATCGGAGACGCACAATAGGGGATTATCACGCTTTCCAGAACTTTCCGGAATCTAGGCATTTCCTCTTCCAGGCCATTTTAACAATAGCTGTTCCTGCTCTGTTACACTTTGTAAATCGGATAAACGCCAACCATACTTAAGTTTTCATTGATTCCCTACTGAAGTGGATCAAAGCGATCGATTCACCGCGGTGAAGGGCCAAAGTTTATAATAAAACAATGCAGGACATTTGTTTGTAGCCGGCAGACTACACAGCTGGTGTTAGCAGGCATTAGCCAGCTTGATGACGTGCCTAACTTTGTGCGGCTGAAAACACACAAGCATCTGAAAGCGTCTCCTTTCTTGGCAGTCCCCAGTTGTTCCACTGGAAACAGGGAGGTACAGACCCGATTTTCAGATGTTTGTGTGTTTTAAGACGCACAATGTTAAGCACGTCAGTAAACGCTAGCTGGCTAATGCTAGTGTGGTGGGATCTTAAGGGTTTATGTAAGGTGAAAGCAGGACTCTGTCCTTAGAGTGAACTTTAGTGAAGGACAAGCTGTGTTCTGGGGAAACCAGGATGTTTATGAAGGCTGAGAGCTGAGTCAGGAAATGTTCTCACAGTTTCCTAGAACTTAGACAATGCAGTATATTGTGCCAGAGTTTAGTGATAAGCAACATGAGGATAGGAACCAGATGTTGGAATGGCGCAGTTACTAAGAGAGAGCTCTGATTGACCAGTTTAATTGTAGTCAGGAAGCTTAGGAATAGACTGTACCTCTATGACAGACCCAAAGGTTAGTTCACTATATTTCCCACAATGCATTACGAGCCAGCTGAGTATTTAGGAAACACCCAAAGCTGTTTTGGGGGCTTCGAAATCAAGAGTCAGAAAGAGAAACAAGACACGCAGTAACTCTCTGTGGCAAACGGCTGATCTGGATCCGTGAATATCTGACATATCTTACTCTTGTATACTTGTAACCGTCTTTAAATAAAACGTGGTAACCCACTTGGGAGCACTTGTCCGTTCTTCCATCCTGTGGGATGCCACAGGTGGGCTCAAGCCTTATCATCCGGTGAGTGAAGACTTTCAGAGATATCATTATACACTTATGATATACCTGGGTTAATTAGCTTAACAGATGCGCAGCCTCTGCATAATGGAGTCAGATGAAATGAGGGTCAATAGGGAATTCAACCACACTAGCATGCTGTGAAGTGCCGGTGTTGTGCCCCACCGGCGACAAACAAACGTGTGTTTTAATATCAAGTTCGGCCCTTCACCGCGGCGAATCGATCGCTTTGATCCACTTCTTCCTTAGTATCATTTCAGTCTAGAATGAAAACTTGAGTATGTTTGGAGTTTATCCGATTTAAACAGTATAACAGAGCAGGAACGGCTGTCGTTAACATGGCCCGGAAGAGGAAGTGTCCAAAATCCGGGAACTTCCGGTAAGCGTGATAATCCCCTATTGTGTGATTGGTTGGACATTTGAGGTAGGTGGGGTTGAAGCATAGTAGTCACTTCTGCACTTTCACAGATGCAAGGTTGAATGTGAGGTTTTAATAAACAGCTGATGGAGGTGATGTGAAAATACAAAAGTCAAACATGTGGCATTTACTGTAAATACACGGACAGCACTACGTGCAAAACCTCATCCTGCCATGGACAAAGTTTGTTGTATATGTATAATCACTGAGCCATTTCTGCCACTTGGTATGGGTATGTAATGGAAAAATGCTTACCTTGTTACTTTTACTGAACATTTTACTATTGTTAATATATTAACTGTTATCTTAACCGTTATTTTAGAACAACTACTTTTTATTATTTTTCTTCAAAAGAAAAAAAAAAGAAAAAACTAAAATAAAAAAAAGTCTTGCTTTCTTTTAAGGCGTGAACTTAGAAACTTATACATTTTTGTTAGAATCCAAGTTTTCCCAGCTGATCATTGCATTGCAATGAGATGATCAGGGTTCTTTACTTCACCTTTACAAGAAAATTGGTTGAATTTCTTTTTACCATAAGGAAGGAAAGAAAGAAAGAGAGAAAGAGAATCTGAAATAAGTAAATGATGTAAGAAACCAGTGGTTTGACGAATGAGGTAAACTATCATTTGAGGTATATACTTATTTAAAGGTGAAAGCTACAAGTTTTATTTCTTTCCAGCACTAGGTGGCAGACTCACGCTCACTTACTCAATTAGCATTAGCAACGTTACCGAACCAAATAACCATTGTTTAGCATTAATAAATGTTTAACTCACATGGAGGGAAGCGGCAACATTTGTGGGGCTTTGGAGCCCCTTTGCTACCTTCACCCTCATGCTGCAATGGTTTTTGTCTGATTAAATTTGAAAAATGTAATGCCAGGAGGATGCTATTTCTACACAGAGCAATTGAGCTTGCAACTCCTGAGCTAATGCTATTGGTGAAAAATCATCTTTTATATGCTTTTTACATGTTTTTTTTTTTTTTTGTTTGTTTGTTTGTTTTTTTTTTTTGTAAATTTATACTCTTACTAAGCACCCCTGTAGACATTCTTTGGATGAATTATTTAATGAAAAAAATATTGTTTTGATGAGAAAAAAAAGGTTGTAGCAATCACCTTTAAGAGTGTGTTAGATGACATTAGCATCTAACGCAATAATGATGCAATAAGTTCAGTATGAAAAGCTGATGCCATTCAAGATTAAATGGTTTTTCAGGTTTGCAGAAAACATTTTGAAAAATTAAGTCAAACCTTCCTTGCATTATAATCCACCAAAAAAAACCAACAAACCACAACACAAATGAGGACATGGTGTGAATTATTGAATTAGAATCATTTTGCCGATAAAATAAACTGATTGTATAAACATGTGCTCATACAGCATAAATATTTAGCATTCATATGATTATACGCGTTTACATTTGAGACAAATGTTTGGATCAGGCTTGTTTTAAGAGGATCAATTGGCCCTGGAGCGTGTTTGTGTTTGTAGGCGAGCAGTTTGTGCTTGAGTGGGGGTGGCAATCATCTTCTTTTCATGAACAGAGGGAATAACCTTTCAGTACTTTACTTCTGCTCTTTGTCTCCCCTCTTGCTTGTGGTTTTATGTAGAAGCTTGGGAGGTTAACTTAATGATAATAAATGCTTTTGTTCGTGTTTATCCATATTTTCATCTGTCAGTAGAACTTGAAAGATGCAGACAATCCATAGTGCCATGAATATTCACAAGTCCAAACATGAAAATTAAGAGTTTTTTTTTAAGTACTCTGCAGCACAATTTGCATGTATCATCTGAACTGTTTTATGGTACAGTTAGTGTGTGTGTATGTCTGTGTCTGTATGTGTGTGTCAAAGACTGATTTGTAAGAGAGACTTGAAGTAGTTGCCTTATTTAGATGCAGTGCTGGTGAATCCATGTACGTGTAAAAACATTCTCACGTCTGGCATTAAAATGCACACTCACATTTCTGTTCCTTTGTGTACTTGCACAAACAAATGCCTTTTGACCTATAGAAAGGATGAAACAGAATGAGCTGTGCTTGAAAACCACAGATTTCATTTTGTTATGCATTTGATGCCCAACATTTCCCTTTTCTCCCTTTCGTTTGCCCAACTGGGAGGATGCTTGAACTCTTTTGTTGTCGGCCTGATGCCTAAAATCTTTCTCTTTTTTTTTTAAATTTTAATTTTAATCTATCTCCAGTACCCATTGCACTGTTGATACTGTGCTTTGGATGGAGAATATCACAATGATATTATTCATATGCAGCCAGGTTTAGGTAATCCTTCCAACGCTCAGACCAAACCATAAAAAGGACGATGAATTATTGAAGAGCATCAGAGAAATAGGAAACCTTTTCTGAATAGGATCAACCTTTTGGGAATGCTTCAAAGAGCATTCAATAGTCTGCAAAAAAAGAAAAAAAATCAAGCCCTCTCCCTGCTTTATCCCTGTCGAAAAGCTCTGCCCTGGCTGTGAGAGGGAGAGAGCGACAGAGGGAGGGGAGGGAGAGACTGAAAGCTCACCTATTGTTCACCCTTTATTTGCATGAAATTGTTTACCACCTTTTCATGCTGTTCCCTCTTTTTCCTGTCCCTGTCCCCTACTGATCCTTTTTTCTCGCTTTCTGATTTCATTTCTGTCTCCACTCATTTGAACAGACACAGATGGCAGCCTTTGAGGACAATTAGCTCCAATTGGCGTGCACTTTGCGTGGCCTGTACACAGCGTAGACTCGAACGAGAGAGCATGAGCCAGAATGGTCAGTTTATGGTGGAATATACTGTACGAGAATGGATGGATAAAGCCTTCATTCTGGATGTCATATTACTTGCTTTATACTAAATCAGTTCTTACAGTAAGCTTTGTGAAGGTAGAGTGAATAAAGTGCATTCAGTAGGAGGTCTGCTGAGGTGCATTCAAGGCGTAACATGTTGCCTCAAGCTCTGAAGACAGTGAGTAAAAACAGAAGTTGTGTGAAATCTTTGCCAGCCACCAAGAAGCAAAAGTAAAGTTACGTTTTTATCAGAAGCCAAGACATCTTCCAGCAGTGTCCAACCACAGTTAAACTTATACCCAGAACCATTGATCCAAAACTGCAAATAGAGCAACACTACGGAGCTCTCTATGTGTGCAGTGAAGCATCTCTTATCACAGTCAGAATCACTCAAAGATGTTCTTTTTCATCCCATTTTAAGAGAAAAAAAAAACTGGTAATGTTTTTTTCCCCCCTTGCTATTTAGAAATTCCATGAAAAGACAAACTACTAAATGGATCCCTGTGACATGTCGTCTGTGGTACAAAACCTGATTGTAAGGGAATCACTCAACCATGAGGAAATGCACTTAAAATTTTCCTCTGAGAGGTTGATGAACAGATCAATACAAGTAGTAGGTCTGTCAATATGAAGCAGGAGAGAGCGGACGGTGCTGCTGTAATAGTTCAATGTAGACCCCAAACCAGACCGATTTCTCAGCATTTTTTGTCCTAATTCATGTTGATACCAACAGTTTTTTCAGATTATAAAAGGTTCAAATTTCAAAGTGTGACACACAATCTACATAAAATTCTGACAGTTAAAGAAAAAACACTACTTAAAAGGGCGTCTGGACAAAAACCCACTCGTACTCACCGACATCTGACATTTGCCTTCAGTGTGAAAAGATACAATTAGTAGCGAGCGTGGGGTCACATGACTGCAGAAGTGGCGGATGCTTTTTGGCTCAAGCTCCAACTGGCTGTGATGTAAACATGACAGCTGATTAGCTTGTTTTTTTGCTCTCACTTTTGGCAGCAAGAGTGACAACGGATAAAAATTTCAACATCCACATATGTGAAATCCACACAGAGAAAGACATGTTTAGATATTTCAGAGACTTAAAACTTTGAAGTATTGTTCCTGCATTCTGATTGGATGAGAGTGGATATGTCAATGATTGGCTGTGATAGGTTCAAGTAGTGAATGTCATAACCAAACCAACTACTTTATAAAAGGATGCTGTGCAACTTTTGGCCACAAGGGGAACTAAACTTGTAACTTCCCACAGGCCACACAACTGTCACAAAAAAAAATAGTCTCCATCCGTGCTTTGGAATATGTTTGCAGACCACTTTGATCAGCTGATAGTGAAGTCATTGAGCCAGAAAGCAAAGCACTCCAGGTCGCATGATCCAATGAGAGACAGACCTGCAAAGTTACAATAGCCGTGTCTCAAACTGCACACTTGCCAGAGTGCACTGGAATTCAGTGGGTAGTGCACACTGAATTCGTCCGGAGTGCACACTATTGTTGCTAAATGCTGACCAAAACAGAGCACTGCACTTACAGGAAGTGACGGACTAGCATTGCCCGCTAACATGAGCTAACTCTACTGAGCCGGTATAACCACACCCTCAATCAAATGACCAGATCATAACTGTCATCAGGGAGTGAACAGCTTGGTAGCATGCCACAATCTACATTAGTAATTATGTCTAAATCATTTAATAAACGTTACTAAATCAGTACAATCCCGCCTCCGATGCAGCAGAAGTTGCCACCAATATTGTTCACTGCCATTATTCAGCTCTGAAAGCAGTTTGAAAGTCCCGCCTCTTCCACTACGTCAGAAAGATGGCGTCTGTTTAGTACGAGAAGTGTGCTCTGTTTTGCACTTTATTTTTGGCCATTATTAGGGCAGCATCCTTGCACTTTCAGTGCACTGAATTTTCACTTAAATGACAGCATGAATGCACTACACACTCAAAAAGAGTGTTTGAAGTGCTCAAGTGCGCGGTTTGAGACACCGCCACTGTCTGGGTTTTGAGTATGGCACCCCCCTCTGAGCAACAGCATGTATTAAGTGCCATATATTGACCCCAGAAATCATTTGCATTAGGCCAATGCTGGGGTCAAAAGTTACAAAGTATCCCTTTAAAGCATGGGTGTCAAATTGGTTCCAGAAAGGGCCGTGTGGCTGCAGGTTTTTATTCCAACCAAGCAGTAGCACACCAGACTCCACTTATTTCATCAAGTGAGTCCAGTCTTAACCTGAAGACTTCAAAGTCTCAGGTGACTCAGTCCAGACTGAGCAAAGCATGCAAGTGTTTGTCAATGCTGCACCGATATAGCAACCTTTGTTATACCCCTTCCCCACTGGCCAAGAAACCCGTTTAAACCCGTGAACAATCGGCTTTTAGTGGCAGTGGGAAAGGCTCACCGACCCGCGTTGACCCGCGCCAATCGACCCAGCAAGTGACGTGGGTTAAAACTGCCTTCAAGCGGCTCAGCTCCGATCGGTATGCAGTGGGAACACCAGACCTGGGTTGACCCATAAATTTACGCGATGACGTTGGGTTTTATGTGGCTACATTGTGACATCACACCAGTCATGTCTCATATATAGTACCAAAACAACTCTGCTTCGGCCACAAATTCCCGTTGCCTGCATTCCATCTGCACAAGAAAATCATCTGCTGGTTTTCCTCCATTTTGAGGATGACAAAGGTGCAATCAGAAAGCACGTTGACTACAAACTGACTTGCTCTCCATTGTTTACTATCCTGATTTCTGTCGCACAGCTGACATCATCAACGCACGGCACACAGCGGTGGGGACAGAGGCCACGCAGCTTGCCAGCCCAGCAGGTGATCAGACCCGGCTTTTTTTTGTCAATGGGAAAGGAGCAAAATGCCGATTATGAGCGGGTCGATGTGCGTTTGAAAAACCTGTGTGAACGCGCTAATTTCAGTGGGAAAGCAGCTTTAGTGTGCATGCATGAATATGTAAGTGTTTCTAATCATGGCTAAGCTTAATGTCAATGCTGACATGTATGGTTTGATATGAAAAGTTTACATTTGAAATGTTCGTTTTAGCTTTGTGTCTAGCTTTTGGTAGCACTAATATTAACACTGTAAACATTTCCTAAAGTGCTACATCACTGTGACTCGTTTGTAATTATAAAACGCTAGTTTCTGTATGTTCTATTTATGGTATCTATTGCCATCTGCGCATGTTTGTTCATGAAAGCTTCTTGTGGACATTTTGAGGAATATTTCATTGTGTTTTCTCAAAGTTGCTGTCATTTGAAATTATCCAACTGCATTTAGACTAAATATGTATTATTTGTGCTTTCAGTTAACCACACACACACACATATACAAACACTCATATTAATGCTCCTGTTGGATCCAATTAAGGACTGTTGGCTGAACTCAGCAAGGCTGCACTTTTCCTTACCGAAGACTTGAGCCAGATTTGTACAAGCCAGAATCCAGCATATAAATATTTCACAGTGGCACAAAGAACTCTGTCAGTTGTACTGGTCTTCAAGCTTGTTTTTTGTGTTTTTTAGAAATTATTCCTCTTTGCATATTCTCATCAGTGAAAGAACACATATTTCATTTGACATACCGTGCATCATTCCTATGATATACTTGGTAGCAGTTTGGATTTAGTTATAAATTTTGTCATTAGGCAAAGTGTTTATGAGCTTTAATTACATTTTTAAATTGATTCTTCAGTTCACAAACTATGCTAATGTTCTACAATGACTTTATTATCTTTATTTAAAAGGAATCATGAAGGTCCTGGAAGTTTACATGGAGATGAAGGGGTGTTTACAGTGAAATACTTACGCTCCCTATGATATCACATTTTCTTGGGCTTCACCTCTTTCTGAATCCTCATGGTGTTCCTAAGGTGAATTTTTAGGGGTTAAGCCCCATTTATACAGATACAGGTAAATACAGATACAGGCGCTTTCATCCGTATCCGGAGGCCGTTTCGTCAATTGGTATAGTCCATTGTGAGTTTACCTGTTTGTGAAAATTGAAGAAGAAGAGTAGGAAGATGACATTTAAAAATGCCAGAAGTTTAAATTACTTTGACTACTTTTAAGTGGTCGGACACTCCACCGCTGCGTACACTGACTTTTTTCCACCTTTTCTGAAGTAGACGCAGAAAAAGTACCTTCTCTACTGACGCCATGTTTGCGATTGTTGACGGCAGTAAATTTAAACGCAACACTGCCCCCTAGAGATCAACATTCATAACAATGCTGAAACCGGACAGAGGTATGTAGGCCAGTAGAGGGCACAATGTTTAGTATGGGCGGGTGGATTTAATCTGTATCCGGAGGGAGGAAGCTACCTTTAGTCCAGTGGTTCTCAAACTCTTTTGCAGTGCCACCTTTTCATTGGAAATTATGTCAAGAGCCCTGAGCCCCTGCAGGGGGGCCTGCCCCCCAGTTTGAGAACAGCTGCTTTAGTCCATGATTTTCCTGGCTCTGACCATTAATAGAGGTCAGCAAGCACAGGGGGACCAAGCATTTCTACCTGTATAACACCTCTATTAATACATCAGCTTCACTCTTGTCTTTTCCATTTTTGCACAGTTTCTTATAAGAAATTACTGATTCCTAGATGAACTGGGCTGTTAACCTCCTGACGTCATGGGGTCATCTTTCATGAGATGAACATTTTCATTTTCTACTCTTTTCCACTTGGATTTACTCTGACACAATAACACACATCTTAATTCTGACACATTTGCTTTCTTTTGACACCAAGATTATGCACCCAGTCTTTGTAGTTGAGAAGTTGAGTGAATATATCCAGTTCATATTGGGTCGTCATTTTATGCAGGAGGCTGAACTCAGATCAATTTCACCTCAAATCTGGAGCAAATTCAGCCACAGGGACACTTTTTTTTTTTTTTTTAAGCAAACCTATGTATTTTTAGAGCTTTTTGTTCTAGATGTGTTGTGATCCTTTAAAACAGGGCTTTTTAACTTTGGCCCATGATGGCCCTGCAGGTTTTCATGCTTCCCTTCTCCAACACACCAATCAGATTCAGTGGATCCAACAGCTTGTTGTCAAGTTCTGCACAATGATCCATAAATCTGAGCCAAGCGTAAAGCAGGGAAAAATCTACTGTAGCCCTGCAAGACAGTCGGCATTGAATAGCCCTGATTTAAAATAACAGGAAATCCTCAGACTTATTCAGATGCTTTTATTTCCCTGCTTAATTTGCCTTTAGAGCAACACATACTGTAAGTATGAAAGGAGAAATATTCCTCTCACACCACTCTTCTTGAAAAAGTAATGAGGAAATAATAAAAAAAAAACAAACAATTGTCAGTTCTGGCCTTCATTACATTCATGATAACTGGAAGTACTGAGCTTTATCCCTTAATGAAGTAAACGGTGAATGTGATGTTGGTATGCTAATTCAGTGGGATTTCAGCCAACTCACCCTCCGTTATACCTGGATTTGCCTAATAGCTTTCTGAACCCACAGGTTGGAAACCACAAGCTACGTTTCATGAGGCATCTCTTTCAGACTGCATGATCGCGAACCCTCTATATCACTGAGTGCTCTATACACTTAAACGAATGTGAAACTGTGTATGTACTTCCCAAAAGCATGAGATAGACTTTGTCACAGAAACTGCTGAGCTAAAGCAGAGCGACAGCAGATGAAGAGCGTGAGATGAAAGAAAGATGTTGGACTGTGGAGACAGAGAATGAATCGGACAGAGATGGATGAAGCAGGCAAGAGGGATGTGGGCTTCTCTCTGTCTTCACTTTATGTGTCTATCTATATCTATATCACTTTGTCCATCTGGCTTTACTCACACAGTGTGCCCCAGTTCATCTTTGCTCACTCATGCTGATGGAATTTAAGCCAGGCGTGAGAAAATGTAGAGAAAAGATCAAGAGAGTCAGTTTTTTTTTTTTTTTTTTTATTGCTGTGACCTTCTTTTGGAGAGGGATTTTTCTTAATTTTCTGCCTACATTTTGGCCAGCTTAGTCTTTACAAAGTTAAAATACAGCTTAGTAAAATATGTATAGCATAAAACAACTTATAAAAAAAAGTCCAGAAACCTGTCATCGAATACAAACTGTGCTGTTGGAGCTGCATCACCTGCTGAATGGCATTTAGTTTTACATTCCTCACCAACTTGGAGAGATAAAGGGAGTAAAGAGAAGGGGGGGGGGGCAAGAGAAGGGAGGGAAAGAGAAGGGCGCACAGGGTGGAGAACGCTTTTGTGTTGTCAGCAGAAACATTGTTTTATGGATGCAGTGTTTTCAAAAGTGTTGCCATATTTTCGTGTGCATGCATGTGTGTGTCTGTTTTCTACTTTTGGATGCGTTTGGCCTTACCTGTCCACAGGGATGAATTAAACCTGTCAAAGAATTTTGCTTGTGTGTGTGAGAGATGTTCTGAGATGTATTAGGCCTGTCTACGGACACGTTGACTGTTTGTTTTAAGTCTGCCTGCGGGCCTTATGCATTCTGCATGAGAGTACTGTGCTTTATGTGTCAAACCCATTTGTTTGCCCAAATGCTCAGTGAAAGAACAAACACTCAGTAGACCTTTTGTTTGTCTGCCGTTCACCCACATGCACACTTGTTACAAATTCAGATACACGTGGACACACATAGAGGCATATGCACGAATACGCCATCAGTCACAAACTTTGAACATCCAACTTGACTCACTCTTGAATGTATTTTTCAGGAAAGGAATGTGAGAAGAGTATTCATCCCTTTGTTGTGTTCTCAGATTTCTTTTTAACCAATGGGAAATTCAATTTGAAAGTCATCAAGTTAAACTGATGTGCAAACCAATGTTTATGCTCAAACTTTTTAAAGCAGCAGCATCTTCAGGCTTAAGTTGGCTTTGTGCAGCAGGGCAAACTGTACAACTGGGAGTAGTGAAAGTAGACAACTGTTTTCTGCTGCATAAACCCTTCAAAAGGAAGCACTGTGAGAATTTCATTTTCAATAAAACAGAAATTTTGTTGCCTGAATGCAGATTTCCAACATCATCCACTCTGGTGTCTAACATACATATGCCCAGCATGTGCTACTTTTTATTATTCAGTTGGATTTATCCTTTTTGTAGTATGGAATGGAAGTATAGACAATCCGCTGTATTAGTGGTGTCAGAATGTTGCTCTCATCTCACTGGAGATGTCATCTGATACAATAGAAAAGAGAAACTTGCTACTTGTGGAATATAAATCAATGGAAATCTATGTGGGAACTGGATAATGTTCGGGGGGGGGGGGGGGGGGCAGCTGTTTTTTTTCTCCTTCTTTCTCCTTTTCCCTTCAAAAAGAAAATGTCAAATATCCTCTAACCAACTGCTTTACAGATAAGTCGTGCACTTCCAGTTTGCTAAGTGGGCACATTGCAGGAATGTAATTATAACAACATTATAAAAAGTAAATTTTGGCCAGTTTGATATTTTTTTTTCTTTTTTTTTTTCTTCCTTTTCTTCGTTCAATTTTTTTCTCTTTTTCTCTTTTTTTTTTTTTTTTTTCTTTTTTCCTTTTGTCTTGTCCAGCATCTTAGCAAGCAGAATGGCAATCTGGCTGCTTCATTGTGTTGAACAGATTTGCTTTGCCAAGGGGAGCTTTATGACTAAAAGAAACCTCTTGATATTCTGAGTTTATTCATTTTATTTCTTCAATTAAGCATTTGTTTATAACTGCACTTTACATCGTGATGCTGGGTTTGACAAGAGGAAAATTAAAGTTGAAAGAACCGATAAGTGGGACAGAGAGAAAAGAGTGAAGAAGAGAGAGAGAGAGAGAGAGAAAAAAAAAAAACATGGAAACACTTACATAGTCAACTAATGCTTCTGCACAGAAACCTCTCAACAACATTCCATGGTCTTTGCTGGAAAACAAAACTATCAATCCCCTACAAAGGGCCCGGGCCCCAGCGGACCAAGACCAGCAACTGCCGACCCCGCCGGGGCAGGTACGGCGCAGAGCCCAGGGCCCAAGTGCCTAGGGGCTCATCAAAATGCTTTCTGGGAAAACTGAGACGAGCCTTTATTGTCTTTTTGCCCAGCAGTGGTTTTTGTCTTGGAACTCTGCCATGCAGGCCATTTTTGCCCAGTCTCTTATGGTGGAGTCATAAACACTGACCTTAATTGAGGCAAGTGAGGCCTGCAGTTCTTTGGATGCTGTTCTGGGGTCTTTTGTGACCTATTGGATGAGTTGTCGCTGTGCTCTTGGGGTAATTTTGGTCGGCCGGCCGCTCCTGGGAAGGTTCACCACTGTTCCAATGTTTTCACCTTTTGTGGATAATGGCTCTCACTGTGTTTCACTGGAGTCCCAAAGCTTTTGAAATGGCTTTGTAACCTTTTCCAGACTGATAGATCTCAAATACTTTTTTTCTCATTTTTTCCTGAATTTCTTGGGATTGCAGCATGATGTCTAACTTTTGAGGATCTTTTTGTCTACTTAACTTTGTCAGGCAGGTCCTATTTAAGTGATCTCTTGATTGAGAACAGGTGTGGCAGTAAGCCAGCCTGTGTGTGGCTAGAGAACTCAGCTTTCCAAAAATGTGATAAACCACAGTTTATTTATGTTGTGACAGGGGGGCAATCACTTTTCTACACAGGGGGCCTATCTAGGTATGATAAAGGCCTCAGAATCTTGTGGTATTTTACAAATACAACACAGTTTTTCAACTTTTAGAAAAAAAATGTAAGACTGAGAAATGAAGAAGAGAACAAATACATGAGAGCATTCAGTGTTTTTTTTTCCCCAACTGCTGTGAAGAAATGATTAAGGGCTGCACCTTAAATTAATTAAAAGAAAATAAAAAACATGCAATAGGAGAGTCTCAACAGCACTGTTAGCATATAGTGATACAAAGAGTTGGATTTATTCTGAAATAGGGCTTTAAAAGGATGTATCTTTGAAGCAGATGGGATAAGGAACCAAAGTATGGGTATTCTTCCACTTAAAATCATATGGAATATAACTGGTTGCATTTTTCAGATAACTTGCCCAACATCTATCTAAAACATTTTTTTTCTAAACAGTTAGCAGCAACATATTGCAAACAGAGCTGCTCCATGATGTTCAGTAACCACAAAAATAAAAACTCGTGAAAGAAATTCCCTGTACATGAGGGCTAAAATTATTTCTGCATCATGCTCAAGTAATGATCACATATCATCCCAGAAGTGTTCTGTTTTTTTCAATAGTGGGTGAAAACACACAATAATTAGACATTATATTGCCATTAATAATGTTCAGAGCAAAGTCTGTACTTAGTGTGAAGTCCCTGTAGATAGTTAAGCCAATTACAGGCCTTATAAATACTGGACTTTAAATTGGACTCCTTATTTGCCAGATTTTGGGGAGCATTCCCGTTAAATCATTATACAAAGTGTTGATAAGTCTGGATCTAGCCTTTAGCACTTGCAATTTTAACACCATGAGTGTTAAAAATTGCAAACTATCGGTGTTAAAATTGCATGACAGTAGACACACTGTCTAAGATCTCAGGCTATCTGGTACAAACATTGTTCAATTTCTGGTAGAAGCCATCCCTTTCTCTATAGGTTTCTTTTCGTGAAAAGTTTGTTGAATTCCAGTAAGGTTGTAGGATAATGCATCATTTTCTGCTGCATCCACAGATAAGGTGGAACAGTTTACTGCTGTGATTCAGTGTTAGATTTATCAGGGCTGATGGGGGGAAAAGTGAGTAACTGCAAAATGTTAATGCTGAAGTGACACAATTGTTAGCTGATTCCAGTAAATCAGCTAAGAAGCAGCTTCAGGTTCCTCTGTTATCCTCAAATGATAGTAGATGAACTTCACAGTTGGTCTTTTTTGTGCTGGCATGAATGAGGACGAGACATAATTTCATTAGCTGCAAATTAATTAGCTGAAAGTCCATTGTCCTCACCAGGCCCACGTTTCCACATTTTCTCTTTAGTACTTGTGTCTGTTGTGCCTATGTTGCTTTGACTACTAATGATTTCTCAAATTCTGTGATTGAAGGTTTTAAAAAATCAAAACTGATAAAACCTCACTTGTTGAATGTCCTTCCTGCTCTCATGACACCACTTCAGAGAGCGATTGCCAGGCAAAGCATTTTGCTATTCATTTAGCATACTTTCCCTTTTCATGTCCACCTTAGCCTTTTTATCCTGCCTCTTGAATCCCCCCCTGCTTTCATGCTGTGACACAGGCTGCAGTTTTTGGATTCTCAGTGCAACATGGTCGTGTGATTGATTTTTTTTTTCAGACCATCAAAAGGTAGGTCCTTGCATCCAAAATCCCTTTAATCTAAACACTGAAAACAAGGGTGAGGATTGTGGAACATTTTGTGTGTGTGTTGGTAGAGGTCAGTTATCCATGGCTGATATCTGACTGTAATTACGTTCCACTGTCCTCCAGGCCTCTCATTTAATTTCCATGGATTCTACAGGTGTGGGTTATTTATCAGACCTCTCCTGGTGTGATATCTTTACATTTTCTGCTCCAGAAAATTGAATTTTGTTGCAGCGTCTGTTTCTTGATTTGTTTGTGTGTAATCTTCTTTCTGCCATGCTCATTTAACCTTCTGCCCTTCCTCTCCAGTCCCTTCACATGCTGTAGGTATCAAGCAGACACACCCTGTGGACTTGAACACCCCACCCAACCATCTGTCAAAAGCCCCATGTGTGCCTGCACAAAGGGGTGCACATGCTCAGGGATCCAGAAGCCACTCAGTCGCTTGCCCACCCAGGAATGAGCAGGCACTTAAATGTACATGTTATCCTCCCATGTACACGACTATCAGATCTGTTTGTTCTTACATGCGTCTGCATCATGTTGCTGCAGGATGAGCTTTGAGCCGTCACCAGGAAAGCCTTTGGGAATGTGTTTTGGAAGGCTTTAGGGAACGTGTGCAAAGCTGTCAGATGGATTTGTGTCCATCACAGCTGGGTTTGGCCCCAGGGCCGTGACAGAAGATCAGAATAGGAGTTACTACAAAGGAGCAACAGATACAGTGGAGACAGAGCTCAACTAACCCACTTCTAAAGTGGAGCACTGACAGAGATGCGGGGGTTGGGGTGGAAAATTGCGTGGTGTTTTTAAAGATCTTTAGGCACCAGCGCATTTGACACTTCTCTGATTCCTATGAATTTGGCAATCATACAACAATAGTCTTCAGTGTCGCTAGGCACTCTACACTTTGACAATTTCTGCTTAAAGAATGTCTTCAAAAGTGTGTCATTTGTATTTTCTCTGTGGTATGTGTGAATACTCAGCTCTGTTACCTATTATGTATTTCAAAATACAATACCTTTACCAAAACTGCACATAAGAGCATCAAGGTGTATCCAACAGATGCTTTTGATAGACTGAAATAGTATCTATTTTGCAATCATGTCATTGTTGAATGCAACAATTGCAAGAGCATTTTCCAGGGATGACGACCATACTAGAGGAAGCAATGCTATAAACAGACTATAAAGTTCAAGGACATCTTTTGTCTCCTGAGAGTCCCCTTAGTCTTTGCGTATATGTTTGTCTCTGACATTAAGCTTCAGCTCCCTCGCATCACTCTCCCTATTTTCCTCCTTCCTACGTTAACTAATCATTGGATTTAGCTCTCCTGTGTTTATTTGTAGTTATCTGTAAAATGAAAGGCATCAGTGATGAAATGATCTTAGCATGGTGTGAAAGAGAAAACAGTGAATCGTGCTTGTAAACACTTGACACCATACTCCCACTGAAATGCCTTGTACATAATAAGCACCATTGCATCCTGCATGCGTGTGCATGTGTGTGTGTAAGCGCATGTGTGTGTGTGTGTGTGCTGGGATGACAAGAAGATGAGAGAAGACAGACACAACAGTTGCATCATGATTGTAACATCTGAGGCATTTATGATTTATTTATGCATCTTATTTGTTACTGGCGTAGAGATGTTTTTGCTAACAGAGGGAGATGTAAGGCTGGGGGTTGGGGCGTGCAAGATGGATGCAAGGACAAGCCAAAAGAAAACAAACAGAAAAAATAACAAAAACATAAAAATTAATCAGTTGTTTTCTCCATCACTGTTTTGGTCAGATGGAGAGCCAGACAGTTAAATTTTGGAAAACAGTTGGAGAAAGAAAATCTGATGAATGAATATCTTCTTTCTTCCCAAAGAGAGGAGGCAGATTTTCTGTTGTGTTGATATTTTGAGTAAGTCTGGAACCTGGAAGCCAGTGAGCTGTGCTCAGCATAACATCTTGAAACAGGAGGAAACAGCAAGCCAGGCTCTGTGCAGAGGTAACAAAATCCGCCAAGCAGCTTTTCTAAAACTCACCAACCAATGCATTTTTAACTCTGTACTCTACAAAGCAATGTACAAAGCAAAGAATGGCTTAAAAAATCAGCTTTTTCTCTCTATCTTTATAAGATATACACATTAAAAATCTTGTATATTTTAGTGTAAAACCATAGAACATGTACAGATCTGGGCATGAAAAAGTTCCTCCTTTTTCTGCCAGAAGTGGTGCAGTATTAGTGCACTATTACTGCACTATCACTGCCTGAACGATTTGTCCCGCGAATACATCATCACACACGGTGTCCAAACTTGGCATATGGAAACGTCCTTGTTCCGGGCATTCATTTATGCTCTGAAATCGTTTCCCCTGGGCACACAGGCGTTTCTCTGTGCGATTAAATTAGCAGACAAGTTGCTGGTAAGTGGCTGGCAGTCGGCAGAAAGGGGAACTTTTTCATGCCCGCATCTGTATCTCATCACTTGTCCTGTACAAACAGGAAAGTGAACGCAGAGATTCAGGGCCACATGATGTGCAAGGCTGGAGAAATGCATTTCGTTCCACCAGGGTGAAATTGAGACTTTTTGTGTTGTAGTTTTGATTCAGTCTCATAATTACGAGGAAACTTTATGAACTCTATCAGATGAGATACGGCACAGACTCAAAAAGAGAAAGTGCTTAGAATGGTTATCAATAATACTTGAAAGGACAAAGGTAATGCCATGAGCTTCATTTTGTGTATTTTTAAACTTTAGCTATATTAAGCATTTTGATTTTGAAAAATTAACTATGCTTCATTAATTTAACAGAATGGAGAACTAACAGGTAAGTCCATATTTCAAGTAACATGCAGTGATTTACATGCCTCCAGTCACCCAACTGTAAGGAAGCAGAGAGCAAATGCAATTAAAGAAATATCTTTGAGTGGATAAAGAGAGATTTCTTCCCTAAAAGAAGCTAAACATAAAAATGGAAAATGGCTGTTTGAAAAATAAGTAAAAAAAAAAAAAAAAAAAAAAAGAAGAAATTGACTGGCGTGATTGACATGCTTTGAGTTGGCAGTTAGCTTTAGTGACTGTCTTAAAAAGCTTGTAATCCAATCGGTATAAGTTAGTTTTTTTATTTAACCATTAATTTTGATCTGGTTAAACAACTGAAATGGTCACATCTGTTTTGTTTTCTATGCCTTTAAATATATCTTGTGATTCAATCCCTTAATCACCTTCACAAGCAGCAAGAATGGTTCAACATCATGTAAGTGTTTCTGACCTGATGTCATTGTCAAATTTCTCATCTAAAACTCACAAAGTCCCATGTGAGGAGTGTGAGCCACATCAACATGTTCTGTCAGTGATACAACAGTGATTTATCAAAGAGCGTTTCCCAGTTCATTGTTGGACCGAGGTGAAAACATTACTTTGGAGGAATTAGAAAAAGTCCACAATAAATGTGAAAAATGCATCCTTTTGCAATGCAACCATCAGCATCATGGATGCCATTTATCCTTCAACTTGCAGCTACTTTTTGAATGTAGTTATAGTCTGTTTCTGGCTGCACACACATTCCAAAATGGCATGTTTTGGAGAGGAGAACAGTCACACCATGTCACTTATCAATCTTCATTTCAGACCAGCATGCTTGATAAAGGTTCTGGCAGCGTTTCTGGGGAATCTTAGCCCAATCCTCATGGGTAAAGGTTGGGTTTGCATGTTGCAACCACCTTTTTCAAATCCCACCGCAGATTTTCAAAGAGGTTCAAGTCAGGCGACTGTGATGGTCACTCTAATATCCTCTAGGACTTCTTTTGAAACCAAGCCTTGGTGGAAACTGAGGCATGCTTGGGATCATTGTCTTATAGGAAAATCTAATGATGCCCAAGCTTCAACTTCCTCACCAGTGGCCTGACATTTTCTCAAGATTTCCTGATACAGTACTTGATTCAAATCATCTTGCCCCAGAGCATCACTGAGCCACCACCATGCTTCACTAAAGGCAGGGTGTCCTTCTCCTCATATGCTTCCTCCCAGATGCTTTGCATCTATAGGCACAATCGTTCCCACAAAATCCCCAAACCTCTTTGGGTTATTTATACAGTGTTAAGCAAAATATTGCTGACTTTTCTCGTGACTGGATCATAATGGTATTATCTTGGAACTGGTTGTATGGAGCCCTTCAATGTTTAGTGTGCACTTTACACTGAAAGATCAGTGTTTTGACCACTTGTTTGAGACCACGCTTGATTTGTAAACATGCCCTCTCATGAGGAATTCTACTCAGGGGTTGAATAATTTTGAGACAGCAGTTGTCATTAAAAGTGACATTTTGTGCTGAATTAGGAAAAACTGCTGGAGGCCTGAAGGCTGAGGCCTTCCTGAGAGCAAATAGGGAGCAGCCCATCTGTCACCTTCCAATCAAAAGAACATGCCCCTAATTAAGTGTAATTTTAAGATTAAAGAACATTTGAATAGATGAGTTATTAAAATAGGAGTGGCAGAGGTAATATAATCACTTGCGTTTTTTCTGTCAGTCAGTCAGTCAGTCATTTTCTGTACCGCTTATCCAGTTCAGGGTCGCAGGGGTTGCTGGAGTCCATCCCAGCTATTACCAGGCGAGAGGCGGGGTACACCCTGGACAGGTCGCCAGTCTGTCGCAGGGCCCGTTTTTTCTGTCTGTTTGCAAAATAATTCAAAGAGTAGGCTACTTAACAGATTTGGATGAAATTTTCAGGGAATGTTGATAATGGTACAATTAAAATTTAGTGTTGATCAGGATCACCGTTTGGATCCAGGAATGTTTTTGAAGGATTTGTCATTGTGAGAAATGACCACCTTATTAGCAGCTGATGAAATGCAAGAAATAATTAACTCACATGACTCAAAAATTCACCTCTTGGTTATCGAATTTTGTTGGAAGATTAAATAAATTTCACTATGAACTGTCACCAGACAGCTGCAATGACCATGTCAATGCATGAGACCCTCTGCAGTTTATAGGTGTTTGAAGGAAGGGGGGTTAATTGGGAAAAAAGGGAAGGGGGGGAAAAAGGGAAAAAAAAAAGGGAAAAAAAAGGAAAAAAAGGAAAAATAAAGGAAGGGGGGGGGGTTGGAAAAAAAATATTAAAATAGAAAAAAAAAAAAATAAAAAAAACCCGAGATAAAAAAAAAAATAATTTTGGTTGGGGGTTTTGGGGTACTGCCAAACAGGTCTACAGATGATGCCAGAACACACATCCTGCATACTAACCTCACTGTGGACAGCATGAAAGAGAACTAAGCCCCCAGCCGTACAGCCTTTACACCCACTACTGTGTGGTTGCTCACAGCTCCAACTCCTTTGTGAAATTTGCTGACGATGCAGTGGTGCTGGGCCTCATCTCCAACAACAATAAGACACCCTACATGAAGGAGGTGCAGCCCCTGGAGAGATGGTGCCAGGATTACTTCCAGCTAAACTCCAGCAAAACCAAAGAGCTCATGTTTGACTTTAGCAGGAAACAGCAGCACTCCTTCCCTTACCTCCTTGTCAGTGGTGCTTCAGTGGAGAGGGTCAGGGACATCAAATGCCTTGGCGCGCAGCTAGAGGATACTCTCACCTCGACCACCCATATAGAAGCTCAGGTCAGGAAAACAAGGCAGCAAGTCAGGGTGTCTTTGGATCTTCTTAAAACCTTTTACAGAGCCACGGTCAAAAGCATCCTGACCGGAAGCATCCCAGCCAGAGTAGCAACAGCACTGCTCCGGATAGAAAAGCCCTGCAGAGAGATATCAAGGCAGCAGAGCGCTGCACCAGATCTGACCTGCCCTCTTTGCAGGACATTTACACCTGCAGCTGCCTTAGCAGGGATGTTAAAATCTTCAAGGACTCTATGTACCCCAGTGACTGATTGTACAGGCTGCTGAACTCAGGGAAATGGTTCTGCAGCCTATAACTGAAACAGACTAAGGAAGAACTTTTACACTCATTAAAACTCCTCAACCAGGTCATGCCCCTCCATTCCAAAATAACCCTGTCATCACACCACTTTACTTGCCATATGTTTAGAATTTTCACTCTAATGTTATGCACTGTCACTACTGCAAGACTTGTTTTTTATTTAAAACAAATATACTTTTGTACATTCTGTCAATGCTTCTGCTAAACTACTATTTTCTATTTTGCTTGCAGTCTTACTCATACTGCATTCCAATGTTAACCTTTTTTTTATTACTACTTATTTTGTTGCCTAGTTTTTCTGTCATTATATTCGTGCACAGTCTGGGGAGTGCTCAGTTAAACATTTCACTGCATATCTTACATGTATAAAGGAGCATGTGACAAATAAACCTTTTGGATCTTTACTACTAAGGTTAACTACAACACTGATTTAAATTGATTACATCTGTAATTCCCCCCAAATCTTACATTGCACTTAATTTTCACATTCATTAAAACCTTCTCCTTTTTTGCTCTGTTGGACTGACCCACTGCATGTCTTTTACATCTAAAAATAATCTTAAACACCTAATCATTTTCATGGGAGTTCTGAGGTGTTCCAGTTTCAGGCTAGCTGTTTCCCTCTGTCTATAATCTCTACATAAATCTAAACTACTGCTATAATCAGCTAACTTTTCTGAACCATCGACAGAGTGGTCGACAGGTTCTCATCTGACTTTCTCCAAGAAAGTGAATGAGTGTGTTTCCCAAAATGTCAAGCATTTTTTAATGGATAGGGGGGGGGGAATGACAGGTTGATATGTCAGCAATAATGTGTGCAAATGCATGACTGAACACAGAGATGAAGCAGACAGTGAAGCTTTCAAGCTGTACCTTCATCGCCTCTGGTGGTAAACCACATGCTGTATATGGTATTAATGGTGCCCTTTACCCCGACACACAGTAGCAGCCAGGCTTTCAGCTTTTAATTGCATGACTCACAGCAGCTCTAAAGGCAAAGTGTGGGTGCACATGAATTAGGTATGCTGCAAAAGTTCATTATCTTTTAGGAGGAACTGAATCAACAGTGCCTGATCCAGAAGCAGTTAGGTGATGGAGAGAAAAATCTGGAGTGTTCTCAAAATATTTCACTTTCTGACAGATATCTTGTGACATATCTAACAACAAAAATAATTGCTGTAGCTACATCAATTAAGAAAAGCATCACTTTGCTTTATCTGTATTGATGTGTGAACTTTTTCAGCATTCTCTGAAAATGGCATTATTGATTCTCAGATTAGGGCTTGTTTTGCCCCACCATAAAATGATTTCACTAAAAAACATAACTTTTTAATGAGAGGTTTTTTTTTTTTTTTTTTTAAACTTAAGACAAACCATAAAAACTGACACAAAAACTGTGACTGGTTAATTGTTTTCTCTTGAATCCATTATGATCTTTTGATTAATGGTCACATGAAATCTAAAGAAACATATCTACTATATAATTCTGATGAGTTCAAAAGCCACAATGACTTCCATGAGCATGTTAATCTCTCAGAGGGCACTTGAATTGAAAGAAGACATCTTTTGCCATTTAAAGCTTAAAACGATGATCACCTGTGTGGACATTTGTTAATTTAATCATCTGTAAGTCTTGTTGCTCCCCCACTTTTAGCTACATTTAGCCAATTAAGCACCTGCACAATTAATGGTACAGCTGTAATATAATTCACGCTGGAGATGTATATTTTTACACTAAAACCCTTTTTTTTTCTTTTTTTTAATCAAAGTTAAAAGTTGAAGTGATGACTGACATAACTGCATATGGTGTAGACACAGCAAAACTCTTTAAAACCCACACCAGGTGCCTCATGAATGCACAGCATCTACAGGCTGAAATACTCACAATAAAGTGTCCTTGCTCCAAGCACGTACTGTAAGTTTGTGAACATAGGAGTGTGATATGTCAATTCTCAACCACAAATACTCACTTGCTTATCAGGTTGACCTTTGAGACATTGGAGGTAACCCCGGCTTTACACTGGGTCCGTGAGCGCAGCGCTGCGCAACGCAACGGCTTTGCTCCGACCTCCATGGTGCAAGCATTTATACTGTGCGCCCGTGAGCGCACCTGCAAGTGCACCAGCTGTTGCTAGATTCATGACATCATGGAATCATGGGAGGGACTGTAAGATCGCCCGTGATTCTCATCCAAATGGTTAATTTTGTCCATGTTTCTGTGTCATGGTTTCTTTTTTCACTGAAACCTTGTGGACATGGCGATGATATGTTTGGATATGTTCAGCAGTTTAAAAGCTGCACAGTGACTTTTGTCGGGGAGGTTACCGGATGTTTTACACCTAACGCCGTGTCTGATTTCCAGTCTGGTCCAATCTGAACTACTGAAATTGACGTGGTGTTAATGTGTGCTCCGTCAAAAATAGAGCTGGCGCGTATCTTTAGCGCAGTGGTGCGACATGCCGGAGCAACGAGCAACGACGGACCGCTCATGCGCTGCAGCCTGCTCGATATATTTCAAACCATTGACTCCATGGGGTGCGATTCATTGCACGGCGCTACGCTGCGCAGCGCAACGCTTCGCTTCGCTTATAGACCCAGTGTAAAGCCAAGGTAAGACGTTTTTTGTTTCTTTTCCTTTGATTGGACAATGTCTTTCGACACACTGGCAGCAGCTCCAGTTAATGGCAATAATCCATTGTACCAACAATTTGCCAAGAAGACCAACAGAAGTAAAAGAGCACAACCTCAACAGAAAATATCTAATGGGTGCATTTGTTCACATCTCTGGAATACAGTAGCACAAGTCAAGGTCATATATTTTCAGATGGCCTTACAGAGCATTTTGTAACATCTTGACCCTGACCATGTATTTATAACTCCAACTATTTACAAGTGACTCTAAAGTAAAAGGAAAAAGATTGTGGAAAATGTGAGGGATGAGTCCAAAATCCCAACTGACTGTGTGGACTACAACTCTGACCTCTTTCCTACCCTTATACAGTATGTCATCATGCTGACTAAAACCTTCTTTGAAGAATAGGAGTAAGGAAAAAGTATCAATTAGCCGATATTGAAGTATGTATGACGTGCTATCTGTGCTGATGACTTTTTGAAGAGCCCAATGTCTGGCTGAATAGCCTCATTCAAAATAATTCAATAGGTGCATATATGTTTGTTAGAAATGCCGCAGTTTGTCAAAGCATGCAGAAAACATGTTGTTCAGGGAATGTGTCACATACGGTAGTTTTTTTTCCAGTAGAAAAACAGTAGCACTATTGAAATCACACTTGTTAGTTACTCACAGAAAGGCCTGTTTTATTACTGTAAAATATTCAACTGGCTTTGCAAAATTAAATGTTTAAAATTTAGGACTGACAGAGCCAGCAAGAATTGCTTCCCTGTTCTCCTTAGTTACCAGGGTGACAGATGCTGGTTGGTAGACCGGCAAGCCTCAACAATGGTGACAGCGTGCCTGTTTGAAGATTTCAGAGATTTTTTACTTCGAACATTCAGAGCAGCTGGACAAAAATGGCTTTCTGATTGGGCGGCTGGAGTGGTTGCATCAGCTGGATCAGTTGTAAAAAGATAAACACCTTTATTCAGCTCACAATAACCCCACAACCATTAAAATGTCAATTCTAGACATTTTTATATTCATGTTTTGGACAGCACTTCAGTCACCTGTGAGTTGTGGGGAAAGGCTGTAAAAATAAAGTACTATTATTACAATTTTCATTATATTCTGGATCTTGGATTTTCTGTTGATCTAGTAACCCATGACAACAACTCTTATAACAACTTTTATTAAATATTTAAAGAAAGAAAAGATTGAACACTAAGACAAGTGACATGATTGCCTGGTCCTTCTTATCCCTTTATTATTATTTTTGAAATGTTACAGTAACCTGCACCAAGGAGTGGCAGAGGTAATATAATCATTAATGTCTGTCTGTCTGTCTGTCTGTTAGTAAAATAACTCAAAGAGTATTGAACAGATTTGGATAAAATTTTCAGGGAATGTTGACAATGGTACAAGGAAGACCCCATTACAGTTTGATTGCTTGTTTTGTGATTAAATATAAATAAAAAAGTTGTAAATGTTAACTTCAAAAATTAAATAACTTTTGTTTGAAATGTGATGAAAATCATCATATTAAACCAAAATTAAAGAAATTTCTTCAGTTTACAACAAAAATGCATTGATTCTAATTAGGTATTTTTGCCCATTATGGAAGAGTATAGGTATTGGTCGGACATGCATCCAAGTTTTTTTTTTTTTTTTTAATAATAATGGATTGATTTGTTTGCGTTTTAAGCACTCAAAGCGCACAGTAGGTCCATTATTCATTCACTCCTCATTCATACTTGGTGATCGTAAGCTATGTATGTAGCCATAGCTGCCCTGGGGCAGACTGACGGAAGCGTGGCAGCCACTTTGAAACCTACGTCCTCTCGGACCACCACCGGAACATTCACACACCAGTGGTGCCCCCACTGGATGCAAGGAGGGTGAAGGGTGAAGTGTCTTGCCCAAGAACACAACAACATATTGCTGGAGGATCAGGATTCGAACTGCCAATCCTTCGCCGACCTGCTCTGCCACCTGAGCCACAGCTGCCCCTATGCATCCAAGGTTTAAATAAGTATATTAAAGTTTTCTCAATTGCTAAAATACTAAATCTAATTCTGAAAGCCAAATTTTCAGAAGCCTTGGTGCTACAAGCCTAAACTGAGGTATTAAATCAGTCCCCTTGTGATCAAAACCTAAAGCACGTTTCACATCACTAGACATGCTTGAAACAATTTGATTGTGATGCACTGCTGTGAAAATGGTAAACACATGCGTACACTTTGATAGATAAGACAAGTGTCAAAGATAAAAAGTGCTAAAATTGATTTATTTGGCTGATGATTGGGGAACAATATAAACAACTGAAGAAGCTGTGGGAGGTAAGATTTTACAATGGAGAGACGAAATAGAGACGAAGAGTCGATAAGAGGTGGTAAGGATGTGGACGGCGAAGGGAGCAAAATAGGTTTCGAGAGCTATTTAGATGAAATCGGAACTGTGATTGACATGTTAGAGTATTCCCCACAAGGAGGTTATGTTTTTGGTAGATTGGTTTGTTTGTTGTAGATTATGGAAAAGTTGGGCGGATTGCTGAAATTTTCACAGCAGAGCAGCCAAGAAGACATATTTGGTGGTGTAGTACTGGATCAGGAATGAAAGATTCTATATGCGAGAGCTGCTTGGAGAGGTTGTGCTTGTGGCGCTTTTCTAGTATTTATGTTTGAGTTTTGTGTTGTGAATGATGATTTGGTGATGTAATAAAAAAGAAAAAATTTTGAGATGATGTGAGAACTTTGTTTTTTGTTTTTTAGTGTTTTGATGTTGTGTGTTATGTGTGTTGGGGATGATTTGACAATAGTGTGTTTTAGGCAGGTGATGTGTTTTGAGTAATAATTTTTTTTGAGAAGAAGAGAGGTTTTGGGAAAGTAGTTTGAGTTATAGGATTAGTGTTTAAATTTGTGAAAAAGTGAGGGGACATTTAAAAATAGAGTTTAAGCAATTGAGAAAAATGTAAAAATAATAATAATAATAATAATACAACAACAACCGCCCTTCTATGATAAGAACTGAAAATGTTTTAATGAACGTTACTGGAAAAGGCTATTTTGATTTTTTATAATGGTTTACTAAGATTAAAATTAATGTTGTAAATGATTGTGAAATTGTACATGTATATTGGGTTTTTTGAATAGATTGAGGGTTTTTGTTTTTGGTGTAATAATGAATGAAAATATATTTTGTTGTTAGTTTAATATGATTTAAAGTCCTATTATGGGGGATGGCCCTGGTGGGGTTCCGTGGTGTTTTAGTGTTGTGTTTGAGTTTCATGTAATGTAATTGTAAGGTAACATAGGTAGCTGTAATATTTTTGGAGCCTCAAAAAATTTCAATTTGTCAAGCTTTAGATAGTTCTGTGATGTGAAATGTATCCATACTACATTTTTGAAAGAGAAGTGAAAGATAAAATGGGTTGCAATTTCACAACTTTTCAGTCTTTATTGTCAAATTGATACATTTTTCACATTTTGCTGAGCAGACCAATATAAACTGACGACTGCACATTCTGAAATATCAGAAAAGTGTCTGTTCAATCAGTGTGTCCACTTGCAAAGAGTTAAAGGGTGTGAGTGCAGTCTAAATTGCATCTGAAATTGATTTCCTGGTTTAGAACCACCTGCTGTTAGTCTTCTCTGCTGATTTATTCCTTTCTTTCATATTGATAACCACTTGTTCAACAATAATCCAAGCAAAAACCACAAAATTAGGCTCCTTGTTTTGCCGAAAAAGTTCACAGTGATTGTCGAGATTGAGAAGAAACTACAACAAATGGCAGATGTTTACAGGAGATAGTTTTATTTTTCTTCTCCTGTTTTTATAAACGTGTAAATGTTGAACTCTACTGTAAAATCCTCTCCAGAGGCACCTACAGCATGTTGGGGAGTTAAACCAGACAGACTAAAGTTTACTTACTGCACTAGAAAGGGAGTGTGCTATGGTGAGTGTGTGAGTGATGTCACATGTTTCAGGTGATAGATGAGCATAATCTCTGCTGTTGAAACAGGAGCACTTGAATCAGACAAAGATTAATAAGGCTGTTGACTGGCTGAAGTGGCTTGTTACAACAGTTGCCAACTTCAGCCTACCCTTGATCTCATTCGCAGAAGCTGTGCCCACAAAACTCCCACTTTGGTGGTGAGCAGGATGTAAGCACCTGTGCAACAGGCACAGAGCTGCCATTTTGAATCAATAGCAAAAACAAGTGAATAATCCAAACAGAAACCCACACTGTAGACAGCTATTGATCAAAATCCATGTACTTTACCTGGTCCCCAGTTGTTAAGCTGAGCATGTTCTGTGAGGCACAAAATAAATCCATGTATTCTTTATCCATGATTGAGTTCGCTTTTTAAATTTTTCCTTCAAAGTACCTTGGGGAGCTTCTCAATAAGGCATCAAATATTAAAGTTGCGGGTTAACCATGTCAGTCTAAATTAAGCTACATTCAGTTTTGCTTCTCTTCTAAGTTTCTCTGCCAGTTTGAGGGAGTTGTATTCCAACTGTTGCCAATTACAGATCCAAGTCAATTACAGCAACATTACACTTCAGATTTTCATGTGAGCTGTAAAGAAAGCATCACCTCCTCGACTAAACTTCAACTAAGCTAATAAAGTCTGTGAATCAACTCAGTTCAGCTGGGAATAGACCAATCAGGCAGTGGAGCTTATCAGCCACGCTGTCCTGTGGGAAAACTCCTCGTCACTTCATCGTCCTACGCTGTTTTCTTCAGGAGACATGCCAACTGCATTTACTGATCCGCTCCATTGTCACAGACCATGTTCTCTGCAATATTTAATTCATTTGCACGGGGGTGTAGATATGATTCATAATTCATTTACATATAAGAGTCAGGAAGGATGCTTTCCGAAGAATATCATTGACTTTTTCCTGCTGTGTGTATGTAAACTGGATTCTTTGATGGTCATGAACTAACAACACCAGAATATTGATGGAAACTAAAGAGTGGAGGGTAGCCATTTTCTACAACAAATGTCTGATCTATTGATATACATAAAATTTGATTACTTCTATTACAATTAACTCATTTGCTCACACATTCTTGGAAATTTTTGCCTTGATAACCTTTCCTGTCTTCATTATTAGAATACCTGTGAAAGCTAAACGTGCTAAGCATTAAAACGTTTGACAAACATAACAAAAGATTGTCAGTCAGAGATCTAAATCATGTATCTGGTTATCCCTGGAAAGTTATTTTCAGTTCAAATGTTCAGTGTGTACATCTTTCAGAATAACCAGCCACAGCTCTTCAAAATGTATTTAAAAGACTAATAAACCTTGAAATACTCACCAGCGAGCAAAATATATAGTGACTCTACAGACCCAAAGCTTTTGAATTGCCCTTATAATAACAGATTTGGTATTAGAAGTAATTGCATATATATAAAACATGAATCAACCGCTGCAAAATTTAGTTTTAGTTGTGTGAAGGAATATTTAAGGATTATTTTATCTTGGTGTGTCCTGGATGATCTTTGAAACTTACTTAAGTTTGGGCTTTTCCTGCTCTCTGAAACTCTTTTAAAGGTGAGCTGGGTGGTGTTTTTCAGGATATTTGCTATATCATTTAAATTCCCCTTCACATCCTGACTGCAGCCAATTAATTGATCCTTTGACAAAAAAAAAAAGAATAAAGAAAAAAAGATAGTCACCTACAGAAAGAACAGGACTGAAAAAAAACCCATCCAGTCATCCTGACCAGCCCGTTCCAAATGATTGATTACCTTCAACCGTCCAAGACAGAATTAAATAAAAACAAAAGATATAAGAATATATTTTGTTGCTGACAGTGTTTGAATTAATAAGTTCTAATGAAGTACCTGTGCACAAGCTGCATGTTTGGAACTGGCTGGCTGCAGCTTATCCAAAGAGGTATATGAATATAGCGACATATATGTTTTACTGTGTTAAAGAGGCTGTATTGCATTTTATTGCATTTGTGTATATATATATATATATATATATATATATATATATATATATATATATATATATATATATATATATATATATATATATATATATATATATATATATATATATACATAAGTCACTTTGTAAAACCCAAAATGTGATGATAAACCAAAGTAGTCTCAAATTAAGATCCCATGATTCTTTAGTCTAACTTCGGACTTACCATTTGCCCTTAATCCATTTGCCACTGACCTTGATGGATATTATTTTTCTTTACTTTGAACTTTTAATCAAGTTCAATGAGGGATATTTTCTGTGTCTCACCTAAATTTGACCCAGAGTTTATTGACCTTTCTTCAACTGCTCCCTTTGTCACTTCTTTTTTCTCATAGCTCAACTCTACTTTATTCTGATGTCACTACTCTGGTCCAGGGATCCTCTTCATCGCCCTAATTTGAACCAGTCAACCTGATATCTGTTTTTAACATTTTAGTCAAGTGTGAAGTGACTTTATACATCAGTCCAGTTCTGAAGTTTTTACACCGGCTGTCTGTCCATCAATGGATAGGTCCTGTTGCTGGTCTACAAAGCTCTAAAGGGTTTAAGATCAAAATACATCAGTGACCTCCTGACCCTGTATGAACTCACCAGACTCCTCCGGTCCTCTGGATCCAGTCTGGATCCCAGAAAGCCTCAGATGAGCTGAAACACAATTTATTTAAATCCAGGTTAAAGAACCACCTGTTCTCAGCTGCATTTGAGTAAAGTTTTTTTCAGGAGTCCAAATCTGTACAGCCTTTTTATGAAGTGATTTTAAATGATGCTTTTATTCTTTTACTTCTTATGCTTATTTTTTTTCTTTTGCACCCTGCTGTAATGTTTTTAATATTTTAAGTAAAGCAAAGCATTAATATTATATTAATAATAGTTTTACACATGAAATGTTCTACACAAATAAACTCAAGAAACAGAAGAAACTCAAATCTTGTAACATCTGAAAAAAAATCTTCACCTCAGCAATTCAGTCCCATCTCTTCAGAAGCATCACTGACAAGTCAATTCTCACAAGACCAGAAAGTCTAAACAGAGTGATACGAAGTGCTGAGCACGTTTCTAGGACCATACTGTCTTGCCCTCAGGACATCTACAAAATGCAGTGTAAGTGTAGAAAAACTGTAATCATCAAAGACACTCACCTCTCCAACCACAAACTGGTTCTGGCCATGTTGGTGTGGAGCTACCTCCAGAAGGCAACTTCTCAAACATCTGAGAATGAGCTACTTCCCTGAGGTCAAATATTCAATAGACAGTCCCAAATCCAGATGAAAGACATTGTGCACAGACCACACACGCACCTCCTCCTGAAAACTTGCACACCGGTATTTTTCCTCTTTTTTGATCTGTGGAAGAATTTTCTTTACTTTTCTCATTTAATTCTAATCTTACATATATACTTTTAATACTATTTTACATTTTTTTCTAGCTGCAGTCTACAGTAATCTTAAGATTAATTTAACACTGATATTCCATTCTATTTTTATTTATTTTCAATATTATTTCATGTCTGTAAATCTATTTTTAAACTGATATCGCTCTTAATGCAAATCTTTGTGACTATTGTGACTTAATCCTCGTCACCTCCGTCTTTTTGTGATGTCCAAGGAGTCTTTTGAAGTCCGAGCATCTCTAAATTCTACTCATCCACCTCAAGCAGTTTGTAAACTGTGGAAGTGTGTTTGTGTATGTGTGTGTGTGTATGCGTGATCTTATTATCTTTCTTCATATCACTACTCTACTGTGATGATCCATCTGAGACTAATTGCCAAATAGGGATGTTTTAACATTTTAATTTTTATGCATCAGTAGACTTGATTCTCTTCTTTTATTTGATCTTTTCTTATTGAATCAATGCCAAATGAAATGATATTAGCATTTTGTATTGCCACAGCTGGTGCATTGGGGTATCAAAGACAAAGCATATCATCTCATCTGAGGGATGCCATGAGCATTTAATACCAGGGAATGGGAATTAATCGGTGAGTAGATTGTCAATAAAGTTGACACTAAAAACTTGTTTCAAGAGGTTTCCAGTTTCAAGCATGCCAAGCCGATAGCATATGATGATGTTGAAACACTGCAGATTGGTTTGTCATCGACGCTTCACCTGTAGGCATAAATGACTCCCTACAGCTGCAAAGTTCTGCTGCTCCATGAAGTCATTTGAAAGTCTGGGGTAAATTACAACCTGAAAGCCAAAGGTTGTATTCCTGTTCAGAAACACTTTTTGTTATCCTGGGTGAAATGGTCCAGTAGTCAATACAAAAAGGAAAGAAAAATGTCAGACCTCTGTGAGACCTGCAGGTCTGTAAAAACTCTGACTAACTCTGCCATCCACTCCGAAACACAGGAATTGGTCATTCGCACCATACCTGTATAGAAAGAACCAATCGATTCCTTTATGTCTCGTCTCTCCTCCCTCCCCTCTCCCCCTCCCATTTGCACTGCTCACTGTAAACAAATTTGGCTAACGGACTGCTAACAGCTGCTGCACCAAAAAAACAAAACAAAACAAACAAACAAAAAGAAACATAAGGATCAAGTCTTGGAGGCATTGGTTTTTGCAGTGTGGACTTTTTACATCTCAGAAGGAGTTCGAGGTGAGTGAATTAAGGCTTTTAGAAACGTAGTTCGTCAGCTGTTTACTAGAGCGCTAACAAGCTATCCACTCGACTGTTATCGGTTATCTTTGCCTACCTGCTGTGCACTATTGGCACGCACATTCTTGCTTCATGTTATAAAAGTTTACACACATACAGACACAGTACTGTATATCACTACCACTTGACGGAAAAGCACTGTAAAATATGAGTGTCCCTCACTTAAAGGACTTTACACTTGTCACTGTATGTCCTTGGATCACCTGCAAACACCCACCAAGTATCACATGCAGTAGTTAAAACTATCTCACCACAAAGTGTCTGTTTATAAAGCTTCTGGTGAGTTGGAGCTTTCCACTTCTCTCCTTTGCAGCTCAGCACACTGAAATTTACAAATGTATGCCAATCAGGGCAACAAGCCAACCAGAGTGAATTCTTTTGGGAGAGTGATGACACAGCCTGTCTTTTATTTCCTGCAGATAAAAGCCTCAGTTTGAGCCGCTGCTGATTTTGCCACACCCGTGCAGTGTGCAGAATTCTCCCAAACCATCGTCTCTGTAAATAGGGCTTGTGGCTAACCAAGCATCTTTGCAACTGTCTTGTTGCCGTGTCAGCAGTGAGACAAGGTAATGATCAATTTCCTCAACACTGTTTGTGTACAATGCCGGGAAGTGGTACTTTGGTGTGGAGTAGTTTGCTACCTCCATTTCTCCTCTTTGATTTAAAAGCACTTACATTGACTTTTTTTTATTTCCTGGGGTTCAGTCCTTGTTTAAACATATTCCTTTGTCAATAGAGCCTACATTTTTGGGAAAAAGAACATATTAACAATGGTTACAGTTCATTTTAAAAGCCTTCCAAGTGCCCCGAAGTGTTCCTAAGCAGAACACCACAACTGTAATAATGTAATTTCTACATGATTTCCATTTTTAAGGGCAGAAGAAAGTAAACTGCACTCCTCTGCGGCTACATATTGTCAAAGCTCTTTGTCTTCAATAAAGTTCAAGATCCATGTTTGAAATGCAGTTGTAGATCAGCTTCAGATGTGATGACATGGCAGGTTTAAGAATGGCATTCTGGATGCAAGAAATTGATAACTGTTTTAACAAAGCAACTGATTATACTATAATTTAATTGTATGAATGAGCTGCCAACAGAAACAGTTAGACTCCAATTGGTACTTAATTTGTTCAGTGAAAGAAAACAAGACTGTAGGGAACAACAGGGTGATGCTTGGATATTCTAGAGGAAAGTAGAAATAAATGACACAATTAACGTAATCTATTAAGAATCACCTGCTAAACTGTGGTAACCAAACCAAACTGTGTTTTTTAATATGAAGTATTCCGTTATATGTGGGCAGAAATACAATACGTATATGATATTCTTAACTACGTTTTCATTGGAGTAGAAACGCAAAAGATATTTTCTGCACCTATATGTGCTGTAAATAAATAAAAAAATATCCAAATGATAACATTATTAATTTTAAAAAAATGTGCCAAGACCTGTGAGAAGAAGAGCCACAGGAATATTTTATCCAGCAAACCAAAAAACAAACAAAGTAGATGGTTTTAAGATGCTAATCAATTATGCTAATAAAAATCGTAACCATTCCAGCAAGCCCATCATACCCATATGTCTTTAGGAGCACTCTCAATATATTGTGAAATTAAACATTATTCTTTGGCCTCCTCTTTGGCTCCAGCCATGGGCAACACAAACAGGGAGTTTAACAATGATCGAGACATTTTAACAGTTCTTTCAGACAGCTGAAACTCGCACCCAGTGCTGTTATAAAGATAAACAACACCCCTGTTGCAAGGCTGGAAGCATTGCTTGAAAAATAAGGTTGCTGCTGATTTAATCTGGTCGTCTCCTTCTATCTTTTCACAGCCAAAGTTACTTTAAGCATTGTTTTAACTGTCGTAAACAATTTTAGGGCTCTTTAGTTTCACAGCTGAGAGGGGAAATGAAGATTAATGCATTAAAAAGTGTAATGCAGGTGCTTTTAAACATTCATCTAAGAGACATAAATGCACACACTTTGAGGAAATACACATCATAAACTCAAGATTTACTCTCATGAGGTTATGCTTGTTTGATTAAAAACCGCTACTGGGCATGAATGCTATGTTTGTGTGCAGGCCTGTGCTGTATAGATCTATTTAGACAAATGACTTTGTGGAGGTGCAGTTAGTCTCTAAAATACAAGTGCACATTGTTTTTTTTTTTCTCTCTTTGGTTGTTTGTGTGTGTGCCTATGTGTTGATAACTGTAGTGTTTAAAGCCGTGTCGGTCTGCTAGCCACGCCATCCATGCTCAGAGAAGTAGCCCTTCATGAATAATGTTGAATACAGACTGTGACAAAACCTTGAGGTTACCAAACAAACATCATGCCCCCGAGAATATTAAAGATCAAACACCACGCTGACACCTCACAATATGCATGTGTGTGTGTTTGTGCGGTTGCCCATATTAAGCGACTTTATCACAGATACCGAGTACAAGCATGCCCCAGAGACTATGAAGAATAAAACCAGCATGACACCTTAACACTTGCATGAGTCTGATTGTGTGTGTGTGCACACATGTTTGTGTGTGTCTACCCAAATCAAGCTACAGAAGCCCAGCTGTACTTGGACTAAAGCAACAGGAGATGAAAAGCAGGCCATTGGTCTCTTTGAAATTGTGTTATGCTTAAACTCTCCGTGGACTATTACATACAAACCAACAAACCAGCCAGTCATCAATAATGTATTAAAGCCATTCATCCAAGGCACGATGCTTCTCAATACCTCTCAATACAGTTCTGAGAGTGCTCCAGCACACTGCTCACAACTTGACAGCTTCTTTGGTGAAAGGAATGCGAGAGTATCATCTATGGACAGAATCACTTTAATATTTATGATAATAATGCTTTGGTCTTTATAATGCTGCTATGAGACCCCCACACTATTCTTTTCATTGACAGTGTAGCCTTTGATAAGCAATATACTGTAACTCCAAGATGTTATTTTATTTCAAACTAAAGGCTTTTTGAAGAAAACAAAGATGGTAAAAACTGGACTATTGGGACTGTATGTGCAGAACATGTAGTCACACTGTACAATCCTCTTATTGTATATAGGGCGTCCCTG
This sequence comes from Atherinomorus stipes, assembly GCA_023101725.1. Lineage (NCBI taxonomy): Eukaryota > Metazoa > Chordata > Actinopteri > Atheriniformes > Atherinidae > Atherinomorus > Atherinomorus stipes. The sequence continues at coordinate 599,126 of JALJCO010010818.1, forward strand.
TTTATACAGGGCAGGATGCTGCCGACAATACTCCAATTTTTCTACAGTTTTTTAAAACTGATTGTGGTGCTCTGATCGGGTCTGAAAACCATGCTGTAGCATGGTAAGATCTATGGCCCCTTTCAGACTTGACAAAGAGCAGGCAAACAAAAAAAGCCCTTAACATGCACTTGTCTTTTGACTCTTAAGATAAGGGTACAATCTGCAGTCAGCCATGTGACAAATGACTGTGTCAGCCTATTTGTGCATATTAATGGCCTCCAGCTATTGTCAGCTGTGATGTAAACATGACACCCGAGAGAACACAAATTTTTGTGAATGTCTTGACTTCGAGCGAGCACCGCTCACTTTTTCATTGTATCAAAACATGTTTTGACAAAAATATGTTTTATAGAGAGACCAAGCTGCAGAGTCTTAGTAGTTTCTTAGTTTTACTTCATCACCCTTCACAGCAAGTCTTCCAACAGAAGTAAAGATTTCATTGGTTGTTCATATATGCTGTGAGTTCATAACCTATAACTCTCATAAGTTCATCCTGTAACGTGCCACCCCTACGGGAGGTACAGTAAGTGGAGGAAGTTAAGAAAAATACATCTTGTTGAATCAAGCCTTTCTGTGTGGAGTTTGCATGTTTTCCCTGTGCACGCATGGGCTCTCACCTGGCTGTTTGGCTTCCTCCCACAGTCCAAAGACATACATGTTCAGTTAATTGGTCACTCTGAATTCTCCCTATGGGAGTGACTGAGAGTATGAGTGGTTGTTTGTCTCTGTGTTGGCTCCTGTGATGGATTGGTGGTCTGTCCAGGGTGTACCCTGCCTCTTCCCTTGGTGGTGGCTGGGATAGGGTCCAGCTCTCTTTCAACCCTGCATTGGAATTAGACAGTGTAGGAAATAAATGGATGGAAGATCAACACCATGTTCTGTCAGTGCAATAACAGCACTTTATTAAAACACCTCTTACTCCTTATTTTAGTTTGCACACACACACACAAAAATTTCCTCTGTAGAATTAGAAAAATAATTCAGCAGAAATACATTATTTTTGCTATGCGGCAATCACATACTGAATGCTATTTTACAAGTTGCAGCACAATCCAGCAGAACATTGTTATTCCTTGGTTGTTTAGGCTGCAACATCACAGGGTTAGAAAATTATCATTCTTACGGTTTAAAAACATTCTTTTTAGCTTAACACAAATATTGGTCCATAAATCCTTAAACCTTAAGAGATGTTTTAAATATCTCTGATTTTCAGAAGAGTAAATTGTACTCTGCTGTAGCATAACATCACAGTGATAGGCAAATATTTTTTGAGCCCCCAGCCCCTGCCCTAAACAAAAATGCACACTCATGCGCATGCACACACCCACACACACTCGGGGCCAATTCTTAACCTTCAATCTTAACCCTTAAGCTCAACCCTCAATCTTAGTAGCCCTCAAAACCAAGTGTTAAGGGCTATTTTGTGACTTAGAAATGGGACACCCCTTAAATGCAGATACATCTTCAAACTGTGGGGGGCTGCATTATGCCAAAGCGGCGTTCAGTCTGTCAATTAAGAAGAAGAAGAAGAAGAAGAAGCATTTACTTTATTTACATTTATTTGCACTGTTAACCCTGCCTGTTTAATCATAAGCCACAAATGCAGCTATCATTGACGGGTCCATCAGGTCCATGTTTTTTAAATTGATGTGGACTATTTGTCACTTGTTCCTTCTGTTAGAGTTAGCAATCAAACAAATAGTCTGTATGAATGACACCACCATAGACATAATCAGCTGTCACCGCATACCACAACTTATTGAAACGTTGATACCAGGTATAACGAAAAGTGTGGTTCTGTGAATTCCTGGATGACTGCCAGTCAGCTGGCCTACACGTCACCTGATTGACTTTGTTGTCATTAGGACTCGACCTGCGAGCACACATACCCACTTTGTTTACTGCTACTGGGAGTCATGAAGGAATGAAACAGAACTATTGTTAGATAACTCTGCAGCTACGGGAGATGACATGAGCCCGGTCGTCTTATACCATTATCGTCACAAGCATGTTATACAGGCTGTTATCTTGATAAAACAATGATATTAGCACCGAGAAAAATGAGCATTTTGTAACGTAAACAAACTTAAATTATAGCAACATGGCTTGACCGCACCGGCCGCTACTGAAAAAAAGATTGTAAAATAAAAATGAACATTATGCAACAATGAGGTAACTAATCCATAACATGGGCCTAAACTAAGATAATACAATGGTTTTCCTAAAATTGATATCTCATTAACAAAGAAAATACTTAAGATTTGTAGCTCGCCTTCTTTGCCGCTTGCATTCTGGGTAGCCCTTAAGCCAAATTTATAGTCGTCCGTAAAGTGCTCTACATAGGTCACGGAGAGCCTGTTGGAGAGCCTCTCTGTTGTCTTCGGCTACACGAAATATTTTTTAAGTGTCTGTCACTCCGTCAAGGGACAATGGAGATGGCAAGGGTTGTGATTGGTCTACCACTACGTAAACACTAGCAGCGCCATTTTTAAACCAGCTAGCCTACGAAGACATAGATATGAGTCCAACCAAAGAACGTTTGGCTGAAGAAGTAAGGAAATACCAAAATCGCCCCATCGTCTTTATTTTGCATCAAAAGTATCTCTGTTATTCAGCTGCAGCAACAACAATAGTCTTTCTCTCTCGGGTGGCATCATATGAGTAGGTCAGTCTTGTGTAGCGACCCCTACTTATCGGGCGGGAAATTGCACTGGGTATCCGGCAGCATGATGGAGAACTATAAAGGCTGGAGGGGTCTCTGATGATACGCAGTTGGATAACGCATTACGTAGTGGGAGAAGTACAGTGTAGCGTTTACAGATCTGGGCATGAAAAAGTTCCTCCTTTTTCTGCCAGAAGTGGTGCACTAATAGTGCACCATTACTGCACTATCATTGGCTGAACCGTTTGTCCCGCAAATACTTCATCGTGCACAGTGTCCAAACTTGGCGTGTGAAAACATCCTTGTTCCAGGCATTCTTTTATGCTCTGAAATTGTTTCCCCTGGGCACACAGGCGTTTTTCTGAATTTTGAATTAGCAGACAAGTCACTGGTGAGTGGCTGGTAAGTGGCTGGCAGTCGGCTGAAAGGGGAGCTTTTTCATGCCCAGATCTGTACTCACAAGGGTGGTGTCCGAGAATGTCAGTATTGAGGGCGATTCAGTCCTCAAACTTGCCCCTCAACGTAACGTTCTGAGAATCAGGACACCATTTGCACTTTGCAGTGCGCATTTTTGAGATTGAGGGTGAAGATTGAGGTTTAGGACAGGAATTGGAATTCATCCTTGGACTCACACACACAACCACTTGAGAGAACTGCTGTTGTCATCGTGATGGACTCTGATGCTGACCACCAAACCAGTCGAGTCCTCACCCATGCTGTCCTGCCATAAATGATCTTATAGATCACCTTCAAGTTGTCCTCACAAATTAAGTGGATTAATTAACAAATAGGCAAATAAGTGAATTTGATTGCTGGAGCAAGCTACAATGCATGGTGGCGCATGACTCCAGCTGGCTATGTTGCGCCCCAGGCCCAGCCTCAGCTCTTGACAGAGAGATTGCGGGAACCTATGGGTGTCTGCAGCCAGTTGTCATCATTGGCCAGTAAATCCTCTCAGCCTCTACTGTCTTACTGTAACAACATGAAAGCAGCGGTTATTGAAAGCAGCATATTTTTTAACCACTTTGCGCTTTTATATCCATTCATATAATTGCAGACACAGGCATTACTTGTTCATCAAGGTTGTTTGTCCATGTAATGCAAGATTGAGGCAGATTTGAGCAAACGGGCTCGAGCATGGTGTACTTTAAATGGTGAGCAGAGACCTCCAGCAAGCTGCTCAAGATATGTGGCCATATCTTGTACTGACAAAGAATCCTTCAAACAAATTCTTGGATCCAAAAGGTGATCCAGTTCAATAACCAAAATGTAATCAGTTCTTCCTTGTACCATTATCAACATTCCTTGAAAAATAAATCCAAACCTGTTCAGGGTTATATTGCTGCCAGACAGATAGACGCTGGCGATTACATTACCTCTGCCTCTCCTTGGTGGATAAAATAATAAAATCATGCATTTTCCATTGAAAGCCATCAGTTTTCACCTTTGTCAGCTTTCATGCTGAAAGTCTAAATCCTTGTCAGACTGCATTGATCACAGAGCCTCACAAATGTCTGCACAGTTTAACAACCATACCATGCAGAACCAATGGGAGCTGTCTCACCTTAAAAGAAGCTTTTCTTTTTCATTTGGTTCAAAATTGTTCTCCACTATCCCTCTCTTTGTAGCTTAAGCTTACAGTACAGTAGGCTATGGTGCAGAGAGGACTCTCTCACCCAAAATGCATCTGTCAGTTTATTTTGTTTTTTAATCTCTCTTCCTTATCTACATGTCACTGATGCTTAGAAATCAGCACTCCAAACTAAGGCTAAATGAATGATGTTAAATGGAAAGGCAATACAGGATACTTCATAGACTAATGAAGCTCTAAGAACCAAGGACATTTCAGTGATAATGAACATCTTTTAATGGAGGGGAAAAAAAATGCCAATTTGTAAAAGGAGGAAGAAAAATGTTTGGACATTAAAAGTACAAGTGACCAGGCTCCATAAAGGTTTGGAGCTAATTGGCTTTTGAATAGCTGCTTCTAACAAAATACATTAAATAAACATAAAGCATTAAGTTTGCTTTCCAATTATATTTGCTCTTTCAAGAATTTCAATAGAAGTTCTTTATGTGCGTCATTGCCTCACCATTAAGACTTTCACTGTTGTGTAAGCAGCTGAGCACAGTGGGATTTTTTTTTATTTATTTATTTTTCCTAGCATTCATCATGCAGCTGTTTTAACATACAACAAAGAGAGAAGTCCAGCATGTAAATGAAAGCAACTCCTAATTGTAGTGGAATTTTCTCCGAGAAATTAAAAAGACTGCGTGTCCTCTGATAAAAATGCAGAACCGCCGGGACTCTGACAAGTGAGCCTTTCTGATTACACTGAGTTAACAATAAAAGATCATTTGATTTCTTTAAACTGTGAGATTTTTTTTTAAAAGGCCACTGAGCTTTTCAGTCTTGTAATATTCAAAAATTTTCAAGCAAATCCTTTCTGTATAAAACTTGCTCATACAGTGACTATAACCAATGCCATGGAATGTGTGTCAGCTCCTTTTATGCTGAGAGCTGGAGTATTTTCACCGTGCCCTTTTCAGCTGCACTGAGTTGGAGATAGACTGTCGCCAGTGGCTAGTCTTACCAAGGTGCGCGAACCCTGATTTGCCCTTTTCAATTTCTGTTTCCTCTATAGCCGCAGAATGATGCTGTATGCATTTTCTTGTATAGGGAGCCACGTTTCTGTCCTCACTTCCTTCTCCTCATGGATTCCTCACTTTTTCTCTCCTGTCATCTACAGTATCTTGCCTTCAACGTAATATTTGCCGTCTTGTGCTGTAATTACCTCAGAGGCATATGTATGCATGAGGTGAATTACAGTGAATTACATTTGCCATGTGTGTTGAATTTGAGGGGTTTCATTACAAATTCTATTTTTGGAAAAGTATTCATTCTCGTTCAATTTCAATAATGATTGCATCAAGTAATACACGCTTGTGCGATATGCACATTCATTTTGATGCTTAGATTGTCAGTTATGAATTTTCATGCAAATTACTATTTTGACTGAGAGTTGGAGTCAGTTAATAGAAGATATGTCAGTTTATAATAAAACTTTCATCTCTTCATTATATCATAATTCTGCTAAGCTCTTCTATTCTCATCTCGCTTTTCTATTTTTTTTTTAATTCCACAGGCTTTTCTCATAACAATTTTTCTCCATCATCCATCTCACTCTATTTCCCTCCCTCTCTCCTCATCTCAGAGGCATATAGGAATTGACACTGGACATGTCCTTGCTGCTTTATTAATCCGTTAAGCTTCTGAAGGGAGGCACAAATGAAACTACTCCCATTCAAATCAATGGCAGTAACTCCCAATTGCCATATCTTTGGACTGCTTAAATGCGTTTCATTTTTACACACCCAGACCTGAGAAATGTGCACACACATGCATGCAGCCACTAAGCCCAAGCACACATGGCGTAGAATGGCTTTAGCTCCCTGTAGCCAGGACTCCTCTAACCAGCCTGCTACAGGAACAATTCATGGGCTGCTCAGTCAAACGGAACTCTAACCCATGGGTCTGTGGAGTGGCCTCCATCATAAAACATCTCACACACTAACACGCATATCCCCAAACACACACATTCACTCTCTCGTCTGCACCCAGACCATAAAATCATTGCGACAGATGAAGGCAGGGAACAGTGTTTTTGTGCTGTTTTGCCCACTACAGATTTCCATTACAAAGTCTTGCCATGAGTCTGGGAGAGCGAGGGCCTATTGAAAAATGGACAGGCTACAAAATGCTGCTAGTCAGAGCCCATCAGTGTTGCGTTTTCCCCACTGAATGGCTTGTCAGTGAAGGGTGGAGATGAGCTTTGTGTGAGAGGTAGGACTGAGCTGTGTAGGGCCAGACAATGGGTGGAGAGCCCATGTCAACTCCAGAGAGTGCATTCAGGGTTCATCATCTGGTGTGTTATAAAGCTTCTGAAAAAAATGTTCCTTTCATATATCCCCAAGCTCTCTTCTCCTTTTCTGAATATACTTCAGCTTTGTTCAGCATTTTTCCCCAATCATTTTTTTTCTGGTAATGCCTTTCGTCTTTTCATGCAACACTGAGAAGAATACAGTTCTGTTGACATTCCCATTATGCTGAGAATCATGAGCGCAAAAGCAATAATTCGCCAGCAATTTTATCTTCTGAATGGCAGGATCATACAGGCAGCCTTAACAGTTGCTTATTTATCAGTGTGTTGGATAGGACTTGGGCAAAGAGAGAATAAACCCTTCTTGATTTTGAGTGAGGAAAATCATTGGTATAGAGGCACAGCATGGCGACGTTAGATGGAGGAAGAAACAGATACAATCTAATATCTGCAAGTGAGTGACAACATGGGTCTTAAACAATGCTCCACATTCAGGATAATCTGAGTCGTTGTGTGCTATTTGAGCAATTGTATCAAATCTATGGCTTGGAAACTTGAAAATATCAAATCATGAAGCACCTAAAATCTCACAACCACAAGGTTAACAGCAGGACAACTTTACAGTACTTAGACTGTTGATTACACTACAGTACAGTATGAGGGATTTAATTCTGCATTTGTTTTATTGTGTACTTCCCACCGTCCTACCGTCTTCTTCCGCTTATCCGGGATCGGGTCGCGGGGGCAGCTGCCTAAGCAGGGAAGCCCAGACTTCCCTCACCCCGGCCACAGCAGCCAGCTCATCCGGGGGGATCCCGAGGCGTTCCCAGGCCAGCCGGGAGACGTAGTCCCTCCAGCGTGTCCTGGGTCTCCCCCGGGGTCTGGTCCCGGTGGGACGTGCCTGGAACACCTCACCAGGGAGGCATCCAGGAGGCATCCTGACCAGATGCCCGAGCCACCTCATCTGGCTCCTCTCTATACGGAGGAGCAGCGGCTCTACTTTGAGTCCCTCCCGGATGACCGAGCTCCTCACCCTATCTCTAAGGGAGAGCCCGGCCACCCTGCGGAGGAAACTCATTTCGGCTGCTTGTACCCGCGATCTCGTTCTTTCGGTCATGACCCACAGCTCATGGCCATAGGTGAGGGTAGGAACGTAGATGGACCGGTAAATCGAGAGCTTCGCCTTCTGGCTCAGCTCCTTCTTCACCACGACGGACCGATGCAGAGTCCGCATCACTGCAGACGCCGCACCGATCCGTCTGTCCATCTCCCGCTCCATTTTTCCCTCACTCGTGAACAAGACCCCGAGATACTTAAACTCCTCCACCTGGGGCAGGACCTCACTCCCGACCCGGAGAGGACATTCCACCCTTTTCCGGGCGAGGACCATGGTCTCGGATTTGGAGGTGCTGATTCTCATCCCGGCCGCGTCACACTCGGCTGCAAATCGCCCCAGCGAGAGCTGGAGATCACGGCCCGATGACGCCAACAGAACCACGTCATCTGCAAACAGCAGAGACCCAATCCTGAGGCCACCAAACCGGATACCCTCAACACCTCGGCTGCGCCTAGAAATCCTGTCCATAAAGGTTATGAACAGGATCGGCGATAAAGGGCAGCCTTGGCGGAGTCCAACTCCGACCTACAGCCGGAAATGCGGACCAAGCTCTGGCACCGGTCGTACAGGGACCGGACAGCTCGAACAAGGGGGTCCGGCACCCCGTACTCCCGGAGCACCCCCCACAGGAATCCCCGGGGGACACGATCGAACGCCTTCTCCAAGACCACAAAGCACATGTAGACTGGTTGGGCGAACTCCCATGCCCCCTCCAGGATCCCGAAGAGGGTGTAGAGCTGGTCCACTGTTCCACGACCAGGACGAAAACCATACTGCTCCTCCTCAATCCGAGATTCGACTATACGACGGACCCTCCTCTCCAGTACCCCTGAATAGACTTTACCAGGGAGGCTGAGAAGTGTGATCTCCCTGAAGTTGGAACACACCCTCCGATCCCCCTTTTTGAAGAGGGGGACCACCACCTCAGTCTGCCAGTCCAGAGGTACTGCCCCCGATGTCCACGCGATGCAGCAGAGGCGTGTCAGCCAAGACAGCCCCACAGCATCCAGAGCCTTAAGAAACTCCGGGCGGATCTCATCCACCCCAGGGGCCCGGCCGCCGAGGAGCTTTTTGACTACCTCGGCGACCTCAGCCCCCGTGACAGGAGAGTCCACCCCTGAGTCCCCAAACTCTGCTTCCTCCTCGGAAGACGTGTTGGTGGGATTGAGGAGGTCTTCGAAGTATTCCCTCCACCGGCCCACGACGTCCCGAGTCGAGGTCAGCAGCCCACCATCCCCACTGTACACAGTGTTGACGGTGCACTGCTTCCCCCTCCTGAGCCGCCGGGTGGTGGACCAGAAACGCCTCGAAGCCGTCCGGAAGTCGTTCTCCATGGCCTCACCGAACTCCTCCCATGTCCGAGTTTTTGCCTCAGCGACCGCCAGAGCCACGTTCCGCTTGGCCCGCCGATACCTGTCAGCTGCCTCAGGAGTCCCACAGGCCAGGAAGGCCCGGTAGGACTCCTTCTTCAGCTTGACGGCATCCCTCACCGCTGGTGTCCACCAGCGAGTTCGGGGGTTACCGCCACGACAGGCACCGACAACCTTACGGCCACAGCTCCGACTAGCAGCCTCAGCAATAGAGGTGCGGAACATAGCCCATTCCAACTCGATGTCCCCCCCCCTCCCTCGGAACATGGGTGAAGCTCTCCCGGAGGTGGGAGTTAAAGCTCTCCCTGACAGGGGACTCAGCCAGACGTTCCCAGCAGACCCTCACGACACGTTTGGGCCTGCCAGGTCTGACCGGCAACCTCCCCCACCATCTGAGCCCACTCACCACCAGGTGGTGATCAGTGGACAGCTCCGCCCCTCTCTTCACCCGAGTGTCCAGGACAAGGGGCCGCAAGTCCGATGACACGACTACGAGGTCGATCATGGAACTGCGGCCTAAGGTGTCCTGATGCCAGGTGTAAATGTGGACACTTGGCTGACAGGTGTGTTTTGACAACCATGACGGCACAGAGCCAACAACAAAACCCGCGGGTCAGATAGGGGGGCCGTCCCCCGTCCGCCCCTCCAGGCTCCTGCGGCTCACGGGGCATTGAAGCCCCAGCAGAACGATGGAGCCCGGAGGGCGGCCCGCGCGGACCAGAAGGGGGGGCCGACGCGGGGAAGGCACAAACAACAGCAGGACCCCCCCCACCCGGAGGCGGAGGGAGGCTACCCGCCACCGGGGTGAACCCCACGCACAGGCGGCGAGCGGGGGAATGAGTGCCCCCCCGCGCGCCCGCCCGGGGCACCAGAGGGAAAGGTCCAGCCCTCTCGAGGATGGGCCCAGAGCCCGGCTGGCGCGAGGGAGTCAACTACTCGCGGACCGCTCACCCGCGCACCAGCTCAGGCTCTCACCAGAGAGGTGACATTCCCGTCCCTAGGGCTGCCTCGCAGCCGGGGGTCGGACCGCCAGGGTCCCCCGCCCTCGGCCGCGCCCCTCGCAATGCACCCGCCCCGGCCCTCTCGCGGGTGGGGGTCACAGCGGGGGGCCGGTCCTCGGGCTGAGCCCGACCGGGCCCAGAGAAGCCCGGCCACCAGGCGCTCGCCTCTGGCCCCACCTCCGGGCCGGCTAGAGGGGGCCCCGGGACCGCGTCGGGCGAGGGACACGTGGCTCCATGATTTTTAGCTCATACGGGGTGGTTGGGCTGCGCTTTGTCTGGTCCCTCCCATAGTAACCTGTTTGCCATGGGTGAGCCTGCCAGGGGCATAATTTGCCCCAGACAACATAGCCCCTAGGATCCTCAGAACACGCAAACCCCTCCACCACGATAAGGTGGCAGCCCAAGGAGGGGGCTGCCACCGTCCTGTGAAAGCTAAACCAGAGCCCACTTAAGTTTTCTTTTTCTTTTATTTAAAGTTTATTCTACAAACTTTGGCTTCTCTTATGAACTTATGTATGAAGACGGGTAAAAGAAAATGTTAAGAATTACATAAAAAATGGCCACAATTGTGTCAAGTTTTTGCTTTTCGAAAAAAAGAGTAGATGTATGTTTATGATGAAAATGGCTTTTGCAGATGTATCCAACATTTTAGTTACGAATGATCACTTTTTGTCTCATGCCTGCTGGGGATGCACACCGGAGTATAATCACATAGATCCCCAACAACAGAGATAAAAAGATGGAGCCTTCTACACAGCACCAGATTGTTGTGTAGCCAACCGTGGCAACACACTTAAGCCAAGTTACAGTAGCATATTCCTGTATCCGTTCAGCGAAGTTCAAAACAAATCTGTCCTTTTTTTCCCCACACAGTCACCTCCCTGTCCAACCAAGATTGCCTGGACCTATCTTATCTGTTTGACCTGGTTACTGGAAAACCCAAATAAAATATCTTATTCTTTAACTTCAGCTGCTCAGACTCAGTCCCTCCTTCCTGGCGTGTGACAATATGATGAGATGCTTCTCCCAAACAAACTTGCTGACAATTGCTGACAAGAAAAAAAAAATGACACATCTTTGGTAATGCAAGGAATTCGAATGGCTTCTTCCCTTACTCCATCATGTAGATCCATGGCTGTTGGCTTTGTCTGTCACCATTCTTAAAGTTTTGTTTAAGCTCAATACAGTATTCACCTGTCTGACACAGCCATAACACTGCCCCAGTCTAATTACGCATTGTACTTTAGTTCATTTGCTTCAAAGCACTTATAGTAATATGCTTGATGCATGTATTCTGTTCAGCTGTATTTTTAAAAAACTGTTAAATTTTCTTGGCATTTTGGTGGAAAAAAAGCTGTAATTAGTGTTCTTTTGGTCTCTATATTGACTATTTCTTCTGAGATTTTGCAGAAATTGGCAGAATATACAAAGTGCACTGACTGATTTTGGGGCCAAAAACCCCTAAAGTATATTAACTGGGTCATAAAATTGGGTGTTCAAAATGTGTGACTTAAACAGCTGTGTTATCAGGATGCCAAACAACAACACTGCCATCTAGATTATCTTTAGCAATGCTATCCAAATGCCAGTCCTCTTCAAGCTGGTGGCTGCTCATCAACCACTGCCTGGTATCTGAATGCTGCAATTAACAAAACACTGCACACTGATTGGCATCCAAACAATTTCATACGACTGGTCGTAACAACTGATGATGTGGTTTTGTTGCCTTGGGAGATTTCCTCCATTATATTCACAACACAAGTGCTTACAATTGCTTAAAGTAAACGTTGACATCAGTGGTGATATTTTGTTCCTTTATTTTCCTTTCAGACCTTTGTTTCATATGAATACAAAAACTTGTTGAATTCAGAGGCAGTAGGGATAACAAGAGGTGCATTCGGACAGAGAGGTTCTAGGAACGCAGTTCCTAGAACTACCTGTCTTGAGTTACCCTTCCTCATCAGTTTGAGTTCGCACACGAGGGAGGACCTTGATAGGGACATGTTTAAAGCAAACGTCTGCAACAGTGACAAATTTATGCCCCAGCAGATCTAATACAAAACTGAGGTTTCTCATCTCTTTTATTCAAAGCTATTATAGAAGCTAGCATAACAGCTTTCCATCATCATGGTCATTTGTATCACGTAACGGAACAGCTCCTCATTGGAAAGCTGCCCTACTAACTACTAACATCTTGTTAATCTTTTGTTGAAGTGCGCCCCAACACTTAAGTGGACGAACCGGGGTCCGCCCATGAAAGTGTCCAGGCAGCAGGTGCAGATTGATACAATTCGCAACTGTATTTGGGTTTTCCATCTCTTTTATTCAAAGCTATTATAAAAGCTAACTTACCAGCTTTCCCTCATCATGGTCATATGTATCAAGTAACGTCTTGTTAACCTTTTGTTGAAGTGTTCCCTGGACACTTTAGTGGTCCATCCACTAAAGTGTCCAGGCGGCAGAGGCCGATTCCACTGCCATACTTTGCAGCTTTATTTGGGTCATTAAATTGGTATGAAAATAATTGCTTTTGGACGTTTCAAAATAGTTATTGATTTGGGACGTGTAACATTGTGATACATCAATTTAATAATGAAATGGTACACTCCTATTGTAATAGTTCTTGTTGTTATTGCGATCTCGGTAAACAGATGTAACAGCTGGGGGACTTTTTAAATATGGTGGGGCCGGAAGAAGTGGAGATCATGCAAGGGGCGCGGCTTGCCAGTTCTACCAATCACCAAACATCTATGTATTTCAGTTCCTATAAGACCCCCAAAAGACCCTGCCTTGGAGTACGAGCTAAAAAGGTTATAGGAACTGAGGGCCGAGGTCCCTATAGTTCCCATGTGTCTCAATGCGCCAAAAAACGGCCTGTTTCCCGAAAAGGTCATAGGAACTCCAAAACGAACCTACAGTCCGAAAGCGCCTAAGGTTTCTCATAAGAGCTAGATCTTTGACAGAGCAACCACAGTATGGACACCAACAATTTGAATCTGTCAAGAGTGTGCTCCAATGATTTCATGCAGCACTGAGGCTAAGTGGTTCACCTCTGTTAGCTTTATACAAGATGATTGTGGTTTACTGTATATGTTGAGCATCTGTTGAGGTAAGAAAGCCAATGGTTCATGTAACAGACAGGATTATCTCAGTTCCATCATAGATATGAGGCAAGAAAAAAAGAACATTACAAAAAAAAGACACTTAACAGCGCTCTATGACTCTGATTACCTATGGATAATAAAACTCCACAAAAATCAATTAACATCCTGAACACTGACATTTATTTGGCTCCACACTTGCACACTCATAAACGATTAACAGTCCCTCAGTTTGACATTTATTTGGCTATTCATACTCACTGCCATGCTTCACTCTGTCGCTCTGTCTTGTCCAAGTGAGAAATGAGCAGCAACCCCCTGATCAATGGGACATTCATACAGCAGTGTTACATTCAAACTGCTCCCCTCAATGAAATGGCACAACAGCATGCATGGCGCCATAAATTTGCCCCCGTTTAAACACTTTCCATCTGGAGAGCTGCACTCTTGTCCTTTATTTAAAGGAAATGAACATAAGAGAAGAGCAACAGCAGCATGTAAAAGAGCAAATGTTTAAATTTGGTTTGTTTTGAATTCCTCTCGAAGGAGATCTGAGATTACAAATTCGACAAACTTGCATGTTGGGCTGCCGTTACTGTGTGTGGGAGTCGTCGGGAAACATGTGGGAACCATTAAGATGCCCAAATAGTTGAGACTGCAAGTTTTTATTCAGGACAAAATGACATTATGTGCTTATGTGTACCATCAGATTTTATCTGAGGTACTTTCCCACAGTTTGCGGATTTTAGAGTCTGTATTCCATGAATGTATGAAATAGAAATAAACTGTGGATTACAGTCTTCTATCTATGGTCACTGGTCAGTGACGGTTTGGCCTCTGGACAAATATATTTCAGGAATCAACAGTTTGTGGTTTGGATGACTGTGACCGGCACTTGAGGGTTGCACTATAGTTGTGGGAATGTGTGGGAGGAATAGTGAGAGCAGGAAGGAGGAAGAGAAGAATGTAATGAGATGAAATTAGTGTAACAGAAAGAGATGAAGAGGGTTGATGAACAAAAGCGAGCTAAGAGAAGAAGACAAATTCAGAGATGCTAGAAGGAGGAGACATGGTTAATACTATTTGTTATTTTGTTTAGATGGCCAAGTAAGAAATAGAAAAAAAGCCCCATTTTAAACGTCATTTTAAACAATATTTTAAACATGCAAAGGAAAGAAATCTTTTTTATCCCCTCTTTAACCTTGCTCTGTGACTTCAGATTACAATGGCCTCTGCCAAATTCTTTTTTATGCCTTGTGAAGCGGCAAAAAACTGTAGAAAATGCCACTGCATGCTTCCACGTTTGGGTTAATTTGAGCGATATATTTCTGTCTCAGATATGGGTGAGCTGAAACAGAAGTTGGGGTTTGAAGACAAATAGCTTCAATTTACAGTAGCAAATTAAAAGTCTTATCTTGAGCAGTCAGAGCGTATTTCCATTTCCTTTTGCATTAAAGAATTCACTGAGAGGTCCTCCTGGAAATAGAAGTGAAACTTTGAAAAGTGCATGAATATCTAATGGAGATTTGAATGAGGGTGAACTCCCTTGTAATTTTGTGATACAGCTGTATGGCCGGGTTAGAGGACATTCATGGACACTCGAGTGTGTGACCAGACAGGAGACACACCCTCTGATAACTATGTCTCAGAGTATTTTAATTGCATGCACATTCTCCCTTCCTATTTATTTCTCTTTAACATGCGCATGAATACACTCCTCCTGACCCGTCTTAAGGTGAAAAATAATTTATGATCCCAGTTAAAGTGTCAAAGCAGGAACTGTTATTCATCGTCTTCCACATCGTTGACAAGGTTCCTCTCTTTCCTCCTCTGTCTCTGAGCAAACACTGGGATTTGCTTTCATAATAAACATGTGGCTGTTAAACTTCAGCACACTAATATGGTTCTCCAAGGAAGCCACAGTGATGAATGCTTAAAGATGATGTGTAGGAAAATTAACATTATTTATAATGCAGTGCGAGGACATAACGGAGAAAGCATATTTTGTTATTTTCATCTCTCCTTTGGCATGTCAGTAAACCCCATATGGAAAACACAGCCGCACCTTGAAAACAGAGCAGAGCTATTCCTGAGATGTAGCAAGTTTCCTGCAAACATGATGCATTTCCAGCCAAGTGTGCACTGAATGGTTGAGAGGCTGCAAAATATGATTCAATCAGTGGAGACTGCTTTAAGGCTAAAAGAACATTATTGATCGCAAGTTGTTGCAGATTTAGTCTGGTTTACTGAAAGCAAAACAACCATCACAACCCTCGACACAGTTCAGACAGAGTGAGTCTTGATGCTGATGTTTGTAGGATAACGCTAGGTGGATTTGGCATCCCTAGTTTTGAGTTGGTTGCAGCAAACAGGATGAGCTAAGGGGGTTGGAAAAAATGGATGATTTATGATTGTATTTTATCTGTTAGTAAGAAAAGCTAGATGGAGGTTTAAATGCCTTCTGAGTGAAGCTACAAAGTAAATTTGTGCTTCTCCCTTAAGATATGAAATATTAACATTTAAGATACGGCAATACTGAAAACTACACTTATAAAACAAAGTTATTTTTAAAAAATAGTAAAAATGAAAAGAAAATGAATGGCTGTTAATAAAAGTTATATTTTTTTTCATTTACAGATAAAATACAGTGGTAGAAATGCCAGAAGTATAAGGTTACGTAACCCATAATAAAGTCATTCTTGGACATATTGTGGAAACCTCTAACTTTCATGCCTCAGGGTGGGTGTTTCTCATAGAAGTAGGTGACTGACAACCGGCAATGCGAAGAGACGAGCTGTCAACTTCAGTGTTGCTCTGTTTACTGGAGAATGTCGAACTCCATGGCCTGGGAAGGCCGATACAAGACACTTTCTTCCTTTTAACAGAAAGCACAGGTACTGCTGTTATCAAGTGGTAGCTCTTAAAAAAAGGCTTTTCCTCTTAAGTCTTTAACATTCAGCAGGAACTAATTTTAATTCTTACTCAAATAGCATCTATCGTAACATTGTTGAGATCCCTGTTTTCTACAGGTGCGACTGTTTGAAATAATATAAATCTTCTTTACCAGTAAATGTTTATAGATTTCATCCCATAATGTAAACTCTGAATAAACACTCCACACTGGTTTACTATAGGCATATGTGTGTGTCTGTATATGCAGTGTTATCTGTTGTTGAATGCTGTAGAGTATTTACAAACTGACTCAGGATTCTGAGTGATATTTGACCATAGATGAAGGTAAGAAGGAATGTAAATCAGCCTTTTGGCTCTGCTCCCTCTTCACCACGACAGACCAAGGCAGAGTCCGCATCACTGCAGCCACCGCACCAGTCCGCCTGTCAGTCTCCCGCTCCATCCTTCCCTCACTCATGAACAAGACTCTGAGATACTTTAACTCCTCAACCTGGGACAGGACCTCTCTCGTGACCTGAGAGCTCTCCATCCTTTTCCAGCTGAGGACCGGTCAGATCCATCCCCCACAGGAGCCCCCGGAGGGACATGGTTGCACATCTTCTCCAAGTCCACAAAACACATGTAGACCGGTTGGGCGAATTCCCATGCCCCCTCCAGAACCCTAAAGAGGGTGAAGAGCTGATCCACTCTTCTAGGGACAAAAACCATAATGCTCCTCCTCATAGGTTCACCTGACCTATCTGACCCCCTGAATAGACTTTACCAGGGAATCTTAGGAGTGGTCATCCCCCTGTACTTGGAGCACACCCTCCGGTCCCTCTTTTTAAAGAAGGGCACCACGACCCCAGTCTGCCAATCCAGAGGGACTGCCCCTGATGTCAACCAAAACAGCCCCACAGCATCCAGCGCTTAAGGAACTGCAGGCCAATCTTGTCTACCCCTGGGGACCTGCCACCAAGGAGCTTTTTAACCACATCAGTGACCTCAACTCCGGTGACAAATGGAGCCCAGAGTCCCCAAACTGCCTCCTCATCAGAAGACGTGTTGATTGAGGAGGTTTTTAATCCTTCCACTGATCAGCAACATGTCGAGTAGGTCAGCAGCCCACCATCTCCACTGTACACAGCATTGACGGTGCACTTCTACCCCTCCTGAGCTGCTGGATGGCCATGGCCTCTCCAAACTCCTCCCATGTCTGAGTTTTTCTAAATGGTAAATACAAAAAAAAAAGAAAAAAAAAATCTACTTTTTTTTATTTTTACATTGTGTGAAAAGACAAGTTAACAATTCAGATGTTTTAAAAAATGAACTTCTGCTCATTTTTTGTTGGGTCGGGCTTTAAAGGGCACTGTGGTGAAAAAATGCACACTGAGGAAGGTGCAGGTGTAACGGGTGTGTCTTTGTGTGCTCTGATAAAAGTTCTTAATCAAGTCCACACCCGTGAATTTCTGTATTTCTGCGTTGTGTTCTGGTTTTTGAAGTTGAAGAAGGGACTGGGACCACAACAGGTGTTGGTTGTTCTTTTATGGCAGTCAAGTTGCTCACAGCCTGCACAAATGAAATAAGAATGCTCTGTAACATGCAGCTCGCTTCACACAGGTCAGCAGCTCCTCCTCTCAGACAGCCGAGCGCGGACTCATTTAACACAAGCCTTATACAGTTCATTGTATTCCAGCAAAAACCATCTTTTCTTGAAAATAAAAAAATAAATGTTTAACAAACTTGACAGTAATTAAGAATTAATGCATATCAGAGATAACCAGGATCAAATGCTCATATAACCTGCAAAATACACATACCTGCACAAATGAAATAAGAATGCTCTGTAACATGCAGCTCGCTTCACACAGGTCAGCAGCTCCTGTTAACACATAAGGGAAACCCTGTAGCTGCGCTGCACGTGTCTGTTACAAACTTCACCAATCGCATTTTAAACAACACGAAACTGCATGTTTACCACTTAAAACAAAACTTACAATCACATAAATTCAATTTATATCAGAAGAATAACATAATGCTTATTTAACCATGAGCATAAAATGCGCCATACCTCCTCTCAGACAGCCGAGCGCGGACTGAGAGCTCTACAGCGCGGGCTGAGAAAGGCGCAGCGCTGATGTCATCAACCGGCGACATCTTAAAGGGACAGTACAGGTATTGAAACTAGACTATTAGGAGATTACTGAATATGGTCTTAACATTACAAAACGAATATTTTTACTGCTTAATCAGGATTTGGTGGCATTTCAAACACAAAATGAAGAACTTATGACACTTCGGTTACATTCACCCCTCATGAAATCCACCAATATCCTGATGACAGATCCTCTGAATGAAAACAAAGAAGGCATGTCTGGCACTGGCTCATACTGGCACAAGCGAATCAAAAGACCTAGTCTCGACAGTCAACTGAAAAGCTACCTTTTATGAAAGGTTCAGGGTAGAAAGAGGGTGATCAGGCCTCCCAATTCCCCTAGCATAAGGCGGCGCCTGTTACGCCACACAACACCTGGCCCAAAACAAACTTGCCTGACGAACATGCCTTACAAAACAAAGTTCAAAATGGCACATACATACATGTATATTTGTTTCACATATTTGATGTCGAATAAAAATGAACTAAACCAGGAACAATTTCGACGTGCAAATATATGATGTACAACAGTGTTCAACTCCCAACACTGAAGGAAACAGACTGAGAGCGGCTACCAAATGAAATGGCAGGGCCCTTAAGAAATGGTTTCTGAACCATAGATTCTATCAATCTATTTACTGACTTCACCAGTCGCCCTGCACGTGTCCTAACCTGGCCATCAGTCCCATCACGTGCATGTGTGGGAGTGTAAACAGGGGCATCTGCATTCAGTGCAAGAGGAACGGATGGACTGTCAGCAGAGGAACCAACAGGACTAGGTACTTGATGAAGGGGCACCGGGTCATTTGAAACGGTTAGTTTAGACTCTTGTGGGATTGCAGGCGTTGAAACTGTTGGTATGGTGCTATCCATGGGGCATGATGTGTCCTGCGCATCCATGTCCTCAGTCAACCCACCAGGCTCTGAAACAGTCTCATCCTCACTGTCGCTGTCATCCAGATCAGATCCTCTACTGTTCAGGAACATATCAGATGTAGCATCATTCTGATCAGTCTCACAGAGTGGCAGGAAGCTGACATCCAGGAGAAGATTCCTGTGCACCACTTTTGTGTGTCCAGCAGCATCCTGGATTTTGTAAACATGGATATTGGGATTCACTCCAACAACGGTGTACACACAATCCTCCCATTTATCAGCAAGCTTTTTCTTCCCTCGTTCACTTTTGTTTGCCACCAAAACTCGATCACCGACAGACAGCGAAGTTCCCTTGATGCGCTTGTTGTATTGGTGGGCCTGGTGTTGCTGCGCGGATGAAGAGTGTTTCTGAGCAATTTCAATTGCACACTTCAGTGAGGAAAGAAGGGACTTGGCATATGAATCATAGTCGACAACTTTGGGGTCATCCAGAACTGGTTTGAACATAATGTCCACCGGGAGTCTGGGAATGCGCCCAAACATCAGGAAAAAGGGTGCATAACCAGTTGTTTCATGAACTGTGGCATTGTAGGCAAACGTTAGAGACTGGATCTGTTCTGGCCATCGCTGTTTCTCTTTAAGAGGGAGGGTACGCAGCATGCAGCCTAAGGTGCGGTTGAATCGCTCAGTTACCCCATTTCCCATTGGATGGTAGGCTGTTGTGTGGGATTTGGAGACACCTGCCAGCCGAAGAAGCTCTGCAATAAGGTTGCTCTCAAAATTTGCACCTTGGTCCGAATGTATTCTTTCTGGAAAACCATAAACACAGAACACATTATCCCAGAGCTTCTTGGCAACCTGTTTGGCTGTTTGGTTGGCACAGGGAAATGCATGAGCGAGCTTGGTGAAGTGGTCTGTAACCACCAAGACGTCCACACACCGCTGCTTGCTATCCTCCGCTGACCAGAAGTCCATGCACACCAGCTCCATTGGTGCAGAGCTTGTGATACTTTCCAGGGGTGCTCGGGCAGCAGGTTCTGGTGATTTCCCAAGGACACATCTATGACAACATCTTACATAGGCACGCACATCTTTTTCCATATCAGGCCAATAAAAGCGCTGCCTTGAAAGTGAGAGGGTACGGTCCTGGCCTTGATGGCCCGCCAGGTCATGGATACCAGACAGTGCTGAGTCCCGTAGATCCTGAGGCAGGACAAACTGAAACTTTTTCTGTTTGGACATTGGGTCCTTTGACACCCTGTACAGCACACCATCGCGAACTTCCAGTTTGTCCCACTGCTTGAGCATCCTAAGGACCTTTAAGTCAGCGCCGTGTCTCTCTCGCCGAGATGGTCTTTTTCTGGCAGCAACAAAGGGCAACACTTTTGAAATCACAGGGTCCTGCTGTTGACTGGACCGCAACTCTTGGATGGAAAACATGGGCAATACATCCTGCCCACCTGATATCTGTTGGACTTGGTGGGTTAAACAGAGCGCCCTCGATTCTGCTGCTTCAGTCCAGTCACAGTGGGCCTCACAAAGAGCTCTGATTTCAGTTCGGTCCCATGCGCCACTGAAACTTGGATGGTCTGATGAGCCAAAAGACTGAGTTTGACAGGTGAACCTAAAGACATCCTGTACTGAATCCTCTTCAACCTCACTGGCTTCACGAAGCAGAGATGAGTATGGTTCCCTCAGCAGCCGCTGACCAATTGTTTTTGCAAAGGGGTCACGACTGAGGGCATCAGCAACCACATTTCGCTTCCCTGGGAGATGTTTAAGATCAAAGGAGTAAGATGCGAGTTTTG
Source organism: Atherinomorus stipes (assembly GCA_023101725.1). Taxonomy (NCBI): domain Eukaryota; kingdom Metazoa; phylum Chordata; class Actinopteri; order Atheriniformes; family Atherinidae; genus Atherinomorus; species Atherinomorus stipes. The sequence continues at coordinate 620,031 of JALJCO010010818.1, forward strand.
ACACCCAGCGAATCTCACATGCATCCAGCTTTGGCTTTGTTAAAAGGTAAGTTAGTGGATTGTTGTCCGTCCAGATGGTAAAACTATGCCCTTTCAGCCAATGGCTAAACTTTTCACAGACGCTCCACTTTAGAGCCATGAACTCTAGCCTATGCGCTGGATATTTCCGCTGAGACGCACTGAGAGTCTTGCTGGCAAAGGCAACGGGTCTGGCACTAGATTCTCCTTGTGGCACTTGAGACAATACCGCACCAAGGCCATCCAACGATGCATCGACTGACAGGATAAAAGGTTTGTCAAAGTCAGGATGGGCAAGTACGACACACTCCAACAACATGTTCTTCAGTTTGTTGAATGCAGTCTCACATTCTGCTGTCCAATCTGCAGGGCTAAGCTTACGGTACATGCCCTGTGACTTCCTGTCCTTAGCGGCTCTTCCCTTCCTCTTCTGACCAGCTGTAAGTGCAAACAAAGGCTTTGCAATAGAGGAACAGTTAGGGATGAAATGCTGGTAATAAAACACCATGCCTAAGAAGGATTTAAGCCTTTTTACAGAAGGTGTGCAGCCATCAACCTCCATGAGGTCCTGAACAGTCATGTTGGTGATGACCTCTACTTTTGAAGGATCCACAGACACACCCCCCGCCGTCAATAACATGACCAAGGAAGTTGACTCGCTTTTGAAGCAGGTGGCACTTTTTGGGGGCAAGTTTAAGATTGTTCTCTCGCAACCTCTGAAACACTGTGTAGAGCCTAGATATGGCCTCATCCTCAGATGGAGCAAAGACAAGAAGATCGTCCAAGTAACACAAGAGCTTCGTGAAGTTCATGTCCCCAAAGATGCCGATCATCATTCTCATGAAAGAGGCTGGGCTATTACACAGACCCTGAGGCATGCGGTTGTACTCATAAAGCCCAAGGGGAGTTGTGAATGCCGTGTACTTTTTGTCATCTTCATGCATTGGGACATTGAAGAAACCAGAGGTGAGGTCCATGGTGCTAAAGAGGCAGTTGCCACCGAGAGCAGCCAAGCAATCAGATTGATGCGGGAGAGGGTGGGCATCTTTCATGGTTCGGGCATTCAGCCATCTGAAGTCATTGCAGATCCGCAAACCGCCATCTTTTTTCCACACCATCACCAGGGGTGAGGCATAGTCACTGGAGGACTTCCTGATAATACCCTTTTCCTCCATGTCCGTGAGGACCTGTCTCAACTTCTGGTAATGTGCTGGTGGGACTCTCCTGTATGGCAAGCGGAAGGGTCGATCATCCACAAGACGGATGCGGTGTGAATATCCCCCAACCTCACCGCAGTCCAGGGGGTGTTTGGAGAAGATGTCTTGATATTCAGCAAGCAGCTGCAACAGACGAGCTTTACAAGCCTCACTGACCTGACAAGAATCCACATCAATGTCACCTAGACCCAAGTCAGACAGTTTACTGGCCAGTCCAGCATCATTGACAGCAGGAGATGAGTGGTCAGGTTGTTCCTTCTTGGAGCCAGACTTTTGTTCCTCTGCAACCACATGTAGACCCTGGAAGACATCAAGATCTTCAACTGCCAAACACGGAGACACATCAGCTAGTTTACAGTTTCTTTTGAGTGTAATGGCTTTGTCAGAAGGGTTTACCACTGTCATTGGCACCCACCTGTCACCCCAGAAAGGTGTGATTAGCCGCCCTACAAGGACGCCTCGTGGCATGGCTTTGGAAGTGGTAGGCTCCACAATAACAGTGCTGCCGGGGGACATTGGGACATTTGAAGGGAGCCTGCCCCAGACTAGATGTTCATGTCTGGGTAAGAGGGTCACGGCTTGAGTTAGCTTGACAGTGCCTATTTTGTCTGGAGCTGTAGCACCTTTCCAGCGTTCAACACTGGTGAACATGGACAAGAAACGCTCCGCTTCAGAGTCAGGGTGATGTTCATGTCTGGATGCAATGTCCCAGTAGTCACTGTCACTTTTCAGGACATGAATGATGTACTTAATCACGTTAGAGCCCAAAATTAGATCATCTGTCTGACCAGGCACAACTAAGGTGGGAACAACGCAAGAAACGCCATAGAGCTGCACGTTCAACTCATAAAAGCCTGAAGGCCTAGTCTGTGAACCACCACAACCAACTAAGATGATGTTCTCTTCGGAGTACTTTTTCTCAGGCAAAACACCGGCAGAGTTGAGTTTCTGCACCGCGGCTTCACTGATGCTACACGCCATAGAGCCAGAGTCCAACATGCCTTTGAGCTGTACATAGTTGTTGACATGGACCGGGGTATAAAACAGCTCACTGAAAGCTTCAATCTTCTGAGCAGCTTGAACAATCACTCTGGACCCCTTAGGTGCTTTGGCACGGCTGTCCTCATATAAACTAGCCAGATCGCAAAAGTCAGAGAGGGATTTGTCAGCATTCCCCACACCGCCCCTCCCCAGGTGTGGGTTGTCTAGTTTAACTGCCTGTCCTGTCCTCCAGCATTGTCAGCAGACTGAGACTGGCGTGGTGCGGCATGCTGAGGGCAGTTTCTCTTCCAGTGACCAGGAGTCAAGCATTTAAGACATCTGTTCTCTCTTTTGCAGTGAGACAAAGTTGAATGATCACGGCTCCCACAAACCCTGCAAGTCCTTTGTGAAGACTGAGCCATTGAGGACTGGGCACTGAAACTGGCTGGTACTTGTGTCTGCTGCATTACTAGTCTGTCAAGCAAGTTCACTAAACTCCTCACGCAGTCATTATCAACATTAGCAGTAGTCTGGGCTGCAGCTGATGGCACTGGGGATGGTACTGAAGGTTCAGCCACATGCAGGACAGATGCATTTTCAGCTGAAGAGACCTGACACTTGGAGTGAAGTTTGTGCACTGCTGAGTTTGGCATGGGTTGTTGAACAAATGTTGTTTTAGTTTTCTTTTCTAGCATGTGTTCATCAAGTCTTTCCTGGATTTCGCTGGCAGTCCACTTCTCTGCAGACTTGAACTTGAAAACACTAGCAAGGGACTTGTCAGGACAGTGTTTAATAAACATCATGCTGACCTCATGTCGTGGATCATCAATGGCTCTACCTTGCCTTTTCAAACATTCATTGGCCACGTCTACCATCTTATTCAGTCTTATCCAGTACTCCATAGCATCCTCACCTGCCGTGGGCAGTGTATTATAGAACTCTGCTAGAGGCATGCTGGAATATGTCAGTTCACTAAAGTGTTGTTTTAGGATGTCAAAAATGACATGTGGGTGTGCTGCATGATCAATAGAGGTGTTATTACGCAGCTTTATTCTCACTACATCTCCTGCTTTGCCCATCAACCTTGCTAAGATTTCTTGGGAGTGCTCATGGACAGGAACAGCTTTCTTCTTCAAGTACATATTCATAAGACCTTCCCACTCATGAACAGTGAATCTGTCTGAGCCATCTCCCCTGAATATGGGAGGCTCCTTTGGGTCTGAATGCATGACAACATTGACACTGGGCAAGGAAGTTTCTCCAGTATTTGTAGAAGTACCTGTCATCTGTGTGTCCACAACAGGTTGCAGCTGAGCTCTTATGGATTCACCCAGCTTTTCGGCTAACTGTGTGATAAGTGAGCCTAGGTCTGTGTTCTTCTCTACTTGGCTCGACTCAGCATGATTAACTCGAGTTGAGGTAAACTGTGGCGTGTCTAACGTTACTCGTCTCTGCCCTGGTGTTCTGGATACTGAGGACTGATATAAAAATCCCCTCCCCACACCAAACTGGTATTCAAACGAGTCATTCTCAACATTTCCATCCCCACACTCAACTGAATATGTCCTGCCCTCTGCCATGTTTGTCACTGTTAACACACAGTAGCTAATATGACACCAAAAAGGAATGGTAAAATGGCTGCAGTGAGAATTCTGAATAGCAGCAGTAAATAATCTCCAAAATGGTGACAGATTCAACAAAAAAAGAAATATGAAATAAAATGTTTGGAAAAGTCACCAACAAATATGTAATTCAGTACTCAGGGAACCCATAAGTCATACGACTGGTTTAAAGAAAAAAAACAAATAGTCCATAAAAGAACATTTTAATCTCTCACTTGTATTAGCCTCCTCACCACCGAGCAGTCCGTGGAGACAAAAAGACCACAGTCCAAAAGAATACCTGAGCACCTTTGATACTTGAGATGTGGCAGCTTCCTCGGCGGACGAGCTGACGTCGAACCTCTCCTTGATCCTCAAAAGGTCACGGCACCATTGTAACGGGTGTGTCTTTGTGTGCTCTGATAAAAGTTCTTAATCAAGTCCACACCCGTGAATTTCTGTATTTCTGCGTTGTGTTCTGGTTTTTGAAGTTGAAGAAGGGACTGGGACCACAATAGGTGTTGGTTGTTCTTTTATGGCAGTCAAGTTGCTCACAGCCTGCACAAATGAAATAAGAATGCTCTGTAACATGCAGCTCGCTTCACACAGGTCAGCAGCTCCTCCTCTAGACAGCGAGCGGGACTGATTTAACAAGTTTACAGTCATTGTTTCCAGCAAAAACCATCTTTTTGAAAATAAAAAAATAAATGTTTAACAAACTTGACAGTAATTAAGAATTAATGCATATCAGAGATAACCAGGATCAAATGCTCATATAACCTGCAAAATACACATACCTGCACAAATGAAATAAGAATGCTCTGTAACATGCAGCTCGCTTCACACAGGTCAGCAGCTCCTGTTAACACATAAGGGAAACCCTGTAGCTGCGCTGCACGTGTCTGTTACAAACTTCACCAATCGCATTTTAAACAACACGAAACTGCATGTTTACCACTTAAAACAAAACTTACAATCACATAAATTCAATTTATATCAGAAGAATAACATAATGCTTATTTAACCATGAGCATAAAATGCGCCATACCTCCTCTCAGACAGCCGAGCGCGGACTGAGAGCTCTACAGCGCGGGCTGAGAAAGGCGCAGCGCTGATGTCATCAACCGGCGACATCTTAAAGGGACAGTACAGGTATTGAAACTAGACTATTAGGAGATTACTGAATATGGTCTTAACATTACAAAACGAATATTTTTACTGCTTAATCAGGATTTGGTGGCATTTCAAACACAAAATGAAGAACTTATGACACTTCGGTTACACAGGCAGTGTTGTACAACAAAGGCCATCCTCTCCACTGGATCTTTGCTGATCAAAGGAACAGTCACAGTGAGCAGCTCATTTCTCCACGCTGCAGAACAGAGGCTGAACAGGTCGTTTGTCCCTGCTGCCATCAGGCATTTTAATCTTATCCCTTTTATTTTGCACAATGTACTTTTGTCTAATGTTTTGGCTGCATTGCATTATGTATTTTGTTGGTCTACTTTTACTTGTTTATTAATATTTCTAACTACAGTTTGTCTTTTAACAGGTTGTGTTGAACAACTGAATTTCCCTCCTGAGATCAATAAAGCTATCTTACTTTACAGTATCTTAAAAGGCAGACAAAGGCAAATTGTGGTTTGGCTGCCTCATAAAATGCTGTCATTTTAAAGTAAAATGAAAGAGCAGATGATGAAAAGATAATTAATAACAACTCCCAAGTTAAACCCATCAGTACATTAGCTTTACCTGTGGCTGATTATTTATAAAATAATATAAGGTTGTGAGGTTTGGCTGTGATCTACTTTGCACATCTGTTCTAGCTAAAATGTACAAATCAGTAAAATCGGGCCAAATAAATAAAAAATAAGGACACATAACACATCAAACAAAATCTTTATCAAGTGAATTAGACATACATCAGTGTTTGCTACTTTCAATGTGCAGTGTTTAAGGATAAAAATCATGTAAACATACATTTCTATTAAGAGAGAACCAGTGACTCCAAATAGTCCAGATATCTCCTAAGGAAGCTATGAGTAGGTCTGAAGCTACAACTGATGGATTAGCAATAATACTTGTGAGGATGATGCACATCTTTTAGATGCAAGTGTGGCAGTAGATCATTTGGAGCAGAATAACTAAGATGGATTCACCGGCTTTCTGTCAGAAAGCGGAGAGGCCTGTTAACATTGCTTCCTACTGTAAGGAGTGATTCCCTCAAGACTATAACATCTGTCACACATTATTTCAACACAATGGTGAAATCCATTGTGAAAACACAAATCAAAACAATGGCTACCTAATAGGATAACTTAAAAGGATTACAGCAAGCACGAACAGCAAGGACACTTTCTGTTCTGAAATTATGGAGATAATAATTGCAATCTGATGAATGATGGATGACAAGCACTTCCACATATATATTGTATAAGTGAAAACATCACAGACACACAATATGAATATATTGCAACTTCTGGTAAGCATCACTGAAAGCTGAGTTAACATGTTTGTGTACAGCACAAGGCAAGTTCACAGCCCATTTGAGTACTGTAGCTGGGAATCCTTTATGGTGTAAATGATTGTCTTAAGTGAACCAAGAGGAGTCAACATGTTAGCCTATGAAGATGAAAGAAAAATTAAAGCAATAAATTCAGTAACCCAAATGAAAAGGTGAAGGAAAGCATGAATGAAGTGGGTTAAGGACAACTCTTCAGGCTCTCACTCAGCCTTGTGACTGCAGAAATGATTATGAAAGAAAAACACTGTCAGCTTGATTAATATAACACAAGCGCTTACTGTCCACATGTCTTAACTAATCTTCCCCATTCTACGTTTATTGAGCCACAGATTAAAACATTAAATTCTCTCAGTGGTACTCTAATGCAGCATTCAACCACCACCGATGTTTTTTTTTTTTTTTTTTTTGTACCCCAGAAATGCTTTGGTCAAGACAAACAACTTATCCTGGCAAGCTTGCAGATTTTTCTACTACCATGTTAAATTTGATCTAGTTTATACATTTTTCAGCAGTTCAAAGGTACTACATCATAAGTAACAAAAACATATCCTGCAAGCCCAGTGTATCCCTTCAGGGGGAACTTGATAAAACACCTAAGATCAGCACTTGTACTTATCCCGAAAGCTGTGATGAATAAGAACCTCAAGCCTCCCTTCTTTCATATACAGTTTTTCACCTCCCGGTGGATTACATGTTAAGTCTCTTGAATGTGTGTGTAAGAAATTTGTAACATTCCTTCAGAGGAGTTGTCCGTGAAAATGTTTATACTTACTGGTGCAGATTTCCCACTAACCCTCTCCCAACCCTGATGTGTGTCCCACTCAGGTAGGCACAAAGCCCTGAGAGTCGATCTCTGACCCGAACAGGAAGCTCAACCGGAGACAAATGTGGTCAGTGATGAGAAAGTGTGTGTAGATTTACAGTGTGTATGGAGGGAGAAAGAGTGCAACAGAAGGAGCACAGAGCTACATTTTTCTTAGCTTATTGAATAAGTCGTTGATTATGGCTGGAGCCAGTGGCTTGTGTGTGTGTGTGTTTTCTGCCTGAGGTAGTTAACGTAATCAAGTGCAGCTGTCGGGCTTTTCCATGCAGAGCTTTGTGTTTGGGTAAGGTCCAGTTTTATGGCATGCACAGCCAAGACATGCTTACATGGGGAAACGGAGTAAGAACAAGGGAGCTATGTTTTATGAGCTTGCACGCTCGTGAAAGTTCGGAACAACACACTTCACATTTTCAACACAAACACACACGTTTATTCGCTGAGACTCCCCGGCTGGTAGGGGTTATACATGGATGGAGACATGTTTGGCAGTTAGAATAGCAGCGAACAACTGGAAAGCAGCTGTACTGGCAGGCTCTTTCTGAAAGGTGAGGGGAATGCTGAAACATGAACAAGAAAACCAAGTAACCATCTCCTCAACTAATTTCAAACTGATTTTATAAATATTCAGAGAAGATACAAATGCTTTCCCGTTTTGTTTTAAGGTCAAGCTTAATGTAATGCATAGCTAATTTGGAGGCGCACACACCCTTATCGACTTTTGCTGCAGTACTGACCTACAAAACAAGAGCGGATCAGCTCCCTTGTATTAGGTCAGCAATTTGTGAAGCCACAGACACATTTCCAATATCCTCTGCTCCAATCAGCCATCTTGATTGTCCTAGTTATTTCATTTAACTGAGTGAGACAGAGGAGAGAGCAGGGCTGACACAAAAGGAAAAGAGGAAGAAATGAGAAGCAGAACTTCTTCATTACGACTTATCTTGGCTCTCTAATAAGCACTTATTTTAATACAACCCAGACAAGCAGGAAGAAAGGGTCAGAGGTTTCATGGGGATCAAGGGGTCGCACATGTGCCAGATTAGATATCTCTGCACGTATGTGAATGGATGCCACTTCCATCACATTTTAATGTGGTAAAGCTGATTCAGGTAGAGAGTGATGATAGCCAAACAGCATTGAGAAACATGATACAGATAGGAGATGAAGCCGCAAACACGGAGATGGAGGTGAGAACAGCAATTAAGCTGACTCGGTGAGAATGGAAGTGAGGGAATGAAAAGAGAATGGGGCTAAGAAGCTGCAGAAAGGTCGTCAAGTCTGAGTGCGGTGCAGTTGAGATGTTCATAAAGAGACCTGGAGCAGGGTGAAAGAGCAAGGTGATGGAGGTATGATTGGGGATGAGGAAATCAGACTAAAGGAAGAGGTGGTGGTTGAGGGAGGGTGGATGGGGCTGAAAGTGATTAGAGGAGAGGATGAGAGCAGCGGCGGATGTAAGGCATGCAAAAGATGCAGGAGTCGGAAAGCTGTTTCTGGTTCCCATGAACTCTAAGTCCCATGAGACCTCAGTGTGGGGGTGAAATGTAGGGTACGGTACTTCCTGTAGATCTTTAAATAGACACAAATGGAAAAAAAGTCTCACACTGATGGACAATAAGAAGATAGACAAATAAAGAAAGAAAGCTTCATAAAATGCTAAATAAATCAGCGGAGGCATGGTGGTCAACAGAATATTCCCAACCTTTTCAAGCATCTCAAGGAGCAGCATTTAGCTGCTTGACTTCACAAGGGGGATGGAGATTCTCTCTTTTATCATTCGGCTAATGAAGCTAATTTGTTCCACTGAGGAAAGTGTTCCTTATCCACAAACGGAGCGCTGCAGGAGTGGTTCGATTAATGCAATGAACCACTCAGCAAAAAGAATACTAGAGAGGTTGATGAACTTGTGGAGAGAGCTGTTTTGGTGGTGTTAGTGCTAATTAGTGCTACCTTCACTGGGAGCACTCTCCTTTAAATATTTTAGGTTAATCTGCGACATGACACATACTGTAAATCTACAGTCTTTATAGCTAAATATATTCCAGCTACATGAAACACTGAGCCTAATTTTTCAGTAAAAATACACTTGAGCAGGCGGAAGCTTTGAGACTGAATTAACATTTGGTAATCTAAAATGCTTCCATAACATGCTGCTTAATTCCTTTTCCTCCTCTCTGTATCACAGTTTCTTCTTGGGGGCAAGAAATGATTCAATAACACAAGAAAAATGAGTGGAGTTTTTCCTTCCCACTTCTGGGTAGGAAGTGATTGTCTTTTGTGGTTATTATTCTTTCTTTTCTTTTCCCTAGTTATGCTTTGAGAAAATGGCCAGTTTCTAAAAACAGCAGCCATGCATCTTTTTTTGGCAGATGAAAAAACTCAAAGCCATGTGTTTATTTCTCCCCGGGACACATTGTGGGGAAGTGGAGCTGACCATGACTTGGTGCCTCTGAGTGTGTGAGAGAGTACTGGAAAGGGTGGGCTATGAGGGTGGATGTTGTAGTAAAGGGGTCATGGGACTTCCTGAATGGGATACCTCACATGGCACACACACACACTGATTCAATGTTGATGTTGAAGACATTGTCATTGTTTCCCAATAACACCGTGCTCCTGGAGGCAGCTGGATATTGGAACCAGCTGGAGGATAATGCAACGCAGGTCTACTTCCATAGATCTTGAACTCCATCGGAAATTTACACAAGAAAAAGGAAAACAGTAATAATGTGAGATGAAAAGAGAAGAATTTCATGCATTTTAGTTGTTTCTTGTCTGGTGCTTAGATGAACTAAGTCAGTTTGTCTAATAGGGAACATGAATTGAGGCTTTAAAGGTGCATTGCACAGGTTTAAATGTTAAATACTATTATTTTCTTTCTTCCACATGCTCTTACAATTGCCTGATGTGTAGAATGAGCTGATCTTTCTTCACTGCGGTGGTCCCTAATACTAATACTAATAACACATGCTCAATGTGAGAAATTTGGGTACAAATTCTCAAGGGGGCGCTTGTGGGGGAGACGAGCTGCATGTTCTCGTTCGTCTGTCTGTGGCGGTGTGGTGTATTCTGCCATTGCAGGCCCGTGCATGTTGAGCATCCTGCAGAAAGATGGAGTGGGCCCACCTGGGGGCGAGAAAACAAACTGGAGTGACTGGCCCCAAGGGGGGATTTTCAGCACACACGGCACCAGAGTAAGACGGAAGTAAACAACCAAGCAGCTTTTTTTTTTTTTTTTTTAGTTGGAGGGAGCTCCAATCCTATCTGGGAATAAAACAGGACCCACAGTGGCTTTCTTCTTGCTAACAAGGTAAATGGGAAATAAGGATGCAATATTGCAATGCTAAGTTTTTAGCATGTAAATGTGGCATTATGACAGCAATATGACTGTTCCCGGGGAAGACATACATTCAACCCATTTGTTAGATTTAGTTGATGCAATAATTTTATAAGGAAATTGTGGTCTCAGCCTGTGAATTTAAATATTTGAACTACAAGCCAGCATTAGCCTGTTGTTACCGTTAGCATACAGTCCGTGAGTTTACTCAGCTATCAAACTGTAAACAACTTGCTGATTTATAACTTTATTACTTCATCGTGACTCTAACTGTGGGCTCAGACTGAATGCAATTTGGGTTAAACTAAAGACCAACATAGTCAAAGCAGCTGTTGCATGTGCACGACAGTAGCGTCACCTCCACTCGTTGCCAGAGGGGGCACACTTCTGGAAAAAAGCTGGAACTTGCGCTGTACTCCTTTAAGATAACTGCCTTTGACTGCAGTTTTACCTCTGAAACAAAATTTCAAAAAGCAATCAACCAAATAAAAATGTGTTCAGTTCTCACAATAGAAAACACTCAATCTAGTCAGCTCTAAGATGGTAAATCAAGGCAACAAGTCACGCCCCAAAGTCAAAGAATCCCGAACAATAATAGTAAGCCATGCAATAAAACCCCATTCCCCCTATTGATGGCTATAGGTTCATATACCTCTGAATAATTTCGTCTCATTTAACCCAAAATACATCAAAATAAAAATCCTCCTCCCTCTATTTTGGAGAATAAAACGCCTCAGTGCACCTCATTGTCCTAACAGCACCGCCCCATACGGCAAGCAGACATTGTGCCTTAAGGGCCTCCAGAAGACAAAAGGCGCCTGAATTCATTTGCATGCCTTTTCGTCGGATCCATACTCTCATTCTGAGGGCATTTTTCTCTTCCCATAGAGAGGCCACCACAGTCACTTTGTCCCGGTTTTATCACCTTCACTGCAGTGAAAGTTTACAGAGTGAAAAATGAGGCATCAAGTGGCTCATCTGGTAACGAGTGCCTCACCTCCAACTTTTACCCCCCACCCTATCATTGTGTCTGCTGTTTGCAATGCTTAAAGTGTGTGAGTAGATCAGCAGTTAATCCTATGAGCTTGCGCTGCTAAGTAGTTCATTGCTGTCTGGGTGCTAAGGAGGCCTTGAATGCTGATGTTGTCAGATGCGGACAAGAAGGGGAGTAGATAAGGTATTGTTTTCTCAGAGAAGCCACGGAGGGCTTGATGTTGCGATGCAACACTGATGCAATCCTACGAAAGAATGGCCGCCTTTGGAGTTCACTTGGAGTGGGGATTTCACCATCCATAAATACACATATGCACATGCACTTACATTTACATGAGCTCATCAAATAGGGAATGCTTGTAAAATTAGCACTTGCAGCAAATCTGTGCATGCACTCTCTTCAGCTGCTTGTCTAAGATCTGATGATAACTCATTTTAGCCAGAATCATATTCTATAATCACCGAACATCAGTAAGCAGTGTTTAACAAGCTCTGTTCTCTGCAGCTGCCTGGAGTCACTGCAAAATACAAGCCATACTGCATCACATTTGATATCACCCAGCTCCAAATGTTTTTGCTTTTATCAAAGCCTCCTTTTCACTCTTTTTTTTCACCCTTTCACTTCAATCCCTACTTTGGGGCATGAAATATGGTGCTTTTTGTATTGATCTAGTAATAAGCATTCCTCCGAGCGCTGTTCCTACATACACTATTCATTTCATATCCTCCATCATAAACAGATTAAAAAGCCAAACCGCATGGTTCCAGATCAGATGGGGAATTCTGTGAAGCGATAACCTGAGCTCTCAGATCTTTTTCTTTTTTTCCCCCCTTTAAATTCAGCAGTCTGTGTCACACACAATCAAAACACAAAGGTGCGATCTGAGAAAAACAGTGAATATCCTCAAAAATCAATGTTCATGATGTTGGTAACTTTAGATTTTATGAGACGGGCTAATAATCTTTTTCAGAGTGAAAAAAATGGTAATAATTTGATTTTGTGATGCGTATAATGTAATATGATTTACAATTTACTCTAAAAACAAATTCCTTGTTTACTGGAAGTGTTATTATATGAATATAATATCTAATCTGATTCTGCTGGCTTGATAGTTGTAAAGGTGTATTGTTCTGTAATCAATAAGGAGGAGCTTTTGTCAACTTGGATGAAATGTAAGGCTAAGGATATTTATCCAATTAAGTTTTTGAAAGGGAAAACTCAATGAAAGTGAAGGGAGCTTTGATAAAAAGAGAGATCCATTCACCACATGTCTGTCATGATGACAAAGACACAGAAAGTAAAAGGACAGGATGGCCACAGCCAGATAATCTTGGAGTCCTGGTGCCGGTGCTTTTAAATAGCTCTGAAATCATGTATTTTAGACTAACTCTGTGCCCTGTTTTATAGACTGTGTTGGGTGTAACAATTAACAGAGTAATGTGTTTGAGAAGCCACATTATTTTTTATGGTAATAACTAATGCAACACATTAGGTTTGCAATTTGAGAAATCCATCCATTTCTGCTTTGTCAGACCTGTTGCCATTGACTTTTTGCCACATTAGCTTGAGAATTTTCTTACCACTGATACAAAGACAATTTATACTTTCTACAGTTGAGCTCAAATGTTAACATGCACTCCCATTGAAGAAGGGGGGGACCAGCTTTCAGTGAAACAGTTAATATTGACCAAAGTAATAACATATTTAGAAAATTATGAAAATCATGATATTGATTTTGAATTGTGATTCAACAGAAATATTAAAAACAAGCAAACAAATAATAAAATGATGGGGCTTTTGAACTTAAGTTTTTTTGAGCAACACTTTGAAGCAATCATAAGGTGTTTTCTGTAACCTTCTTATGCACCTGTTGACCGGTATTTTGGCCAACTGTTCTAATTAGAGCTAGGGGCTCTAATTATTCTGGGACAGCTAATCATTATTATATTATTATTATTATTATTATTATTATTATCATTATTATTATTGTTGTTGTTATTTTCAAATTAGTAATTTTTTTCTTTATAACTTTTGTCAACTTTTTGTTGTTTGAATAACTACTTTGAATATAGCCTTTTCTTTAATGGGAGGATACTTATGGAAACATTTGAGCACAACTGCATACCCACTTATTCCAACAAAAGGGGGCTACAGCCTATCCAAGCAACCATCCGCTAGGAGGCAGGGCACCAGTCTATCACAGGGCCAAAAAGAAAGACACAACCAACCACTCATGCCCACACTCACTCCTATAGAGGATTACAGCATGTTACATACTCCACAAAAAACAATTGATCAAATACAGTAGTTTCAAATAATATCAAGTTAATTATTTTGAATTTCATTTTTTTTTTTTTAATTTTGAAACTTCGTTCTTGTTTCAAAGACCACGAGCACAAGAGGGTAGGATTATGCATGCGGCAGTCTCTGTGTGGTTAAAAAACACATCTTGCATACATTTTTGTACTTTTTCACCATCTCGATCATCTGTTCATTAAAACTATCCATTCAATAGTATCCATTCAACCTTGTGTTAGCAGAGATGTGAAGGTGACAACCTTTAGCTTCATGCTTTTCCCATTAACTAAGCCCACCTCAAATGCCCATCACACAGTACTTCTCAGAGCCTCACGAGAACAAGTTCTGCTTGGCTGATGTGTTGAGAAAAAGATACATCCCAAACCAAGGCCTTGATATCAAAATGACTTCATTTCATTTTTTTCTTTCTTGTGGCCTCAAGAACAGGAGCAAAAACCTTCTTGTGGAGTATGTAACAGGCTATAGAGTGACCAGTTAACCTTTGTACTGTGAAAGGAAGCCAAGTACCTAGGGAGAATCCTAACCTGCATGCACAGGGAGAACATGTAATCTTAAACCCCTTCTCTCCAGCTGAGGCTCAAACCAAGGGCCCTCTTGCTGTGAGGCAGCGGTTGTAACAGCCGCACCACCATACTGCCCTACAAATTAGAGATAAAGACAAAAAGAAAAATCACCAACTTGGTCTGTTCGATTTGAACAAGCAGACATCTCTAGCAGTGCAACAACTAGTAAGATATTGATTGGTGAAAAGGTGATGATTTTACTGTATTTGGCTGATGATTAGTGTCTGATATTAGAAAAGAACCGTACATCAGAGCTGAAAAGAGACCAGCAGCTTATAAAAATGTCCACACCAACACCTTTCATTCGACAGGTGCTACAGCCCCAGAACAATATCAGTTGACTTTCAACATGGCTTAAGCTTCCAATTTGAGGGATATTAATGACCATGTTGCTGGTTATGTGATGAAAGAGAGGCTGTCAGCAAGTGTAGAGCTGCCATCTGTCCAACAGATTTTTACAAAATTCCTGCAAATCATTATATGCTTTTAGGTCCATGTGCAATGTTAGTTTGTTAATGCAAAATGAATTAAATTAAGTGGTGATAATGGATCTGTTGTTCATGTTATCACTTCCAGATTTTGCATTGTAGCAGGGATATTCAAATAAACTGTACAGAGGTCCAGTTAGAGATTTTTTCAGGTCCCCGGGGAAAAAATGTATTGAACCCGTCAACATTTTTCTCAGAAAATATATTTGTAATAGAGCCATTGACATAAATGTTTCACCAGATGTCGGCAACAACTTGAGTAATGCACATATACAAAGAAATCCTAACATTTGTGTCCATAAATTATGTTTTGTGTAATATAGTGAAATGACATGAGGAATGAGTATTGAACACGTCTTCAAATGAACTTATGAAGACAAAAAGATATAGAAAGCCAAGAAACAAGTTCAAGTCTCTCAGTATATAGAAAGCAATCCTGTCCCAGATCAGTGTGTGGCAAGGTACTGTATGCAATGGAGGGCCTGGGTGGGATTTGATCTCCAGACTCCCAGGTGGAAGTCATGCGTGCTGACCATTCAGCCAAAGGGACATCCCTGTACCCTAGTAGCCAGGGCACATAATCACTGGGAGGCATTGTGACAGGACCGCCAACTGCCACAGTGCAAAGTAATATCAGTTGGTTTAGTCCTGATTGATGCCTTTAAAAAGGTTTATCATCACCAAGGTGTCAGACAAGAAGCATTAATGGGTAAAAGCAAAGAGCTGTCTTAAGACCTATGCAACCTTATTACTGAAAACACACTGAAGGCATTGGATCCAGGTGCATTTCTAAACTTCTGAAAGTTCCAGTGAGCATCATTGGGGTCATCATCGGGAAGTGGAAAGAACACTGCATCATCATAAACTGGCCATGGCCAGGTGCTCCTCACAAGATTTCAAACAGAGGAGTCAGAACAATAATCAGAAAGGTTCTCTAACAGCCCAGGACCACTCATGGAGAGCTTCAGAAAGACCTGGAATCAGCAGGTACTGTTGTTTCAGAGAAAACAAGAAGTAATGCACTCAACCGCCATGGCCGTCATGCACACACACCACAAATACTCCATTCTGAAGAAAAGCATGCTCATGTTTGCAAATTTGCAATACAACATCTGGACAAACCTATGACATTCTGAGAAAACATTGTCTGGTCAGATGAGTCCAAAATTGAACTCTTCAAATGTCATAAGACATAATATGTTTGGAGAACCAGACTTGACCCCAAAAACACCATAGCAACAGTGAAGTTTGGAGGTGGGAACATCATGGTGGGTGCTGTTTTTTCAGCATGTGGTAATGGCAGACTTCATATCATTGAAGGAAAAATGAATGGAGAAAAGTAAAGAGACATTCTGGACCAGAATCTGCTGCCATCTGCCAGATGCTGAAGATGAAAAGAGGCTGGATCTTTCAGCAAGAAAACCTTCCCAAGCACACAGCCAAGGAAGCACTCAACTAGTTGAAGATAAAAAAAAAAAGAAGCTGCTAGAATGGCCTAACACCCCACTGATAAATGAAAATCTTTGGAAAGAACTGAAGATCCGAGTTCACAGAAGATTTGAATGTATTTATGTGGAAGAATGGGTCAAAATCACACCTGAGCAATGTATTGGACTGGTTTTTCCATACAGGAGGCGTCTTGAGGCTGTAATCACCAACAAAGTGTAAAAACCTCATTACTAAATAAATTTCAGTAAGCATGTTCAAAACATATTCCCTGTGTCATTTTACTATATTACACATAACTTAATTTATGGACATATATGTAAGGATTTCTTTGTATGTGTGCATTACTTGGGTTGTTGCCGATATCTGGTTAAGATTTTGTGTCAATAGCTCCTCTAGGAATATGTTGTTTGAGAAAAATGTTGACATGTTCAATACTTTCCACCCCCCCACTGTATATGTATGATATATTTCTAGCTGCTGAAAGCCAACTAGAAATATAATTTAAACAACTACATTATAACTCATGCCATATTAAAAATCTGTATTTGGCATTATCTCACTGAGAGAAACCGATTTTGCGATTTTAGGTGTTTTGATTTAATGCTGATCCAAATCCACTAAAATCACTTTATCCTCCTTATTTATGAAGTTTATGATATATTGAAAGGTACAGTATGTCACAAAATCAAAGCTAATGGCAGATAGCATAAAAAAGTAATATATAATTCAAAACTTTGTTTGATGTGTAATTGCTGTACTAGAATAACTGTTATGTGTTTAATTTCTTAGAATGAGTCATTTATGTCTACTTGCTGGAGGTGCACATACATGTAAGGTGCCATATTTGTTCCACCATTTTTATTACGGTGTCCCTGAATGGACAAAACAATATGTGTGAAGTGAGAACTCTCTGAACTTTAAAACTGCTGTACCAGCTTTGTTTAATGGGAGTAAGAGCACTGTTTGGGATCAGTAATGCCTTAAAAGACATTAAAAGTAGTTACTGATAGTACAGTCATAGCTACACCTGACCCCACTGGATCCACTCACAGATAAAAATATCTTTATGTCTGAGAGAATTTTGGCCATTTACAGCTACCATAAATTGACAACAGTGCTTGGAATATGAAGTCATTTGAAAGAAAACATCTTTTCTTCCAAATACCCATCTTTACCACTAGATGTCAGTAATTCTGTACATACTGTACCTTTAAAGTCAGTCAGTCAGTCATTTTCTGTACCGCTTATCCAGTTCAGGGTCGCGGGGGTTGCTGGAGCCTATCCCAGCTATTATCAGGCGAGAGGCGGGGTACACCCTGGACAGGTCACCAGTCTGCCGCAACCTTTAACGTCTTTTAGGCAATTTACATCCGGTCCGATGTGTCGTGGTTTCATTTTGCCCTATGCAGTGCATCAACTCAAACAATGTCAGACATGTAATTTGCCTATTCTTTAATTAGGTCCATGTTCTGTTCACATGCAGAGCAGATGACGGACAGCAGCGTCCTTTGCTGCTGAGCTTCTGGAGGCAGCGATGCCGCTTCACCTAAGAATCAGTTAAATTGTTACTTATGCCATTAAAAATCCCACTCAGCTGTGGCGCGCTATGACTGAGTCAAGGTGGGGGAAACAAATGGTGTTTCCCCTCTGTGTACTTGTTTCCTCACCTTTACCATAAAGGCTGCAAAAGCTGTGTGAATTAAAATGAAAGCACCCTGTCAGATATCATCCTATTTCTTTTTTTTGTCTTTTTTTTTTTTTTTTGCTCTTGGTCGGGGTCTATGCAGGGCAGGTTCTGGTTCAGGATACAGACTGTTGTCTCCCAGTTGGGGACCTTTGCCATCTAGAATAGGCTATGTAACAATGTAAGGCCAGTGTTATCTGGCTTTACAACGGGGTGCTATTATTTAATAACTTAAAAGTGCTTAAAGGTGCAGTGTAAAACAAACTAAAGGTCAATGACAGAAAAATGTGATATATTATTTAAAGCTGTTTCTATTTCCTATTAGTCATTTATGTCAACTTGATTTGGGTTCACATACATGGCAGCTGAGTCATCATTTTTACTCGTGTCTCTGAATGGACAAACATTTGTGTATGAAGTGAGAACAATGTGAGCTTTAAAACTGCAGCATCGGCTTTGTTTGTGCTAGGAAAAAAAAAAGCACATTCAAGGCAACACATACTGTATACACAATTAAGAAGTACTGTGGTTACCTGTAGTGCAGTCATCCCTGCACTTCAGGCCACTGGATCCACTCACAGAAGAAAAAAGATTTGTCTGGAAGAATTTTGGCCATTGATGGCCACCATCCACGCACAAGTATGCTACAGGGGTTAGACAATAAAACTGAAACACTTGGTTTTAGACCACAATAATTTATTAGTATGGTGTGGGGCCTCCTTTTGCGGCCAATACAGCGAAAATTCGTCTTGGAAATGACATATACAAGTCCTGAACAGTGGTCAGAGGGATTTTAAGCCATACTTCTTGCAGGATAGTGGCCAGGTCACTGCGTGATGCTGGTGGAGGAAAACGTTTCTTGATTCGCTCCTCCAAAACTCCCCAAAGTGGCTCAATAATATTTAGATCTGGTGACTTTGCAGGCCATGGGAGATGTTCAACTTCACTTTTATGTTCATCAAACCAATCTTTCATCAGTCTTGCTGTGTGTATTTGTGCATTGTCATCCTGATACACTGCACCGCCTTCAGGATACAATGTTTGAACCTTTGGATGCACATGGTCCTCCAGAATGGTTCAGTAGTCCTTGGCCCATCTAGCACAAGTCCTGGGCCAAGCGAATGCCGTGATTTGGGCAGCTGTGGTTTTACGGTTTTTGGATACAATCCGGGTTAGCACCGGAACATCACGTTCAGACAGCTTCCTCTTGCGTCCACAGTTAATCCTGTTGGATGTGGTTCGTCCTTCTTGGTGGTATGCTGACATTACCCTGGATACTGTGGCTCTTGATACATCACAAAGACTTGTCTTGGTCACAGATGCGCCAACAAGACATGCACCAACAATTTGTCCTCTTTTGAACTCTGATACAATGTTGTATGCATTGCAATGTTTTGAGCAAAACTGTGCTTTTTACCCTGCTAATTGAACCTTCACACTCTGCTCTTACTGGTGCAATGTGCAATTAATGAATATTTGCCACCAGGCTGGTCTAATTTAGCCATGAAACCTCCCACACTAAAATGACAGGTGTTTCAGTTTCATTGTCTAACCCCTGTACTTTTAAATGAGAAACTTTTTACAAAACATAACATTCAGTCTCTAATTACTTTTAATCTGCAATGATCATGAAACTGAGTTACTTTTAAAGGTTATTTTACCCAACACTCTTTACAAACAAGAAAGCTACTCCCTTCCAGTGTGGGAGCAGACACAAAAGTTTAAAGGCAATGGGATGTGCTTTCTTCTTAAGTTGAAACTCCAACCACTGTTTCTCTTCATCCTTTTGAAGAATTCCACCGGGGAAAGTGGCAATCTTCTAAAAGCAACCTCAAGTTTCTCCAGGTTTTGTTTGCCTGCTTTTGTCATGAATGCAAATTCATCTTTTGGAGCAAACAATAAAAAACCAAAGGAACCAGATTGAGTGAGCTGGTTTAATGTGAGCTGGTTTTCATGTGCTGTGGCTACATGATGTTTTTTTTTTTTTATTTCAGAATTGATTATTTCAAATTGCGTAAGTATTTTCCTTCACATTTACATGGGAATAGCAATTCCAAATTGAGGTTTACATGAAAAACATGTGTATTCACCTTAATTTAATTCCGCTTTAGATCTGTGGATTGGAAATAGTTCTGACTGGACGTGATGTTACATTGACGGAAGTAAACAAACTCCAGTTACTGCTTCTTTTCTTTTCAGCATAGAGGGCCACATAATAAAGACAATTTTGGCTTTGATTTCGATTTTAGTTTTGAAGCAGCTGCTTGACAATGTCCAATGTTTTCTTCGGGCGGCAATCCCCACCTGTGCATCATCACAACAGAATGAGGGAAGGGACATGTGCAGAATGACTGGAATTATTTTAAATGGAATGAGCGTATACACGATGGAGGAAATATTAAACTTGGAATTAAATTGAGAATAAACCAGCCACTTACTATATTAGGAATTTATATTTTCATTCAGAACTGGGTGTTTACAAGGTCATTTTAAAGAGGAAATAACTTTTATTCTGAACATAAGGGGAATTATAACTCTAAAGTAAACATATCCAATGTAGCTTTCACCAGTCATTCCTTTCTTCTTAAGAACCTTCAAATTTTCATGTCTCTCCCTCTTGATGCATGACCACTGAGAGTTCTGACCAAAACTACAACGATTCTATTTCCAGATAGCCAGCCTGTATCAAAATGCAATGTTTTCATATTGCACTGATACTGAATCATTTTTACTGAAATTGCTAGTATTTTCCTTTTCTCCAGCCTTGATTTGTTACAGTTAGAAAACTCAAGACACTACATCTTGATTTCAAATGAAATAATCTAAAAATCTACATTTTCATATCTTATTTTAACCCTTTTAAGCACTTTATTAAAGAAGTATCTGGATTTGAAAAACTTTTTTTTTTCAAGATTTCTGTAGTTAACGAGTTCTAAAGGACAAATCTCTTCACTATTCACTATGTAACCTCCTTTAACATATGGGGCTAAAGAAAGTAAGAAAAAATAGACAGATTATTGAAATTATTCTAAATTTATGAAAACAGCGTTAGTTTGGATCACGCTTTCTATTTGGGCCACCAACATTCTTTTATTTACTGTTTTACTATATATTCATTTTAGTCTTTTAACCATTCTTTTATCTGTTTTTATTCTGGTTTTTGTCGTTTCTATCTAACGTATTTATTCATCTACTTTCTTAAAAGCGTTTTGTAGTTTCTACATCTATTGATCAGTCATTTGAATTTTATACTGTTCTTTTTAATTTATGAATATGTGCAGAACTTTTAAACTGCTTTGTTCGTAAAATGTGTTATATAAATAAAGTGGATTCAATTTTTTTTCTCTTTCCCCACATTTCTGACCTTGCACTTTAAGTCAAGGCATACAGGCCTTTTTTACATACCTGCTTGCACTTTATACCATCTGCTGCCTCTCTGTGCTAATTACATGCACTGACTTTTCGTGAACTGTACAATATTACAGCACAATATTAAAAACTGAATTGTTTTTAATATTGTGCCTGTTTTGTTTTTTAGATTGTGCCTGCTTTTAGATAGGCAATGTATGAATGTGTGTATGTATATGTATATATACACTGTATGTGTGTGTGTGTGGAGATGTGTATGTGGGTGTGTGTATGTGTGTATATGTAAATATATATATATATATATCTTCATATTTGTGTATTTTTTATCTTGGATCTGGGCACAAATTTCATTCTGTCATGTTTTTAAGATGAAGTTGAATGACAATAAAATGACTTTGACTTTTGACTTTGACCACGGCAGGAGGGTGGTGTTTGGTTGCAACTAGTTTTTAGTCTGTTTGTGTCTTACATTTAGGCATCCCATTTTATTCTAAAAGCACGTTTTTGCCCCAAATTTTCAACAAATTCAACAGCTACATCCAACAAATGTAGCCGCGAAAAATGTAAATTTTTAAGTCATATAAAGAAAAGCTACTGATATGTAGCAGAAAATGTTGAGTTGGATGAGTACATCAGTATAACTTACCAGGGAATATAAAGAAAAGACCAAAGAATGGTTCGCATAATGCTTAGAATGAAGAATAAAACCACGGGGGTTGGAAGTATTGCTCTCTCTGTGTAACTGGATCCCCCTGCCAGCACCTCTAGAGTCCACTAATTAACACGCTCCATCTCACTTCTTTAATTACCGTGAAAATCTACATCTGAGGTCATTAAGAGTTTACAGGGAAATAGTTGGAACCCCTTGGATATTGTTGGGCCCAGCCAAAAAGTTGTCACCACCCCCTTGATATGAACAGAAAACATAACATGTTAATTTAGTGAGCCTAAAAGAGGACAGAGATACTGTAGGGTGTGACATACAGGATAGCTTTGGTCCTGATAGGTTTTCATTGCAACTATCAAGTATTTTTATAATCTGTGTCTGAAAAATGAAAACACTATGTTTGATCAATGTCTTCCCTAACTGGAACATGAAGCAAGCCATGTGGCATTTTATTGACAAGGGTTTAGTTTAAGGCTCTATTCACATCTAGTAGTGTGTTGGGTTGAAAGATTTAGCCAAGTTCGCTTTTACAATTGCTCAAACAAATTAGACCTTTTAGATAATGTTGTCCCATCCTGGCCAGAGGGGGCACTGTATCAATAATTATTAAATGACAAAACAAATTATGAAGAAGATTGGTAAATCTATTAGTTAATGTAGGGAAACTTTTATCTGGTTTGGTCCACTTCGGTTACTATGGTTTGAACACACACTGGAGCGAAGAAATGTGTGAAATTTTTCAGAAATCCCAGCCCAATTGGATTCAGTTCCTGGACTATCCTGGTGTGAATGCACCCGAAGAAATATGTTTGTCGGTGGACCAGAGCCCGCTTCTCTGATCTATATCAGAGTTGGTGAGTGTAACCTTCCTAAACAAACTGGACTTATCACGCAAACTGCATTGTAAATAGGATTAGAAGCAGAAGGGCTGGTGTGAAAGCACCCCATGACTTGCCTTCATGTTACGTTTAGTTATTGAGCTTTCAGTAATGTTCTGTTTCCTGGCTTGATCTCAGAAATATTCATAAAATGAACACAATTAGATAAATTTCATAACAAACCATGAAGTAGAAATTAAATGGGGTTATCGACCCAGAACGTAACTTTTAGACCCTAAATATCTGCGTTTCTGATTCAGTTTAAAGGCGCACCAACACTCATTATGCGCTTTTTCGAGCTGTCACTGCCCAACGGCGTCCTGGGGTATCAGAAACTGCACAATGTAACTTTTGCGTCCGGGACGGGGCCGTGACGTTGCAGCCGACTATTGGTTGCGCACCGCGTCATGTGCTAGCAAATGGATATGAACCAGATGTGAACACGCGTTTTGAACGTGCTTCATGTTGGATTTGGCAAAGAAACACAAGAAAACATTACTGGAGGAAGAGAGGAAAAGAAAGAGAGGAAGGGACAGAGCAAGAGAAAAGAAAAGAATGTTTTTTAATGGGTGGGGGGAAATAAAAAAAAAAAAAAAAAGTTCAGTTGGGGGTTTTTAAGGATAAAATTAAAAAATTAATTTAGTTTGATTCAGTTCAGTTAAATTTAAATTTTTTTAAATTCCCCGGAAAAGGATTTTGAAATTTTTTTTTTTTTTAAACCCCTTGGAGACCCCCCCCCCCCCCAAAAAAGAAATTTACTGGTCTTTTACTGCATCTGTTGAAGAAGGGAATCTGTGTGTTTGCTGCAGTTTGACCTTCAAATTAGTTTGTCCATCCCAACTACTTTCCTTCAGCTTTATTTCTGCAGAAGTGGCATGTGATGTGATGAGTTAAAGTTTATATCAACACAGTTAATATGGCTTTGTTTATTTTAGGCATTTTTTGAGGCTGTTCTCAGCACAAAAAATGTTTAATTCTCTGTAACTCTCACCACTATCCCTATTTTGTTACCTTAGATGGCTAAAGCTCAATGTCTTCACACTCAATGTTCTCGTTGAAAGAATTAGTGCTCCAATTCTGCCTCCTTTAATTTACATGGTAAAGATTTTTTATTTGTCCAGAGCAACTCATGTATTTTTATTAAATAGTTATTTAGAGTAGAACAACAGAAATCTTACTGATATAAAGTACTGATTGATTTCTAACAAGCAATTTCACCTGCCCCTCACCCCCCACCCCTACTCTGCTCTGGTTGACTAGCTCTCAGGGAGATTGTTGAACTGAGTGGTGATTCAGCTGAGGAGTTCTGCCAATGTGCTTTTGGCTGGGGGTGACACTCTATGCATGCATGAATATATTACTTCTGCTGCTGTTATTATCCCTGGCTACACTACAGCGTTTGGGACCTGCGCCCTGTTGCCTCTCTGGCTCCTGTGCTCTTATTGTCACAGCCACACAATAAAGCCGGTCTGAATGTTAGTTGCAAGGGCTTCTGCTCGGAAAAGATGATTCTTATCCACAGAAAATCATAACTGTTTCCCTGTGGGGGGTTAGGTGAGGGAAGCTTACATGATGAAACATTTACAAAATTGAAACTGGCTGGGTAAGGCTTTCTACAACATTAAAACTCTCATTTTATAACTGAACCATACAGAGCATTGCAGGCAGGATAAGCGCTGATCATGTCATCAGTTGCAAGCTGCATAGTGTTGACAGTTTTACAGTTATAAAGGTTCTCTGCTCCACAAAACGGCAGCTGTTTTCTTCTTATCACCTCTTTTGGTCCTCTGGATTTAGGGCAGTGCTTTGGTTGGGCTTAAACGCACCATGGTGGGTTTAAAGATACCCAATAACAGAAAATCCACAGTTTCTTCGAAAATGTGCCTTCTTGTCAATCTTATCTGTTATCACCTCACAATTTCTCGAAAAAAAAATCGCGTTTCCATGCATAAATAATAATAATGTTTACAAGCACTCATGTGAACACATCAATCTGTTTTTGTGTTAGTTGTTCCCTTCTTGCTGACAGATGGAAACCTCAGGCACAACGCCGGAGGTCTCTCTTTTGAAACACTCTTACCCTCCACTCACCCCCTCGATCTTTCCCTCCCCCATCATGCCCTCTCTCCCTTGTCCCTCTGCACTCACCAAGCAGAAAGAAAGCTTCAATCTTGCGCAGACAGGCCCGAGAACCTGGCTGCAGGCAGTGGAAGCTTCCCCCTGTTACTACAGAAGACAAATCTAGCTGTGCATTTGACACAATAACGTAGACTGAGAAGGGAAGAACTGCAGATGCAATATTCATCTGAATATTACAAGGCTGCCAGCAACGTACAGCGGTACTAAGGCACTCAGGGAAATGTTAGCATTTTGCATACATGAGCACTCAGAGGTGTTCTGCCTTATGGCCTGCTTTTTTTGTTTGCAAGAACGCTTGCTCTGACAATACTGTGAGAATATGATTTTCAGTCCATGCTGCTCTGCAAGATTCAGTGAAAAGTTCAAAAGATATAAAAACTCATATGGAATTAAACAACAGCTTTTGGTGATACAGTTCAGATAAAACTATTAGAGACAGAAAAAAATTGTAAGTGTGAAAACTCTACTTTATGGCTTCCTTACAATGACCTTCATCGTGAAACTGTGCTTTCATGAAAATATGCGTTTTCTTTTTTTTCTGGAGTGAATATGGATCAATATACTGTAAACCCTGTGAATTGATCTTAACCTATTACAATGTACAGTGGCTGTCCTCCATGTTGCCTTTTGGTCAGCCTACCGTCAAATCTGCTGCAATGTGCAAGCCCTCAGATAACACAGCTGAGAGCTTTTCAGCCAAAGGAACTGCTCGCTTGGAATCGATGTTAATTATTCTCAAAGTTTCCAGGAAGAATGATGCATGAAGGGAAACGCACAAGTGAAGCATGAAATTCTAACCAACAACAGCAGTGATGTTTGAAAAATCAAAAATCACCTCCCAGCTTCTCGTTGGGAAAAAAATATGCATAGAAACACAAAGAGTTTTCTAATTCTAGATAGCACCAAAAAACCTTTTCTCTCCTTCACTCAGCAACTGAACCAAGAAGCTGGTTGGACAAACTGTGCTCAACACTCAGTCTAGCTGTTTTGGATGTTCATGATCTAATGTTAATGTCCTTCCACACCGGACAAAAGAATTTTTGGCCCTGTAGAAATCACTGTGACGTGCGAAGTAAATTCTACTAGAGTTTTGTATTACACTGTTTTTACTCAAAAAACGCACAATTTTATTTAATGCTACTTAACATTTGTTTGAATATTTTGACTTAATTTTAAATTCTAAGTATAACTCACAACTATTAGTATTCAGTCAGTGTATTTATTATGTGATCAACTTGTAAAAAGTAAGAAAACTTTACTTTGCCTACACAGTCCTGTCAGAGGGGAAGGGGCTATTTTCAAAACTTAACATATCTGGTCCACAAAGGCTCATGGGAGATGCATATTCAACAGCAGTTTAACCTTTTGTGAATGCTATAAATTTGAGTTATTTAACGTGTGAAGGCTACAGTGTACTTATCCGACTACGTAATGCGTTATCCAACTGCGTGACAACAGAGACCCCTCCAGCCTTCATAGTTCTCCGTCATGCTGCCGGATACGCAGTGCAATTTCCTGCCCGATAAGTAGGGGTCGCTACACAAGACTGACCTACTCATATGATGCCGTCCGAGAGAGAAAGACTATTGTTGTTGCTGCAGCTGAATAACAGAGATACTTTTGATGCAAAATAAAGACGATGGGGCGATTTTGGTATTTCCTCACTTCTTCAGCCAAACGTTCTTCAGTTGGACTCATATCTATGTCTTCGTAGGCTAGCTGGTTTAAAAATGGCGCTGCTAGTGTTTACATAGTGTTAGACCAATCACAGCCCTTGCCATCTCCGTCGTGCCTTGACGGAGTGACGGACACTTAAAAAATATTTCATGCAGCCGGAGATGACGGAGAGGCTCTCCGACAGGTTCTCCGTCGACGTAGAGGGCTCTCTGTAACCTACGCAGAGCACTTTACGGACGACTATAAATTAGGCTTCATGGTTTACATGTAGACAATGTTGGAAAGTTCTGTTGTGTTTGAATTGTAAAGATACTACCATGAGTGAGAAGAACAGTACAGATAAGTAAAGCCACCACCCCACTACCTTTGGAAAATTCCACATATTTGTCGAAGTAGGCTAGTTGGGAACATTATATCAGTGATCGTTCAACTATGTCTTATACCTTAACTGATGGATTGGATTAGTTTGTCCCAGTATAACTATTAAAAAATACTCTTGAAATATATTTGTTTCAATGTGAGATTTTCAGTTTAATGTAAACTGAGTCTAAATAGAACTTACCAATCATGACAAAGTAAAACTCAATGGCAAAATTGATGAACATGAGTAAAGGTTACTTTAGTTTTTCTTGTAGGAATAACTCATACTGTATTATGCAAGTAAAGTTTACTTGAAAATAACCCTTGTGATATTTACTTAACAGTTCTCAGTGTAATTGCTTTCCTAAGATTTTCAAAGTAAATATTACTCTACAGTTTTTTCAGGGCAGTAATGTGTAAGATATTTGTGGGTTACAGTCCATGACAAAATAGTTACAGTCTGGTTTGCAATATTGTCACATTTCAAGTACAGAGAACCTGTCTGCTCCCACACATTCTCTCGCACTTACTGTGGTGTGAAAAGCCATCTCAAGGCAAACTAAATTTTCTTTACTTTCTCAGACTACACCAGCTGCAAGTCGAGGATGAAAATTGTTGAATTTATAGAATTACTAAAACATGATTCACTCCATCTCATGTATTTATTTTTTGTTTTAACTAAAGAAATTAAACATCTTCATTGGTGTATTTGACATATCAGAGGTTATTACCAAGCAAGAACCATAAATATTCTCTAAAATTCTTGCTATTGGGATAGAATAATAACAGACTACAATCTGTAGCACATGAGGGTTAAAGTATGACTTTAACTTACAAGAAGATGGGAGTTGAAGAACACGATTTTTATAAATATATATATTGTCAAAGATAAAGCCATGAAGTCAAAGCTAAGAAACCTGTTAATTCAAACTGAGCATCTCAGTGCTGTGGAGCTGCGCAATTCTTATTATTTAAATATAAAAAAAAATATTGAGGGGCTGCACGGTGGCACGGTGGTTAAATGGACTGTATTTATATAGCGCTTTTCCAGTCATACTAACTGCTCAAAGCGCTTTACACTACATATCACATTCACCCAGTCACACACTGTCATACACACGTTCAAACCTCGATAGGCACATCGGGAGGCAACTTGGGATTCAGTGTCTTGCCCAAGGACACTTCAGCATGCAGTCTAGGGAAGCCTGGAATCAATCCCCTGACCCTCCGGTTGAAAGACGACTGCTCTTCCACCTAATACCACAGTAAGAAGGTTGCTAGTTTGAGCCCTGGCTGGGGAGGGATTCGGTCAATTTCTACAGGGGCCTTCCTGTGTGGAGTTTGCATGTTCTCCCCGTGTATGCGTGGGTTCTCTGCGGGTACTCCAGCTCCCTCCCACAGTCCAAAGACATGCATGTTGGTTATTGATCACTCTAAATTGTCCCTAGGAGAGAACATGAGCGTGCGCTGTCTGTTTTTCTGTGTTGGCCCTGCAACAGACTGGCGACCTGTTCAGGGTGTAGCCTGCCTCTCGCCTGATAATAGCTGGGATAGGCTCCAGCAATGCCCGTGACCTGGTAGAGGAAAGGAATGAATGAATGAAAAAAATATTGAATTGTCATGGTTCTAAAGATCAAAAGGATGAAAGGTAATTAGAGAACTTGAGTCAGTGTTTTCTCTTTTTCTTCAACATGAAATAAGAAAAATCTATCCACTGGGAACAAAATCAGAAATGACAGTCAAAAAAAAAAAAAAAACTCTTAAAGGAGCATACACAGTCATAGGAGACAGTAATTGAGTGCAAGCATCTTGGCAAAAACTTGACACTAGAAAGTGACGTTTAGAAGTTTGGTTAAAGCCAGAGGTAGTAATCCTGTTCAGAAACACCTTTTGTTACACTGGGCGAAATGGTCCATCCATCCTGACAGTAGTCGATACATAATGTATTCATAAAAAAGAAGGAAAAAAGTCAGACCTCCGTGAGAGCTGCATGTCTTTAATAACTGACCAACCCCTGCCATCTGCACCAAAAGGCAGGAATTGGTCATTCACAACATACGTACGTATAGAAAGAACCTATCAGTGCCTATATGTCTCATCTCTGTCCCTCCCCTCTCTCCCTTCCTCACGTGCACCGCTCTACAGTATGCACTACTCACTGTAAACAAATATGGCTAACGGACTGCTAACTGCTGCTGTGCAATAAAAAAAAACAAAAAAAAAAACAAAACAGATAAGGATCAAGTCTTAGAAGTGTTAACCTTTGCAGTGTGAACTTTTTACACCGCAGAAGGAGTTGGAGGTGAGCGAATCAAGGGTTTTAGAAACTGGTTTGTCAGCTGTTTACTCTAGCAAACAAGCTATCCACTCGGCTGTTTACTTCACCAACCTGCGAAGTGTGCACGTTCCTGCACTCTGAAGCCGTGGTTTTGGGCGGTGTGTTTTTTTTAAATATAGCTTGCTCGAACCATTTTTCCAAGATTGCCAACCATAATTTTTTGTTACAGAGCACATACTGTATGTAGCTCTGATGATGGCACTTACCTTGAGGGTTTGGGTCTTGAATGTCAAGAAAATGTGATGCTTAAAGCCATTGTCCACCATTTTCTGCATTGTTATATCCAATGTAGAACAAATAACATCACATCTGTCACAATTTCATGTTATTCAAAATGCAAGAATGACTTCAATTCACAAAGAAAAACTTGGGCTTGTAGCTGTGTGTGGAGTGTATGGAATGAACTTTTTGTCATGATCATATTTTCTTGTTGGCTGGTTTCTTCCTGTGCTGTTTCATTTTGTTGTGTTTCCCATATATATTCTGTTGAATTTTCCATTCTCTCTCACACCTTATCCCTTTTGTCAGATCATGTCAGTTTCCTTTTTACATAGTCCGTGTTTCATCCCAGCAGATTCTGTGTTTTCTTTTATTCATTCCTCAGTTTGATTAATTAAAAACCTCAGAGACGATTGCCTTTTTCCACCTCCTCAATTTCTGTCCTGCATTTGGGTCTATTTCCATGACAACCGTAATACTTTGCATTTTATGATCATTAGTGACATCTTTTTCCCAGCTTAGGCATGTTATAAAAGGGCAAACACTGACATAAGCACGTGTTATGAACCTGCTTCTAAGTGGATTGGTTCAACTACAGGTTTTTGCTCTTGCTTGTTCACTTAGGTTGCATTTTCTTTTAAGTCTCAAAGGAAACCATGTTCTATTTTTCCTTTTTTTTTTTCTCACTCCCATTTTGGTTGTTGATTACAGTTACGTTTTGACAAGAAAATGACTTGGTTAGGTTTTGGCAAATAAGACATTTTTTTAATGCATAGACAAGGGAAAATAGATATAGCTCTTTATCGGAGCTGAAGTCATGCCCCTTCCGTTTACCTCCATGGGACCTAAGAGACAAAAAAATATGAATGAGAGTCAATGGCAAGAAAACAATTATTTTCTGGTCCCAGTCGTTCTCTGCCCTGAATTCCAGCTGTTTATTGTAGATTTAAATGAAAAATTTCTGTGTAAAGGAAAAATAAAGTACAGCAAGGAACTTTGATTATTTCAGATTTTGCATGAAACCGCTTTGTGGACAACAGCTCTTGTCGTGAGTGATGACGCCAATCCCTGCGACTGGCATGAACAATACCAACCAGTGGGAAGACTCAACATGCCCTAACCTATATTGTTGTAGTCCAGACCGCACCAACCGAGACCAACACAAGGCCAATACATTTAGAGGTCGAGACCAAGAGAAAACTTTTAGAGATCAAGACCGAGACAGGACCAAGATCGTATCAAAGGAAAATCATAACAAAGACACATGAGTTTTTTTAAAGTTTGATTTTAAATAAATACAACAAGCAAAACAAACCTTGTTCTGTTTTTTTTTTAAAGCAGCACTATAAATTGGATAAATCTCAAATTATAGCAAACTCCAAATTTAATTTAGCAAATGTAATCATAGCTGAGTTGGCAGACATCTCCTAAGAGGCAGGGCTGTAGTTTCTCTTAAAAAGTAACTTTCTGTCATTTTTTTTCTCTTCTGAATCTCACAGTGCCTGTTTCAGAAATAAAGATGAACTCTGACAAGAGCAGCTAAATCGTCTGCAATTTCCTGTTATCTTTGCTAATCATTATTATTATCATCACACAATGTTGAAAAGTTTTAGAAACAACATATTTTGTGTGTAATAGGACACTTTGTACAAACAAAATAATCACTACCAAAAAGTTATTTTCAAACAAAATTCAGGTTTTCGGGGTACTTGAAGTAAACAAGCGTGCTGCATGAAGTGAGAACCATGTAGTTTCAGTCACATATGCAATCAGGGTTTTAGTTAAGTAAATAGAACTCTACACTAACCTGAAGAAAATAATGATCCTATTAAGTATCACTGCTGCAGTTTCTGCACAGAACTACAGTAAATGCTTTTGAGCTAAATGGCTATTTGATTAATTTTATTATGTACACTATACGGAAAAATACTGAGATCCAGACTCCGGTGTCCTCAATGGTAGCAACCATGCTAACATAGTTTTCCTCCCGTCGGCTCTGTGCAAAGGGAGTGTGTCAGTCAATCCCACACTGACGGTAGGTAGGTGCAGCTGGGAGAAACTGTTATGCTACCGATGATTTTAAGTGGTTATTAGCTGTTTTTGAGAGGGTCCTTTTCACTCTTACCAGTAAGGTATGGACAAAAAACCTATCAGCAATGGTCTCAACTGGTCTTGTTCAAAAAACTTGAGTCTGCCCTGTTTGAGACCAAGACAAGAACAAGACAAAATGCCATCGATACCAAGACCGAGAACCTAAAAAAATTGGTCGCGAGACCAAGACCGATGTCAAGAACTATAATGCTACTGATTTATAATGGTTTTCACCTCTGTTGATGGATTTTTCCCACCCTTGGAAAAAAAGCGGCGAAGTGCCAAAGTAAAATCGCCATGGCAGCGTATCTTGCTGCTGGTAACGCATAGTCCTGTAGTCCACAAAGTAGCTTTAAGCAAAACCTGAAATAATCAAAGTTTGTTGCAGTATTTTATTGTTTCTTTGCACGAAAAATTTCCATTTAAATCCACAACTAATATATCTGGAAGGACTGGGGCAGAGAACGAGTGGGACCAGAAAATAACCACACGTATTTTCTTGCTGTTGACTCCCATTCATATTTTTCGTCTCTTAGGTCCTATGGGCCTGAAGTACAGTAGGTGGGTGTGACTTCTGTTCTCTATTTAGACTCCAAATGCAAAGAAACATATAACCATATTTTAAAAAGACAGTCATACCAGTGTTTCCACTTAGCAGATTGTTTTTTTGCATTGCTGAATACAGGGTTAGATAGATAGATATTTTATAAATCCTTCACAGCAAGGATAGTCAACTCCGGTCCTGGAGGGCCAGAATCCTACAGGTATTGAGTTTCCCTGTGGCAATACACATTGTGACCTGTGCAGAGCTTCACATCAAGCTCTTTACAATTACCCATTGATTGGAGTCAGGTGTGTTGCAGTGAGGAAACTCCTAATACCTGCAGGATGCCGGCCCTCGAGGACCGGAGTTGCCCATTTCTGTTTTACATGAAGTATTTGTGTTGCAGCAGCTACATAAAACACTGAAATGAGTATTTAACATGTCAATAAATATATAAATACCTGAGTACATACAAAGGATAAATTAAGTGTATGACATACAAAGAGCAGAGTATGAAATGTACATCAGGCAATACCAAATGTACAGCATGGTAATAAGCTGATGGGCAAAGTAGTAAGTTCCAGTTCTAGTGTGAGTTGGTAACACGAGATGTACAGTGTGCAATAATGAGCTGATTAGTCGCTGATAATCTCTGTGCACTCCTCCTCCTGTACTCCCTTGGTACAGCCAACAGTGGCTGAATCATCAGAAAATTTCCTGAAGAAAACAGGGTTGTGCTGGAAGAGGAAGATAATTGTTAAGAAAGTGGTCATACAGTATAAGTCATACGTGAAAAGCAGAAGAGGAACACTGAAGATTTACCAACCTTGCATGGACACTAAAGCACAAATCATCTAGAGGCAGCATATTTTGCCGAATTTATAAATTGTCATCTGAAAGCACAACGTCTACACAGTACTCTTAGGGACTAAACATGAGATTATCAGGTGGCTTAGTACAATTTGCTATTATTAGCCTAACTATGTGCTGGAATTGCATCACTACAAGAGGAAGTAATTTATTTGTTTTAATTTCCGTAACAAAATTATATATAAACAAAATAGATTTATATTCTCTCTGGACAGTGAATTTTGGACAGTTATCGATGATTTTTACAGAATATTAATGTTTATTACAGCACTGTATGTAAAAATGTAAACCTTTGCCTGAAGTAAAAAATCTTACAGGGAATAATTTGCTGTGATGTCTCATTTGCTCAGTTTTGATTTTTCAGTTAGCTAAAAGTCTGCTAATTGTTTATTTTTACCCTGATAGTAGAACATAATTATCTAAATTCCATCACAACTGTTATTAGGATGTGGCCTGTAATGCCTTTGTCCTAGTAATATTACTGATGTTGAAGATGGCTTGAGGGCAAACATTTAAGCTAACTGTGTAAAAGAAAAGACGAACGACTCAGAGTGTATTACACTTGTCTCTTACTTCTCAAAGCAGGCATGATACCAGAGTCTGGTTGGGGAATAGCACTTGTTTGTCATTGTTTTGTTCGGTTCATTCAATCAATTCCGACTGTCTCTACAAGTCCTCCAATTACTATATCCAGAAAAGGCTGAAATACAATCCTAAGTGGGTTCTATGACCTCCTGATCCTATAAGAAGTCATGACAGAAGCACCATTCAGCCCTGCATTGGAGCAAACTTGAGTTATCTCACTATCCTCTACAACATATTCCTGCGTACGACTGCAATGAAATTTGAAGTTAACGTGTTAACTTTGGTTCAGGAGCAACGCTTTGAATCAACAACTCTTGAGGCTCATTGATGCTTGATGCAGAAGACCGATACGCAGACAGATGGACAGTTTCATCCATCCTCTGTGCAGGTTATGTGCGTAATTTCGTGCGTTTTCAGGCTCCAGTGGATCCCTCACTCGCTGCTGAAGACGGAGCAATACCACTAGAAACCACAGGGTCCGCGTTGGGCTGTATCGTTGACATACGGCCAGCGAAAGGAAAAGCAGAGAAGAAGAGGGGAAATGGTAGGGGGAAAAAGTAGGGGAAGAATAAGCAGAAGACAATAGCTGTACAGTTGTAGCTTTAGAAGAAAGGCAATGCGTGTGTGTCAGGCATGTTTGGTGGTTGTAAACAACTTAATAGCTGTGCATTATCACCACCAACCGGAGTCTGAAACTGATGTCGAGTCATGCAAGTGAACTCTGAATTCAGTACTGCCGACTAGGGGATGAACTGGCTCAACAACCATGGCAACGTAAACTGCTTCACCCACTCAGCGCTATTTGTCTCATTCTCTGAACTTCCATCCACATTCTCTTTCCTCATCCATTCATACTACCTTCCCTTCCCATGACCATCCATCCATCCTTCTCTTCTTCCTTTTATCCCTCCTTATTCACCCTTATTCATTCATTCATTCATCCTGTTCTCCATTATCCAGCCATCCATATACCTCATCTTCATCCATTAATCCATCCTCACCCTCACTCTAATCTTTTTTCACCCTCCCGTCCCCCACCTATCTGTCCTTCCATCCCTCATCCATTTACTTGTCTTTCCCTCCATCATCCATCTATCTTCAGCCTCTCACATTAATCCATCATTCCCCATCCATCCATCCATCCATTCTTCATCCATCCATCCAGTCTCCCTCACTCATTTATTCTTCCTTCCTCCCCATGACTTACCCATCCACCTCTCCCTTAATATCCCTCCTCCTCCCTTATCTATCCTACCCACCTTTACCCCCCATCCCCTCTCCCCTACCCATTCATCCTTCCACCCTCCTTCCATCATTCATTCCTGACATCCTGTTACAGAACCCTCACCCTGATTCTCCATCTCTCTTTCATTAAACAAGTAAACCCACATTAATGAGGGAAGGTCCGACAGTAAATCATCCAATCAGATGCCACCAGTGGCTATGCTTACATTAGAGTTTTAATTCCACAGTTTCTTAATTCATAGTAAAAGTTAATTCCTTCTTAAAATGACCTTGTAAACACTTAATGACAAATGAAAATTATAATTTTGAATTCAACCTCCGAAGTAAGTGGCTGCAGTGGCGGATGGTCAATAGAGGGTGCTAGGATGCCGCCCCACCACTCACCGGGTGCGTCTGACCAGTTACTGAGGTCAGACACACCTGGATTAATCAGTTCGTCCAAAAATGAAAGACAGGAAACAAAGGAGCTACCTTAAGTTCAAGAAGTAGTGGAGTTGTGCATACAGATCTGGGCATGAAAAGTTCCTTTTTCTGTCAGAAGTGGTGTAGTAATAGTGCACCATTACTGCACTATCACTGGCTGAACGACTTGTCCCGCAAATACACCATCACGTACGGTGTCCAAACTTGGCGTGTGGAAACGTCCTTGTTCCAGGCATTCATTTATGCTCTGAAATTGTTTCCCCTGGGCACACAGGTGTTTCTCTGTGCAATTGAATTAGCAGAAAAGTCACTGGTAAGTGGCTGGTAAGTGGCTGGCAGTCGGCTGAAAGGGGAACTTTTTCATGCCCAGATCTGTAGAGCCCATTGTCCCTAGCAGTGAATGTGAGTGTGAATGGTTGTCTGTTTCTCTGTGTTGGCCCGGTAACGTACTGGCAACCGGTCCAGGGTGTGCCTGCCTCTCACCTGAACCTGAACCTATTGAAGAACATGTTCAGTTCATTAGCTCTGTCCAGACCTCCATCAGTCTGATCCCCCTTTAACTTAAAGCCAGTGATCTTCTTCATTCCCGACCACACATCCCTCACGTTGCTCTGCTGGAGCTGGCTCTCCAAGTTCTTCCTGTAGTCCTCCTTGCACTTCTTAGTCTGTGTTTTCAGTTGTTTTTGTGTGGTCTTCAGTAACTCCCTGTCTCCATCCCTGAAAGCTTTTTTTTTTTTTTTTTTTTTTTAAAGAAAAAGAAAGCTTTTTCTTTAAAAAAAAGAAAAATAAGATCCCATTTCATTTTCAGACATGAAATGATACAGACTTTGTCCAATAACAGCGGAGTGGATAGCTTGTTAGCTTGATCGTAAGCTGCTGACAAACCACGTTTTTAAAAACTTTAATCCACTAACCTCCAACCCCTTCTGCAGTGTAAAAAGTCCACACTGCAAACGTCAACACCTCCAAGACTTAATCCTTATCTGCTGTTTTGGGTTTTTTTTTGGCACAGCAGCAGTTAGCAGTCCGCTAACTATATTTGTTTACTGTGAGCAGCACACAGGGGTCACGTGGGGGATGGAGAAAGGGGAGGGACAGAGACGAGACATAAAGGTTGCGAATTACCAATTCCTGCCATTCCTGCGAATGGCAGGGGTTGGTCAGTTTTTACAGAACTGCAGCTCTCACAGAGGTCTGACTTTTTTCCTTCCTTTTTATGAATACATGATGTATTGAATACTGTCAGGATGGAAGGACCATTTAATCCAGTATAACAAAAAGTGTTTCTGAGCCGGATTACATACTCAAGCTTTAAGTCATATGATTAATTTACACCACAATTTATTTTGTTATTTCATTTTAGTTCTTTAGTGTAATATTAATACACTAAAGTTTCTTAAACAGTGTAAAAACATGTTATAAATGATCCATGTAGCATTATGAAACATTTACATCAAGTCATGACGCATCCCCTAATCTAAGTTTAAAAATCTCCACTCATTCATACACAGTTCATTCTGGGAATTAAAGCATCACATTTTCAGACATGAAATGATACAGGCTTTGTCCAAGTTCATTATGAGAATGATAAAACTCCTGTCATTAAAGGTGGCAACAGTTCACGGGATCCACAGCAGCAGGCCGGGACACTTGTACTCAACTCACAGAGATCCCAAAACAACATCAGTCTGCCTGATCCCTTGGGCTTGGCCACCATCTGTGCACATCACCTATCTTTGTCTCTGCTTACTACTCCATTGTGGCCTGTTTCCACTTTACCCAGTTACAAAACCGGAAAGTGGGTCTCTGTGTCTCCAAGTTGGATCCCTGGAGCTGAGAGCTGCTCAGAGCTCAACATTCATCATCTCCAAGGCGGTGGTCAGAGTGCATGTGGCCATATGTGTGCGTGTGTGTGTGTGTGTCACAGTGTTCCCTGCAGTAAGATCAGCCCTTCATAGTGGAGGACAACTGAGTAAAGGGTAATTTAGTCATGTCAGCCCTCCTTTCAGGAATGCACACTCGCACAGACACACATGGGTAAATCTTCATAATGATCACCAGCTGGAAAGACACCTCACTCAATCCATCACACCAGAGCAGTGTGGGATAAAAGGACACACTCACACTCCTGTTGCTCTCTGTACTCTCACATATTTATGCCCAGAGATTCTGCTCAGAGGTCAAGAGATCAGTGATGTTTTCCAGCCAGCAGAGTTGATGCAGTGCAGTGGATAAGTCTGATACTGATCTTAATATAATAACCCATCACAACACAGAATCAGCGAGGAGAGTACTTTTCAACCTTTCCCATTCCTTAAAACTACCCCCCATAAAGGTCACATCATGATGAGAATATTGATGTCTCTCTGTTTTAATGATCCTGAGGCGATAAATCCTGCTTCTCTTTACAAAACTCATTGACTCAAAAGAGGATTTGTAGAAATATCACATGCTCATTTTTAATTACATATCGCAGTGATTAACAGCATCTCAACCCTGATCCTTCATTGTATTTATTATTTCTAATGCTCTTTGAAGTATCCTCCACCCAAATTGGAGTCACATTTGAAGTGTGATATCACACATTTGGCCTAATTTGCTGCTTTGTCTGTGAAACCTCTGCAACTTCAGAGGAACTATTTTCTCAGACCTAATGTTACAGTGAAGCCTTTTTGGTTAAATCCATTTTGTTTTATAAGCATACAAATTATAGCATAAACTCCAAATTGCAGAGGTGGACTGAAACCCATGGATATTTCTGCCTCTGTGAGTTTAAACTGAACCATTATAATAACTGAACTCTTGGCTCAACTTGATAGAAGTCAAACTCTAGTACTCCTCTGTGATTGGTACTGTCTTTATCCTTTGACTCTGAACATGTTCCTGGCTTAAAACCCCCTGCCAAGGAACCTGTGGATATACCAACTAGGCTTTTATCGAATCAGTTGAAAAATCTTGGAAACAGAAAAGACAGATCAGGCACAAGAACCCTGCCATATGTGGCAGAAGCTTCTAAGAAAATCAGAAAGTTCTTTAATTATTAAACACAGCATTCCAATACATTTCCAACCAAACAACAACTGAAGTGGATTCAACCAAAGGACAAAGCATCCAAACACGAGCTGAATGGTGTCCTGTTTGCGGAGCTGTGAAGCAGGTAGATCTCACACCTTCATTAAAGCTAGACTTAAAGGTTGAAATGGAACATTTTTATTAAAAGCTATATTTTTAAAAAAATAATACCTCCACAGGTCGTTTGGGGGTGTACAGAATGAAAGTACATTTCCCAGAAAAATTATATTTAGCCTAAAAATAATTATAAAATAATTTTTTACAGGTTCGATAATGGCATTTTATTTACGTCTATAAGCCAATACACGCTGCCATTGCAGGTTGCCAAATACGATCTCTGTGTGGAAACAATATTTTGGTCATAGTCAGGCTTGTACAAGGGAAAACCGTGGAGATGACGAGTGAAGCAGCTGCATCAGATCCCTGGAGATATTATCTGTTTCTGAGGAGTAGTGACCTGAGAAAAGCAAAACCTGGAGTAAATTTAGGTGAAGACTACACTAAATGGACCCACATAAACGTTTTCCACGGAGTCAAAACACGAAAATGGTGACTTTCCTCCTGAATTGGTAAGCTAGCTTGTTTGCTAACATGGCTAACGTTAACTGTCAGTTATAAACTCCTTTGTGTAACTTGTTGGACATGCTGCAGACTGTTGGTCACTTGCATATCGGCAGTGAGCCTGGCATCCCAGCGGCTGGAGTTGTTTTTCTGCCGTTGCAACTACAACCTAGACACACGTGATGTCGCTGTTCTGTCCGTATTCCATATTCAACCTTTATCTGGATTTCAAGGATAAGGAAGGACAGTAACATACACATTTTGGAACAAGATAAATGGTTTGAAAGAAACATTAAGGAAATTATCGGTGTTAAACTAGAAAAAAGAAAAAAAAAACATCTCTGAACAGAGGAGGCAGTCTCAGAACAGCACCTACTGATGCTGGTTGCTAGTGGTTATCTCCCTGCCTGCTCCCAGTAAGACCTCAACCTGTAGCAGAGTAGCACAATGGCAGTTTTTAGCCAGCGAACAGCGTATCTTACCTGTAGCCTGCTTATCACTGTAAGCTTTTGTTTGTTTTGGGTTAGCTCAGTTAGCTTGGGGGGAGTGTTGCTGTCAATCACTCCCCCTGAAGCTCACAGCCCCCCTCTCTTTGCCCATTTTTTTGTATTTTCCGGGAGCGACACGTGAGATGGTGACGGCGGGAACCACCTAGCTTCACTTTGTGTCTTCAGAAACCATCAGGTGACGTGAACAAAGCTTCATCTGATATTTTTTACAGTCTCTGGTTTAGGGTTAAAATGGAGGACTTGCATTGTCATGATTACAGTAATAAAAAGGCTATTAGGATAATGAAACAGTCATTTTGGAAAATAAAGACGCCTAGTTTGCTTCATTCCAGCCATTTTCATTCTACTGGCTAGAAATCTCTGGCACATGCTGAAAAAACCTTGATGATACTCTTGATGTGTGAATTTGTAACACCTACGTACATCATCTACATGTATTTTAAAAACATTTTAA
This sequence comes from Atherinomorus stipes, assembly GCA_023101725.1. NCBI lineage: Eukaryota > Metazoa > Chordata > Actinopteri > Atheriniformes > Atherinidae > Atherinomorus > Atherinomorus stipes. Next base: position 660,024 of record JALJCO010010818.1, read on the forward strand.
ATGAACAACCTTTAGTATTATAGCATGGGTGCAATGTTTAGCACATTAAGAGATATTCTTTAAATTGGCACAGCACCTTTCAAAACTCAAGCTACAAAGTACTTTAACAGTTGAGGCAAAAATAAACAAGTAATAAAGCACATTTCAAGTAAGAGACACAACAGAGCAAACTAAGCTAACTCATTAAGTCAAAGACATCAATGTCCACAGACAAGCAGGAGATGTTGAGAGGACTAATTTAATTTATTCATCTCACTTAAGTTATTCTGTGGGTTTGCTGTGATGATTAAATTGTGCGTCATGTTTTAAGTGAGAAGACTTGGAGTAGATTTTCAGTGTTAAAACTGACCCAATTCTGACAATCTTGCACCTAACACTGTCGCAAAAAACAAGCCAAAGCTACATTTTGGCACTTGCACATTTTTGAAAATTGTCAGTGTGTTTGCTCTGTAGAGGAAAGGAAAGTAGAGCACGAACAACATCTGGCCCTGATGACAGAATCACTCCGAACATGGCTTCTTTTTTTTTCTTTTCTTCCCCCCACCTTCTTGCACAATCTGTGGCATGCCTCTGTTCCACAGATCTCCGTAATGTTTTGAATAATGTCATCATTGCTCTCGTTGACGTCTTACACTGCCAGGCAAGCAAGCAATACACAGGTGGTAGGAGAAATGGGCTCCACACCTGCACATAGATCATCCTGATGAGGGTTCAGCAGGAAAAAGAAGGAGGGGGGCTGCTGGAATGAGAGTGAGGTAAATGATCACTTTTAGTTTGACTCCTCTGAGAGCGACAGGGTATTTTGCTGAAATTACTCCTCTCATTTCAGCTCAGGAGTTTCCTAAGCTGAGCTCCTGAGTTCCTGCCTGGTCTTCCATAGACATGAAAGAGAGAGACAGAGGAAAAAAAAAGATTGCAAGACAGTGAGGAAGAGAGATTTGAGGGCCAACTATAGGAGATGTGTAGTTTTTGGGCTTCGCCGAACGCGTTTGGTATACAACAAAGTGCCAGAAGGAAGGAGCTAAAAGTGAGAAAAGTTTCAGGCTGTCATAACAGACAATTAAGTTTTTATTTATAAAGGAAAGCTGTTAAAATTCACAATGGCAGCAAAACAAGAACCAAATTAGACATTCAAAAGGAAAAGAAACTAAAACACAGCAAGAATGAAGGAGCGGCGGTGATGCCTGCGTTAAAATCTCCCAATCCTGAGTGCACATTTGTTCTTGGTGGCTTTTTTAATTGCGTTGCCTTGACAACCAGAACAATGCTGAAAGGCTCTTTCACTCCACTGCTGGCTGAAAATGATTTTCTCCATCATGCATTTAGCAAGCAATTAGTGAGACAGACAAGGAATTTAGCTTAAACCCAGTGTATCATTCCCTCTTTCAGAAAATGGAGGGGGTAGAAGTGGGTGGGAGGACAGAAGAGTGGAGTGGAATTTTAATGCACAATATAAAGCAGAGGGGAAAGGGAAATAGAAGGAGGAAGAATCAGCCATATGAAGTTGAAGGGGAGACGTAGATAAAGCCGAAGAGGCAGAAAGAGAAAGAGGAGACATGGATTGAAGAGGCAGGAATAAAATCAAAGAACATTTTGGACAATGCTTCTTTTCTTACACCATGTGCAAGTGTGTTGTACGAGTGAATATACCCTACGTGAGTATATTCATCACACTCAGTGAGATGAGTCTGTTTTTCTTCCACGGGGTTCAGAGGGGCTCTCTGTCTTTGTTACCGTGCTGTTCCAGCGGAGGGATCATCACATCATATTTCTTTGTTAAGCCACTGAAAAACAACAGGTCTTGTCAATAAGAATACTAGAAAAGTGTAAAGCATGACACATAACAAACAGCAATGGGATAAAAGGGGAAAAAGACAAGGGAGGAAAACATTGTTTTCTGCACAGACTGTGCAAGTGTGATGCAGGTGAATGCTGGAAACTGTTGTCTGAAATCATTTGTTGCAGTTTGAAGGACATCTCCAACATAAAAACGTGATGAAGTCAAATTGGCTCTTTTCGGAGGAATGAAGGTAGTGTCATTTCTGTGCTCAGCTCAGTGTTCTTACAAAGGGCATGGAAGGTAATTTTAAGTTTTTTAGCTGAATAGTTTGCAGAGTTTACTCTGCTGAAAATTCTGTGCGAGATAATGAAGTCCTCTCGCCACGGCATTCAGTTCATTTTTAAAAACACAATCACACAACCTAGTATGACGCATAAAGCAATAGAACTGTTTACACTCATGATAAGCGATAAATAACCATCTTAATGATAGCATAATATAAAATGTCACTTTTCATCAATTCAATTTTTTGTACATAGAGTACAAATTAATTGTTATAGTTACATCTGCTTATCTCCTTCCTCTTCTCCATCAGTTTTTGCACTGTAAAAACTCAAATCTTTGTTACAGGAAGTGACACAGTCACTCAAAGTAAACATAATACCTGTTTCAACCATTTACTGAGCAGGTCTGCAGAATAATCTACATGGAAATTAATCAGCTGGATGACAGCCCCAAAAAGGGTTTCATTTATACATTTTATTCATAAAATGTAAAATAAAAATGCTTATCCAGAAATAAGAGTTAAAGGTAAAGAAAAAGACAAAGAGGGAAGAAACCAGATTAACACTGAGGAGGCTTAGTGTGGATGGCAGAATACATCTTCTGTAATTCAAGCCCCTGCTTTTGTGTAAATAAGGCTCAAATCTCCTGACTTCTTGTGGAATGTGTTTATTTTTAAGATCTAGTAACGCTACACCTGCCTAATAATTACCACCAGGAGCACCCGCTAATCACTTCCTTCATGCAGGTCTAGTGGCATCTCGTCTCATCAGACTCATCAAGCACCCTGCTTAGAGTTAATGCTACATTTACCTCAAAGTCAGACTTTAAAATGTCTTCTTGCCTGGTTGCTTTCCCATTACTTCTTTCTCTATATGCTGCTTTCACTGGCTGCTATTCCTTTATTTTTATCTGCTTACACAGTGGTATTGCATTTGTATGTTATTTATGTATGGTTTGTCACTAAGTAACTATTACAACCCATGCTTCACCTGCAGTAGGGAGCTCTGCAGCAATCTGTAAGACAAAAATCCTCCTGCAGCCTTTATTCTGTATAAGCATTGATTCTGCTTCAATAAAATGATTCCAGACGTATTTATCTGTTTCCAGTAGTTTAGGATAACCTACTGAACCGCTATAAACAATGAGACGTCTAACTTTCCTCTTTTTATCTTAAAATCTTGTGCAAACCAGGATATCAGTTAAAAGCTCTGTATAAATCCACTGAAGAGTCCATCTTAAGATACACAGCAAAATAGAAAACATCCACAAACATTAAGTTCTAATGACCACTTTCTAAGAACACACAAAAAAAAAAAACTGCACACTTTCTAATCTCAAATACTTTTATATCCATTATATTGGTGGAAATGGTTAAATATATAATAAGAAATGTATGAGCTTCAAGTCTTGGAGGCATTGATGTTTGCAGTGTGGACTTTTTACACTGCAGAAGGAGTTGGACGTGAGTGGATTAAGGCTTTTTAAAATGTGGTTTGTCAGCTGTTTACTATTAAGCTAACGAGCAATCCACTCGGCTGTTATCGTTAACCTGCATGTAAAACATTGGCGCACAAGTCCCTGAGCTCTAAAGGTGTGGTTTCGGGTGGTGTGTTTTTTTAAACGGTCGCTTGCTCAAACCATTTTTCCAACATTGCCAACCCTAGCTTTAAAGTGATGTATGAACTTTGGACAAAGTTAGGTTTATTGTTTTTCTCTCTTATCAGTTTTGCCAAACTAAACTTGCTAACAGCCTCCTGGCTCTAACTTCAAGCTTCTGAGGTGTTCCATTTGAAAGAGTTTCGAAGATCCTAGGCACCAGCTAAGTTGAAATTCCAACTCCGTAGGTTGGAGCAATACCAATCATCACTTTACCATCGACAGCATAAAACTTACTGCATAAAACAATAAACCTGTAGCAATTTGCAAAATTGTCCCTTTAAAGGGGAATTTAGTTTTCTTTTCTTTTTTCTTCAACCTGGGGTCTGTTTTCATATGTCCTTTCATAAATGTGAGTGATGGAGAAAGGAATTTTCAAGATTGCTCCAGTATTTAGCCGGGCAGGCAGCATAGCAGCTGCCTAGCAGCCCAGCTATTGATGAGTATGGGGCAACTGGCCCCCTGTGTCTAATTTTTCCCTAAACATGTGCTTTTTTCCTCGCTAAAGGGCTCGGACAGTCTCAAAGGTCCGACAAATATAAGGGAGAAAGAAGAACCTCACAATCGCTATTTGTTTTGGTGTCTGTATCCAAATCTAGGGACACTGGAAATCGTGCGATAACCAGTGTTTTGACCAAAGACTGTAGAAAATATGGACGTAGCATCCGGTCTCGTCTCAATAGAGAAATGTGAAGCCAGTTGGGCCTGTCTTACCATCGCCATCTAAACGTGTCACGTGTGTTGTCACTCCCGAAAAATACTAAAATGGGCACAGTGCAACCGCGGGAAAATGATTGACAGCTGACATACTCTGAACTCTAAATGCTAACCAAGCTAACTCGAAACTAACAGAAGCTAACAAAGATAAGCCCCCTAAGCGGCGGGGTTAAGGTAAGACACGCTTAGACTTGCTATGCGCTGACTAAAAACTGCCGTTGTGCGACTCTGCTACAAACTGAGACCTTATTGAGAGCAAAGAAGGAGCTAACTAGGAGCCTCCAGTTGGCAGGCCGGGCTTCCGGTCTGCCGCATGTTAATCATAAGGACACAACCTTAATTATGTGTAATTTCAAGAATAAATAACATCCAAATGAATGAGTTAAAAAAAAAATTCACCCCCCTCACAGTTGACATGAAGGTAAACTTGACCTATTAAACCTAAAATGATTATTTGAACCAGGCTGTAAACATGTTTATTTCTGCTGTGAAGGTGGCATTTTTAACATGGGAGTCTATGGGGATTTGCTCAGTTTTACAGAAAGCCCCTAGCGGATGAAGGGAGATATACAAAAAATGGCCTCTTCCGGTTGGTGTCATAGTTGGCCACCGGAGGTTGCTGCTTGGTTTTGACGCAGCCAGTTGCCTCATACTTATTACAGTAGATGGGCTGCTGTGCTGCCTGCCTGGCTAAATACTGGAGCTACCTTGGAAATGCCTTTCTCCATCACTTACATATGAAAGGACATATGAAAAGAGACCCCAGGTTAATAAATAAATAAATAAATCCCCCTTTAAAGGTAGAGGCTGGAGTTCCTCCTCGTTTGTGTTTGTAAACAGTATTCAAACTGTGTGCCCCTCCCATCAGGCTAATGGCTGCATTGCTCTTCAGCCTATTGAGCTTCAAGCCCCTCTTTCAAAGCTCTGAAGCAGGTGAAAGCCAAACCAAGATCAACCCTGGTTTTCCAACATGCACTATCTAAAACTATTTTCACCACAGAGTAGGCGACTTCCTTTCTTTTGCTGTGCCCGTCATTTTTTTTTTTCTTTTTTTTCCCCCTGAGAGTTTGAGTGACTGGTGTCTGCTCCAATCATGAGCTTACTCCCACTCATGCCCTTAATTCTGTCATTGGCTGGTGATGTATACATAAATCTCAACTCAGAAATGTCCTGAACACACCAAAACAAAGGGAAAAAGCAAATTATGGACAGGGGGAGTGGGAGTTGCAAACAAACTCTATACAATAGTAAAGACCCAAAGCTACGGATTGAGACGGATTTCACTTGCACAAGTCTAGCGTTTATTTTCAGGTGGAAAACTCCAGATTCTACCTTTAACTTCTGCAGTTTAAATCGCAATAGAGATCATTAACAGAGGGTAATTTTTGTAATCATTACTAACTCCAGAGTTCAATTCAAAATGCTGCACAATGCATTGAACTGATATTGCTAACAGGAGCTAACAAGAGCAAACCCAAGCAGGAAGAAAACCCCCAGTTGGCAGAATGGTCAACTGTGTGGTGCTGTTCCCAGCTCCATCTTTCACCTTTCATGGTAATCATAACACATTATTATAATTACTGGCAGACTTGCCTGCCATGTGAGACTTTTGAAGTAGATCATGATGCAGTTTAACTTTAAGTTTCACCAATTTTAGTGTCTGTGTTTGTGATAGCTTAGCAAAGAAGTAAGGCATCAACCTCATGTTTGCATTTACTGCACAAAATATATTTGAATATTGAATGCTGAGAGATTTAGTGTTTCAGAGGTGAGTGAGAAAAATGAATAATGAGAAAAATAAATGAAATATTTATGTGTTGCCAGTGAGGCTCCTACTGCAAGATAAAGGAACAATACAGTATGTTGCAGTTTGCACTGGTCATTGTTTTGCAATTCTTCTTCTCTGACAATAAAGTACAAAGCAGCCCTTGGAGCTCTCTGAGCCGGCAGTTTTGTAATCACGCACAGTGGCTATATATTGCACTTCTGATGGTGTGCAGTAAGTTGTGTTAACATAATTTGATGACTGCACAGCCCAAACAGTCTATTTTGGGCTTTTCCATCAAACAAGTAAAGCATGTGGGTGTTTTCCCCAATTATGATAAAAGGGGAAAAAAAAAGGTGGTTTATAATTTAGATCAATACAATCTGAACAGCCATAGTGTTTTACAGTTGACAGAAACAGCCATATCATAGATTTATGATCCAGGCTATATATATTTTGAGATAGCATTTTGTTGTTTTATTTCAGGCTGTGTTGCATAGGAACAGTGGCTGCGTTTACATGGACCTAAATTGCTTTCAGTTTAAAAGCTCTTTCGGAATTAAAATGATTCATGTAAACTACTCTTCCCGTATGAAAAGTGCTGAACTGAATGAATTTGTATCCGGTTTCACAGGGGTAGAATATTCCTTTCCCCAAACCGAACGGGGTATCATGTAAACGCTGAATCGACAAGTTGTGAGGTTGCGCTCTTACAGCGCATGCTTCGAGACGTCAACGTGCAACGAGTGACCTTTCCTCACTTTGACAGATGGCTGTGTACAACATAATTCCTTGGACAGCAACAGAAAGTTTGTTTTTAATTCAAATTCTGTCTCTTCGCCTTTTTCACTTAGTGCAGCAGGAGCGCCTGAGGATCAGCTGCTGGATTAAGTCCTGCAGAAACCACAACAACCGTGATGATCAGTTTGTAGACCTTCGTCTTTAATAAATAACTTGATTTACATTATTCTGCGCATGTCGGACAGGATTATTCTGAATAAATGTTGGCGCATATACACGCCAGATCTGAATGAATTAGTTCCCATGTAAACAGCTGCCCTCAAATCCTCAATCAGAATGATTTCGTACCGAAAGGGAAAAAAAAGTCTCCATGTAAATTTACCCAGTAAATTCTTACCTTTTCTTCGGTGCATCTGCTGTTTTTCTCCCTTCCCCCCCCCCCTTTCGAGAGTTCAAGTGACTGGCTTCTGCTCCAATGCTTATTCCCACACAGCGTCATGCCCTTAGCCCTGTCATTAGCTAGCGAAACAGAAATCTCAACCAAGAAACGTCCCGACCACAGCAAAACAAAGCTAAAGAGCAAATTACAGACACGGCACGTGAGTAAAGACTCAAAGGCGCGGTTTGAGACGGATTTCACTTGCGCAAGTCTAACGTTTATTTTCAGGTGGGAAACTTTGGACTCTACCTTTAAGGCAGAGCTGGTCCATGGCACATAGGAACTAAAGCCCCGTTTCCACCAAGGGGTCCAGGGGCTTCATTTATAAAACTGTGCGCAGGATCTTGCCTAAAAGTGTACGTGCGCCAAAAACCCCAAAGTTTGCATGCGCCGAAAAATATTCAGATTCATAAAACTGGGCGTACGCAAAAATCCAAGCAATTTCCCCTTTATAAATCACACTCTCCCTGGAAGTTTGCGCAGGTGAATTTGGCTCATATGCCCTACATGCCCACTTTCTACCATAAAGGGTCAATGCAAAGCGCCTTATGGATATTTTTGCATATAAATAAGCCGGCTGATCTGAGCCATTTAAAGCTTGATCGTGGCAACTGAGAAGACGAGAAAACGCAGTTTCATGGAGAACGAAGTGGAGGAGCTTGTTGGTGAGATGGAGACTCCAAAAAGCATTCTATTTGGACTTCATAGCGGAATCACAGATAAACAGAAGTGACAGCACGTTGCTTCAGCGGTGAATAAACACCACGGATGGCTACACACCGGAGCGCATTGTGGTCAACAAGTGAGCACGGGGATTGAATGATTCCGGCGAGTCGGTCGAGTCCAGTTTAACACATAGATCTAGAAGTTCCCAAACTTTTTGAGCTACAACCCCCAAGATACCAGACGCTGTTGTTCCTGACCCGCGTGACGGCTGAGCTCTTTATTGTGCGATATATCAGATCATCCTGCAGCATCTCTACATGTGAGGCTGGAAAACTGTCAGAATCTTCATGAATTAGGGAGATAACGGGGGGTTTGGCGGATTATGTACACAACTGTAAGAAAACATGATAAAAAACAACTTAGCAGACCAAGATGTGAGAAGGGGTTTTGCAAGATATTGCTAAATTGCAATTTTTATTATGTGTTAGGCTACAATTTATTTCTTAGAAAATGAATGCATTTATATTCCTACAGATTAATCTCCCTGCATAAGCAGATTTATTTTTACAACCCTAAAAATTCTAAATGTATTTAGTTTACAGCAATTACAATCGTCTGGCGACCCTCTGAAATGATCTAAGAATCCCCAGTTCAGGAAGAATCCCCAGATTTCTCTGGGGAATCTATCGGCATCAGTCGGTAATCATGGCCCAGGAAATTTGTGGTTTCTGAAAACTCTCTCCATCTTTATCCTCTTCTTTCCATAATCTTCCAGCAGTGCAGCGCATCCATTGTGAAGCATTACACACGAGTTTACTACAATCAGCCTCCACACCTTGTTACAGTTAACCTACCAATAACATCGCTATATAATTGAAGATATAGGCTACTGTAGCTCTTTTAAATGAGGCTTATGGATTGTACAGCTCAATCCAGGAGCAGACGGGGGTTTACGAGAGTCTATACAGTCTGATATGATGGTTAAATGCTAGCCTGGTACTGTACACCAGCCTGACCAACGCCACGTATGAGATACACTGCAAGTCACCTGTCGTGTATCTCATACATGGTGTTGGACAGGCTGGTGTACCAGGCTAGTTAAATGCATGAACATGGTTTAAGTTCATCTCACCAGTGGCGCCGCCAGTTTTCCCGTCTCCAAAATGTTTGTGCGCAAGGTCCAGAGTTTGCGTACAGGTGCGAACATTTTCCTGTCAGGTTTGTTTTTATAAATCAGAAACTTTGCGTGGAAAATCACTTACGCCACTTTCAGGCCCTGTTTTGTGCGTAAGCAAGCTTTATAAATGAGGCCCCAGGTCACTATGGAACAAATTTAATAAACCCTTCACTGCCCACTGTGCTTTTGACCCCAAAGTGGCATTTCAGTCACTAGCAAGAAGTTATAGTGGCATAATTCCTTCCTTGAGTTATACCAGAGAGGAACACAACACGTAAAGTAAGGACAAGAATGGTGGGCATCCAGCAGTTTGTGTTCTTTCTTCTTGGCATGTGGCTTGAAACAGCAAAACCTCCACAGTATATCCATGCAAATGAATGGGTGTGGTAAAGTTTCTAAAATGATAATGTATCATAGGTACAGGGATGGGACATCCGTGGTTTATGGGCTGATGGAGATTGCTTTGTGCAGTTAACACAGACACTCATCCACACATCTTTGTGTTGTGCTGCCACATGGCACAGTACTGTAAAAGTATTAGAAATGTATGGAACAATCTGAGCTGTGGGCTCCTCCTGGTTGTTGCTGGTGCAGTAGCTTTGGTCAAAGTGGGAAAAGATCTTGAAACTAAGTAATGAAGATTGTCCAGTGCAGCTCCAGTTAGAGTTTTCATCCCACACATCCTCACTATTTATCATTTCTACCGATTTGTTGTCTTTGTCATGAAATCATTTCTTGTGAGCCCTGCAAAGCTGACTTTTAGCTAATGAGCATTCAGTCGTGCAGCTTTTTTTTTTTTTAAATAGAACTGCATGTTTGTCTGTTTGAAAGGGAAAAACAGCTTTTTTATTTTTTAAGTAAATGGTGTTTTCAGTAACTATCTGTCTTTCAAATCATTACCATGTCCACTACTTTTGAACATCTCTCAACTTAATCATTTTCATTCATTCTAACCCTTAGTGTGTGCTTTTCACTCCTAGTTGTCACCATTAGTGGGTAGGAGCATAGTAGAAAGGAAAATAATGGAGGACGTGGAAAAGGACTGTGGGAAGTATTTTAAAATGTGCTATTAGAGCAGCAGTTTGTTACTGAAGGCAATGCTTTACTACCATAAACCAGCCTCTGCATCATACTGTTGATCTAGTCAAGAGTGGCAACTGACAACGTCACATTGCAGCATCACTGCATTTCCATTACACCTAGAATTTCACAAATCCTAAATATCGCAAAAAAACGGTAATGAAACACATTAAAAAGAAAACAAAAACAAAAGAAAAACTCTTAAATATCGCAAAATAGTTTTGACGCTCTCATAAGGCAGTGTAACTAAAACACTTCTTCACATTTACACGTGAACGGACAGACGTAAGGGGGCAAAATTAAGAATCTGCTATTTAATTATGATGTCTTTGAACATTAACAAAAATTCACTTTGGAATCAGAGTGACTGGGAAAGGTTTACCAGTCACATAGGCCTATATGAAAAATCTGAAAATCGCCATAATTCACAAAGATGCAGATATAGTTTAAAGGTAGAATCCAGAGTTTTTTCCCCATTTCTGTTTATAAACACTATTCAAACTGAGTGCCCCTCCCCTTAGTCTAATGGCTGCACTGCTCTTTGGTCCAGGATTCTTTTTCAAAGCTTGGAAGCGGGTGAAAGCCAAACCATTATTGATGCTGGTTTTCGAGTGTGCGCTTTACGTATAAAGCTCTTTTCACCGCAGAGTAGGCCTACTTCCCTTTCTTCGCTGTGTCTGCCTTTTTTTTTTTTTTTTTAGAGAATCTTTCGAGTGAATCTGTTGTCTGCTCCAGTCGATGAGTTTATCCCCACAGAGTACCACACCCTTAGCTGTGTCATTGGCTGGCAATATACTATATCCATTCCATACATATGATATGGATATAAAATATATAAAAACACCGAGTGTGATGTCTCGCTGGATGGGACTTGACATCAAGGGGATGTCAGCATTTTTTGACAAGAGTCTCGGTTTCAAGTGAGCCAGGGTCTCACTTATCACTGGAGACAGTTTCATCTTATTTCATCTCATATTCTTGTTTACGGTGGCCCTCCCCGATGCTACATGCTAGCATAAGTCAATAGGAATCTGCTCGCCTGTCATTACTAACTATCGTATCCACTCCACAGAACACCCGAGGCAAATCAGTTATAACACAAGACTATCTGTGTAAATGCTGTGTTAAAAAAATAATGTTACAAATAAAACTAATGTTGTTTTGCTTTGCATTTTGATTGTAAAGTGTCTCAGCGGCAATACATTTTTACCTCCAGTATTTGGCAGCAGAGTGATATCATCTGCCATTGAGTGTACGAAGGAATTTGATTACAGTTGCGGCTACTGTAAAAATGAACAACCTGTTGCCTATTACTGTTCTTCATTCTGTAAACTACCAAGCTGCTGAAAATCTTTAAAGACTTCTTCTGTTTGACGCTTCTGTTTGTTTTGAACCACATCACTCTCCTGTCTTACCACCAGGAAGCAATCATTCCGCTGCTGGTGAGAAACTATTTCCTGAAAATGTAGTGTGTAATTTGGGATGCAAGGTAAGTTTTAGTTGTAACATTATTTTGTTGACATGGCATTTACACGGATAGCCTTGTGTTAAAACTGATTTGCCTCGGGTGTTCTGTGGAGTGGATGCGATTGTTATAAAAGAAAGGCTAGCAGATTCCTACTGACTTATGCTAGCATTAGGATCAGGGACCACCGGTAACAAGAAAATGAGATGAAATAAGGGTGCTTTCACACCTGCATGATTTGGTCTGCTTAAAGCAAACTGGAGTTTGGAACACCTGCAAGTACGGTACGTTTGGGCAGGTGTGAAAGTGGACCCGTTTGTTTTGGTCCGGACTACAGAACCATATTGAGACTGACTTCTGGAGGTGGTCTCGGTATGGTTCCATGCGGACTCCTTTACGGTTCGCTGATGGTGAGAACGCTGCGCAGCCTCGATTTGGCCCATTTATAGCAGTTCCATTTATTCTACATGATAAATGAAACAGAAACTACTGGAGAAATTGCCAAATATGTCTCTGAAATACAACATGGTTCAAGTTAGGAGCTTAGCCCGATGGTCTTGCAACTTTGCTTGCAACACATCTTCTCCATGGGGAGAGGAAATAAACTTGCAGTGCTCTTGTGACATATTCAAGTTTCATGCTGTAACAACAGCGGTATTTGCGCTTGCTGCATAAGTAATGATTATAATACAGTATACTGCCACAATTATGAACAGAAGTGCACAACAAACATATACCGTTTTAATTTCTTTCGGGATTAATCTTCTTCGCCCGCTTTGCTATCAGCTTTAATGAAAAACACTGTATTTTCTGAACAGCGCCACCATGTGCCTGGGGCGGATATGTATCATCCATTGCGGTTGTTTTGTTTGCAGAAATACTGGTGTGAATGTGAACCGGACTAGTTGAGAATTGCAACATTGTTACAACTTTTGGGCCGAACCGAACCACTGTACCGGCCAGTGGTTACAGGGGTGAAAGCACCCCAGATGAACTGGCTCTAATTAAGTAAGATCCTGGCTCACTCGAAAATGAGGCCTTATGTCAAATATCCTGAACTTCCCCTTTAAAGAAAAATGATGGCTTAAACACCATTCAATGGAAACACCTTCATTCTTACCTAAATATTGCAGTTGAGGGTCCTGTCTCTATGCCTCCGACTGATCATGCGCCCTGGCTACTTGGTCAAGAGGATATCTCTTTGGCTGACTGGTTAGCATGCATGGCTCTCACCTGGGAGTCTGGGGATTGAATGCTTCCTGGGCCCTCCTTTGTCCTGCCACATAAATTTAACAAATATTGCTTTTATTTTTTGAAAAAGTGTAATAGAAACGCAGCTACCAGGAAGCTATTCTTCCTGGAAGAAAAGCTTTGGCATTCTACAGCTAATGGGGATCTGAAATAAATCAAATCAAAGCTACTGCCATCACAGAGAGACAGGAGTGGAAACATACTGTAGCTGTATTGTAAAATTTATGATTTTTAGGATCTATCATGAGATAATGCAGGTGATGTCATTTTGCTTGAGCCATGCAAGATTTTAGTGTTCCTGTTTCTGTTCATGAAAACAAACAATACTTATGACAAATATTCAGCTGTTTGTTGCTTCTATGTAGGTTACATTTTAACTTCACATAAGTTAACTGAGTAAGTCTTGCATAATTGGGGACAAAACTGGTGTAGCTCATTTGATTCCAGTACAGTTGCATAGTGTATAATGTAAAAGGGGCTTCTGGCCTAATTAGGTTTTGATTGGGGTTGTGTGTGTGTGCGTGTGGGGGTGTATGAGTGTGTGTGAGTACTGAAACATTCTCAGTAGACAGACTATATGAAAAGGTGTAGGCAGTTGATTGCCTTAGCCCTTACATTTACAAAGATCAAACAAGTCTTGACCTAATTTTGACTCTTATACCCTAATAAGCTTCTTTACCCACCACAGGATCAAACCTGACACATCTGTGGTTTTTTTAATTAATAATTTTTTTTTTTATTTTTTTTTAAACATGACTAAAACAAGCAGTAAATGTGTCATCATGGGAGGGAAGTATTCAGTATTATTGCTGTATGTAAAAATTGAAAACTTGATCTGATGTACTACGACAGAAGGCTTCATTTGGACTTTTCTGTGTGGACAAATGACCATTTCACACATGCACATATGCTCATACACAAATACCAAATACCCAAAGCAACAACACAAACATGCACTCTGAGCTAGACAATAAACAGACCAACTGTCCTGCTGTCTATTTAGCAGTGTAGGGTTTTGTCCACTGTAAAAAGGCAATGGCTCGGGCAAGTCTGCATGACAAAAGGCAACAGAAGTCAGGGAGGTGGGCAGTCAGAGTTGTGTTCTGCTAATAATAGGGAGGAGGGTGCTGGCATTCAAACTCGTGGACCAGGGCCATGGAAACAGATGTGAAAGAGGGAGGTGGTGGCAGAGAGCTGGGACTCGGAGCATACTGGAGCCAGAGAAATGCAAAGAAGATAAGAATTAGAAGGCAATAGGACAGAAAATAGATGATCGCCAAGCGGTGATATGGAAGGGTAATGTGCTGCAGAAAAGGCAAAATGATAGTCATAGCTGCTGAGCTGAAAAACTATAGAAAAAGTGGCAAGAGCTGCTCTAGGTTTCCAGGCAGAATCAACTGATATATTAGTGTTGTAGAAAAATAACAGCGGCTCAGATGGAGACGGAGAGAGGAAACTGAGCTGAGTGAAAAAGAGGCAGAAAAAAGGAGCAGAGACTGTGAACGTGAAAGGGGTCTTTGTTTCCCATAGTGCTCTGTTATGACGCCAGAGTCTAAACCATCCATTCTAAATGGCAAGGGCAGCTAGCCACGGCACACGCACACATGCACAGATGACAGAGCACAATCACACCCCTCTCCCATTCTCCCAGCTCTCATCTCTCCGATCATCTAGCACCACTTTCATACACATTCTCCCAGCCCCATCCAATTTAGATACACACACATAATCAGCAGATAGCTCTCATGGTGTGGTTAATATGCCTCCTCGTAGCCGTATCTATCTTATGCAATGCCGTGTAATAGTGTGACCATTATGGAGCAACAGTGGTGATGGCTGCACTGGGTTAGTGGGAGCAAAACTGGCAGTAATCCCTAATGCCTCCATTGCTTTGGCTTGGCCTATTTTCTTTGCACTTCTTGCTGTCTTACAGTCCTTAAGCTGTTTGCTGTCATAAAATACAGAAACACTTACATGTATCAACTATTATTAGAGCAAGAAAGATGTTATCAGTGAAATGAGGTTAAGTCCTTTGCTCTTTTTCACTTAACTTTATTAGCAGAACTTTAGAAACGTACTTATGTGAATGGGATTACAGAAACAGTTGGTTACAGAACTACAGATGATGTTTTCACGAAAAGTGCATTTTCATGAAAACCTGTAAAGATTTATGATGTTTTTTGTTTTTTTTTCTGAATCAACTCGAGCACACAAAGAAAAACAGAAACGCACTTTCACACGGAAACTTCAGAAGCAATAAGAGAATAGTTCGTAACACTTCCTGACCTGCTACCTCACTGTTGCTCCCTGCTTGGGCTGTCAGATGTGGTTAATGAGAATCTCTCAGTGCCCATAGACAGGTTTTCCTATAGAGAACAGCCTGCTGGGATACACACACTCCTACACACTGGCACTTGCATAAGACCCTGAGAGCCTTGTCATCACACAGAGAGAGACCTGCTGGCTTATTGTAGATCCCTGTAGCACAGGGATCACCTCTTATCCCCCGCAAACACACAAAACACAGCAGGTAACTTGAAGCCACAAACACACACCCACATGCACCACACACACAGTCTTAAGCCTTTGTTAGCGCACCTTTTTTTTTTTTTTTGCTTATTTCTTATGTGCTTTCACCTCAGCTCTCATTTTAATCACAGCTCTGTCCCCCTTCTCACCATCTACCCCCTGTCTCTTTCATTTTCTCTCGCTCTCTTAATCCCCCCTAACATCCATCTTGCTAATGCCCCCATCATCCAAACACCCTCCCTCCCTTCCTCCAGAGAAGACTTCTCCATGGCTTCTGCACTCCCATTCAGCCTGGCTTGTCCTCATGTATTCATAGAGCTCACTGATGGAGTGGAGAGTCTTTGTCAGCGGGTCAGCCCCCTATAACCCCCCCGTGACCCACAGTCTACACAGTCACACACGCATTTGCGGCACCCACACACACACACAAACTGGTGCCTTCTCACTTGCCATATGGCATGGGCAATGAAGGGCTAACAAAAGCGAGCTAAAGAGGTGTCAGGGAGGTTTGTATGTGAGCTGCATCAACAGACGGCTAAGCAGCCAGTCATGGAGCACGGTCCAATAGATGAAATTGATTTCTGTTTTTTGGATGCGGGAAGGAATAAGGAGGGGACTTTCCACCTTTCTTCCACCGTCAAACTCATTGGCTCAATGAAGAGTAATGAAAGCAGGCTCTGACTGGAGCACAATGGGGGCACACTTGATGGAGTGTTGAGCAATGCAGATCTGTCTTCATCCCCTGAGTGGATTTGTTTTTGTTATGACAACTATAGCATCATCATCATCCCTGTTGTGTCATCACTGCGTCATCCTTACAGCTTTTACCACCGGAGTGTCATCATTAATTTATCCTCATTTTTATAGTTTGATATACCAATGCCTTTAACCCTCCTGTTGTCCTCATTTTCTGTATACACCCTATGTCCTCCGGGTCAAAATGACCCGTCGTCATTAAACCCCCAATATAAGCAGTTTAATTTAATTTTAAACACAAAATATTATATTGCTTGAAGAAACAACTTAACATTCACCACAAATTGTGTGAATACTTGTGTTTTTCCTCGTCATCTGGCAGAAAACTGTATTTTATTGAAGACACCACAACCATTGTCAGTTGTATTATTGTTTCCTGTATAGGTGGTAAGTTATATTTGTATAGTATTTCTATAACAGAAATGTGCAAAAAGGAGTTTTTAATGCATTTTTCATTCATCCCAATGAGTCAGTTTTTTTGTTTGTTTTTTTCGCCAGTGAACAATGTAAGAATATGTATAGTACAGATACAAAAATGTGAACATGTGAACCAAACAACAAACATTTCATTCAACAGCACATGTAGGGCAATATACAAGTGCACAGCCTTTGCAGATAAATTTCTTACACCTGTAGCACACAGTATGTGTTTTACAGTCCTTCTTTGTTGGGCAAAACTGACACCTCTTCTAGGGCTGGGCGATATGGACCAAAAGTCATATCTCGATATATTTAGGCTGAATATTGATATACGATATATATCTCAATATTTTTATCGCAAGGTGAGATCAAATATTTTGTTACAGTCAGAGCCAAATATGACATTACAAGTAGTTTAATTTAACCAGACCGGATGAAATAATGCTCAGCTGTTCAGAGAATGATAAAATGTAAACAGAAATACTGTATAATACTGTATGTAATAATACTCGCAGATGCAAGTAAGGAACATTACACAGAATTAAATGTAACAAACCCTAGTAAGGTCAGCATTTATATACAAAGACAAAAACACACATTGAACTCCATATCTCGATATGGGCGATATGGTCCAATTCCATATCTCATTTGAATATATATTGATATATTTTTCATATCGATATATCGCCCAGCCCTAACCTCTTCGTCTTGCTTGCCCCAGCGTGGGCAGCGGCTGTGACAGCTGGCTCCTCAGGTCGATCAGGAGATGTGGTACTCTGAATAGCTTTCACAACTGCTGCAAAGGCTTCTCTGCGGGGGACATGCTTCCTTCTTTCAATGAGCGGGGTTACAAGCGCCTTTCCGAGCTGCTCCAGGAACACCCTCCTCTTGTTCGCTTACTAGACATGATCTCTCTCCAAATTACAAATGCATTGTAGGAGGAAACATCAATGATGTTGTGGAAGATGACCGGGGCCAGTGGGCCATCATCCTTCTGCAGCTGTAGGTTCCAATCACCTTATCCAGGTTGTCCACACCTCCTTTGTTGCAGTTATAGTCAAGGATGATGGTTGGCTTCTTGTCCTCACGATCACTAATGTCAGCATCTGTGTGCAGGGTGCTACTGATTGATCTGAGACTAAACTAAAACATTCTCGCATTCTGTGGCGTGAAACTAACTCTGTGACTTTGATTTCAACTGAATTTGACTGACGGGTCATTTTGACCCGAAGGACATCTTTGTACCTTTTTTTGTACAGCTTACATGAAAGTGTGAATAAAGGCAACAGTTCATGTTTTCTAATGTTTGGGTCAATCTAGAAAAAGTCATGAAATTTCAAGTTGAAAAAATATTGTTTAGGGGATTTTTTGTAAGTTTTCAACACAGTGACGGGTCATTTTGACCCGAGGACAACAGGAGGGTTAAAAGAGCCAATCAGTGGTTCTTTAAAAACAGCAATGATCTGCAGGTCGCTTTAAATTGATTCATTTTTCGAGGTTTTGCTATCATTTAACTGATCATATTGTGATGTTTTACCTTTTTGTCTTGTTATATGAAAGTGGTGAAAAAAGATGTTTTCAGTGTCCCCTGACATTTGTGTTGCCAAGCCAGATCTCAACTATTAAGTAAGACAAAATACTTGTGACCAACAAAAATAATTTTCAAAACTCCAAAGTAATACTCAAATTTCTAATTAAACAGACAAACAAACAAACAAACAAACAAACAAAAAATGTTATTGACTATCAGGTATTCAGAGTGCTTTCCTTGGAACAAAGGAGTGCAACAAGGATAACCCTGGGTGCCTCAAATTTTTAATAGCATGAAAACAAGGCAACATTTTGCTCAACAACGAACAGCCAGACAGACCCTTTAATTTGTATGTTGAGTGGAGAAATTGTCCTTCAGGTAAGCTGTGGCTCTTTTGTTTGATTCTGCTTTTAATCAACACGAACAGTTAAGAGTGTGTAACCAAACTGGCAAACAAACTAAGCTGTTCTTTGGTGGCTTTGGGCTGCATGTTCCCTGTAACAGGATAGTTGCTGTTTTGGATATCAGCAGTGGATAGTTTTCATCTTCTCAATGTGCCTACGTGTAGTTTTATTTTTATTGGGTATCCCAGCTTCTTCTCACTCTTCAAAACAAGCATGTTATGTAGGCTGATGATTTTATGCTGACTGTAGGAACTTTCTATACCAGAAAACCAAAGCTGCACCACTGAACTTTGGCAGATTTTTTTCATTCAGACACCCCTTAAAGGCAAATGCCACCTCTGGATGAAATTGAACCTCCCCCCGCAGTCCCCTGAGTTGGACAAGTGTGCGGAAGCGTTTTCAAGCCCACTCAGTCATTCTCTGAATCTGCCAGCACTGACTTTAGCTTAGCTTAGCATAGTTGCTGTAATGGGGTGACTTTAAATAGCATCACTTGGCGGAAATGAACTAATTAACTCAATTTTTTTTTCCAATTACGTTTTGTGATCCGTATATTCTGATCGAGTACAAAAAGAAGCCGATTTCACATCAAAAGACTGACTAGGCGTCATTCAATAGGGAACTATATGCCGCGGAAGTACAGAGGCGAAGCACCGCGGATATTAGCAAAGGCAGCACGCATGCGCAGCAAACCTGCTTATGGAAGTTGGGGATGCTGCGCATGCGTGCTGCCTTTGCTACTATCCCCGGTGCTTCGCCTCTGTACTTCCGAGCACTTCAGAGCATTTCAGAGCACAAACGACTCCAGCAATGCACACAAAAAATGCCAGTGTGCTATCAAAATCAGTCAAAAACACAGAGTTTCAAGGTTAGAAACTTGAGTGGTACAGTATTGTTTTAAGGTACATTCGGGATTATTCAATTAAACTTACAGACAAGGAGGTAGCAACATATGCACCACTTTAATTTCTAATGAAACACAGCTCAAAGAAATACAGAATATGAAGGGTTTTTTTAGATCATTTTTGCACCTCCATCTGTCAGGATGTATACTTTCTATTTTCAAAAGGGGAAAAAAACTACTAAAACCAGATTATTCAAAAGAATTCTACACTGATGTAGCACTGTGCTTTAACACTGCCAGACTATTAAAACCAAAGCAGCCAAACATTGGTTGTCAGACGAGCAAAGTGCTTTACAGTATTTTTGTTTTCCAGAGACACAAAAGCCTTTTTAGATCTTTGCAATGCGATACTAATGAGCAGTCCTGGAAAGATTTGTAGTTCAAACAAATACTTTGTGTCATCTATTTTCACCTGTTTGAAAAAAAGTGAAACTTTTTGGTGGAAATAACTTTCATTGCAGCCTGTGGATAAGGGGGTTTGTGGTTCTACACCTGAAAGGCTTGTTTGCAAAGAATCTGTCAGATGCAATAAGAATGCCTATTAATGTTAAGAGACATCCAGAAACAAACAACCTTCCTTAGCCATGAAGTACTGTATGCTGAATTCCTACAGTGGGATTAGATAAATGAAAAATTGAATCAGTGCATGAAATCATGTGGCTGTTTTGTACCCTTGGAAACCTGAAATGTGTTCTCATTTTTACCCCAAAAAGACAAAAATGTATTTAATCCATGAGCATGCTTCATATTTATTCATTGTTTTGTTTGAGCTCTTTGTCATATAGTAGCTGCATGAATCTGTAAAGGATGCCTCGCTTGCTGCATTCAGTCACTCTGCACTTTTAAGAGATAGAGTTTGTGTTGATTGCTAACAAGCAAACCTGCTTGCAAAAGCACTCAGGGAAAAAAGCACTGTGTGTGAGTGTGTTTGTGTGTGTCCTCACACATCTGTGTGTCCACAGCGGGGTGAGCCTCATGCCCTATTTCAGTCAGGCCTGATATGATCAGACGTCAGGGTGTGAGCTCCTCGTCTCTCTCTCTGGCCCTTGGCGTTTGTGCTCGAAGGTGAGAAAAGGTCTAAACGCTGACACAGTGCACCATCGCCTTTGATACTCTGTTACCACAAAGATAAAGATCCACCGGAAACAAGCCTGGACAACTCTAGCAGTTGAAACACAGACACAGGGTGATATTAAAATGAAAGACACTGAGGAATGCTGCAACAGAAAAGGCGCTAGGAAGGTCAGGTGGGCTCTGACAGCGAGGGGCTTTAGAAATGTTTTGTTACACTCTTAAAGGTTCATTGTGCCAGCTTAAATGCTAAATACTATTATTTTCTTTCCTCCACATGCTCTTACAATTGCCTGATGTGTGGAATGAGCCAGTCTATTCACTGCTGTTGCCTCTATAGTAGTGTTTTTGCATGCTCAATGGGAGGGCTTTGGGTCAAATCCTCAGGGGCATGCATGTGGGTGTGACACGCTTCACGTGTCGTTCACCTGGCTGCTGCCAGTGTTGTGTCATGTATTCCGCCGCCATAAACGCATCAAAGAGACAACACTGACGACAACTGAATTATGGACAACAAGAGACTTGCCTTAAGTGCCTCTCAAAGACCAGCTCAGACTCAACACAAGACAAAGAAAAGAAAAGTTTTGTCTAATGTGACAAAAAGGGCCAAACTGGACTGACAGGTGCCGGAGTAAGATGAGAGTCAGCATCGGAGCAGCTTCTGATAAATGGAAGGAACTTATATTTGCTCTGGGAAATAAACAGGACCCGCAGTTGGGTTTCTTCTTGCTAAACAGGTAAATGTGATATGTGTGACGGAAATAA
Source organism: Atherinomorus stipes (assembly GCA_023101725.1). Taxonomy (NCBI): domain Eukaryota; kingdom Metazoa; phylum Chordata; class Actinopteri; order Atheriniformes; family Atherinidae; genus Atherinomorus; species Atherinomorus stipes. The sequence continues at coordinate 681,426 of JALJCO010010818.1, forward strand.
GGTTACATATTGCAATGGTAAGTTTTTAACATGTAAATGTATCAATATGATAGTCGTGACTGTTCCTGGGGAAGAGATACACTCTGGCCACTTGTTATAATTAGTTGATTTGACAGTTTTGAAAAGGTAATTTTGGTCTCAGCATATGAATTTCTATATTTGAACTACAGGCCAGGGTAAGCCTATTGTTACCGTTAGCATACAGGGTTAAACTTTAGCCTTTGGTTGCCACTAGCATACTAATATTGTAAGATGTTTGCCACCCATTGCATTTATTAGCAATAATGTGATGATCCATTAAAGAATATATGCAAGATGGAGTAATGTTGTACTCTAAAACAGTCATGGCTGTGCAGTCGAAGCGGCCCATGCATGTGCACAACATTGGCATCACTTCCACTTGTTGCCAGAAGGGGCAGACTCCTGACAAAAAGCTGAAACTTGTGCTATACTCCTTCAAAGGTGGTATAGAAGATGTTTTCAGCAATTCAGAAAGCAGAGATTATAAGCAAGTTATTTGAGATGAGGGACCAGCCTGCTAGATTCACAGCTCCCTCCCCCGGGCCACAGCACAATGTGCGCAAGCCAAGTCCTGACACTGGTGTCTAGCAGACAGCAGGTACAGATTCCCCTAGCATATCACAAACGCAAGTAAAACAGATTTTATTGTCTGAATGTTGCTAACTGCTAGCAGAATGATTGTTAGCTACCCACTGTAAACATCAGACAAGTGCATCACTTCTGGCACTTGGTATTACTCTTGCCAATCAATCGCTCTCATTGATCAGTCTCGCCTATTACCCGTTGAATTGCCGTAAATCACTGATGGGTCATTAGACAAATAAAACATGTAATGAATGCAGAAATGATTGGTGGATGTTTTTTAAGCCCCATTACTTTCACTGCTGATGTAATGAAATTTTTATATTTTTTTTAATATATAAACCATATATATTATATAATATAATTGATTGTAGCTTGTGAACCCAATTGAATCAAAATTGCAAAATTTAAAAAAAAAATCATCTTTTATAATGCCTTTAAATTCAAAAAGAGGAAGTCTTTATATGGTCATTTTGGAAATGAGACAGAGCCTATGTTTTTTACATGCTCAGAAGCAGTATATTTTGAAAATTCAATATTCAATTATCATTTTAAGCGCAACATTTTTCTTACCTTGTACATAAAAAAATGTTACAGGGAGTGCAAAGCACTTGCTTCCATCATTTTGTCTTCCATCCTGTCTTGGTATTTTCAACCATTTTTGATTTCAGTCATTTGAAACCCATTATGGAACAGATTGTCCATATCAATGCAAATTTCATTCTCACTTATCCTCTGTAACAGAGAGCTGTGGGTGCACATAGCAGCTAAATAGAAGATCCCAATGTGCCTCCTCGTGAAAACAGATGAGACAGGTGGTATAATTATGCAAGGGCTGTACATTTAGCAGCAGATGTACAGTAGTGCTCTAATCATAGCAATGTGGCAACTTAAATGGCAGTTTAAATAAATGGAGCCTTTCAGCAATTACTACATGCTATTAGTGGATGGCAACAAAAGCAGGCTGAACACAAAGGGTAAATGTAATTCATATAGTGCTTATAAATTATGTACTTTCATGGCAGGTCATCTCATTAGCTGATGGTGATGCAAACTATGGGGAAATGTTCATTTTTTTCTACCAGAAATTCTAAGATTTAAGAAAAGAAAATCGATTATATAATTCATGAGGAATGGCATCCATCAGATCAGCTCCGTCCCTGAAGATTTTTCTTCCCGTTCCCAACACATTGCCTCGCCAATTCACCACTTCGACTTTACTAAGCAAGTAGGCAAGCAAGTGCACTGAGGGGGATGAATGGTTCAGCTGACAACAAAGTATTTGTATAACTAATGCAGTGAGTAGCTTTTCATAAACAATCATGTTGGAGGACACAATCTGTAAAAGTGGAGAAGATGTTTCTCTGTTTCAGAACATTTAAATTTTTGGTTTATATCAACAAAGCCAAGATTGGAGAGACTGGTAAAGAATTAGTTAAAGTGCATCTTTTATGTTCTTTATAATGGCAGAAAATCATTCTCTGAGATGAGGGAGTAACTGTCTCTTGAGTTGACATAAATCAGGAAGTGTTTCTTTAAAAGGGAGGGGGAGGGGATAAAACACTCCTTCACAAACCACGCGCAGTTTTGGAATCATGTGACCTCTGACATCAGAGTAGGGGAAGTCATGTGAATTCCACAGCTGACCAATGCTAAAACAATAACCAATAAACAGCGAGACAACAGCGCATTAGCAGCTAGACATCGTCTTTCTCAACATCCGTGTTCTTTCTTAACATCACCTCTACAGCTGAGGCTTAACTCTCCCGGCCAGCACCTTCTTGATCGCCACCAGACACATCCTCTTCTCCTTGGACTGACTCAGCCACAGAATGGTCCTGGCAATGTTAGCTTAGCTTTAGCTGGTGCAGCTACTGGAGCTCCTGCATGTTTCAGTGTTTGTTTCTTGCTGTTCCTCTCAACATCTGGAGCTCAAAGCTGGGGGCAAGACTTATAAATGCCCATACACATATTCCGTGGTAAAAATGCCATCCAATTGTTTTCCTACGGAGAAAGCGGTGGCGCCTGACTCATGAACCGTAGAGAGATGACTCACTCTTCCCGCAACCTGCAACTCTGCTGCCGCGTCAGAGCAGGACAGTGTTTTCTCCGCTACCTTTTCCGCACAAGATCCTGGGAAAAGCGAGGGTTTCCGACCACAGAGTAACTGAAAGAGGGAGGAAATTGTCCCTCCAGACCAAGTTCATGTTCGGCTTCCAGGACGTTTTCTCTTCCTTCCAGGACGATTGATACTGGCTCTTCTGCCACTTTCGGCGGCACGCACTGACTTTTCCCCCGCATTTTGTCTCCGAAAATATATAAAAGCGCTTTGTATAAGCTGTGAGAGCAGTGTTGCTTTTAGCAGAGACATCTGTGGACAGAGTCAAAGGAAAAATGTCTCGCTGCTGTGTTTTGTTGGGGTGTAATGGAGCCGGTTGTCAGGATAAACACACGGACGTGGTCGCTGTTCAGCAGACATTCATGCCCCAGATGATCCGCTGGAGTCTGTCACCTCCAAATGGAGACTCATCAGCAACTGTCGCTTAAATACACTTAAAAACCTCAAAAAATACATAATGATGGTTGCAAAAATAAAATACAATGAGTCAGATAAACAGGAACAGATTTTTTAAACGGTCTAAATACTGTAGACTTCTCAGAGGTCTAAATGTGTGACACCAAGCATCTTGTACACATAATCTAAAAATGAAAACTAATCGAGAGATGACTTGCAAAATATTTTTTTCAATGTTATTTCCCACATTTTGATGTCTCTACATAGCTGTGGCCTTCAGCATTAAAGCTATGATGAGTGTTGTATTCAGAGTCGCCTCCTCCTGCTGTGATCCATGTCTGTTATCTGTATCTGAATCGGAGTGTTCACCTACCCCTACATCACTTCCGATCTGTTGCTGGGGCCGCTATTTTCAGACAGAGTGGCAGGAAAGTCCTGTCGGACTAGTGTTTGTACATTTTTACATTGGCAATGTTCAGTGTGGACCTGATACACTACAAGGGCTTCTACATATTTGAAATTAAAGTTGGCCTTTAAGAACTTGGTTAAACCTGGATAGTGGTGAACCAACATCTTCAAAGAAGACGTGAGGTGTTAGAGATCAGTTAATAATAATTTTTCATCAAACTTAAAAAAAAAAAAAAAATCAACACTAGAATTTTTGACCCAGTGTTTTAAGGTGGGGCTGTTAAAAGGGTCATGGACCTTGAATCTCTGGCCCTACACTATCCATGCAGGGTAGCTCATCGGATGTAGTTGTGAGTTGTGAGCATCATGTGGTCTGATAAGTCCAGATTTACCCTTTTTTAGAGTGATAGGTGTATCAGGATGAGAAAACTGACAGATTATGCACTGTACCCATCATACTTTGTGCCTAATATACAAGCCAGTGGGGAGCAATGTTATCATCTAGGCCCTAGATGATAACTAAAGACACCCTAGATTATAGGGTATCTTTAGTTGGTTGGGCTTAGAAAAAAAAATAACCCAATACACTGCTTGAACATACTGAATGACCAGGTCTGTCCATCAATAGAACCTTTCATCCCTCATGGTAAAACCACATTCTGAGATGACAATACCAGGATTCCTTGGCCTCAAATGAAGAAAAAGTTGTTCAGGTAGCATAAGACATTATTTTCACACATGGGTTGGCCACCACAGAGAGCCCAGATCTCCCATCAGCTGTACAAGAACTCAGAAAAAATAAAAAATCAATAAAACCCTGGATGGAATTAAATGTGACATTTCAGAAGCTTATATAAACTATGTCATGGTCAAAGTGTGCCATAGTCAAAGCTAAATGTGGTGTAACAATATATCAGAATACGTTTCGATTTTCTTGCCAGACTGTGTACATTTCCCAGATAGCTGCAATATTTGACTTAAAAAGATGAGTTAATCAGCTATAATTTGTGACTACTCAAGTGGATAAATCTCATTTACCTTACATCATTTTAAGGTGAAAAGAATTGGAATTTAGAGATGAATATAAGGGGCTACTTCCAATGTTAGGAATTATACAACAAACACAGTTTGTTTAATGAGCTTCCTGCTCACATATTCTCACACAACCTGCCTCTTTTCTCCTTCTTTTCCTTGCAAGTTGATGTAAATCCTCACATCCCTCAGAGAAAGCTATTGTAATGTGTACGGCATGTATCAGCTCTGACAAGTTGGCACTTTACATATGACATCAGAGTTGCTGACTCCTAAACATTCTTCCATAACAACAGTGATTTACACACACACCATATAAAACAGGGGTTCACACATGTATCTGCTCACATGGACTCTCAAACCCACAAATCACAGGTCTCATTTAGTTCCCTTTCTACGTTTTAATTAGAGCCAAGGCAGGCTAATCACCTCCTTAGTAGACAGCATCACTAATGAGACAGAGAGGGAGGAGCTGTGAGGGAGAAAGAGGAGCGAGATGCACATAATTGAAGGTAGCGGAAAAGGATAGTGGAGGAGAAAGTGGTGAAGAATAAAGACATAAGACATGAGAGGTTGTTAGGAGTAAGTGGATTAGACGGAAGGCAGTGAGATGTGGTGACCGTGTGATATGAGTAAGGAAAAAAACATTAAAAAAAAAAGAAGAGTGAGAGGTGGGTGGATAAAATAAGTGTGGACTGGGAAGAAAATGAAGCTTAAGCTGACAACGAACAGATTGACTCAAAGAGAGGAAGAGGAAGATGGACTTAGATGATGGGAACACAAAACAAGATAGGAAAAGGAAACTTGAGGAGATTGAAGCAGGGGAGTTGGAGAAAGCCCTGAGAAAAATAATGAGAGTCCTTTACCTCCCACAAAGCCAGCCATGTCTGCCCTAACCACCCCCTCCCTTCTGTCCTCCCTCCCTTCCTCCCTGTGGCTGATTCTTTCATGCTGTCACCCTGTGAGTGTCTGAATAGCCTTTTATTATTCAACAGCGTGGGCAGGTCATGGGGTCACCGTGCAGCCCACCACTCTGCCACCAGCAAACATCCAAACATACCCACACAAACATGACCCCACCTGAATGCAAAAGCTGCAGATGCAAAACACCCCCCAAAAAAGGAGAAAAAAACAAGCATTCATAGGTACAGTAACTTAAGTTGGATCAAATACCAGTTCATGGATTTGGTTATTACAAATAGCTGTTGGATTAAATGGAAATAAGGTATTGTTCTAAATCATTTTTAGAGCGTTTATCAAGCATGATTTGTGTTGTGTGTTTGATCTTGTGTCCCTTTATTTATAAGATCTAATGGCTTAGGGGGATTGCAGGTGAACTTGAACCGAGCCGAGAGCGCTTCTTTTCTGCTCTCATCAACCTCACTCCTCCAATGATTTTCTCCTGTTGCATGTTGTTTGAAATCACCGTCTGGGACAAAAGAAAAAACAAAAAACTCGGTGATGTAGTTGACCTCATCCATATCTCCTCTTCCTCCTTCTTTCACCCCTGCCGTTTGTAATCACCTCCCCATTCCCTCCTTTGTTTCTGAAGTCGAAGTGATTTGTGGCTTGCAGGCTTCATTTGTATATTGTAGGACTTTCAACCTTATGCCAGTCCCATATACTATATATAGTCCCATATACTATATGTGTGTGTGTCTGTATATGTATATATATATATATATATATATATATATATATATATATATATTTATATACAGAACCGAACCAAGTGTGTATCATGAGCACTGTTGATCGAATATCGAACACTACAGAGTTTTTGATTTATTTTATCAACTTGTGTTCTGGTAATGAGCTCCATGTTGAAAATTTGGTGGATCTGTGTTGACTACATTTAGATCTGGTGTTTGGAATTACTTTGGTTTTCATGTTACGTATTTTACTGCCTTACCAAACCAATAATAGCCACGTTTCCGCCATTTGTTTGTGTGCATTTAACGTCCCACAGGGTGTTTAATGGACTACCTGCATTAATTGCTAATATAATGAGCCTGTTGAATACAACTTTGCCATTTGCACACCAGCAGCAGTGAATTAGTGGTTGGAATATCAGTGCTGTGACTGACATCTGAGCTGACAATGATGGGTGCGTCATTTATCAATTTGCCTGATCTCAATTGTTTTTGTTGAGAACATCTTAGAGAGCGTTATTAAGAACAGTTTAAAGAATGCCACTAAAAAGCTATCTGGGAAACAGTTCTTTAGTGCCCCACCTTTGGTTGGAACTACTTAAGGTCTTTTTTAAGTCTCAACAATATTCTTTACTGGGAAATTCTGCCAATGTTACATTAGTAGCTAAATGTAACTCAAATTACTTTGTCCTTTCCCACAAAGATACCACACCAAAAACTAAACTTCGCGATGACAAGTACTGTAAGTACGAAAAATTAACCTGGAGTCAGTAAATGTTAAAGCAAAATGCTAAGTCAAATGTTTTTAACCAGATACAAAGTAATGTATTTCAGTGTTGTTGTCAGTCTTGGGCCTAGTGCATTCTCTCTTTTTTTATTTTTAGTTCAATTTTTTTATTATTGTTTTTGCAGCATTTGGGACTTTAAAGCTGATGAGCACTTGTCATCCCGCATATCTGTTACCTCTTCCCTTGCATGCACAAACATGGCAGACTAAGCGTCTGCTTGGGGTTTAGTAAGTCCGACATTGCTTTGACATGGTGACCTTCTAGAAGGCGATAAGCCTGGCATTCCAGAGCCACCAAGTGCTGCAGATAGAACTAAGAGTTTTGTGATTAAAAAAAAACAAAAAACAGTTGAAGCTTCTCTGCTAAGAAAACAATGTGGTGTCACCATTTCTAAATTATCCCTTCTGTTTTGTCTATATTTAGTTTTCTAAAACAAAATGGTTTCATATGGCTAATATTGGGAAACTTACACGCACACACACACACAGATATATAATATTAGGTGGTGCAACAATACAAAAAATTCATAGTTCAGTTCGGTTTGATACTTTCGTTTCATGGTTCAATATTTTTTTGATACAAAAAAATACATTTTCATGCCTTTTTTTTGACACAATGGGCTTTTGTCCACAACAGTTAACCATCAGGGTCATACTAAACTGTGGTTAGAAAATATCCATGTCATTGTAGGGTAAAGTGACATTTTTAAAGTAGTGAATTGCAGGATTATACCATCTATGTTGTTGCATTACTTGCTGTGAAAAGAAACTCATTGCATTACCAAATAAAACTACATATACAGGCTTTACATAACAGTTTTATGGTGCATAATCTGAAACTGCAGACATTTAATAGAAGTGACAGACAGCAATCTCTTTGTTCATAATTGATTCTAAATTAATATTGAATTAATCATATGCAGAAAATGTGTACAGCTTAAAAATCTATGGGGATTTCATTAATGATCTTACAGAAAAAAAAAATGTCAGTAGCATCTCCTTGACCACAAAACCAGCAACATATTTGTTACTTCCCTTCAGAGTTGCAGTTTTAGCCAAATTGGAAGCTAAGCAGTGCTTATATGCAAGAGTACCTTCCTGCAGTAACAATGACCAACAAGGGCGCCGCTATACATCCCAGCCATACAGGAAGTCTCAAGCGGATGTTAGTTAAACACCGCCAAGAGTATCTATATGTGGCTTGCAAACAGATGCGTGTGGTGCAGACGGATGGTTAGGGGAAGGGTCAGGGTTATATTTTAGTAGGTTACATGAAGAAGAAACTTCCGCTTGGGGCTTCCGACGTGGATTGGAAATATGGTGACGTATCGTGACTGCAGTTGGGTCCCTCTCCTTATGTGGGACCAGTGAGATCCCCTCGTTGTAGAGCTGTGTCTAGTCTGAAGATGCTTCTCAGATCTGGAGCAATGTTCTTCACTGATGACAGACACTATCATCTAGATATGAGTGAACTTATGTTCCCCTTTTCACATAGCTAATAATAAACTTTGATTTCTGAGCTGTCTCATGAATGGACTGTGACTCTTCTCTTTCTATTTTGGTTTGTTTTTTAACAACAGACCAAAAGACTCAATGCCAGCATGGGATGCTAATTAACAGCATTACTAATTACAAAGAAGTGATCTGAGTACTCTAATGCTCAATCCAATTTCCAATGCTGGTCATAGTTAATCATCTTCGTATATTATGGCTGTCACTCTTATGGATACTATTTTTACAAACTTAACTGTTTTTTTTTTTACAAACTTAACTGTTCTCACAACCACTAGAGCATTGACCTTAATAGCACTTTTTTAAAAAAACATTATGGTCTTAGAAAAACAACATATATAATACCTAAAGGAGCCTAGATTTAAAAATGCAGTAGGGATAGGATTACAATCTACAAAAACTTGGTGTAGGTTAAGTCCTTTTGGAACAATATAATGTAAAGCATAGTGAGGTTACACTGGTTAAGGAAGAGAGGGAAGATGGTCGAAGTTAAGATTAAACTGGTCAAAACCCGCTGTGATAGTGTCTAACCAAAGTGGAGAGATCAGACACAACTCTAGGACCCTGAAATTCATGGGACATTCATGGGAAGTTTCATGGGACACCAAAGGAACAGAGCATAGATAGTTCATCGGTGAGGCAACTAGAAAGGACATAACATCTAAAATTAGTCTGAATGAGCAAAAAACATCAAGATTATGATAGATGGGGAGAAAGTAAAAGTAAAAAGCCAGCAATATACCAGTACATAAAACAATAACTAGCAACAGGGGGAAAATATTGGAAAAGCATGAATACAAATTTACAAAGACAATCCAGCAGGGGTGAGCTCAACTATTCATGGAATATATACACTAAGATGAGGGAGGATTTATTGACTGCAGGTGTACATGGCAGGAAGAGAACAAACCGAGGTTGCACAGTAAACTATTGACAACTATTCTATTAAATAAAACAAGTGTGTCCAAATAAGAAAAAAAAAATCAGACAGACCACTGCACCCATGATCTATCTCCAAATGAATAAATCCAAATGAGAAAAGTCCATACCTGTACAAGGACAAATACTGAAGCAGGGGACAATGAGAGAAAACCAGAGTTTTACATGAACAGGATGAATGGGAATGCAGCAGACTGTTAAAACTGTGATATTCATCTATATAGCTATGAAATGTGCATATCTCTTTTAGTTCAGAAACATTAAATGCATCAGTGGTTTGCAGAAACACACTATGTCCACATTTTTTCTGGCAAGTGGGCAGCACATTGAGTTTACAGTATGTGACAGTCCCTGATGCATTCATTATAACACTTGTCCACCTCTTGTTAGCCCACTATATCTATCTTTCCAATGCATCTGTAGCGCTGGGAGCTTGTACCCTGGCATTTTCCTGGTGTGTGCTGGTGTGTGTATGTGTGAAGGTATATGACTGTTGGTGTGCGACAGGGAGAAAACAGAGATAACAGCAGCCTGGTGGTATCAGCTCCATCTTATCTTCAACACAGCCAGAAGCAGGTATACAAGCTAATTGGAAAGTGGCAGACACGCAACAGCCTGGTGAAACACGCGCTCCCTTTTCCAGCAAGCGTGGCAGACGAGAGAATTGGCAGGTAGAGAGAGAGGAAGACCGAAATGATAGGCCAAAAATGAGACAAAAGGAAGAAGAATAGGAGGTAGGAGTGACAGAACAAGAGGTAGAGATTGCGATGGAGATAGAGGCAGGGGAAAATTGTGGGAAGACAGCAGAGCTCACAGATGCAATATCAACAAGACAAACGGTAACTAAGGCACACTTCACTTCTGAAATACCACAGGTATTGTGCCTATTCTGTCTGCACATGTACTGTCAGCACTGTGCATTGGGAAAATGGGAAAACAAATGACATTTCTTGCACAACTCTTCTGAAAGTGGTTCTTTTCACTCCAGTTGGTAATGAGTCAGTCTGTCAAATCCTCTCTCAAATGTCAGATCCAAGGCATTTACAGCGTTACAGCTCATCCTGTATAATTCACCTGTGATGTGTTTGCCATAGACATTTCACCTTGGAACAAACCGGCCATATCACACATCTCACATAAAAGCAAAAGGAACTTCCCTGTTGTCTTCAGAAGTGCCCTTCTGGACCAGATAAAGACACCAAAGACATTCTATTTTTGTGATTTTTTGTGGCCAGTGGTAATCATTTTGTCATTAAAAGGGAACTGGTAATGGCATAACAAGAAATATTGTATTTCATATACATTTAGTAACAATTTGCTCACATTTGAGGGTGACAGATGCTGGTTTTAGACGTTTACAGCAAAATGTCATTTAAATCGCCCTTAATCCATGATTTTAGCCTTCACTATGATGCAAACTGTGGAGTGGATTGATCCAAAAAGACTGCCAGTGCTAATTCTGTAGATTTGCCATGAAATTTGTGTAAATACATCTCTGCAATGAGATTATGTAATTCTAAAAATGTCAATAAAATCTAACCAAAAGGTAATACAAACACACAATGGGAATATTTTGTTCTTGTCATATGTATAAACTCAACTAGCTAAAAATGACCATTTTGTGGATTGTTAAATTGTCACAGGGTGAACTACCGGGTGCTGCCAGAGATTGGACTAGCTTGGTTTTTAGCATGTTTTTTTATGGCTTTTTTGTGTGGTTTTAACTTGGTTTTTATCTCCAAGCTAGTGGGAGCTTTTAATGAACTGACTGGTAGCACCTGGAGAGAAGGACTCCTCCCCTGACTAATTGGACACAGAAGGATAAAAGCCAGTGTGCGGGTGGAAATGAGACCTAAGGAGAGTAGAGGACTGGGCGCAGGTGGCACAGCCAGGTGGGTTCCAGATCCCCGGGCTCGGGGGGGGGGGGCTCAGGACACAGTGGTGACGGACAAGGACAGGAGTCAAAGGGCAGTCACAGACCCAATGAGGAGGCCTACGGCCGGAGGCGCAGCCGCCGAGAGGAGTGGCTGCCCGGGCCAGAGAGCGGCTGTGGCGTCCCAGGGGAGCCCATGGCCAGGAGTGCGGCCGCCGGGGGGAGTGGCCGCCATGGACGCGAGGACGGAGCCAGGAAAGCTGAGGAAGCCGAGAGAGAGACGCCTTTTGGCCCCTTTTATTGTTTCTTTAGTAGTTTTAGGCCTATTCATTTTATTACTTTTATTAGTTTAAGAGTTTTTTGTCCTTAATAAAGCTTTTATTTGTTTAAACCACTACCTACTGGTGATGCCCTGTCTTTCTTTCCCCTCCTCTAGCAGTCGCCGGTATCAGCAAAGAGCCACCCGTGACAAAATCACATCTCAGTGCTTCAGATACAAAAATAATAAGGCTGTCATTTCTCTTTGTTGAAAGTCTTTGGTTGAATCTACCCTTTTAAGAACGCTTCGTTTCCCAGGTGTGATGTAGTTGATTTGGGGGGTGAGTGGGAGTGAGTATGGGATGGGAGGGGGATGTGGCAGATTGCATCCTAGCTGCTGCTGAGAAATGTCAACAGAGGTGATCAGATTACTCATAATCAGCCGTTAAGTGTCTTGATGAGCCTGGGCTACAGAGTAGCTGTTACCTAATTGTAGTACACCATGTTCAGTCTCTCCAAAGAGAAAAAGAAGATCCAGCTGATCTAAAGTTGAGACATTAAATCCTTGCCCATACATTGAATGTTAATCAGCAATGAGCAAGGCTACAGTGACTGGTACTTTTGGCTTTCTGAAGGAGAAGATTGAAAACAAAGAATTTAAAAATCATTAGCAAGATATGAAATAAAGTAAAGACTTTATGAGAGGTGATGAAAAGTGAAACTGGGCCCTGTAAATGATGGCTTAATGTCTCCTGAGGATATTTTAAAAATACAATTATGTTTTAATACTATGTTCTGATATACAGTATGTAATGGTTTGTGAGACAGTTTGTAATAGATGGACAAACTTTCTGTTCAGTTGACCCATATGTTTCTGAAGAGCTGAAGTGAAGCTAGTTGGGCCTTCCCCACCATCACCATCTTAGCCACGTAATGTGTGTCCATTACTTCCAGAAAATAAAACAATGGGCAAAGAGAGGGGGGCTGTGAGCGCTGGGGCAAGTGATTGACAGCTAACAAACTCTGAACTAAGAGTTAACTGAGCTAATCCAGTGCTGACAGGAGCTAACAGAGGTAGGCAAGCTAAAGGTATGGCACACTCCGACTCGCTGTTCGCTGGCTAAAAGGCAGCTGTTGTGCTACTCTGCTACTGGCTGAGGCCTTCCTGGAAGTAAGCAGGAAGCTAGCCATTAGCCACAAGCGCCAGAAACCTTTCTGCCGCCTGTCAATCAAAAGGACATGGCCCTAACTGTGTGTAATTTCATGATTAAATAACATTTAATAACATAGCATAATACAACATAACTTTAAGTTAAAAAAAAAGCCACCCCCCTCAAAGTTGGCATGAAGGTAAACATGACATCAAACCCAAAATGACTTTTTTTAAACTAGGTAGGAAATAAACATGTTCATTTCTGCTGTGAAGCAGGGATGCCAAAAACAATTTGATAATCGACTAGTTACCAATTGTTTTGGTGATTAGTTAACTAATGAGATCATACGACAATTGTAGCATATTCAAAGTATCAGTCAAAAGTTTGGACACTTTATTAATGAATCTTATGGAAAAATGTGCCCAAACTGTTGGCTGGTAGTGTGTGTTTATTGATGTCAATACAACTGAAGAATGATTCGGATAACTAGGACTACAATGATAGAAAGGCAGACAAGGCAGCGGAAGGTACAATGGCAATTTCAAGAGTAATAACAAACCTTAAAAAAAAAAATAAACTATGAGTTGATTATGAAATTAGTCCCTGACTATTTTGATAATTGATATAATCACAATTAATTGACTAACTGTGGCAGTCGTACCGAGTAATTGGCTTTTACGGACTTCCCAGACATTTCTTCTCCGCCTTAGCGTGCTGCATGTTTTTATTCTTTCTGTTTCCAGACAGGAAACTAGATTTGGGACAAGTCAGCCAGAGATCCAATTCTTAGATGACATCATTTAAAAAAAAAAAACTGAATGTAGAAAAAAAAAAGGGGGGGGGGGGGGGGGGGCAATAAGTTTAAATTGACAAAATAATAGAAAAAAAAAACATGTAAAAAACAATGTAATATTTGAATAACACTAAATAATGAGTAAAAACAACTATAAGTCATTTAATTGTTATTTCTTTGTGACTAATATTCATCTTGACATGGTCACTGCAAGTTCTCCCTGCAAACCCAGTAGTTTGCAAGCTGCTGTGTATGGGCGAAAAATATTTGCCTGAATTTGTAGTGCCCCTGGCAACATTTCAGTCCTCCAGAGTAAGTCTATGAAAGGCTCTTCAACTGTGGCGCAACATTTTATTGCCACAGTTTCTATAGCTAAAAGCATTAGCAGCCATTTGTCTCAAGAGAGCAACGCTTTTTGCGTTCCTGTGGATCCCTGCATAATCACTCCATCCTTTTCTGGGCAGCGGCCTCTACTATCACTCACATATTAACTGTTGTCTTCTGCTAAACTTGCCTCTCACCTGATTTCAGCTTGAGATTTTCCCTTCAGCAAGAAATCAGTAGAGCTCATTCCCACAATGTTATAAAGAATCACTGGCTGCGGGTGTGGACAAGATTGCACTGTGGAGTGTTGCAATGTCATGGTCTTTGTGTCAAGCATGATGCTTTTTTGTACCTGACTGACACCCAAAAAATATTGTAAAATAAAGCTAAGGGGGAAAAATCATAGACGTTTCTTTTTCCTCTGGTCACTGTGCTGTATTTAAGTTTATACAGCATGCAAAAACCTGACTTGAAGAGTTGAATGGGTGTTGGTTGCCCCTTCCTCAAACCTGAAACACTGACACTTTGAGTATATGTGCATTTCCCTACAACACATTCGTCTTCAAAACATGTTTTTCCAGATCTGTTTTTCTGTCTCTCTGTCATATAAATCATTAAAGTGCATATCTTCCAAATAAATCATCAAAGCCAGAGCAGACCTTGCACAAGGCTAGAAACAGGTGAGAAGTTGTGATAATGGTTATTGATTACAGCACTGGCACACAGTGTCCTGCTTTGTTCTCATTACAGATGAAAGCCATCATCCCGTCGGAGCTGCCTGGTGTGCTTACTGAAGAGAAATGTGTGGGAGAGAGATGTTAAATGCCGGGTAGCTATCGCTATATATAAAAGTAATCAAGCGTGAACAAATGCTGGTGTTGATGATGATGTGGTACATGTGGGAATTAATTTGGCTAATTATGATGGATGCTTGTTTAGCTGGTGGTTTAAAAAAAAGAAAAAAGGAGGAGAGAAAATTTGGAGGGCATGTTAATCACCCGTATGTGCTTGTATGTGTTTTAGTAATCATAATGTAAGCATGATTGTGTGTAACCTTATTTTGTATCAGCATGTGTTTATTTTGTCTGCTCTCTTCTTTCGTTGACGAGCCCCCTGAGAGTGACAGTTTGTACTTAGGCAAAGTGTGTGTGTGTGTGTGTGTTTTCTCCTTCTTCTGTTGGAGTTCCTCAAAACTAAAACCATGAGAGAGACTCGTCAATTGCTGCTTATTTGGCACAGGAAAGGCTTCTGAAGTGAATTAATTGGTTGTTAGCTGAGAGGAGCCAATAATAACAGCCTAGAAGTGATGCAGACTTGTCAAGGCTTGTCTAATGATTAGTAACCGTAATGAACATTTCATTTATCTCCATTCATGTTCTGTGAAAAAAAAAATCTTTTAAGGCAGAGTAATTTTACTTTTTACAAAAATTGCACTATTCTTTGCCATTTTTCTTCTGCATCCATAATCATTTTACACATACAGTCATATACATATATTTTTTTTTACATTAATTTGAGTTTCCTCATCCACTTCTTCATCATTTCTTTTTATAAAACCCACTACAATTATGGAACAGATTGAAAATAATACACGAGCAGGTTAATAAGCAGGCACAATTTGACAGAGAGATCTAAATTGCATGTTTGAGAGATGATCTTTCTGCAGAGTCTTAAATGATTGACAGTAATCAGTGTACAGTAATGCGTGCACAGATCAGGTGAGGCAATTAAACTAAATTAAATGCAGAGATGCTCCCCTTCATTTTCAAGACAATGAGGAGTTGGATTGTGAAATTGGTTTTACTTTATGAAATGCCATCTACTCATTCATCACCCAAAGATTTCTTCATTTTGTCCATTTTCTATTTTTGTCCTCTTTCCATGCCATCTGCTGTAAGGATTCCTCCTTGGCCTGATAGCTCACACGCCTGCAGAGCTGATTGCACAATTGTAGTTCATTGTTTAGACTCAGTCCCAAATCCCTTGCATAAATTTGAAGCATCGTGTTAAGTAGCCCACAATGGAGTCCAACAGCTTGTGAAATATGTGGTCAATTTGTTCATCTTCACAGAAACACTGCCTTCAGGAGAAATGATTGCCTAAATCCACTTTGTCTTCCCACTTTGTATAACCTCTCTCAAGGTCTTCCTTTTCCGTTCTCCTCACCAAATCAACGGGAGCTCAGGTACAGCTAAACTGATGTAAAACTAATGGATACTTGCGCACACACACACATGCTGAAGTATTCCAGCTTTCTCAAGGTTGTCACAAATCAATCCAGAGTTGTGTTTTCATTAAGCTAAGGTGAGAAGTGGTGTGTGCAAATGAGAGAGGAAAGAGGTTTTAATCATGAAGATCTGAAGGGCCAGACGGTGCGCTGAAGAAGTCTTCTCTTTTTTCCTTCACTCCCCGCCTCGCCCTCCCACACATCCCTTCATTTCTTCGCCTTTACACTCTCAATTCTGTCTTTGTTTCCCCCACATATAATTCCCCACTCTCTTTACCATCTACTCCCCCCCACCACCAACTTTAACACCACATTCTCTTTGAGCAGGACTTTGCATTTCTGCATTCCTGAACTCTTCCTCGCTCCTCCCTTCTTCTACATTTCATCCAAGCTTTTATCGAGGCCCAACATATTTCAACTTTTGCTTGCACCTCTCCATGCTCCCGACGCTTCATCATCCCTTCTTTCCCTGGCTCCTTCAACCCCCTCTCCACTCCACTTTATCACCCCACCCCCCCAATCCATTTCCCTATTCCACAGCTGTCAGCTCTCAGAACCTCAAGAACGGTAAATCTGGTGCAACCCCAGGAAGTGGGTCACCAGGGGATACTTAAACATGTAACACTCTGGTGAGGGCCTGACCACTGCCAGAAAATGCTCTCATGCATGCATACACACATAGCCAGCAACACTTGAGCAAACACGCGCACACACACAGGTTTTATTGATGTCTGAGCTGGAGACAGAGCGGCCTAAGTGTAGGTCTGTTATTACAACTCATGTTTTACTTCTAATCAGTGCAGGTTGTTCGGATTTGTGCGCTGCAGAAACAAGAGGGGCTTTGTGTCACACAGGCGCTGCAGTACTTTCCCTGTGCCTGGTTTCCTACATGAACCCATCAGTCTGGTGTGTGCCAACAAGTCTCTGGAGCTACTTAAGTTGTGTTTATATGTGCAATAGTCTGGGTGTGTGCTAGTGTGCACACAATGGATTTTTGGTTTGCGTTAGCCTTCGTGCACTAAAGCTGTTTCACTTTTGGAACACGCTGGCAGTTTCTAGCTAACATTCAGAATCCAAGCATGATGAGAAAACCTGTGAAGACCCCTTAGATTTGCTTGCCGACACACACGATCTTGATTTGATTACAAGCCGTTAATCAACGCTGCATACTTTCGCACAAAAGAGCTTTTTTTTTTCTTTTTACACATCAATCAAAAACTGTTTGTTCGCCGTCTTAAGTAGCACTAATGCAAATTTTCCAATACTGTTCACACATGTCAGCTAACATGTACAAGCAGCTGTCACTGTGTGCTCATAATGGATACATCAGGGATGATGGTCGCCTTCGTGAAGAGAAGCTCGGCCTGTCCTCATTACCAGACTGACACACATGCTCTGTCAAAGAAATCGTACCAAATGGGACCAATTCCAGTTGGATGTGGCACGTTTCAGAGAGAGTTACTTTTCTAAAACACTAATCTCTGGACCACAAATTAGCTGTCAGTCATCAGCTGTACACAGACATCGTATCAGGGAAAAGGCAGTCCCCAACAAATCAACAACATGTCAATCACACACTCACACATAAACATGCGTGCAAAGCAATAGACACAAGAGGGTAAACAGTTGCAAGCAGACACATGCATGAGGACGCACACACACACACGGGCTGGTGAATGTGCCTTACATGCGGTAGCATTTCCTCCTTTAGACTAATAGGCCCTAACTCTGTTTTCCCCATTAATTCAAGGTGACTCCTGCAAGGCATTAGAGAAAAGAAATGGAGCTGCAGGCTCTCAAGTGTCCTCCTAATTAATATACATTTGCTGTTTATATTGCCTCAGTGAATTGCAATATAATTCATAAAGGACATCTTATCTCCGAAAAGATACCATTCAAGAGTCAAGGAAATGTTTTTAAGTATCCAATTAACAGCTGCGACAGCCAATATTGGACAGTGTATTGATAGGCTTTGTAGCTCAATGACACCAAATCAACATGCGTCTGATAAACTGGTACCGATTTGTCTGATAAATAGACTATATGTCACTGTCACAAAGAGGAGATAGATAAAGGAATAATGTGTCCTGACATATAAGCTTATTTGACTTGCTGCATGTCAGATTTAAAGATTGATGGGACACAAGTAGCACATCCTCCCGTGAGAATAAAGCTCAACTGAAGAAATAGTGAAGAGTAGAGGTGAAAACATAATATTATAATTATATAGTATTATATTAGTGTTGAATAATGCCGACAATCAACACAAGTATATAATAATATAGCTAAGCTGTGCAAAAAAGTGGAAGTACACTAAATATACTGAAGTTCTAGTATGAAAAAATTTTTTACAGTATGATCAACTATTAGTGGAAATAAAGTGTGATGTTTGAAATTATGTTTTTATTAACATAGAGAGGCATCAAAATCATTATGTTTAACTAGATTAACATATATTATTTTAGCCAATCACGTCATGGATCCTCTTTTTGCCATGTCATGTTACACCATCACAATAGTGGCTGAGGCTGGGAAAATCATACAATCTGTAGATTTGGCCATTTATAGTTTCAGAGACCAACATCTTCCTACAGGTTTGGATGGAGAGAGGTCTTCATAGTGTGATCAGTCCCGGTTTCAGGAGATGCTAATGGGTCAGGTAATTTACTGATGTGGGCGGGGCCTGTCTATCAAATCAATTTTGACTTTGTCAAAGGACAAATTCACATATTCCTGTTCAATAATTTATATTTATAACCCCCAAATAAGTATTTTCCTATAGTGTAATAGTAAATACCACATCACCAAGACCAAGACATTACTGAGACCAAGTACCAAGACCAAGACATTACCCAGTCTTGTACAATGTCTTGGTCTCAGTCACTGGTCGCGGAAATGTCTTGGTCTTGTCTCGGTTCCTGGTTTCAGTAATGTCTTGGTCTTGGTGGTGTGGTCTTGACTACAGCACTACTTTACTGAAAAAGATACCCAAAGAACACTGATGCTGACACGTGAAATTGGATCCATCTGTGACAGATTCAACAGAAAAAACATTTCATTTCTGAGTAGCAAAGTTAGTCTTGTGATATCAACCAACAATCAAACTTTATAATCAAAAGGCAGACGGTCTAAAGCCAAGCCTCATTTAGTCCAAGTACCCAAACAGCAATATTATGCTACACGTTCTGCACCATGGATCAGTTTGCACACAGAACAACAGAGGTGCTCAGCTCACTACAGATGCTTTCAGTTTCCTCTTGCCACTCACCAACTTCTGCATTCTCATCAAAGAACAGCTATAGTGGACACTCAGCAACTAACCTGCATGAGTGTTTTAGGTCATTTATATATGTACTGCATATATATATATATATATATATATATATATATCAATCATACATAAGTGTTTCATTCTTTCTTCATCTCATTGTTAAACCACTTTCTCATCTCCATTGTCCAAAACGTATCTGTCACTACCAATACTTCACTGAAGCTTGCCATTGACTGAGCTCCTAACGCTGCAATAACTTATAGAAAACGCACACATACATTTTGAATATCTCAAGAACTAATAAACACTGACAATAATTTAGTACCACTATCAAACCAATAGTTAAATGAATATAATTAAATATTATATTTAAAGGAATGAAAAAATAAAACCAGTCAGTATTTTTCAACACCACTATGCAAAATGGAAGAATACAATGTAGTTTACTTTGCTAGGAGAAACATTTTTTAGACACAAGTTACATTAGCGTTCTTTATAAGAGGCAAGTAAACAGGGTAATTGCAAAAAAGGGAAACATGCTAAATTTAACCAGAGGCAAACAGACAGCAGCACAGGAAAGAGAAAAAGTGCTTAAAGAGTAAGAGGGATGATGCGATTGCACATCCCATACAGCCTCAAGAAATATATTACAAAGCCATCCAGCCTTGGGAGACTTTATCTAAATTTTAATCGAAGCAGGGAAAACTAATTTTTTGCAACGGTTCAGCTTGAGTTCCTACTGCTGGAATGTAATGTTGATATTCAGGAAGGAGGATGGGTCCAGTGAGAGCCTTTTCGCTTTTTTTGAGTACAAACTGCTGATGAAGGATCAGAAAAAGAGGGTTTCAGTTTTTCCAGCAGCTGCTTAGATTTTACCTGTGCCACATACAGTAAGGGCTTGTGATGCTCTTCACTTGGTTTGGATACTCAGAAGGTTGCAGTTATCTGTAATTTAAATGCCACTGGATCCCAAACACTTGCTCTTTAACACATGCTACGACAGTGACAGCAAGCAGCTTCACTGACAGATATGACCACACTGATCTCACTGGAAAACATGAAAAGCACGACTTCTAAACTCTCCATTTTGTCACGGAGGCCTGCAATGTGTAAAGATTACAAGTTGGCACCATGCACAGTCAAGTGACAAGCTCCTAATACACAGACTATACAGTGCAGTGCAAAGAATGTGTGCTCATTTCACTTGTCTGTCAAACCAGCCTGTTTGGTTACCAGGGTAATGAGTCCCACCGCAGGCAGTAGTGATGACATGGCTGCTTCTGTGAAGAGATGCTGAATTCATTCACCAAGAGGAAAGAAGAAATCAAGTTCTATTGATGTTATTTCAGGCGATGTCAGGCTGCATAAAGCATATGTTTTCCTAATTCTGACTGCTAACCTCTTCTGATGTTTCAGATTTCAACAAACGCACATTTAAAGTAGAACAAAAACAAATATATTTTTTTAAGAATCTTACTAAACAGTGACTGGAAATCAAAGTAAAATAAATAATTGAATAATACAGCATAAAGCAACATAACCCACAATTCCTAATAAATCCTCTTATCAAAGCAAATAGGAGGGCAAACTGGAGTAATGACCTAATAAGTCATTAATTGTTGGAAACATTTAAAACCTGCAGGACTTCAGCCCTCATAGGACCAAATTGAATAGCCATGCTTTAAACTATCACCTCCACAGATGAATCCAGCTGCTAATTTGGGTCTTACAGTGCTGACATAACTGCGGTGGCGAGTCCTAACGACCTCATATCTGCTACCGCCTGCTGACATGGACAGCAGCTCGGACAGCTGGAGTGAGGACATTAAACAGAGTATGTGGAGATCTTAGTTATTCTGTTCTTTATATTTGTTTTACATCAGTGCATTAATGGAAACTCTGTTTCATCTGACAGAAAACTGCTTTTAATAACCAACAATCTACACTTGAATATAAAACACAAATCTCATTAAAAGTTATCAAATCTTGGTGAAGAAATAGTTTCAAACTTTTGCAAAGCCTGTCAATCTTCTGCTTAATCTCCAGTCTTAAGGCTGTTCATGATGTGTTTGTGTTGCTCTCTGAAAGTATTTTTATTTTCTGCTCACAACGTTGCCATAACAAAAAACAAATAATGTTAAACTCAATATTAGCTGCTAAAATTAATAATTTACTGTCAGCAACGCCTCGTTTCTTAGTCTATTAACATCATCTCGCCTGAGTCAGATGGGAAATCTTAAGTACAATTTTGTATTCTTCGCTTTCACTTGTTCTCCACAATTAAAGTTTTCTACTACAGTTCAAACAGCCCAAAACTGTGCAAGTCCCTGCAGATTTCTTGACATTGTGAATAAAATGGTCTAACTCACTCCTCTCCTGCTCTGACATGCATAGAAATGCCACCAAAGCACTGGTGGGTCTATAGTTTCTGCCTGGATTAAATGTAGCAGGAGGGGGAGATAACCGGTAGCATTTATAGATCACACCAAACATTTACAAATTCTCCTTTAGATATTCAAAAAGTCATTTTACAACATTTCGGTTACTTTCTATGTGGGTTTAGACAACTGTTTTATAAATGGGGTATATACCCCATGAGCTACATGGGGAAATAAAAACAGAAATTGTCTTAATTTAAGATTTAAAAACTAAAACTTATTTTTAGTATGTAGTTTAATTCTTCATAACAGGTCACTTCCATACCATGATGTTGGACACATTCTGGCACCTCTCAAACATCACTTGTTTGAAGCGTGGCAATGATGTTGCTGAAAACAGAGAGAAGTGAGACACAAGGTAAAATTCCATCAGAATTTAACATCAGAGGCTACCAGCAGCATGAAGCCAGCACATCTACTGTACATCGTTCCACAATACACGCCTCCTGTCATGCTGGCAAGCCACCTGAGGTGTTTTTAGGAGGAAATTGGCTAAATTCTGGTGTACACAAGACATAATGCGAAGTCTGCACCACATCACTGAAAGCAAAGGTCTCTTCTGCAGTGTCTTTGTTCATGGTTAAGGGCAAAATAACAATTCACCATCAATGACAACCTCATCCAGCCTGCAGCTGTTGTGCAGACGATCGGAGACAATGCTGGACAAAAACCCGGCAGGGAAACTGAAATTTGTGCCTTTGTCCGATGACACCGTTTGCCGCAGGACAGATAAAACTTGAACAGATGTTGTTCCACAAGTTGACGAAAAACTTCAAGATTCATTTTCACCTCAGCTGGATAAATCCACAGATGTGGGTGAAAATTCACAACTAGCTTTTGTTTGATACGTTGACAAAAAGATCTACAAACACACTCTATCCTGTGTGTGTGTATACATGTACATGTTATATATATATATATTCTATATAATCAGCCAATATTGGCATTAAAATGTGGTATCAGGAAATATTGGAACTAATAATTTTTAAAAACAAAATCTTGCGAGATTCTGTTTTTTTCGTAACAAAATCTTGCCAGATCTTGTTCCATCAGCGTTGGTCCAGCATGTATAAAAGTTGCTATTATCCTGGAAGAACTTCATATCCCAGCATTCCTTTCAGAGTGTGACTGTGGTGCAGCTGCTACACACTGACTTGCTTTGAAGCTGCTTATATGTCTAGTTATAAGTTGTTGGTTAAGTTACCAAGTTGTCAGAAACATTATAATTAGCCACATGTTGGCTAATACCTGCTAGTATCTGATATCTGGCAGTCAGATGTTTAAAATGAACTCTTCTGGCTGAGTTAAGGCTATTTTGGAATCTATGTTCTCAGAGCAGAATATAGTTGTTTCTCTCAAAATATGAGAGATGCAACCTCACAGTCCTCTGCATATATCGGTATCAGTTGATATCGGAATTTATGAGTTAAACAATATCGGATATTGGTAAAAAAAAAAGAAATATCGAACATTCCTAACACAGTCGTCCTTAAAACTATTCATACTCTCCAATTAAAGAAAGAAAAAAAAAATCAGCTGTCAGTGAAATAAAATGAAATTGACAAAAATATTAATATATAAAAATAAAAAAACAAAAAAACATGACACTGATTTTGGATTGTGGTTTGAAAGAAATACTAAAAAAAAACACAAAAAGATAAAACAAGTGAACAAGCATGATGGGGCTACGAGGCAAAAATTTTGTTGAGCAACACTTTGAGGCGATTACTGCAATCGGGTTTTTTCTGTAATGTTCAGAAAGACAACTGTTGACAAGTATTTTGGTTCACTGTTTATGGGAAAGGTGCTCTTATGTGTCTGTGACAATTTTGTTTGTTTGTTTGTTTTCAGAATTATTATTTACAATCTAAATTCAAAGGTGCTGTTTTTTATTTACCAAATTATAATTTTGTTAATTTTTATTTATTATTAGTTTCTTGTTACTTGAATTGCGATTGTGAATTTAATCTTTTCTTTAATTGGAGAGTATGAATAATTTTGAGGACGCCCCTATATAGGCATCACCTGAGGTGGCATCTGGCTATATAATCAGATTTCAGAGGTGGGCAATGCAACCCTGACAACCCTTCTAGCTCCTCCCCTGCAATGCTTATCAGGTAATACAATATCAACTAGAAAAGCATTTGGAGAGCGCAGACCTCTGCCAAGCAGCTCAACTCCCTTATTTTTGTGTGTTCTGGATCATTGTATCCTGAATTTTCTGTGGATCTGGATTGACTTTCAAAACATTATAGAACTCATTTAGATCCTTTCTTGTAATCTTTTTTTTTTTTTTTTACCAAACACTCTGGCCATTTGTATGGAGTTATATGGAAAAATTCCAAAAATGTGGCCTATCAGGGTGATGTTGACGTAAGACTGTTGGTAAGGAGGTTTGATGTTCACCATGGTGTGTCGGTCAGAACACACAGTTAACTGTCTTTACTGGTCATTCTTAATCACAACAGCACAGTAAGGCAACAAATGACAGGCTTACAGGTGAGGAACTCCAGGGCTAATTAAGGTGAATGCCTTAAAGGAAGTGAGTGTGGTCTATAAACACAGAAATACAAAGCCATGAGGAACATTCGTTCAGCAAATAAACACATTCAAGGTATTAATTATTTCAAATAAATTTCTTACAGTTAGGACTAAACATGCATATGTGTTCAAGGCTAACAGTAACTGGCATGCAGGTCAGCTAGCTTAATAGCATAAAAAGGCACATGGTGAATGGAGGAACACTTCTGAATAAGTAAATCAGCTAAATAACATTAAAGGCTAAATAAACATCCTGTTCAGGCAGAAATACAACTAGTTACTTACAGTTCTTCACAGACGCACACAGTTCACCATATTCAACTGGCTAGAAGTCTGTCCAACAGTCTTCTCTCCTCATGCTCACTGCTGCTCAAGTTTAATTTCTGCTGCCTGACAGCATGTGCTCAGTAGCGCAGCTGCACACTTCTGTCACAAGGGGGCCTTCCTGGATCCAGAAGGTGATGCGGATCACCACCAAAATTTAATGGATTTGTCCTTGGGCTGAGGCACACGGCCGGTGAAGATTTCAGGTCAATCCGTCAAGTACTTTTTCTTTAAAGTCACTGACAGACTAGGACAAACCAATGCTACTGAAAACATTCCCTCCTTGGCGGAGGGAATGGCTTGGGCTTCTTTAGTTAGATGACATTGAAAGTCTGTTTTACAAATGAGAAAAACAAGTGATTTCAAAATGTCAAAGCATTCTCTTAAAGGATTATTCCAGTTTGTTGTAGTTGGCGTTTCCTTTTGTAAAATCATTCATCCATAGCAATCCCAATGATATCTGATATCTGGAAACATATTTAAATTACTTCACACTAAAAATGTCTGAGGGAAGTAGCTGTCAAACAAGTTCCAAATAATTTGTTTGAAAACTAAACAACTGGTGTTGTAACCCTAAAATGGAGGGTTACACAGAATGTTTTAACAACAACAAAAGAGAAGTGTTTCTTGCCTCATATGAAATATTTTGCAATGTTTTGCCCGATCTTGAGCTCACTAACGCTGTGACTCACTGATTCTGTGATTTTGTGACTATATGGGGGCAAAGCATCTACCCTATAATAAACTATCGTGGAAGTCTGGAATATTGCTTAAAAAAAAGAGTAATATTAGCGGCGATTGCCTGTCCTGACAAGTGACATATGGAATTACCTCGTCTTTAATGGAGCAACTCAGTAATGTCTCCCACTAAATGTCTGGCTGAGCTTTAGTTGTATAAAGAGAGAGTGGGAGAGAGGTTCATTCCTGAGTCCTGTGGTGGTGATTGCTTGTGAAGCCTTTGTGTTTCTCTGTGCCATGTCTTGGTGGGCCGAAGCACCTCGCTGTCAGTGCCACTCAGTCAGTGAAAGTGTGCACGTGTGTGTGTGCGCACACAGAGAGTCGCCACTGAATCAGAGAGAGAATTAGGCCAAGGAGAGAAAAGGGATGATTTGATACAGGAACTGCTCCTTCATGTCAAAGGTAAACAAATCTCCATACAGTAGGCCGCGATCCATTTTTCATTCTATCAAAACGAACTAAAAGCTCAACAAAGCTCAGGAGCACTATGAGGCAGAAAAGCATCATTCAAGCACACTGTCTGAACAAGAATGGTACTTTGCTTTGGCCTTGCAGCTGAAAAAGCCTGTAATATTTTATACACTTCTCTCACTTAAATCTGGAAAGTGTGTATAAAGAAGTAATAATAAGCTGGGGGGTCCAGGACTGCGTCCGTTTTAAAGGTGAACAGCCACATTCTCTCCTCGCCTCATTCTGCCTGGGTTATAAATTTGTCGTCCAACTGTTGAGATCGCTTGCAATATGCTGCGCGCATGAGTACTGTGATCACCGCACGCACTGTGATTGTGAAAAGCCTGTGGACGCCCCCTTGAATGCTCGCGCGCACACACAATGGTGGTCATAAAGTAATAAAGCTTGGTGGAAGCCTAATGAAAGCAAAGAAAGGAGGGAGAAGAGACTGGGATGAATAACAATCATTGCTCTGATGGGGGTGGTTTGTTGTGTGTGCGTGTGTATGTGTGTGCGCGCGCGCGCGCGCAGGCGAGGTATCATCTTCTCCCTCCAGAGAAAGCAAACTCCCAGCCACTCTGTGTTCCTGCCCCTCCCCTCTGGAAAAGAATCCGCCAAATCACAGCTAATTGAATAAGTGACAATGAGCGGGCAGACGAGGCGACAGATGCTCGCGTGCCTTTACAACCATACGACCAAAATCCCCACGCTCATGCCCGCGCACGCACACATTCCTCTTGACTTCACTCTGAACCAGGGGTCCAGAGGCGCATTTCTATGGCCGCTCCACCTGCTGCGCTCCTATTGACGCTGGGAGGTGGTGTTGGCGGTGGATGTTGCATATTGTCATGAATGTTACTGACAGACGTTTAATTCGCACTGTGACTTTATGGCTACAAGTCGCGGACGCACGGAGGCAATTGTGAGGTGATGCATAATGAAGAGAGCTACACCCTGAAAGGGGGGGGGGGGGGGGGCTGTTTGTTTGTTTGTGCTGATGCATGAATTTGTGGAAACTGCTCCGTGTCCTGGGAGCCACCTATGGATCAATGAAATTATGTTTGGGATAACTGGAAACAGGGGGAGTTAAATAAGAAACTTACCAAACAGAGACATGACGTCCTCGCACCTGCGTTTTTAACTCAATTATTTGTGTCCATAAGCTCTTAAAAAAAAGAGCATGTTTGTTCGGCTCCTCTGGTTTTGTACCGTGGCTAAATGTATTAAGCCTCCATCTGCTTTTTACTTAGATTATAGCCTACCCCCTCCATACATTAATTGTTGCATTCTGCAGAGTGTTTAAGACCCCCGCGCACCCTCACCCCCTCCAACTCTGTCTCTTTCTTTTGCTCACTTCTTCCATAAACTCCAGAGCTGACTTTGTTCTCCAAATGTGATTAGCTTCTCTGGGACGCAGGGAGTAATTGCATTACTGCATTGTGCGCATTTGGAACTATGGAAATGTTGGGCGCCCGTATCAAACCTGTTTAAATACCAGGCGCACTGTGGTGAAAGATGTGCAAAAGAGGAGTGAATGCAAACATTTTGCAGACATGGTTAGGGCGATGAATAGACGCTGGGACTGAGAATAAAGGTTTTCTGCCAATTTAAGGCCATGGGTTCAAAAAGGGGAGCTTCTGGTTGGTGTCCATGCACGTTTGGAATATTTAATGAGGTTTTGTTCTCCGGAAAGGAACATAATGCTTTAGAAGATGTGCAGATGCGTTATTTTAACAAAGCAGCTCAGAATAAAGTTTGGAATGTGTGTATTTGGCATTTTTCAAGCAGTTTAAGATTCTTTTTTTATCTAAGGTTAACTGTGTTTCTCAAGAATTATTTTTGAATGCTTGAGGTTTCATAAATGACTGAGAAATGCTTTGACCAATTAGTGATCAGTGCAGGACAAAAGGCGCTGCTATAAGGAGGCTTGTTTTATCCTCAATCTCAACTATGTTTGAGATTGTTTAGGGCTTTTTGTGACTTAAGTCAAAAAGTTGAAGACACACTTTTTGACGCACACGAGCACAACCACGCGCACGAGTGCAAAATGTGTGAATGAATCTGGAAAAGCTGCTTGGTATACTCTCCAATCCCCCATGACAACTCATTTCCTCGCAGTTTTGAGAGGTTGAGGACTCTGCTGGAGCTCAGCTTGGTCGGCTGTAATCGCTGGGTCCTGGTGCCAAACAAACCGCGCCAGATGGTATCCAGAATGCACGGTCCCAGTTGTGCACATTTATTAAACCTTAGATCTCTCTCTCCCACTCCCCTTCCAGTTCCGTGCCCTCGCGTGTGCGTGCGCAATCACAGAGTTAGACCTTTTCTTTCTGGTCAACTGAAACTGCATGCTGGAACGAGTGAGTTTCGGATGCTGCGCTCGTTATCAAAAACCCATCCTGCGGGGAATTTGAAGCGATGTTGAACAGATTTGTGCACGGGGACAGAGCTGTTCCTCGGCGTGACCAACTCTTTAAAGGCATTCATTAGAGTCCGGCTCTCTTTCAAGGCGATTCGCCACACAGCTTACCCAGCTTATACTCTCACCCACAGACAGCCACAGATGAGGCACATGTGAAGAATATACTTCACTCAACGCATCTACCCCAAAGTGCCTGTGCATGGAGAAGGGGTGGGTAGTCAGCTGCCACTTCAAAGTGCAGAAAATGACGAGGTACAGCATAAGCTGGTGAGATGCGTTAATGCCGAGGCATCAGTCATTCAGGGGTGAGCGATGACTGCTGGTTATAGCAGAACTATCATAGCAAAGTGTGGAGCGAGGCTTGAAATATGGTGTTACAAAGCTGGTGATTAAAAGGTAACTTTACTGTCTAGTGAGAATTTTTGTGCCTCCATGCTGGCTGGGAAGAACAGACCCGAAGCGAGGAAATCGTAAACCTTCTTTGGTTTTACAGCAGTTGGGGGAAAGGAAGGGAGGCTGTTTGAATGAATGCTTTCTTCGTGAGTTTATTTTATCCCCTGGTCATTGTAGATGCATAGTCGTTACTCTGAAAAGTGGTGAGAATGAACCCCCCATAAGGCGGGGTTTCTCGTCCCCCCCACCCCTCTACCACCAACCTCACACACAAACACACACTTTCTCTTTTTTCCTCCCCTTTTGCACCCCCTTCTCTTCTCCTTTGGACTTCAAGTGGCCACCAGCCAGCTTTTGATTTAAGAAGCGTTTGTCTTTCCCGGGATGTGAAAAGGGGGCCAGGGCTGATGTACAAGTAGTAGGTTTGAGGCGGGTTATTTTGGGCAAGTCTGTGTGCAGAGGCACCTCAAACGGAGAGAGAGAGCGGAAGGGAGCGCACGGCGCACAGACCAGACGCAGAGAGGAGAGGGAGAAAGGCGCACCGATTTCAGAGGCATTAGCTGTTTTTTCCGCACACTGGATGCGCGCAACAGATCTGCATGGCAGGAGAGGACAGATAAAACAAATTTGGATCCTTTTATGGAAATTAGCACAACTTCAGCAAGCTTGCAGTAAACAGTCGCATGTTTTTCTTCTCTTCACTCAGAGAGAGCAATGCAGCTATTGTGTGAAGAAACCGAGTACCTTCTAAGTTAAAACTGGAATTGATATCTTCTGATTTTCACAGCTTTTTTGGAGTATTTTCCCCCCGATCCTCACAACAATGAAACCAGAAAAAATGACGGGGCTCTTTCTCACAAGAATGTGGAGAGTTCTGGCTCTTTTGGCGCTGGCAACGCAGCACGCCACGGGGAAGACACTGAAATATCAGATATATGAGGAGCAAAAGGTGGGCACAGTTATTGCCCGTTTGAAAGATGATGTTGCAGATATTTTGGCCAAACTTCCGAGCTCTGTGTCCCTCCGCTTCAGGGCAATGCAACGTGGGAGCTCATCTTTCCTCACAGTGCGCGAGCAGGACGGAGAAATCAGCATCAGGACCAAAATTGATCGTGAAAAACTCTGTGAAAAGAATCTCAACTGTTCCATTCAATTCGACGTGCTGACGCTCCCCACCGAGCATCTCCAGCTGTTTCACGTCGAAGTTGAAGTGCTGGACATCAATGATAACGCACCACAGTTTGCGCGTGCCGTCATTCCCATTGAGATCTCCGAGAGCGCGGCTGTGGGAGCTCGCATCCCCCTGGACAGTGCCACAGACCCCGATGTTGGTGAGAACTCTCTGTACACATATGCTTTAGAGCCCAACAATTTCTTCAAGATTGACATTCAGTCCCGCAGTGACGGGGTTAAGTACGCAGAGCTGGTGGTGCTAAGGGAGTTGGATCGGGAGGTGCGCTCCGGTTACGAACTTCAGTACACAGCCTCTGACAGGGGCGTTCCCCCGAGAACAGGTTCAACTCTCCTCAAAATCAGTGTTGCTGACTCAAATGATAACAGTCCGATTTTTGAGAAGTCTTCATATGTCATCAATCTGCCTGAAAATTCACCTGTTGGCACTCTGCTCATTGACTTAAACGCCACAGACGCTGATGACGGCACAAATGCCAAAATAGTTTACTCATTTAGCAGTCACGTGTCCCCCAAAATTATGGAGACGTTTAAAATTAATCCCGACAGCGGTCACCTGACTCTCATCAGACGCGTGGACTATGAGACCATGAACTCTTATGACATCGATGTGCAAGCGCAGGACATGGGTCCGAACTCCATGCCTGCACACTGTAAGATCCTGGTTAAAGTGGTCGATGTGAACGACAACAAGCCAGACATCAGCATCAATCTCATGTCCTCGCAGGGGAACGGGGACGCAGCTTATATATCGGAGGCTTCTCCTCTGGACACGTTTGTTGCGCTGGTGAGGGTGGAGGACTTGGACTCTGGGTTGAACGGAGAAGTTGAGTGTAAGCTTCACGGTCAAAGCTACTTCAAACTGCAGAAAACATACGAGAATAACTACATGGTTTTAACAAACGTGTCTCTGGACAGAGAAAAGAGGTCAGAGTTCAGTCTTACTGTGGTGGCAGAGGACAAGGGAACCCCCAGCCTCTCCACCGTCAAACATTTCACCGTGCACGTTACTGATGAAAACGACAACCCGCCACGTTTTGAGAAGGGGCGATATGAGATATTTAAATCAGAGAACAACGCCCCTGGAGCATATCTAACATCCATCATGGCCACTGATCCCGATCTGGATGCGAACGGACAGGTGAGCTACTCCATTATGGAAAACTTAGTTCAGGAGAGCTCCATCTCCACCTACGTCACCATCGACCCCTCCAATGGCGCCATCTATGCGCTGCGCACCTTTGATCGCGAGGATGTGAGTCGTATCTCTTTTGTTGTGCAAGCCAAAGATGCAGGGAAACCAGCAATGCTTAGTAACGCCACCGTTGTTCTGAATATTCTGGATGAAAATGACAATCCTCCGGTCATCGTGGTCCCCCAATTGTGGAATTTCACAGCAGATGTTCCTGCATCCAAGTTTACAGAAGCTGGACACTTAGTGACTGTGGTCAGGGCAACTGATCGCGACACGGGGGTCAATGCTGAGCTCATTTGCTCTATTGTGAGTGGCAACGAGGAGGGATTTTTCCTTATGGACCCTAGAACATGTGAGATCCACGCTAATGCCAGTCTGGAGAATTTCCCCCATGAACACGCAGAGCTCACAGTTGTGGTGAGGGATCAAGGGAAGGAAAGTCTCAGTGCCAAGGCTGTTCTGAAAATCACCCTTTATGAGAACTTGGAGAACCACGTGCAGTTAATGGACCAGGGAGAATCCACACTCGATGCATCTCTAATCATCATCATTTCCCTGGGGGCCATCTGTGCCGTGCTCCTGGTCATCATGGTGGTGTTTGCCGCGCGCTGTAACCGGGAGAAGAAGGACACCAGGAACTCCTACAACTGCCGGGTCGCAGAATCCACCCACCAGCACCACCCAAAAAAGCCCTCGCGCCAAATCCACAAAGGTGACATCACTCTGGTTCCCACAGTGAACGGCACCCTCCCCATCAGGGCTCACCACCGCTCACCTTCAGCCACGCCCCCCATGGACCGAGCCCAAATGGGGAGCAGGCAGAACCATCACAGCCGCCAGTCTCTCAACAGCCTAGTGACCATCTCGTCCAATCACATCCCAGAAAGCTTTGCCCTGGAATTGGCTCACGCAACTCCACCGGTGGAGGTGAGCACACGCACAAACACACACGCACACACACATACACACACAGAAGCAAATAACTCAAAAATCTCCAAATGTGGTCCCACAAGTCTAAATTTTCTCTCAGTTTCTCCCTCAAACTAACATACCAGCACACAGCAGCCTCCTCCTCTTCCTCCTCCTCCTCCTCCTCACACAGCTGTCTCTGTTTGAGCAAATTAACTCATCTCCATGTGTGACAGTGGCTTAATCAACACTGCCCTGTAGTTCAGACTGACTCTCATTAAATCTGTTGATGATTATAGATGTCTTTGTCTTTACCTTGTTTACACCCTGTCACCATTGCCTCCATCATCACTATGACTCACCCCTCAGTCATATGTTTCCATATTCATCTAGACTCACCCCATCCCACTCCCCCTTTTTTGTTTAAATGTCATCCATTTTGTCTCACCCATTTTTAGCAGCCTCTCCATCATCCATTTTGTGTTTACTCATCTATTATTTTGTCTTCTGTGTCCCCCCTTCCCCCCTTTTTTTTCCTCCCCTCCTCTTCAATGTCCCATCTGTTATTCATCCCCCCTTTTTTTTCTGTTTCTTTTTGTTTTATTTTGTTTGTTTTGTCATTTTTGGATGTAGCAAGTCTCACAGCTTCTGTCCATGCTCCATCAGGGCCAGTACCAGCCCAGACCCAGTTTCCGTGGCAACAAATACTCCCGCAGCTACAGGTAATTTACCCGCAACCCCCCGGCCCCCGTTTTTCCTCTTCCCAAAAAAGACTTATCTTTTTGGTTATTTTTTTAAACCTCTTGTTTCTCATTGTGTATTTCATGTCTCAACATGTTGTGAAGTTACCTGTCAGTTGATCTTTTACATGGTTTGACGGCGTGTAAATGTAATTATTTTTCATATTCCAGTTGTTATCATACCAATATCATTCAGTTCAAAAGTATGCAATTCATTTGTCTAAGTGTCACAACAAATTTCGCAGTACTTCTCACAGAAAGTGGGCTCAGATTGTAAAGTCTGCATCCATCAGAACTTCCATCATAGCATCCTCTTATGATCTCTAAGTGGTGGATTTATTGATGCCCCTCATGGCTGCTCTGATAGATTTATCGATGGGCTCTACCTGCATGTAGAATTTATGGACCGAGCCCAGTCTGGTGATTTGACAGATTACAGAAGAAGCCTCAAGTTTGACATGATGGATTTAGTCTTCTCAGCAGTCAGGCTGATTCATTCAGCTTTCCATGTGTAACATATGAACTTCCATGACTGGCAAGATGACTCTTTTTTTATAAAACCCTTAAAAGAAAAAAAAAACTGATTTCCTTGCAGGTATGCATTACAAGACATGGACAAGTTCAGCCTGAAGGACAGTGGCCGTGGAGACAGTGAGGCGGGGGACAGCGACTGTGAGATGGGGCGGGAATCTCCTGTGGACAGGCTGCTACTGGGGGAGGGCTTTTCTGACCTGATGCACCTCGAAATGCATCATCGACTCCACCCAGGTGAGATTTGGGTTACGCAGCCCATTTGTCTCAGCCTAAGTGGCTGCAGACGACACTGTCTTTTCCTTTTTTTCCAGCGTTACATCTCGTTCAGTGTGGCTTTGCTCCACATCTTGCACCTTTTATAGCATCACTTCACCTTTTAAAAGGACCCACAACTTAAATAATCCTTGTTTTTCAAATCAGTTTCTTTGTAATCCAGCTGGAAACAACCAAAAACATTTTAAAACACAGAACCTTTCACAATATTTTGAAATTTAGAGAGACATTGTGGTCATTTGGTGCCTAAAGTTACCTAAAACTTCCTCTAGATCACACCCTGCCCTCAAATTTGCCAGCCTGACAAACTTCAGCACCACGGACAGCGCCAGGCCTAAGCCCATTATTTGTTTATACACCTGCCTTTACAGGCACAAAATTCACCCTGTTGCAAACACAATCTCTATTGTACTCGTCCCCATTCTTCCATACAACCCTCATTTCCACGCTCGTTATCACACAGAGAGGTTACAGTGTGTCTAGCTGTATGTGCTACTGTGCGCGCATGGGTGTGTGTGTGTGTCATCTGCCCCTAAGATAGAGTCGTGTCTGTAAAATCCTCCCTGGAGCGGAGATGAGTCGCCTGTCACTCATCGGTATGCGTCTCAGGGTGCTGTTTTTTTTCCTCCCTCTCTCTTTTTTTTCCCCCCTTTCTCTTTTTTCCCCCCGGTGAGTGACAGTGGTGCGCTTTCATGTCTGAACTGAGGAGAATTCATAGTAATTGCTTTTAGAATGATGTTATTCTCCCTCTCTCTCTGACTCTGTCCCTCTCTTGCTTTCTCCTACATGCCTGAGAGCTCCTCAGCATCTCTGTCTCTCCTCTTTACTTGTTAACGTATTCTCCATCTTTATTGAGATAGATAAAGAGAGAGGTGGTGGACATAAACCGTCTTTCTTCGTCTCTCTTTTCCCCAGACTTGAAGATGTTGCATCCCTATGCTATCCTTTATGCTAATATGACAAAAAGAATAGAGGGAGGAGGAGATAATGGGCCAAGAGGGAGGATTACAGCTGTTTCTCTTCAATAGATTTAATTTGTTTAGATTTTCTATTTAGATGGGCAAATGTGGCTAATCGTGCTGGATATAACAAAAGAAACTAAACAGACAAATCCCTGCCTCAACCTTGTAGAACGGAGACATGGACACACTTGGCAGAGCAGCCAAATATTACATTAGCATTTGCATGTAATGCCAACTGGATGGGATCTGGCTATTGTTTATTCATTATTCAGCTCCTGTCATGTTTTTTCCCTACCTGGCACAACCTGGATGTTCATGCTATAAGCTATAAATACCCCCGATGAGATCAAGACGAGAGAAGTACAAACTTGCAAAGCTGAACCAGTGGAGTGAAAATACTAAATAGTCACTGAATGAGGACCAAGCCACAGTTTATCATCTTTAAAGGTATCCTTGGCCTTATCTGAATGCCTAATATGGTAACTTGTCGCTGTAGTTTAATTAGAGTTGTCCTCAAAATTATTCTTACCCTCCAATAAAAAGCAGGAAAAATTACAGCTTTTGCTAAAATAAGTTGAAATTGACAAAAGTAATAATACATTAAAATTCTATGAAAATCATGACATTGATTTTTAATTGTGGTTCAAAAGAAATATTGCAAACAAAAACGCAAAAAATAAAAAACTAGTAAACAAGCATGATGGGGCTCCGTAGCTAAAGTTTTGTTGAGCAACACTTTGAGGCAATCACTGCAATCAGGTGTTTTCTGTAATATTCAAAAAGACTTCTGTACCTGTTTTCAGGTATCTTGGTCCACTGTTCATGGTGAAGATGCCTTGATGTGTCTGGGACAGTTTATTTATTTATTTATAAATTATTATTTCCAACCACAATTCAAAAGCAAAATCTTGTCACTAAATTATAATTTTGTAAGTTTTTATTTATTATTAGTTTCTTTGGTTTTTTTTGTTATTTAAATAACTATTGTGAATTTAGCCTTTTTCTCTAATTGGAAGGCTTGAATAATTCTGAGGACGACTGTAAGGGCACGGTCTCACGGGTTTCCTCAAACAAACTAGACCTGAACAATCTGGATTCTCGCAGCAGGGGTCCGAAAGCTCTGCGTGGTCTCATTGTTGTTTTCTGAAACATTTTGAGGACGAAACTGTCATCATCACACCGCGACGGAAGTAGAAAGAGACGGAAAAACTCCAGTCCAGCTGGTGGTGTCACCACCTGTTAGAGTGCGATGTCTGTCACTAATAGACAATCTATGCACATACATGCGTCGAGCAGGCTGACCGAGAGAGAGCCAGCACGAAGTTCCGAGAAACGTGTACTGTGTGTCTCATTACTCGGTGTGTGTGAGGGATTTCTTCTTCGGGAGAAGCGTCGACAGGGAGCTACAGTAACAGAGACAAACAACTCGCTGCCAGAGATCCAACACCACCCCTTTTTCCCTCCCCCTTGCGCCAAACTCTGAACTTTCCAATCATGCAGCCGGCTTCTTCCAACAGTTCTGTTCTGACAACTGTTCCGGACTTTTGGCACAGTTGCATGGCGCAAAAAATACGGATCTAATCTCTTTTCTGGACTTGAGAATATTTTATTTGTAACAAAAGTGACCATGTGACCTACCCTTGGTTTGGGTATGTCATGGCAAAAGTGAGTTTTTTGTCCCGTTACTGTTTCAACTTTTGCCAATTGAACTATTGTTCTGAAATTATGAACTATAGTATCAACCATTTCTTAGAAAATAATTCCTTATTATTATTATCCAACAGAAAAAAGAGAACTTTAAATGGTCAAAGTGGAGTAAAAGTTAAGGGGAAGGGAAGCCGTCAGTGACGTCTCTGAAGTTGGTGTGAAGAGTTAGTGATAGAGATGACTCAGCAAGGTTTATTTTCACAACTTGTCAGTAGAATGTATTCATGTAATCATTGGAAAATTTGCTCTACCAAACAGCAGAGCAGCAGAAAAAGGGCTGAAGAATTTCAAACATGTGTTCTGAGTCAGTTTGCAGTCGTGTCACAAAATGTTTCTTTGCTGTAGCTGAGCTCCTGCTTGACCCTGTTTGTCTCTTTTTCTTCTTTTTTTTTAGCCATGAGACTGTGCACAGATGAATGTCGCGTCTTGGGACACTCTGACCAGTGCTGGATGCCTCCCCTCTCCTCACCCGCTTCCTCCGCTGACTACCGCAACAACATGTACATCCCCGGGGAGGAGTCCTCCCAGCAGCCCCAGCTCGATGATGACCAGTCCTCTGTTGACTCAGAGAACCGGAAGAGCTTCTCCACTTTTGGCAAAGAGTCTGGGAATGAAGAGCTGGGGTCGGTAGGAGGAGGAGGTGGAGGAGGAGGAGGTGATGTGTGTGCAGCTGGAGGAGGGGCGGGCTCCCTCCTCACAGAGATGAACTCTGTGTTCCAGCGACTCCTACCCCCTAATATGGACTCTTACACCGAGTGCACTGAAACCAGCCTCCCTTCTTCCTCATCAACCGCTGAGAGGGGAAATGGACGTGGTGGCAATGTTGCTGGTAACCATAGTAACACTGCTGTTCCTCAGGACAACCGCAGAGGGCTGTTGCCAGGTGGTAAAGGTCCCGCTTATCCCCCAGGTGTAGCTGCATGGGCTGCCAATACCCACTACCTAAACCCAGGAAGTGGATCCGTGGGGAACAACCACGTTTCCTCCTCTTCTTCATCCTCATCCTCAACCTCCACTTCCACCTCCACCACTGGACAGCCGCCACATCTAAAATGGCTACCAGCCATGGAAGAAATTCCAGAGAATTATGAGGAGGATGACTTTGATGGCGTCTTTCATCCGGGTCACCAGGGTGGCAAGCGGAGCGAGGGCCGCCACGAGGCCGGCATGGACACGAGCGAGTTGGCTCACGAGATCAACAAGCTGCTGCAGGACGTCAGACAGAACTAGAGAGGAGAGGAGGGAACGATGGGGGAACATTTCACCACATCGTGGTGCACGTTTGTTCTTTGTGCCAACATTTTGCCGCTTGTCTTGTTTATTTTACCAAATTTCCTCTTCGTCTCTCAGTGCTGAGACACGAAGAGAAACGTCAAACATGGCATTGAAACTGTGAAGTGACTTAAAGACATCAAAGCAGACGCTTGAAGAACAGATCGCTCTGTCGTTAAAAGTGTTTCTGTTGTTTGAATGAGTGATTCTGACCAGAAGTCCATCGACAACAACAAAAAAAAAAAAAGATCTACCATTTTTTTCACTTGTAATGTTTACAGACGTGTGAACAGATTTGGAGAAAACAACTGTTGTGTGATCTAATTTCAGATTTTACAGTATACTATATTGTACAGTGTCTGTAGAAAAAGGCAAACTCACTTGAATATTGTGCCATGTCTCCTGTTTTGTTATTATGGAATGTAACTGTACAATTTGACCTTTGTATTTTAAAAATACACGCTTTTTTACTTCTATATATTTATATGTGTCCATGTATGTTTGTACAGAAAAGAAAACAAATGTCTATTTTTTATATTCGTCACTGCATGTCTTAATATCTCTTTAATGTGTCCCTTTTCCTCTGCCCTGTTCATTTTGTAAAAACAATTGTATTTAATTTTGTTATTGAATGTGTGTGTGCATATATAAAAAAATATCCCCATCCCATTGCAGTTCCATGTTGGAAGTGGATTTTGTATGGTAACATTGTGACCAGTGGATGATAAATAAAGTGGAGGGATTCCTAACAGGGTTAAGTTTGACATTTCCTTCAGTGAGTGTGTAATTTGTTTGATTTAATTTGCATGAGCTGTTTCCTCTTCTCTGGTTTCCGAATGCTTTCTCTTGCCCCTCTGTCTGTTAGCCCCTCCTAATGCTCAGCATCAGAACTGCAGCTCCTTCAACATGCAAAACCAAAAAAAACAAAAAAAAAAAGTATGGGCTTTTGAAACAGACCTTCCATAGACCTCATTACATAATTTTTACATGCGTGACTTGGCATACAAACATAGCATTTGTTCTGAATTAACTCCCAAATGATCTTTTATATTAAACTGCATTTAGCCGTTAATTTCATCTCAGAGAAGTCCTCACTTTCATTTTCTCTGTCATCTGTGAAAGCAGCACATTTACACTAAACAGGTTACGCTTAGCAAATTAACAGCATCTGATAATAACTATGCATGACAGCAAAATTGAAAGCATGACATTAGGAGGCACAGCTATATGGACACATAATGTAATTAAGGAAACCCCTTTTACCCATGATTATAGGGGTTTATCTATGGATAACACACTCATGACCATGGTCACGTTAAGCACGCATGCAGAAAAAAAAAACATACTAAGGTATGTCTAAAAGGGGTAAAATTCAGCAACCTCATGGGGTAGTTATGACAGGGTAAAGGTTAGAATTTAAATCCACATAGATGTAACCACATGGTAGACTTACATCTATTAACTTCAATGCAGCCTCAAAACAGGACAAGGCATGTGAACACATCTAGGGTCTGCAGGCAAAACACACACACACAGACACACAAAGAAAAAAAAAGCATGCATGAAAACACTTTATAATGAGCTCATTTGTCTTCATCATTAAAGAGTTCAAGCCTCAATGAGCAACAAGTATTGGCTGTGGGTGAGTGAGTGACTGAGGGAAACCAAAGCAAGCTAGGTGCTAAATTAGCTAAGTCTTCTGTGAGTGTTCTGTTCTTTCTTTTATTAAGGTCCCCGCTATACTGAAGCATCAGTTGCTATCATTAGTAGTGTATTTATAGAGCCCATATTGTGATCATTTTCAATAAAAAACTATCTTCTTTTTTTGTTCAAAAAGCCTTTTTTAACTGTAAAATTGTTGATGTGATTTAAAGGAAAAAGAAATCCGCGACACTTTGCAGCCACTACAGATGTGTTACTTATATAGACAAGTACAAGGTCATTACAGTCTTGCTACAAATGGTAAAACAGAAACATTGTCCACATGTCTTGAATTCAGCTGCAGCCATTGCAGGTTTAACAGTAATGTGCAAACAGCAAAGTAGAAAAGTAACAAACAGGAAGAAATGTGGAAAAGATTGGCCAAGAGGGTTTAAAGCAGCAGTCTTTGCTTTGAAGTCCAGCAGATTTACCAACCAACAACCCTTCCTCCATGTACAGAATTTTTGTCTTCATTTATTGCAGTAACTCTTGACATCATTATGATGCCAGTGTCTGTGTAAGAGCAGAAATTTCATCGATTATACTGAGGAAGTTGTATCTCAGTAGAGAGGGAAGGAAACTGGAGCTACTGTAGCGGACTGTTTTTTTTTTTTGTTTTTTTTTAATTCATTTTATTTTTGCTTTTCCTATGAAATTGCTATATTTTTCTCTGAGCTCTTACATTATTTTCTTTTACAATCTGTTGCGAAATTACACTGTTAGGTAAGAAAAGCCTGACCAACGAACTACAGAGAGTTTTCTCTGTAGGGTGTGAAAACTGGTGTGTTTTCAACAAGCTTTTCCAGTAAGCAAACTCACAGAGGGAAAGCTAAGACACCCCCCCCCCCCCACACACACACACACACACACACACACACAAAAAGCATAAAATAACCTTTTTCTTTAACTACAGTGGAACAAAAGACTTTTAAGGCTACAAGAATTTTTCATAGTTTTGGATATGGTAGCACTTCATCGCTTGTTATGAAACAAAGCTATAGCCGCAGCATCAAGCTAGCATAACTTGACAACAGAACTCCCTAAAAGGAGCCATAATTCTCATGGTATTCTTACACACTCACTGAAGGACAAGCATTGGAGGCATGACCCAGTTCTTAAAGGATAACTATCTTTTTTTTTTTTTTACCTGGGCCTTATTTCCAGGAGGTTATACATATATTTACTCACGGTAAAATTTCTGCATCACTTTGACTCTTTTGGAAGATATTACGTTAAGGTGGCCTCTATATAAAACATTATCTGCTGCAAAACTCCTTGATTTTCACCAATACTTTAAGGAGAATGAATCAACGCACGAGTACTATTGCCCTGTGAGTCCACATTTAACTTTCCATTAGTTATCAGGGTGTTCTACACACTTTTTCGGGGTTGCGCATTCACGATGTCCGCTTCCGTCGTCCAGCTGAGAAGAGCAGCTCGCTACCCAGACAACAACAAAACACGATTTGTGAAACTCTGAACTCACAGGACATAGTACGTTGTGAAATGAAGGACTTTTGCTGCAGATAATGCCTTATATAGAGGCTGCCCCGTCACCATTATACTGGATGTACGCAGGAGGGCGACTCAATGTAATATCTTGCAAAGGAGTCAAAGTGATACAGAAATTTACCAGTGAATAAATGCACGCATAAACTCCTAGAAATAAGGTCCAGGTTAAAAAAAATAAATAAATATAAGTTATCCTTTAAGACCACTTCTGAAACCATCAGCACAGAAAGCAAAGCAGTACCGGTGTAGGTACAAGATGTGCTCGGGTTACCAGACTAGCTCAGTGGCCTGGGCTTGGCAATGACGTCACTCTATGGCAATTACGCTGCAGCAGCTGGAATTGGGTGGAGGAGAGGGCAGGGATTTGGTGTGATGTTTGTAATCATTTAGGACTAAGAATTTTCATAAATACACAAAGCCAATCTGTGTTGGCGACTTCATCCATTTATGTCTCCTTTCGCCCTCATATCCCACTCTTCCCCACATACTCATAGTCATCTCTCAGCGGTGTGTGCACCCTTGTCTGTCAAGTGGTGGTACTACACGTAACATTAACGGACATCAGGAATAGCCAGTGCTGCAATAGTCTACTAATTGTTTTCTACCGTGTAGATGTTCTGTATTTGTGTTTCATGTACTGTAATTAAAAAGAAAACTGCACTCAGATCACCATTTCACAGGAGATGTGCAAAGTTGTCAGGTCCTTACTGTTTTCTTCATATCTGTCTGGACATCCTGCCAACTTTAAATTGATTATTGCGTGAGCAGGCAAAGGACCCAAGCCCATCTGGTACCAACACTGTCCCTACAAGAAATCCATCACCTTTGTCAGAGCCACTCTGTGTCCAAACATCATCCTTGTGTCTGAGACCATGAAGCAGGCCATGCTGCTGGAGCTGATGATCCCATGGGAAGGTCACCTGGAAGAACCCTTTGAAAGAAAACTCTCAAAGAACACAGGACTGTTCAGTAGCTGTAAACAGGCCAGTTGGAGAGCGAGGTGCCTCCCAGTGGAGGGGCCACAGAGGTTTCACAGCCTCTTCTTTGGCCAGAGCCTTTAGCAATTTGGGTCCTGAGGGATAGAGGAAGAGGAGGCATCCACAGCACCACTGAGGTGACAGAGAGGGCCTCAAGGTGGTTCAAGAGAGGATATGCTTGAAGTCATGCTAGCTAGCTAGCCATCTGGACACAAATCAAGGTCTGATCAACCCCAGCTGGGATACATGAAGGTACATGATGTTAAAAGACCTGAAACAATCAATAATTGCAGGGACATCACTGAGGATGTCCAGATGTGTCCAGAGGCATGAACACATGTATTTTCACAGTGTTTCCTGCGCTTGTATAAAGCTAAAACCATAGGAGCAAGCTAGCATAACTTAGCTATGGGAGCATCAGTTTTAATGGTCTTCCACAGTCACTGGCTTGATTTTGGTGTTATTCAACACCAAGATACTAACCGTTGCTTTGTATCTAAATCAACCCTGGCTAGTTTGGAATTGTAGGTGATGGCTATGAACAAATAAAAACAGTGCAGTCTAATTTGTGCTATTTAAAACAGATATTGCAGAGGGAATAAATGATTCATCGTAGACATTTTTCCGGGCCAGTGGGGTTCTATATGGTCCGCCTGATGGCAGTGACAGCACAGTAAAGGGGGGCGGGAGAGGTTCTTAGTGATGAGGGCGGCTTTCCTCACCACTGAGCGCCTGCACAGCTCCACCAGAGGGAGTTGGGCTGTTCTGGTTTTCTTACTGGCCTGATTTATTATGCAGGGCAGTTTTATGCTGTTTGTAGTGGTGAGGAAGTCTAAAAAAAATGATGAGATGTTATAGACAAGTGGATCCAATGAGTGATCTGTAAACGGTCAACTGAGGTAATACAAGGAAGTACAATCAGTGTTTGTTTGTGTCATGTTGAAATTAGATTGACAATATATGATGGATGATCTTTGGCAACAAGACTTTTTTTGGCATAAGGTAATGGTGTGTGTAATAGAAAAAAAAATACCGGCGGAATGAGAGAAGCAGTAGTGCTCATTTATTATCGCTCACGTAACTAATTTTACACAAACACAACATGGCACTGATAGGATGTTGAAATATGAACTCCGGCTTGTTATTGTCTCGGTAAATCCACCATTAAATTATTTGTCAGTCTCACTTGCCTTTCACTCACATTTTAAAACATGGTCTCTTCCATCTCCCCTAGCTCCCCTCCATACCTCTGTATCTCCCTCTCATCTTCCGGCTATTTCTGTCTGTTCATCTGTCTGTTTGAGACTCACATGCACACGCACAAACACACACACACACACAGATATTCCCCTTCACAAATAAGCAGCCACGCACACACATCCAAATCCCAGCAGCATTCTCAGCTCATCTCACATCTCCAAGTCCCCACAGACGTTTGAATTCGTAATGCTCCTCTGTGCTTCATGTGGGCTTGTCACTCTCTGATTCCTCACCAATCAGAGGCCTATTTAATTGTTTTATTCACATTGCAATAACAAAAGCATTTAGCATTAAGCATTTAGTTAACTCTTAACTTTTCAAATCAAACTTTCATTTGCCCTTAGAGGAGTCGCTACATGCATGCGCACCGCCATCACACGTCAGATTCAGTTTTGTTTATATCTTGTTTTAGACAAACCATAAAAATCCTGACACACTCCTACATGATTTGCTTTTGCTTGCACAATCTATTTAATGATTCTTATTGAGACAGGAAATTAAGAGGATGGAGACTTGCGTTATGTGGACTTATTGGTTGTGCTGACATGGAAAAAGAAGAAAAGGGAGGAAGAATAACCATAGTGACCCTCTGCAAGCCTGCTGGACCAGCGTCAGGGAAACAGGATATTGGCAAACCTGTAATATAAACAGAGTAAACAAGTCACTGTGATAAAAGCAC
Source organism: Atherinomorus stipes (assembly GCA_023101725.1). Classification (NCBI taxonomy): domain Eukaryota; kingdom Metazoa; phylum Chordata; class Actinopteri; order Atheriniformes; family Atherinidae; genus Atherinomorus; species Atherinomorus stipes. The sequence continues at coordinate 724,989 of JALJCO010010818.1, forward strand.
CATGATGGAATGCTTTACACTGAAGGCTTATTGCTTGAGGAGCTTCCTCCACAGATATTTTGGTGTGGTGCTCCAGATTTGAGGGGCTGTGAGCTGTGAGGTGCTTTGTAGACCAGCATAAGGGCAAAAAATGTCCAGCTAATAGCGTTCAGCTGAAGATAAAAATGCACAGAACAGAGCATGCCAGTCATTACGCACAAAAAGATTCATTAATGAGAACAGGGAAGGTCAAGCCCGTCTGAGGCAGCGCATCTTTTCTGAAGACTTCAAAACTTAAGATTTGAAAACTTAGATTTTCAGCAAATTCCAGCCCTGTCAAAATGTTTATGTCTCCTCTGAGGATGGGAGATGCACAGCTTAAGATTGGCTCGCATGAATTTGAGTTTCAGCCATAATTTACATCCATGCTTTTTCTTTACCCGCCTCATCCTGTTCTGGGTGAGCGACAGGGTACCCTGTGAGATGGGGGTGCGATAAGCAGGCATACTCACATCTAGTTTGTTTAAAGTGACCTATACTTTTAGACTGTGAGAGAAAGTCAGAGAACTTAGAGAAAACCCACTCAGGCCGAAGGAGATGGAAACAGAACATGCTTGTCCCGCCTGAGATCTGAGTCAGTATTCATGCTGTGCACCGCCCTCTATGGATTGTCTAAAGTTTATTTACAAATATAACAAATAGCTTGCAAAATCTGATATGTTGTATGAGACAGGTTTGCATTAAAAACTATGATAATCAAATTATATGTGGTACAATTAATTGGTTTCACAAAATAAAAAATAACTCATGAACATGCACAACTTACACAGACTCAGTCATTTATTGCTGTAAAAAACCCAGAGGGACAAATCTGTCCAGCAGATGGCACTGTGGCACCTATTTTTACACCAAAGGTGGCTAGACTCACAGCAACACTTAGACCTCAAGATGCTGCCTTCTATTCAACAAGGCATGCAGAGGAGCTGCAGAGAGTAGAGGAAAGTGCTAAGGCTGAGTCATTTTGTCACTCTAATTGCATATTGGTTTATGCATCTACAATTTTTGCCCCCTTTGATTTTATTCACCCAATACTTGTGAGATGTGAATGTGTGTGTGTTTGCACTCATCATTGTAGCACTGTATGTGTATGTGTGAGACTGTCTGAGAATATGTGTCTGTGTGAAGCCAGTGGGCGTTGCGGTGTGCTCTGCATGTGCTTCTTTGCATGTGTGTGTATGTGTGTCTGTGTATGGGGGTGGTTGTGTTTGCTGTACTCTCACCCTCTAATAGATATCCCCATCCAGCTTGCCATTTAGAATTGGAGAGCAGCCAGTTGTATGCTCTCCCTTCCCTCGTTTCTCTCTCTCTCTCTTTGCACAATTGGATTAGTGCAGAGTGATAGAGACTAAAGACAGAATCTCACTGTTGCAGCCAGTCACTTGGCCTTATGCCACATTATATAGATGCATGCACATACACACATAAATACCACAGTTGTCATTGCACCCAGAGGCTAAGCTAGCTACTTTGATATCCAGATGGCTTAATTACTGCATGTGTATAGACAGTCAAACTGGTTTATGTGTGTATGCATGTGACACTGTTGGAATTGTGAAAGACATTTTTGCTCTGGGTTGCAACCCAGCATAGAGCTGTGTGCACTGCATGCAAAAGAAAATTATATATTAGAAAGTGTAGATATTGTGGTTGTCTTTGAATTTTAAGTGAAACTGAAAGGGTAGGAAAGATCAATCACTAAGTCGGTTACGAAGAAACTAAAGGTTTATCTAGAATGTTGAAGAGCTGAGTTTTTCCTGTGACTTATAGAAGATACTGCAAGATAAATACAACGGTAGATAAATGATATCTTCCCACTCAATTTTTTAAAATTCAGCCAGGGGCAGTGGCTTCTTTGAGTTTTGCTCTCACCTTGGGGGACAGTGGGGGGCAGTGGAGAACTCGATGTGTTTAAGTGAATAAAGGTGTTTCCTGAAATGCCCATTCTTTAGACATAATCACTAACGTTACTTCCCAAAAGCAAAGCTTCTAGGGTTGTAATGCTAATTTCATTTTATCTCTTTTCATCTTTGATACAAGCTGTAAGTTTCTGATAACTATTAAATGCAATACACAGAATATTTATACTCATTTGTGAGAGAATAAATTCTTCTAACATTGTTTTGCTTTTAGTGAAATATTTCAGTAACTGTATGACGGATCATTGTGAAATTATTTGGATTTTTCTGGTAGCACCATCAGCATTATGGTTTGTTTCTATCTGTAGATTAGTAGGCCTTGATCACCAGAAGAAGCTGTGTCAGTGTCATGTTTGCAAGACATTTTCATTTCTCTGTGTCACTTTAGAGAAGCACTGCTAAACTGACAGATTTTCTCGGTGAGTTATCCCCTATCAATGGCTATTTCAGCATCTGTCATGCATCCTGTCTCTTCTCTAAGTTCTCGCCAACCAGTCAAAGTCAATCCAGTGTTGACTCTTGTCTTTTCTCTTGCTCTGTGACTTTCTCTACTTTTCCTCTCATGCTTTAAAACGTCTTCTTGGGTTGCTTTGCTGAATCAGCCGCTGTCCATTTGAAAAGGTTAAAGTGTTGATATCCAGTTGCTGGTGTGTGATGCAGAGTCAAAGCTGTCGCATGATGCCCCAGGCTGGATAAAAAAAAAAAACAAGGTTGTGAAGTGCAGTTTTTCAGCCTTGGGATGCTGCAGGGCAAAAACAGCTCCAGGCATGGACATGACAAATGTCAGTGCATCATCAAAATGAATCAGAAGCACAGAGTTTAAGTTTAGAAACTTATGTAATGTTGCTGTAAAATTCAAATTTGTGAAATACTTTGGTAATGGCCTTTAAAGGATAACTTTCCTTTTTTTTTTCTTTTTTCTTTTTTTTACCTTGACGTTATTTGTAGGACTTTATACATGAATTTACTCACCGGTAAACTTTCTGTATTACTTGGACTCCTTCAGATAATATTTAGATAATGTCGCCCTCCGGCGTCCATATAATGGGAGAGTCAGGGCAGCAGGAATGGCCCTCTCTATAAGGCATTATCTGCAGCAAAACTCCTTCATTCCACCAATACTTTAAGACAAATGTACGAACAAATGAGTACTATTGTCCTGTGAGTTCAGAGTTTTGTGGATTGTGGGTTGTTGTTTGGGTAATGAGCTGCTCTTTTCAGCTGTCCTGCCGCAGTGCATGTCAGGGCGCGTGCGGAGCCTGTAGAGTGTGGAAAAAGCCCCCAATAACTAACAGAAAGCTAAATCTGGACTAACGGGACAATGGACCCTTTCTGTTGTGTCGAATAAAACCCGGATATTGGGACCTGTCTGCCAATTCTTGGGTCAAAAGATATAAACAATGTAATGTGTTTACATCGTTACATTGTTTAGTTGGCCAGCAACATGACTTTGTCACTTTCTAAAAAGACAAAAGAGACCAGAAAAAAGTACAGGGACAGTTTGGATGCTGCATCTCGGGAAAGGTATGACCAAAAACTTGGACTTACTGGTGGCAGAGGTCCATGCGATGAAGACTTTGCCCTGAGTGGTTGAGAAACTGGAACGCTTTCCCCGAAGTTGCCGATGCAGACATTTTTTATTACCTGGTAACAAGTGAAAGCTCGTACACGCTGGAGGAGCTGAAAGCTTACAAATCCCTCAAGATGTACAGTTATTTTGTATGTGGTTGGGTGATGGACATTTGTCACGCTGACATTAACGGGAGGACTCTTCTTCTTGCAAAGGTTAGTCAGCATGATACTTTGCACAATGCTAACACAGTCTCCTCAAGCAGACGTGTTGATGTAAATTTGGTAATTTGTTGCGTACGTTTAAGTTATAACCGAACTGTTTTCCCTGACCATCTTTTATCTTTTACTAATCTCAGCTAATCAAGGTTTCTCGTTATTCTTAATATGTTCAAAATTATAGTTGTACATGCACCGAAAAGAAACTTTAATCAACTGTAATGGGGGACCACATTACCCTAACCCTTGTTATAAAAACACAAATCCACATGTAATCAGACCACAAAGTGATCTATATATCATTGTACCTGTGATGAAGTGATCAGAACACACTTTGGAGTGTTTCAAGGGTTGGGAGTTTTTGCGGTTAATCCGAGCTAACCACAATGTTCGTCTCAAAAGATCCTTCGTCCGCGCACCCACGGTCAAATGTATGGATAGAATGGACAAAAACTTTCGCCGCACGTGGTCATTAGAACAGCTTTTACATCCACTGACAACACAACAATGAACTATTAATGTGAATGTTTTACAACTCGGAGCAGGACTACCGACGAAACGCAATATCTATCCACAGGTGGTCTGTAGGTTGTTGGGGTCATTTAACCCCCAAAATGCCGATGCGCACGGTGATGAAGTCAAGCGGTAAGGATCTATAGTGAGTCACTTTGGATTGTGGGGTTTCTTTCGCCAATGCCTGTGTAATTAGCCATCACCAATTTTCAGTCTGGATCTAAAGTTCACTCAGTTTACTTTTTTTCTGCACCACTTTTGGATTGGTCTCCTGTATCGACTTGGTACTGGAGCATCTGGACCAAATTCTATAGAGAATGGTGTAAATCCTGTACACTGTTTACTGAAAGCTACACAGTTATGGCACTCATTGATTTTTTTTTTTTTTTTTTGCGTACAGAGGCACATGATATAGAGAGGGAGATGATCCAGACAGAGACTAAAGTATACCTGCACCGTTATTTCCCTGATGACCCGTCTCCATCCATCTGACCTACTTTCACTCTGGGTCAACTCAGATCCTTTCCACTCAGTAATTGATCTTTCTTTAGTGTTTGTGTGTTTATGCTTGTGCTAAGGCAGGGAAGAGCAAGCACCCACAGTTAAGCCTATATTTAAGAATTTTTCATCATCCGATGTAACAGTGTGCATGTTTATGAAGTGTGTGTGTGAGTTCTGAGGAGTAAGTTTAGAGGCCATTTATCCACAGCAACCTTGGGTCTGCTTGTACTGCTTCTTCTGGACCAAGAGATCAACTCTGCATCTCATATTTGCCAAAGTTTGGTTGAGTGTGTGTTTGTGTTCCCAATACCAAAGCTTCATGAAAATCTTTTTCTCCTGTCTAACCCAGAGTCTTCATGTTCTTTGTAACGGAGTCACAACATGGTGTCATTTATTTGTAAAGAGAACTAAAGCTGCTTTGGACATGTTTTTGTGCACGAATAACAGCATGAGTGTCTGTGATGTTTTTGTCAGATGGAACACGCGTCAAACATGCCAGTTTGCTGTTGTTGAATTATTGAGGCCTGTAGAAAAAGGCTATCCCTTATTTTGAACATGGATAGCGAGCCATTTATCCTTTAATTGAATAAACACTGTTCATATCAGAGATCTGAAGCATTAATGTTGGCCAACAAAGACATTTGTTCAATGGAGAGTCAGACAACAAACTTCAGTGAAGTCTTTTTAGTGTGTGTAGATATAATAACACAAACAATAGTAATACCCCGCTCCCCAAACCCCATCAAAAGTATTTTCCGGTCAAGACTAATTTCATTGTTCAGAACCAATCAAAGGAGTTGGAAACAAAGGGCTGTTTTTTATGGAGACTGTAAAAGATTAACACATATAAAGCCAACCAATGCAAATAGACCACCATGTTAGAAATGAGGAAAACATCTGCATCAATTTGGCAACAGCATGCAAGCACAGAGAACACTTGCAAAGGCATAATTGCAAAAAAAAAAAAGAGCAATTCCATTTGCTCATTAGCATCAGAACTGCAATGAAAGACATACAAACATATAACTTACAATGCATCCAGAAAAAAAGAGTTAAAAATCGACCAGTAATAGGAAATAAAAATAGTTATTTTCTATTCTAAAATGTAAACACCAATAGAGCAACCAAGATGTTATTTAATTAGCAAGTTAACGTTTTATTTAATATCATAAAGTGATTTTAAAAAGTGCTTTGAAATTTATATAAAAAAAAAAAAAAAAAAAAAAAAAATGAAAAAATAAAAAAAAAATATTTTATAAATAAAAAAAAGAAAAAAAAAAAAAAATAAAAAAAAAAAAGAAGGAAAAAAAAAAATGGTCATGTGGCAGCAAAAGTGAAGAATCCAGAATCCTCCTGAGTTCTGTTTCAGTCCTGAACAGGAAACACCATCACTGAGTGACCAAAGCATGGCTGTTGGAGCCAAGATGTCTGGTTTGAGAGTTTCTGAATTGCTTATATTCAGGAATTTTCAGACACAATAATTTACTTAAAATATGCAACAAACGTACCATACAGTTCAGTTCACAAAACAGAAAAAACATTCTGATGACAGAGGCTGTGATGGTGAACTCTGAGATCGGATACAATTATGTTTCTTGAGTTTGAGTTTATACCATTTTTACAGTGTGACACTTCTACCTCTGCTAAGATGTGAGTGTGATCACTGCTGTCAAGAATTTGTTGTGATGGATAGTTTACCCTTCAGGTGATCTATTAAAGTTCCCATAGGCAGTTATTTCCTCCCGTCCAGGAGGTTTACAAACAAGACACAAAACGTGTTTATTCTGAGACTTGATAAATCCACAATGAATAAATCATGATTACACTAATGTTTTTTCATATTCTTGTGATAGAAAATGTTCACTATCACTACTACTTTTCTAAAAGACCATAGACTTTATATACCGGACAAGCCTTCCACTCTGCCACCAGTAGGTTTCTAACGAGCTGAGCTGAAGCTTGATGGGTAGTTCCCACATTACCATCTTGGCAGCATTGCACATTTCATCACTACTGGAAAATACAAAAATGGGCAGAGAAGCTGGAGCTGAGATGGAGGCTATCAGTGTGGAGGCGAATGATTGACACCCAACAAACTCTGAGCTATCTGTAGCTAAAAGCTAACCAAGCTACCTTAGAGCTAATGAGGGTTAATGAAGAAAAGCTTGCTAAAGCTAAGGCATGCTGTTTGCTGGCTACAGGCTGAGGCCTTCCTGGGAGCAAGCAGAGATAGCTAACAGACACCAGCACTAGTGCTGACAGCCCATCTGCTGCCTGTCAGTCAAAAGGACATGCCCCTAATTATGTATAATTTTAAGACTGAATAGCATCCAAACTGATGAGTTATCCCCCCCCCCCCCCCCCCCCCCCCCACACACACACACACACACACACACACACACACACGTTTGTTTTTATATCCCCGTGGGGTAAATGAATTGACACAATGCATTCCTTAGCCCCTTGCCCTAAACCTAACGCCCATAACTGATTGCCTAAATTTAACCCTTGTCCTAATCCTAACCAAAACCTAATTGTAACTTAATCTCTAAAACCTAATCTTGACCGTCAAAACGGGGTTTGTACCCGTGGGGATCGGAAAAATGTCCCCACGAGGGCAAGACGTCCCCACGGTAATGGTAAAAATCCGGAACATGGTCCCCACAATGTTGCAAAAACCTGCCCACATGTCACACACAGTTGATATGACGGTAAACTTGACAAATTAAACCTGAAATGATTTTTCGAACCAGGCTGTAAACATGTTTATTTCTGCTGTGAAGTTGGCCTTTTAAACAAGTCTATGATGATTGACTCAATTTTGGAGCCAGCCCCTAGCACTCGGAGGGGGGAGCGGGGGGGGGGGGGGGGCAATTCTTTGCTCTTCCAAGTTGGCTTTCCTTTTCTCCACTGGACTTTGCTACATTTTGACCTGTATGTTATGATGAAGCTGCTTCCTGTTAAATAGCAAATTGAAAGTAATGTCCATGGCTGAAATAAAGCAAAGACATTTTTGACGAATGATGGTGCCAAAAAACAAGATAATTTGGAGTTGTTTTTGTCATGATAGTTGGCATAGACCCCTTCAGGCAAAAACAGAGGAAAGAGTGCAGCGAAGACTGTAGAAATGAGATTTCTTAAGTGGTATTACGACTTTAAAATGTCATTTTGTTGGGTGTTTTGTTACCAGAATAGGAGGAACAACATTTGTGGCAGTAAATTAAAGTTTTTTAGGACACTAGCGAACACTAGTCCTCAGAAAAAACAAAGACAATTACGGTTCAATGTCATAAGAGAAAAAAACTGAACACTTGTGATCATCATATGATATGGTTCTGGAATGTGCTGCTTGGTGGCTGCAGTTTGTAACAGCTATCTCTTAGCTTTTGTGTTTTTTTCAAATATAGTTGTCTTTTTTATTTACATTACTTGTCAGATTAGGTTTTTCTGGGAGGATTTTTTATGCTGGTTTGAAGGCTGTGCAATTCAGGAGATTTTTCTTCATATACTTGGCTTTTTTACTACTTGTTATGATGTGTATCCATGGCAACGGAAAAATTATTTACCACAGGGATCAACTGTTAAAACTCTCCCAAATCAAGATTTTTAGCGATATAACACATCAAATTCCAGTGGAGTTGAAGAGAAAGAGAAGAGGATGCAGGGCAGGGGTAAGGCAGAGAGAAAACTGGTTGAGATTTAAACCCTTTCTTCCAACTGTTGTGATAGGTAACATGAGATCGCTAGCTAACAAGATGGACGAGCCTAAAGTGCTAACTAGGTCTCAGAAACAGTACAGAGAATGCAGTATTATGTGTTTCACCGAGACATGGCTGCATTAACACATCCCGGACTGTAATGCATCTGTTTACGGCTTCAAGACGGTCCGTGCAGACTGAAATAAACAGCTCAGCGGGAAACTAAAGGGAGGCGGAATTGCAGTGCTGGTCAGTCAGCGTTGGTGCCATCCAGGACACATCACTGTCAAGGAGAAGATCTGCACAAGAGACATCAAACTGTTAGCTCTGAGTTTCCGTCCATATTATTTGCTCAGAGAGTTTGCCTGTGTTATTCTGGTAGCGGTTTATATAATACCAGGTACCGCACCAGAGACAGCCTGTGATGTCATTAGCTCTGTCGTGGCTAAACTACAAACACAGCATCCAAACTCTTACATGGCGATCTCTGGAGACTTCAACAACAAGAGGGGTTGGCTATTGATTTAAAACAAAGAAAAAATAAAAAGAGAACGTGCGATCTCATCTGCCACGGCTTCCGTAGTGTCGTGAACTCGCAAGGGCATGCTTCGCAGCAGTTGGATACAGTACTGTTTAGGCTATAAAATATAAAAGGTTTAAAATATACTAAATGATGTTTTGAGTAAATTATGGACGCTACCCACTCAGGACACTTGGATTACATTGGACAAGCAGTATGGAGGAATATTGCCAAGTTCTTGTGGACTTTTATGGACCTTTTTGGCTCTATCTCCGGTGAACTCCATTATATGAAAGTTGGGGGAAAACGAAAACCTGTCCGATCTCCGATTACATTTGAGATATTCAAATCAAATCAAATCAAAATTTATTTATAAAGCACTTTTCCTGCCAAAGGCAACCCAAAGTGCTTTGCATAATAAAAAAAAGTGCTCCAGAGTCTTGCTCAGCATGAGGGTGAGTAGAAAATAAACACACATCATTTTGTGGGTGTACTATTTCTTTAAGTAATGAGTTTCTACATAAATGTGGAGATATATATTTTTGACCATTTTAGCATGCTTCCAAAGTTCTTAGTCTGAGTAAAACTGTACCAAATTGAAGGTCTGGAAACCAGACTAGTAGATTTAGGTAATACAGTTGGAGCTCAAAAGACACTCAGCCACTCGGCTAAACTGCAGTGAAGCTAGGCAATCTACTCGGGTGCCATACTTCAATCTTCTTAAATCTTACTATAAAATTAGCTGCTGTAAACTGTGCTTACTCGCACTGACTTAGAAGACCGGAGGACTCAAACAAAATAGAGGAAATTGTCTACAAAGAGGTACCTGGTTGAGCACTACTGTACCAAGGCACCAAGTTCGCAGGGATAGCACATTTGCAGAAAAGTTCTCAGAGTTGAAAAGTCATCCAGATGGCTTTCGATAAAGAGGGGCCCGGCTGCAGATGTGAGAAAATCAAAGGCTGGAACACCTTGACCCCAGGACGTGCATCACATAGTGTATTTCTGAAAATAATAGGGCACTGCAGGTGCCTGATATCGAGCAGAACTGTCAACTCATTACACTCCATGGGGTGGACAGATTCAGAGGTCTGGACCCAGGCAAGCATTGCAGTCTAAATGAAACATGTCAGCCACTAGCAAGATAGTTGAGAGACTACAAAGGACAAGGCATTAGCGTTCCTAACCCATTAAAATAAACCAAGCGGTGAATGGTTTGTTGCATCAGCACCAGATGGAGGGCTTTTCTGTCTCTTTTTCCCCTCTGCACAAGAGTTTTAAATCTTTGTGTTGTAGGAAGAAGATTTTATTTCTATCACAAACCAATTAGAAAAAACAACTTTTAAATCTGAGCATGGTACATTTGGGGACATGTCATTTGTCATATCAAAGGCCCCGTTTTCAGATTATAGTATCAGTGACATTAAACAAATTCAAATCAAAATTAGATTTGTAATGAGCTTAATTCTCCTTTTTTTTTGCCCTGATGATGGCTTTAGAGCCACTAATTTAAAGTCCACTTTGGGTTACTACAGCATCACGGTGCTGAAACATGATGAAGTGGTGGGGATAGGAAACCTTTGATGTCTTTGGATGTAAACCGTTCAGTTTAAATTAACAAAAAGTAGAGCACAGTACGAACTATTTGATGATACGTTAAAAAAGGCAGTTATGGACACTTCATTGTGTTTTGGCTAATGTTCCTAAAATGTTGCACACAATGCATAGTACACATTTCATGTTATCTAAAGATGTTCTGTCCCCGTGGTTGAGAGATAAGGTGGAAAAAAAAAAAACAACAAACAGAGAAATCACTGAAAGTTTTTTCAGCTTAAGCTCAGTCTGTAGGGCACTCATCCCTGATCCACAGGATTAGTGATTTGATTCCTGATCTCTGCCTCCAGTGTACCCTCGATACTAACACTACATACAGAAAATTGCTGAAAAAACCTTTTCTTTCTGTTGGTTTCAGAAAATTGAAATGTTATTTCTCTTTATTTCCTTAATATTTCAAACATAGGTTATGATGATGGGATCAGCTAAACAGTGGAGCTTATGACGGGCTCCTTTCTGGTCTTGAGGAGGTAATAAATATAGAAATGTTCTTCTCTCCTCCCTGTCTTTCCATCCTTTTGTCCTTCTCCTTCTGTGACAGCTGCCTGCTGTCAAAGATCTTTCTTAAAAGTACACATCAGACTGGTGGGAGAAGATGAAGAGGTGGTAATGGTGGCAGGTGTTATGTTTGAAGATGTGTGTGGACCAGTGTGTGCGAGCCTGTCAGAGGTACAGGTGCTCATGCAGTGTAAGAGAAAGCGGCAGGCTCAATCTGGGGCCGGCTGATTGGCCAATTAGGGACTGTTTCCATGTGACATGCGGCAGTCAATTTACTCTCCTTTTTCCGCCGTCTGGACACCTCTCTGTCTTTCACTCTCATCCTTAACCGCCTCCGTCTTTACCACATCCTTTCTGTCTCTTTCAGTATTTCTTCCCTTTCTTCTTCCTCCTGTTCAATTTGTCCACCTTCCCTCAGTAAGCAGGGTCCACCCTCTAGCTTTCCACACCTCAGTCTGATATTTCTCCCCTGACTCCCCATTGCTATCATTTCTCTCAGTGATTCCATTCTCACCTTTCTGGCTCCACTATGCACTCCTCTAATCTAGGAATGCTGTTTTACTAATCCGGGAAATAAGCTTTCAATGTAGAGTCATCAAGAGTCCCATCTGCAGGCAAACATTAACTGTAAATAAGGATCAGACAAGATCGTCCATCTCCAGACATGAAGTTCAGTCCCAGAAGGTTTGGATATACAAATGAAATGTACTCATATTGATGATTCAACTTAAATTTTTTAATCAAAGAAAAACAAGCCAATTACAGCACGATGCCTTTAAATGACATCTTGTTTTTAATCTACGGATGTGAGCACTGTAGAAATACAAGCTGACCTGACAGAGACGCAGCGGGGATCCTGATTGGCCAGACTTCTGTCGACACATAACAGCTAAGAGGCGGTTTGTGTTCAGGCTGCAAGACAGGCGAGTAACTTAAAGATGTTCAAAGAACACAGAAACACGCCAGAGCGCAAAAACAAGATGTTGTCAGCAAGACGGCAGATCGTGCAGAGATGTTGGAGACAAGAGAGCATAACCCAAGATTTCCACTTTGATTTCAGAGGCTTGTTGCGTTCCTTTCCACCAGCATCAACACCTCTCAGTACACAAATAGTTGATATAAGCCCTTGCAATAATTCTTTTTATGCAAATGAGTTTAATATGATGATTTTTTTCTTTAATAAATTGGATCGGTTAGTTTCTCTACTTAGTAGAGAAAAAGTTTTACATGAAGCAAATTATTGGTGATTATACTTTCTCTGCATTTTAAATGCTCATTGAACATTTCCAAAAGAAAAGACTTTTATTTTATTTTCCTTTTAGCAGCTAATTAAAATAGATGAGAAACAGTTGAAAGCCAGAAGGCTCTGGGGGGGTTCATGTGTCTAAGACAGAAGATGTCGGGGAGAAATTTTAAGTCTCTTTCTAACAACCAGCCAATTTGCTTTGTTTCTTTTTTTTTTTAATTTATCATTTTGTGCTGCACAATAAATTAAAATGATGCTGGAATGCTTGGCGTATAAAACAATAATTTAGAATTGGCTAACCCAGTGTAAGAGTTCAAACTTAATGTTACTACATCTTTTTATATTGCCTGATTTGTGGGTTTTTTTTCTCCCTTTTCTTAAACCAGCAGTTAAAGATGTTTTTATTTTTGCAACTTACATTATTTATCTCACTGATTTATTTGAAGCTTTATGACTATTTTCAAACAATGAAAAAAAAAATGTCAGTAAATTAAAAAAAATGATAAAGATATTAAACTAAAAGTTTTTCATTAAGAATAATTTAAGGCTAGAATAACCATTTGACCCAAATAAATGGCAATACTTCCCGTTTATTGCATCAGGTTAGACATGTATGATTCCCTTGCATTATGTTGTTGTGTTGCATCAGTTATTTGCAGCTGTATATCTATTCTGTAAGAGCTGCTGTCTATTTTCAAACATTAACTTTTCTTCTCCATTTAAAATGAAAGCACATGGAGCAACCTCAGTCTTTGTGAAAGCATTTAAGCTATAAATGCCATACTATAAAAGATGCAAATATCAGAATATTTGGAAACAACCAGTCAGTGAATGTAATTACTATCCTATAAACCATATAGTATTTTTTTATTCAAACTAACATTTGTGAGGCGTTAATGAAACATATACAGTCATCCTCAAATTATTCATGCCCTCCCATAAAGCCTAAATTTACAACAGTTACTCAGATGACAAAAACAGAAAAAAGTGAAAATAAATTAAAATTTGCTAAGTCATAATTTTATTAAAATACAGTATCACTTTTGAATTATGGTTGAAAAGAATAATTTGAAAAAGCAAATTAACAAAACTGTCCCAAAACATTAGTGAATTTTACTCATAAGCAGTTGGCCAAAATGTCTAAAAGCAATCCTTAGTAATGTTGCATTGTTGCACTATTTTTTTAACCGGGTAAAATGCTACGGATGAGGTAATGGAACTCTGAAATACAAGACAGAGCCACCATTAACCAAAATAAAATATTATTCCAATCTCTAAATTTTCAATGAAAACTCCAACCAATCGTTGAAGTGGGGCCCACGCCTACGATTGGCCGACGGACCTGCTTGTCAGACCTTTGCTTCTGCATTAGGAGGCGGAGGGAAGAGGGGGTGGGTCTTTGGAGTGAGGCAGGACTGTTTATATTCAAATAATTTTCATGTGCTTTCTGAAATGCAAGATCAGTAAGAGTTGCTTTAACAGGTGCAACAGTCTGAATATTTCAGAAAACCCTTTACTGCAATGATTGCCTCAAAGGGTTGTTCAATAAAATATTAGTTTAGGGACCCAGTCATGCTTGTTTGCTTGTTTCCTTTTTTAATGTTTATATCCATATATATATATATATATATATATATATATATATATATGTGTTGAACAGTAATTCAAAAACAATGTCATGATTTTCATTCAATTTTAATTCATTATTACTTTAGTCGATTTCAACTTATTTCACTGACAGTTCTTTGTTTCCTCTTTTAATAAGAGAGTATGAATGTAATTCCAAAAAAAAAAAAAAAAAAAAAATGATGTGAAGTTCCAACAGCTGATGGATTTTCTTTCCTGTATATTAGAATATACAAACAACTTCAGCTTTCATTTAAGCAGATAAACATCAAATGTCTGCTGTTATGGTCTTGATGAAAATGTCGAAAAGGGAGACACTAAAGTCTTCAAACCAATTTGAAGTGTGGTTGGAGAATGTATTTTCTTTAATATCCATTTGTCACTGTAAAATGACATGTAAATCCTAATGTTATTAAAAATCAGTCTTGGGAAAAAGATCAAAATAAAATGCCCCACTAGTTCAGAGCAAACATGCATCATGCCTCCTAAGGAAGTGTGTAAAAGCATTCAAATAAAATTAAATACAATGATTAATATCACAGCTCAAGTGAAAATATAAGAAACTACAAAGAAAAAACAGAAAACAGAAAAATTATGAAGGGAATGTATAATTCGCCGACCTTGGGTGAAGGGCCTTCTCAGTCGCCGCCCCCCCCTCTGGACTCCCTCCCACAGTTCATCCGAGACTCCAACGACCCAGCCACCTTTAAGTCACACCTAAAGACCTTCTTGTTTTTCTTGTTCAATCTGCCTTTAGCACACCCACTCAACCTCCGGCTCTGATAACTTTTTGTTTTAAATTAATTGCACGTTCCTGTGCCTTTTTTTGTTTTCTGTTTTTCCTGACTTGTACAGCTGCTTTGAGATCTTTAAAAGCGCTTTATAAATAAAATGTATTATTATTATTATTATAATTTGATTCTGAATATGATGTCAACTACATGCTTGAAAGGAGTTGGGGCAGAAGCATGTTTGCTGCTGGACTGCATCACCTCTTCATACAGCACTTGTAAAACTAAAAAGACAGATTGCTGTAAATTTGAAATTGAGTCGTTTTTACAGCCTCATTTGTAAAATAATACCAGTTTTTTTTTCTTTCATTCTTTTTTTGTTTTGAATGGCATTGTGCTCCAACTGTTCACAGCTGGTAAGTATTACTGAAATCCTTCATCTTCCCAAAGAAAATTGTGATGTGGTTGTTGCTCCACCAATTAATTATCCTTATTAGACACAAAGTTAGTGAATTACAACAAAGCTTTAAAGATTCAGATTCATAAAAAAAAACTCAAGATTGTTCTCCGTGCCTCTTTAAAGGTGCAGTATTAATAAAATCAAAGGTAAATGACAGAAAAAAATAAATAAAAGCTGTGTTTGTAATGGTGTCTAAAGCCTACACTCCAAATTTATTTTTGTTTAATTCTGTTAGAATGAGCCATTTATCTCTACTTGCTGTGTGGCTTCACGTAAATTGAATAATAATAATAATAATAATAATAATAATAATAATAATAATAACAATTTTAATTTTATAACACACTTCATTTTAAGTAAAACCTCAAAGTGCTACAGGTTAGATCAGAGTTTTTTTTTTTTTAAAGCAGCAGCCTGAAATGATCTGTCCCCCTTTGTGTGGAGTCTGGTTCTGGGTGGATATAGACTATTTGAATCAGTGGACTGGAGGCAACGGATGAAGGTGTGTGGGGTCAGGAGCTCTGTTAAATAACTTGGGGCGTGGCCATGCAGACACTCAAAGGTCAGCAGGCAGATCTTGTACTCTATCGTCTGCTGGACAGGAAGCCAGTGCAGGGACCGCAGAACGGGGGGTGATGTGGTCATATTTGCGCCTCTTCGTCAGGATGCGGGCAGGACAGTTTTGAATGTACTAAAGCTTCTGAAGGCTCCGGCCCGGGATCCCAACAAGGAGGGCATTACAGTAATGAAAGCAGTACAGTAATTTCCTTTTTTAGTGCCATTTTTAAAATGTTGCTTTTCTTTTTTTAATTTATGGTAAAACTCTTAAAAGAAAACACAAGTACCTTTACTTTGCATTTTGACAGTTAATCATTCTGCTTTTTACTTCCAGGTCATTGCAGTTTGGAAAATTTTCCTAAACTAATACACTGTTTGAGATCTCCTTCAGCTTCTCTGTGATGCTGTCATGCTGACCTGTTGCCATCTGGCCTAATTAATCATGAAAGGTTCCATTAGGATGAATGCCTTTGAGTTACTTAGCATTAACTTGTAATACATGCATGCAAGCGTGACACAGATTTTTGCAACCACTGATTCTCAAAGGTCTTGATCCTTAAATTGGTTTAGCTATTTACACAGAAGGTAAAGCAATTTCAGCCACGCTGAGGTGTGTGCAGAAAACAGCCTGAGAGATTAAAACAGAGAGGAAGAATTACAGAATAAGTCTTTACATCCATTTGTAGCTTCAGGTTTTTTGCCAGTCAAGCATCAGTGGTTACCCAACAGGAAATTGCTACTCCTAACTATAATTGTCTTTTTCTTGAAAACGTTCTTGCTTTATTTAGTGTGTTAGCATTGGAATCAACAAAGAGTGGAAGAGAAAAGAGAGTAATGATTTTAGAATTTACGACATATTAAAAAAGTCTAGTATAAGACTATCAAGCACCCAAAAGTAGCTAGACTAGTACTGGGAGGATTCACCTTTTACAAAGTAAATAGCATAGCAACAGCTTACAGTAAATAAGTATCTGATGATTATAGTATAGTATATAGTAACTCACAGCCAATACAATTTAATATCAAGGATATTTATTGTCTACCTTGCCAGAAACTGGGACTGTGTAAGGTAAGCTAAGGTCAAACATATCTTTTGCAAAGACACTTTGTAGCAGTCAGTGTCCTGTTTGGTAAAAGCCTTCAATTTGATTAGCTTTGACATGCTAGCAACAAAAGCAGAATCAGAATCAGAATAGATTTTACTTCCCAGATGGAAATGACCAAGTAGACCATCTAAATGGCTCTGAGCTTTGGATAATGGTTGTCTAGCCAATCCAAACTTTTAGCAAGCAATAAAGCAGAGTTTGGGTTGCAAGTCATTGACCATTTTCATGTAAACACCAGCATCACTTTGCTCATAGAAAGCATAGAATCCAATCCAGCAGGTCACCAGCCTGGCGGCTGACGTAGGCAGACGTAGACGTAGCAAGAAAAGAAAGTACACTGGGGTATGAGCTTTAGATGATGCACGTTGGAAGACCAGGGTTGATATTAATTTGACTTTTACCAACTTCCGAGCTTTGAAGGAGAGGCGTGAAGCTGAATAGGCTGAAGAGCGATGCGGCCATTAGCCCGAGGGGAGTGGCACTCAGTTTTAAGTGTTGTTTACAAAGAGAAACGGTGGGGGGACTCCGGACTCTACCTGAAAACACAAAAGCAGTGCAGCACAGGACAATCATATATGAGAGAAAAATTTAAACAAGACCTGAGCTGATACTGCTGTACCACCAAATGGCTTCATACAAATTAATTAAGGCAAAAAAAGGCTTGTGGTGCTCAAAAGCCCTACATATTGTTTTTCCATCTTAATGTTACTCAAAAGTCTATATCACTCGGTAAGTTCAAATGCAGCTCACAGTCTCAGCTGTTTGTATCGATACTAAGCATCCAGCCAAAGATGTAAGTAAAACTCATTCCCGAGAGCCTGCAGGAAAGATTTCTCCACCAACCCATTCAGCATCCTCATATCTAGCCGAACATATTGTTAGTGGGACCTCTTAGTCTCGGCTTTGTTGGCATTTTGGCAGACTGCCACTTGTGCTCCACAAACCATTTTGTTTTCCAGCATCTCCGCTTTTGACCATCTGTGTTGGTAGTCTCACTTTCTCATGCTAGCGCGAGTTGGGCTGCCAAGGGCTCGTCTGCATGTTGAAGAGCGAGAATGGCGTCGTGTTTGCTCTGCCAGCACTCCAGAGTTTTACACACACACAAACACAGCCACATGTGCAAACACAGTGTGCACACAACTGCAGACAGTTGTAAGAAGTCAAAGAGACACAATTATTAGGCGAGGACTGAGCTGTGTATGCATACTTGCTGTAAGTACACACAATCTCTGACAGTCTCACATCTGTGTCTCTGTTGCCACTCCAGCTCTTGTCTTCTCCTGTGGTGCCCCTTGTTGAGGGCTTTGATATTGCTTCCAAGCCTGGTTTCCTCTGACCCGCTTTGATGCTTGTGTCTAGTTGTCTTGTCATCTCCCCTCTCTTCTTTTCCCTCTCTCTTTTTATCCCTCCCTCTTGGTGTGTAGAGAGAACAGGGGCGCCGGGAGCGACTGTTCTTAATCTCTTTCTTCCTCTTTCAGTGTCTTATTTTTGCCTTCTGTCTCTATGCATTACGCTCTCGCCGACTTCCTTGTCCTGCCTATTTTGATGCCTATCTGCTTCATTTTTTAATTTCTTTTTTCTTGACTTGGCCTCTACCTCCTTACTCCCTGTTTTCCAACTTTTTTTGTTTTTTTTTTTTTTTTTTTTTTGCCACAGCCTGTTAACTGAATTTAAAACAGGGTGTGTTCTTTGATTTTTGAAGTTCAGTCTTTGAAGTTTGTAGGTTTGTAGCTGATTTTCTTTACCTTTTCCCCATCAACAAGCCCCATAAAAGAACAGAAACCCCCAGGAAAATGGAACTCAGTGTAAGTTTTGGCATATAACATAAAAATAATGGAAAAGTATTACATTCACATAAAATTTAACCTTTTAGACCAAAGTTTCTGTACAATTTTTACAGCTGTTTAGGTTATTTTTTTTTAAGTAAAATTCAGTTGTTGATAAAATAATGAAAAAATAAAAAAAGGAAAGATGAATTAGTCTGACGGCAATATGATTGTTTACAGTACAATATTAAGATGATATTGCGATAATTAACAGTTTTGGATTTGGTTATCATGCAGTGGAAACTTTATGTGGTACAGCTTGAGTATTCATATTTCTATACTTTTTGGTCCCTTTACCTTTGCCTAATTTCTTGATTCTCTCATGAATCAACCCGAAAGCCTAAAATTTTTTAAATATTAGAGTCTAACCCCTCTAACAGGTGAAATAAAAACCTATGACATCTATAAAGCTCAGATCAGACTGTGTGATTTTCAGTGCCATTAGATATTTTTTTTGTTTTCACTTTGTGGCGAGCTGCTCATGTGATCAAGAGCTAAAACATCATTGTGACAGGATAGATGATGTTCAGCACTGCTCTGAATGATCTTTATAAAATATTCCTGCCTGCCGTGCAAAGAGGTTTCTCTCTCCATTAACCCTACACTTTCATACAAGTATTGCTGCTGGTGATTCCATCTGTTTAATTCGAGAAGAAGAGAACTGGTTTCTCTTCACAGCTTCTTTTTCTCAAGTCTGTTACGATATTATGAACTGCAAAAATCAAAGAAGCATAGATGCTATCACCACCATTTGTCCAAATTCTTTTTTGCTGGTTTCATCACTGTGCTCTCCCTCATATTTGTTGTGAGTTCTTTTTTTCCAGATTCCCCCCTATTGTGTCCCCTTAACCTATCTCTTACACACTCCCTGTTTGTAGATCAGCTCCTCCCACGCTGACTGCTTCAGAATACCAAGCAAACTAAAAATTCTGTTTGAGAATGCAACGTCTCCAGAAGCCTCTCATATCTCATCTTTGCAGTGTTCACCCAGGGATTGATAACTACCGTCGGCATTGTGGTGGAACCCCTTTGTGCTGCAACAACTGAAAGATAATTATTTTGGGAACTGAGTTGTGAATCAGATATGTAGATTATCTGCAAATTACTCCACAGAGAAAAGATTCAACTTTTGGATGATGGTGGATTTCGTCACATGAAGGTGACTTGAGGTAATTTCACAATGTTCCTACTGATTTAGAGTTAATCCTTGACAGGTTCACTCTTTATGAACATACTGACAACACTTACCAGCCACCCACAGCCAGCGGTTCAATTGTTTGTTAACACAGATGTCTGCTCAGACAATTGCATGGCAGCAACTCGATGCATCTAGTCATGTACACATAGGTCGTGTCTCAATTGCTTCAGACATTACTTTTAAAGGGATATTGTGTAAGTTCTCCTGTGTTTTATTCACAAAAACTGATTATTTGGTTCAAAAGTGTTTTTTCATTAATCAGTAATCACTCCCATCAACAAACTGAAGTGCTCCTCTAAGTTCTAAATTTGCCGTTCGTATCATTCATTTACACATCGAGCGGGGCGGCTCGGTGGAGGCTGCCATGTCGTATCGCCATGTTTTTGCGTTCGGGAGAAGCGTGACGGTAGGAAAACACAGAAACTCACCGGACACACCGGAGTTTTCAGCTCAGTTCGAGGTAATGCCTTTGAAAAGTCACCGCGCTGCAGAGGGGAGAGACTAGCGTCTCACTGATGCTGGGTTCACGTGCAGTCGGGCAGACGGCCGTTGGTAACAAACCAGATGTCATTTTAATCAATGAAGCCGAGCGAAAGACGGTAAAACATGGATCAGGGAAAACAATACGACATCGCCATGACAACAAATCAGATGTGGACTGATGTCACTGTAACTGACGGACCACGTCTTCACATAGAGGCTGGTGATAACTTTACATGCAGTGGATGTCGTCGGTCTGCCCGGTTTCACGCGAATGCAGCATGAAAAGTACGAGGGAGCTGCTCCCGATTACACAGTGTCCCTTTAAAGCCAGAGTTAATAATCCTGCTCAGGAACACTTTTTGTTCTACTGGGTAAAATGGTCCTTCCATCCTGACAGTAGTCAATACATCAAATCAATCAAATCAAATCAAATCAAAGATACTTTATTGATCCCCGAGGGGAAATTCATGTTTCAGTACAACCCGTCCAAGACACATAGACAAAACAAAAACATAACAAGACAGGATCAGGCAGACCGTGGTCAAGCAGCCCCTCGCAGGGCGCACCTGCGGCGCATCATGTATTCATGAAAAGGAAGGAAAAAAGTCAGACCTCTGTTAGAGCTGCAGTTCTGTAAAACCTCTGTCCAATCCCTGCCATTCACACCGAAAGGCAGGAATTGGTAATTCGCAAATTATAGAAAGAACGAATCAATGCCTTTATGTCTCGTCTCTGTCCCTCCCCTCTCTCCGTCCCCCATGTGCCCCCCCCACGTGCGCCACTCACTGTAAAAAGATATAACTAACAGACTGCTAACTGCTGCTGCGCACAAAAAAAACAAACCGAAACAAAACAACAGATAAAGATTAAGTCTCGGAGGCGTTGACATTTGCAGTGTGGACTTTTTACACCGCAGAAGGAGTTTGAGGTGAGTCGATTAAAGCTTTTAAGAATGTGGTTTGTCAGCAGTTTATGAGTTATCCACTTGGCTGTTATTGTTAACTTGCTCGTAAAACATTGGCGCACATGTTCTTGCATTCTGAAGGTGTGGTTTCGGGTGGTGAGGTTTTTTAAACTGTCACTTGCTCAAACCATTTTTCCAACATTGCCAACCCTAGCTTTAAGCGCTTACTGTGTTTCAACTAAAATTATGTGCCCTGAAAAGACCCCGGATGCTGCCCTAGACTGTCATAAATCCAGTGTGGACCGATGAGCACTACTCACACTACTTGCACTAAACGGACACCATCTTACTGAGGCAGCAGAGGAGGCAGGACTTTCTACCAGTTTCCAGAGCTGAAAAATGACGGACAATGGAGCGGTGGTGAAGCAGGTGGAGGTGGATTTTGTTCATGAAATTATTCAATTATGATTATTAATGTATATTGTGGCATGCTACCAAGATCTCTCTCTCCCTGGCAACAGTTATGGTTCTGGTCATTTGTTTGACGCTGTTAATTTTGTTCAGTAAAGATAGCACAAGCAGATGCTAGTGTGTCACTTCTGGAAAGGGAAAATGTCACTGTTCCATTTGGAACAGCACTTACCCATGACAGTGTGCACTACAGAAGAAGTGCTCAGTGCGCACTACCCACTACATTCCAGTGCACTCACATTATGAGATACTCATAGTGAAGATGAGTTGCTGAAGTTCAAACCGAGCACCAGAATGAGGAAAAAGGGGATTTAAGTGACTTTGAACGTGGCAAGAATTTTGGTCTGAATATTTTAGGAACTGCTGATCTACTGGGATATTCATGCACAACCATCTTTTCTGTTTTCAGAGAACGGTCTGAAGAAGAGAAAATACCCAGTGAGCAGCAGTTGTCTAGACCAGAATGTCTTGTTGAAGACAAGAACATAGAAGATAGAGAGGCAATGGTAACTAAAATAAACACCGGGTCCAGGTATGCAGAATAACATCTTTTAACACATAACACAGCCAGACCATCATTCTGCTTGCTATGATGCTGGACAGAAAAAGTTGAAAAAGAAAGAAAAACAACAACAACACTTTTCACCGTAAAGATGATTTTCAGCAACAGAAGACCACACCAAGTGTTACTCCTGTCAGCTAAGAACAGAAAACGGTACAATTCAAACAGACTTACCAAAACTGGACTATAGAAAATGGAAAAATGTTACCTGGTCTGATGAGTAGGGCAGAGCTATTTAGCCAAAACTATCTATGATATAAATCAGAAGAAATTGCAATAATGATATAACTGATGATATGACTGACTGTAGACAAAATACTTGAAAACTGCACAACTTTATTGGTGTTTATGAAAAAAAAAGTCTTTTCATTTAAACAAGCAGTTGTTTTTGATGTGCATTAAAGCTATAACTTTGTATAAAATCAACATTACATATGTTGCAAATTCCTTGCTGACAGTTTAAGCAAACAGCACTTCAAATGGAAATGGGCTGTCATATTCTGAGCATAACCATGTATAACAGAGAAACTCAGCCCTCGCCCTACAACCATTCAATGTTTCCCCGTTCAAACACACTTGATTTCAAATAATGAGTCACTGAGCAGGATGTGATTATATTGATTTGAGCAGATCTTTTTTCACATAAAAAAAGAGCGACTGGTCAGACATTCAAGGTGGGCGGGGTTAACACGGAGAAGATTAGAACAAAAAAATGGCACTTCTGCATTTCTAGTGATGCAAAAAACTGTATGTTTTAATGAACAGCTGATTGAGGTGGTGAGAGGGTACGAAAATACAACACACGTGGCATTGAAATACATGTACACCACTGTGTGCACAACCCTACCGGCCTGGTGCAAACAAAGTTTGTCACAGTCCTCCCCCTCGTTAATCCCTGCCCCATTGCAGACAAAACCTGCAAAAAAAAAAATGACAAAGAAATATCTTTTTTTCTTGTTATTGCCGTCTTGAGAAGAAGAAGAAAGCTTTCTTCCAACTTGGTTGCAGCCAGGCCTCTGGCTCCATGGGTGTTTGACCAGATGAATGTTGAGATGATTGCTGACTTCAAGAGGAGCAAGAACAAGCAGCATAGCACTGTTTACATCCTGGAGGAGGAGGTGGAGGTGGTGGAGAATTACAAATACCTGGAGTTCAGCTGGACAACAGACTCGACTGGAAATGCAACACTGACTACATCTACAAGAAAGGTCAGAGCAGACTCTATTTTAAGGAAACTGAGATCATTCAACGTCTGCACCAGCATGATCAAGAAAGCTGGTTCTGTGCTGGGAATAATTCTGGAGCTGATCGTTCAGAAAAGAATGCTGCACAAGCTGATGAAGATGATGGAGGATTCTTCCCACCCTCTCCACAACACGATGAAGAATCAACAGAGTGTGTTCAGTGGGAGGCTGCGTCAGGTTCGCTGTAGGACGGAGAGATACAGAAATTGATTCCTAAAGAACAAGTCTAACTGATTTATGATTATTGTTGCACCTTTACTTTTTATATTATTGTTATGTTGTATTAGGGGGAAATTAATAGAATTATAATAGTGATTTTAATTTTGCATTTTAAAACATAAAAAAAAAAAAAATAAAAAAAAGGAAAATGGGGGAGGAGGGGGGGGGAAGGGGGGGAGAAAGAGGAGAGGAGAGAAGGGGAGGATGAAATAATTTATTTTATTAAATATTATTTTTTTAATAATTATTTTATTTTTTTCTAATTTATTTTTTTATTTTTTTTTCATTTTTTTTTATTTATTGGGATGGTAAAAAAAATATAAAAGAGATTAAGAAGAATTCCATATATGTTATATTGTTATTTCATCATTTCATGAAAACAACGGCAGTGCGCATGTGCGTTTCAACCTAATTTCCACTTCTTATCTTGTGTAACGTTCCACCAGTTGTACAGTGAAAGGTATGACATACCCCAGCCTAACTGACGAGTCTCCATTTCAGCTCCACATCCAGATGTAGTCCTCAGAATTTGGTGCAAACAGCATGAAAGCCTGGATCCATCCTGGCTTTGGGTTAACGGGCTGTTGATGGTGATGTAATGGTGTGGAGGACATTTTGTTTGCCCACTTTAGGCCCCCTTAGTACCAACATTGCATGGTTTAACACCATAGCCTACCTGAATATTGTTATTGACCATGTCCATCCCTTTATGACCACAATGCAGCACCTTCTGATGGCTACTTCCAGCAGGATAATGCACCATGTCATAAAGCTCAAATCATCTCCATCTGCTTTCTTGAACATGACAGTGAGTTCACTGTACTCCAATGGCCTCTCCACAGTCACCACATCTCAATCCAACAGAGCAGCTATGGAATGTGGTGGAAAGGGAGATTGTCATCATTGATGTGCAGCTGACAAATCTGCAGCAACTGCGTACACCTGGACCAGATTTACCAAAACAGAGCACAGAAGCTCATTTTCCAACAGCTTATATGTTCTTCAGCAGCAGTGACTGTTGTGGGTATGCAACTTTTTCTTGACCCCTTGCCTTGCATGCCATGGTTGTCCAACACTGGCCCTTAGCTGAGAAGTTACCCTGAGTTCCTTTATGACCTCACTGGCTATCACAGGCCTGCTATTTGGAGAAATGTTTATCAGTCGGTCACTTGTAGAGAGGGCAACACTGGTCTCAAATGTCTGGCTCTTGTACACAATCTGTCTCTCTGGGGATTGGTAACTCCAAATGCTTTAGAGATGGTGTGATAGGCTTTTCCAGCCTGATGAGCATCAACAACTCTTTTTCTGATTCCTTCAGGAAACTCCGTTGTTTATGTTGCGCTTAACAGATGTCTGCCATAGAGTTCTTCTTTTGCTGCTTAAAAATTTCAGTAATTTGATACAGTATTCGTAACTGGCCCATTTTTTTTTTATTTAATACTGATTGACATTTGATATTTTAGGTCTTATATGTGCCTATTTGCTTCTAAAATGTAACTTTCACCATGCTATATATGATCCAAGAAAAGAAGAAGACATCACCTGAGGCCAAAGAAGAGGAAAGAGTTGTATTTCTTGTTTTAGGTTTCTTTTGTTGGCAGAGTTTGGGCTTTTGGCCCTGTTTGTTGCTGCTGTCAGCTTCCTATTTTGTGCAACCAGGATATTTTTTTAAATGTTTTTCTTCTTTTTTTTTCTCTCTCTCTTTGACATTGCATATTTATCTATTTCCCTTGAGTTTTCCTTTTTTTTAATTTTTCAAAAAAAAGATTTTTCATAGAGATCCATCTGCCTTATGGCTCTGCAATGTGTAAAATGATGTCATTCTCTCTTTTGTGTGAGTCAGATTCAGACTCCCCACAACCAAACATCATCTAATCTAAATCAAAAAATGAAGTCAAAACATACATTTACAGAAAATAAGATAGATGTTTTTGTCAGAGCAAATGAAGAGCCCTGAGGTCTGATCCAAATCAAAGGACACTTCACACAGCATCTTAAGATTTGAATATTTTAATGATGTTTATTGTACTTGTTGACAGTAACACAGACATTCTGGATGTTAATTATGTGTTCATAAGCTAAGACCCAAGGGACACAGTTAATTCCATGACTGCTTTTGCCATAGGAACACTTGATCTACAGTTAAAATCATTCTTTGTTGGTGACCCTCACTTTTAAAATGTGTCACTTAACAAGGCGTTAATTAAGGCCATTTTAGCCATGAAAAAAGACTCATTTTGTGCTCTGCAATGCCTATTAACTCACCCTAAATATTGAATTTGACCAGTTTTCTACACAATTCCATAGTTTCCACAGAGGTATTTTCTTGTGTGTATCATAAAATTGTATTTGGGTTTCACATTTTATTACCAGAGACAGTTTCTTAAAATCATGTCTCCTATGTACGATGTGTTTCACATGCGTTCCTTATATTTCATGTCCAAGAAGAAAGTGACCACAAAGGTGACTATATGGTACAAAACCATATGTGATTACATAATATGTGGGTTTCATATGAGTTTTTTTCACAATAAATTGTGCATAATTTCACGTGTTCACAAAAGTTTTCGTGATTTCAATGAGCTTCACATCTTATTACAATAAACTGTTCCAAAAGCATGTTTCCCATGTGCAAAATAAGATTTTCAAACATGTTTCACATATTTACGATGTGGTCATAGGTTTCACATGTGAACAAATATGTTTTATATATGGGAATTTGCATCAGTCTAACATATTATTGACATGAAAATGTTCCAAAAGCACATTTTCCCCATGTGCAAAATTTCCATTTAAAGACCAAAAACGCAGCTTTTTTACTTTAAAAATATGCGTTTCTGAATTGTTTGATGGCACCCCAACATTGATTTTGTGCATTTCTCGAGCCATCACTTCCCAGCGGCGTCCCCAGGCCGAGAAACCGCACTATGCAACTCTTCCTATCCGGGCGAGGCGTGACGTTGCAGCCGACTGTTTTTGTGCACTGCATCATGTGCTAACAAATGTATATAAACACACCATGTGTTCTGAATATGCATCATAGCTTATTCAGCAAGGAAATGTAAGAAAATAATATTGGAGGAATGGAAAAGAAAAAAGGGACGGAATGAGATTAGACAAGAGTCAAGATAAGACTGTCTTTTACTGGCTAAAGTTAGCTTACAGTACAGGATGCAAAATGGATGCCAGTTTAGCCGTGGATGGGGAGTGCGTCACTGAGAAAACTGCAAAATGTTCTGTAGTGCATCTTTTTTCACATGTGATTACTGAGGTTTCACATTTCAACACTGAGGTTTCACATCTTATTCCAACCACAAGTTTCCCATGTACAGAATATCTGTTTCACGTCTTCTTCCATACTGTATGTATATGTCACATCATTCTAACATGTTAAAAACATGTGAGCCCATGTCCTTTTGCTTACATCGAATAATAATAAAACACCTATCTATGTGACTTTTCTGTAAATGATCAGTGTTGTCATTTTGAGTTTTATGGTGAAATCGCTTTATTGTGTTTTTTTTTTTTTTATAGGATTTGTTGGCAATTTTAAAAGAGCTAGAAGCTTTCAATGTGTTTTACATTTTCTCGGCCTCTCGTGCTCTACATTTTTCATCTCTTCAATCTCTTATTTAGCACACAAAATGTCATGCCGCACTGTATAAATAGCTGTATAAAAACAATTCAGTTAATGTGTCAATTATTAAATATGTCCTACTTACTTACAAAATTATCGCTCAATATCAGAGGCTCATTTACCTTACATGCGCTCGTGGATGTTTGGAATTTATCTGACATGCTCCTTCATAATACATGAAAGCTAGCGCAAAAGTAAAGAACAGACGGATCAAAGCAGCAAGAAAAGAGACTAAATATCAAAGAGAGATGCTGACCCAGTAACTGACCGTGTTTCATGCTGATCTACACGTCGTGTCTAAAATTACAGTCAAGATGAGATCTGTTGTGGTCAACAGGAGATATTTCACACCCCTGCAATGAAGATCTAATATTCTGTTTCATGATTCCCCTGTGACGTTTTACTTTCTCTTTCGACTTACTTTCTTAAATAACCTCTTAGTCTCGGTCTCTGAGGAACAACAGTGTCGGGTTTTAGATGGTAACGATGGAGCTGAAAGGAAAAAGAAATTAAATTTAAATGATGGGATCAAAACTTCGAGATAAGAGGAGCACAGAGAAAATGAGCCATGTAGCTGATTGCAGGGAAATTAAATAATAATCACTGAAAAAAAGCTTTTTTTTTATGAGTAACTTGAACACTTCACATAATTGCATATTTGTGTCTTTACTTTGTGTCCTTGTTGTCCTTGAGTGTGTTTGTGTCCATTATGTGCATGCTTACACTCGAGGGTTCATCAGACATTGATCATTTGGGTTCGGTCTTTCCCCATTACCCCAACCGAGTTGCGAGCCGTGAAAGCAAGCCACACAGACAGAGGTCATGATGTAATTCAGCAAGATGATCACGCTGGTCACCGGATAATTACATCATTATACGAGAGCAGACAGGTAATGCAGCCAAAATGACCAGGCAGCACTTTTATTTGGTGATGGAGGGAGATGAGGGAGAGATCTTTGAAAATCTCTGTAATTTCATTTAATAGCATGCACTTATTAGGAAATTACACTGCTACTTTGCTGTAGCTGGGAGCTGCAGAGGATGGAACCTTTTGTAAAATATCAATGGCCTTGATTTGCAAGGACTCATTTTGTTCTGCCAAATTTTTATCATCGTCATCAATGTTGTATGTCTCAAAATGTTGCCAGCAAGTTAATTTTGTGGATATTTGGCTTAATTATCTAGATGGAGTCATTACGCAAGTGCTGATTCCTGATGCCAGTTTTCTACTGTTGCCTCAGCACCAAGAGGAAATTGTGTTAAAATGCAGGACAGAGACATACACAGGAGACCCAAGTGTCGGTGTAAATCCAAACAACGACGGCTGTCTTCTGTTTTGATGGAAGCTACTTAGCTCAGAAATAATTTGTTCGGGAAGGATGCTTATCCTCGGGTTATTATGAGGCATACTAAGTTTTGCAGTGTCCCTCTCTTGTTGTATCCAGTGTGCACGCACACATACAAACACACCCCAGCCCACACACACACACACACACGCGCGCACACAACTGTGAGCACAGTAGGCGCTCACAGCCATAATAACCGAGTGGAGGTCTTGGCCCTCTTTATGAGATGAATCTGACCGCAGGATTGGATATGTCTGCTCCAATCAGATGGTTGAACACTGAGAATGATTACAAGCCACCGTAGTCTTCGTCATGGCCCCAAGCCTCAGCAGCCTTAATGACTTTGGTATGAACCAAAAGTTTGTATTTATATGCCTACTGCAGTTTGTCATTTAAACTGATACCAGTGTGTACAAATGATTCGTGATATTCTAACACTGCACGACATTTCACAAGTTCTGTTTCGGAATCCTCGTCTGTATATCCATGTCCTTGCTTTAAATGTCTTATTTCCCTGCATGATACACTGATTGTTTTGGTTTGTTTGTGTATCGAAGATTATGTGGATTTCTTTTGGGCTGATTGTCTTCCTCCACAGAATCATACACACACCAACTGTGACACGAGGAAATATACAAAACAAAGCTCTGAGGAGCTTTACTTGTACATAGACTGTTTGTTCAATTTGTTAATACTTAAACTTCATTTGGGAAAAACAAAACTTCAACTTTCCTGCAGTCAAGTGATATTTACAATTCTGCTCATTCTGTCATTGTAGACTAAAAAAAACAGCAAAAAACAAATGTACAGTAAAAGAAAAAAAAAGGAAATAACTGTTGTTTATAAATCAGCACAGCTAATGTGTGAAGTGGTTAAATTACCTGTCTTACTCAAACGAAACAATGAAAAATTAACCTTTTTATGATTTGTGGTGCTTGTGTGCTTTTAGTCTTTGTGCCAGATACAAGATTAAGAATCATAACCGTAACAAAAGCTTTTGCTTAATTGGCAAAAGGTCTGGGCAAATGAGTATTTACACAACCAATTGGTAAAAAAGAAAAAAAGCTGAAATTTATTTGTGCATTTGCGAGAAAATAACTACAACGTGTACACTTGTTACTGTAAAAAACTGTCATGATTAAAATAAATTTATCTCTGGTAAATAAATAAATACATGAAAACATGAATGAATGAATGAATGAATGAATGAATGAATGAATGAATGAATGAATGAATAATGCCTCTCTAAATCTAATAAAGAAGTCCAAATCTGTTTCAAATCAGAAAGTGTTTTATTTCTGGTGTTCCACAATGCCATATAAAACTGTGGCACAATAAAGTTGCTGGCCTTCACTGGCCTTTATTCACCTTTCAAAAATGTAACATGCATACATTTTGAATTATTTGAAACCATCCTATGTCCTATAAAATGTTGAATTATTTGATTTCAGGTCTCCAGAAACGTTCCATCCCCATGCTTCTTTATGTAAGTCACAACTGAGATCTTGTAGAAATATTTTTGATTTTCCAAGCCTTTATAAGGAAATTGGATGTAACCAGTTGTGGCTTTAACCATCACCCGATGCTAATTAGTTATTATTTAGTTTATATAAACAACTAAATAATGTGTGAAAGAGCTCACTTACGACTTAAAGCCTATAATAGGTGGCCTTTATCCAATAACACAATGTCACACCATAACATCTCATTTTTTACTTTGCTGTCAGCTACAATTGTTCAGGGAAAACCATAAAAAACACAGTTAGGTTTAGATATTGATTCACATACTGTTAAGGTCATGTATAAAAAAAAAATAAAAAAATACATATTTATCCGTAACCTTTTAATGTTAGCACAAAAGGCCAAGAGGGACATGTTGCTTTGCAATTTATTTGTCTTTGAACAATAATAAGAAGAATCTTTTTTGTTCTTTTTAAAACAAATGGCTGAAATAACCAATAATATATTAGCAACTTAGTCCAATCTTGAAACACTCATGAGATTAACGCTCACTTTTGGCATTACATGTGTCACAGATGGTTCTTTTGATACTGGCAACTGCTAGAGGAGGGGAGAAAAAGAGAGAGATCATCGCCAGCAGGTAGTGGTTAAAACAAAAACTTTACTTAAGAAATAAAACTCCTAAACTGATAAAAGTTCAAAAGAATAAAAGTGATTAAATAAATAACCTAAGTAAATTGTCCAAATAAAAGTAATAAAAGTAAAAGGACTAAAAGGGCTTGCAGTGCCTTCTGCTTCGGCTCTCTGGGCTCAATCCTGGGTCCATTATTGTTATTATTCTTACAAGGGCTGGGCATGTTAATACAGTATATATATATATATATATATATATATATATTGTGTGTATGCATATGCATATGCATATGCGCATCCACGGCCTCTCTGACCACCACCCAAACATTCATACACCAGCAACAGTTCACCAGTAATGGGTGTGGATCAGAATGTCCGATGCACGAGTGAGTGGTTAATTGTGTGATATTTCAAAAGGGTCATCCTGTGGCCATTTTCTAAATGATGGCTTGAAAACTGTCTGGATCTTCATAGATGCAAAGGATAAATTTGTTTTGGGTTGATCATGTTTACCACTGGCAAAATACCTGCAGTATATGCTCAAAATTGATTGTCTTGCTGATATAATGCCAAATTAATATCTTTAAAACTGTTCCAGTAATAACTTTCTTTATGGGCAACAAACAAAGAAAACTTAAAAATATAAGGCTTGAAAATATCCGAATCTTCATATATAAAAAGAATCGTGGTTTTTGGTACAGATCAGCATGAAAAAGTTCCCCTTTTCTGCCGACTGCCTGCCGACTGCCAGCCACTTACCAGCGACTTGTCTGCTAATTCAATCACACAGAGAAACACCTGTGTGCCAGCGGAAACGATTTCAGAGCACAAATAAATGCCCGAAACGAAGGACATTACCACACGCAAAGTTTGGACGCCGTGCGTGATGACGTATTTGCAGGACAAATAGTTCAGCCAGTGATAGTGCAGTAATGGTGCACTATTACTGCACCACTTCTGGCAGAAAAAGGAGGAACGTTTTCAGGCCGCATCTGTATGTGTTAGTTCCACAGGTTAGTGTCTTTGGATTATAGTGATAGTTTGGATAGTTCTTTCACCTTGGTATCAGCTTTTGTAGTATCAGAACGCTTTTATAAATACTGAGTCTGGGTACCTGCACATAGAATCAGAATGATATCTGATATTGCATCAGTGCATCCCTGGTTGCAGGTTTTTATTATACTGTCTAATTTCTTATCAAAAAACAACAGAAGGGGCAATGAAAATGCCATCTTACAATTTTTTATATTTTTTCTGCAGATCTGCTATCATGGGAACATGTGGACAAACACTGAAGTACCAATATTGTGACAATGATGATAATTAATGATGGATTTAATTGGGCAACACTCACAGCAAGGTGTCTGGTTTTAAATGTTAAGTGTGTGGAGTTTGCACACTCCCTGTGCTCCTTTGTTTCCTCCAGATGCTCCAGTTTTCCCCACAGTCCAAAAACACTGGTCAAGTTGACCAGTTACTTCAGATTGTAAATCTAAGCAGGCCTGTTTGTCTTTCTCTCTGGGGTCAAGGAGACCTGTACAGGATGTATCTTTCCTTTCACTCTTCTCCCCTTCATCTGAGAAAGACTAAAGCCAGAGCAGCATGGTAAACAAATGGAAGCTGATGATTTCATTTTTTTTTTTTTTTTTTTTTTTGCATGTACTTCTTTTACAGTTGGATTGTGCAGATCTTATTATTGTTTAATACTTTCTCTCAGTGCCAGTAAATAGTTTAAATCCCTTCTGGATGTTTACTGTTTCCTTTCCTCTTTTCCTTTTCTAGTCCAAGTCCTGATGTTTTTTTAAATATGGGATGTTTGCTTGCATCAGTCCAAGACTGAAAGAGAACTTTCACAGAGTCTGACAGCTTAGAATTACACATTTTCAGATGTGAAAGTTTTCTACACCAAAAAAAAACAAACAAACCCCCCCCCCACTCAAATCTCTTTTTAATGATCTAATAAATTTTGTCTGTCTGAAACATGTTGCATGTTTTGACCCTAAGTTGGGAGCAAAGGAATGTTCATGTTGTAAAATAGCAACTGAGTCTTTTTCCAGGTACCTTACTGTAGGAAAGTGCACATAAATGATGCCTACTTTCCAGTCTGTTAAGCATTAATTTGCAAAAGTGCTTGTCCAACCATGGATTTATCTCTTCTTCTCTTTCCCCCCAGGTAAAGGTTGTAAAACAAGCCAAATATCTTATTCCAGGCAAGCTCCAGCTGCTTCTGCACATCACTTCCAGCCCACCTAAGACATGTAATTCTTTCAGTGTACTCCGAGTTTCCCCCCGGGTCCCCTTCCACTCAGATTTACCTGCTTTATGTCCGCAGGGAAGCATCTGAGTCGCATCTTTGCCAGGTTCAACTGGCTCAGCTCACTGTAAAGAAGCAGCTCAGCACAGGTGTCTTCTTGGATTTTTTGAGTGTCTTGCCTTCTTACATGGATTGTGTGAGGAGCTTGCAGAAGAGCAAGTTGAATACGATTGAGTGATAAAGACACATCTTGTTCCAAAAAATTGCATACTGCAGCAGAGTCAGAAAATCTGACATTCTACCATCATACAGAGCAAAGAGATTAGTATTCTCATGGAGGCATTGCATGTCTTATCACAAGAAACAACAGATACCCTGCTCCTACACCTCTTGTGAAAGTGAGGGTATGCATTAACCACAACATGCCAGCAATATCCGGTGCACAAGTTCTTTCAAGACAGATATCATCCAGCCTTTTGTGCTTTTTTGTGTAGATAAGAAAGCAAATTGCAGGGTTAAGAAGGGCTCTATTAATGCCTGCACTTTAAAAGAGGACAAACGAGACACACAGAGAAATAGAGGAAGGCATTTGCAAGTCTAATAGCATCTTAGCTGTAATGAACCATGTTTCTGGTCATCCTTGGAGCAGGGGAGGGAATAATGCCCCTCACAACATGCTAGAAATAAGCAATGGACTGAGAGTGAGGTGATTGGGTCGGTGAAGGGTGCCAGTAATGAATGCCAAATTGGACAGGATCAATGAGTATTTGTTACATGGGGACATGTTGTGCTTATGTGTGTGTGTGTGTTAGCAAGGATGCACATTTTAAAGGCAGCACCCCAATGATTTTACATACCTCACAGTGCTCCGTTTTTTTCCTCACAAAATTAAAAATTGATTTTTGCAGACTGATTGCATGAAATGAAAGTGTGCGCATGTGTTTGCACTGACACTAAAAGTCCACTGATGTAAAGTTTACATCAGACAAATAACTATTAAAGAATGTGAAGGATGCTTCTGCTAATTCGACAGAAAAAAAAGAGAATCATCCAAAGAGATTCATGGGGTCAAAATAATATTCATTTTGCAGGATTTAATTCTATTGAGAGTTAGTGTGTGTGTGTGTGTGGTCATGTCAGGCTCTCAATGGCAGCATGTTCATGCACAAGCTTTCCAATAGGTCATCTCGTATCAAATTGTATTTGATTATCTCAGAGCATTGTTGCATTCTTTCTAACTGATTCCTTTTGCTGCCAGAAGATGGCAGTGAAGCCTTTCCTCATAGAGTCAGCTTCATACTAAAGTGTGGCATCAAAACAGAGGAGGATGTTTGTCTCATTTTTGCTACTGTTAAACTTGCTATGTGCTTAATACATAAGAATTATTCTGATCTGTTGATTATGTTGAAGTTAAGATGATATTTCAGCATCTGAACTTGGCTAAAGGGCAATATGATGATGGGTAAGCCACAGATTGTAAAGTGTTCTTGGGCCATGAAAGGATTATCATGGGTGTTGGTGGTATACATGGAGAAACGACATTCTTTTTCTTACTGTTTTTCTTTTTGTTTTGTTTGAAAAATATGCTTTATAGTAATTCTAATGTGTGGAAAATCCTTTTCTTTTCAGATTTTATGCAAAAATATAATCCATAGGATACACTGATCAAAAATTCTTGATTATATGACTGAAACAAAAATCTGCCCTTTTTTCTGTTTTTCTTTTAGATGAAAACAATGACAACAACAGAATTTATACTTGGATATGATTATGACGAATGTTAGAAAAGCAGATCAAAGTTTGCCACTGCGGTGTAGAAAAAGTTTCATAGGGTCCAAGAAACTAAAATAAAAAGCTCAACAGCAAACAAACAGATAAATTATCTGTCCCTCTACTGCAGGTTAACACAAATGCCTTGAAAAACTGGGATTGTACGAAATGTAGCTCGAGAGGTAGACAAACAGCATGTGTTTAATACTGTCACCATAGCAACAGCTCTCAGTAGGGAAGAGCAATCACACACACATACACAGGAAAAACCCACCCACACTCACTCACACAAACAGCAACATGACAGGCAAAAGTCACACTTCATCTTAATTTGCAGTGTGCAAAGCATCCATAGTGCATGTGTGTGAATGTGTCTGTTGCATCTCTGCATGCAGCTCTTGTTTCAGTCAACATGGAAAAACTGGGTGAGAAAATGAGCATTAAGCGTGTATAAAAGTGCAGAATTATGGGAGATGGGCAAACATGTCTAAATGCATGTGTGATATCATCACACCTACCACAGTCTATGTTTTGTCTTCTTTAAATGCCCCCGCAGTCGTAGTTGGTTTATTAGAGGTAAAGAAAGTTGGGGAAGGCAGGTTAATTTCTGTGGCTTTAGTCTAAATGCTAAGTCTTGCTTTGAGCATAATTGCATGGATATGTCAAAAACAAAAGCATCCATATTTTTCACTTTCATACTTAGATGTAGAGTTTTAGACATGTGGTCAGACAGTACGGGAAACCCCTCAGATCTAGACCGCTCGCCACTTAAAGCCTCCTCCTGTCTTTTAAAATGATTAGAAACGCTGATGTGAGCCATGATCACTTACCCCTCTCCTCTAAAGCCGCTTTATAAATAGAACCTGTGTTGAGCTGTAAAAGCCAAAGAAGTGCTATTGAACAGTTAATCCCATAAAACCAACAGATTACTGAATATTCTTTGCCAGTCAAGGCTGTGGGCCATTAGCCCAAAGTGCTTTCTTTGTCTTTACTTGTTTCTGTACTACTTTATGCTTTAATCTACTCCCACTATTTATGTTCTGCCTTGTTTTGTTTTTTCTTTAAGTATAACATTTACATGTGTTTGCCTCCACAAACTGTCAGCAAAATCATTATCTTGATTATCAGTGTTGATGAATCTCATATTCACTTTTTTGTTGACTGTTTCCTCAATTCACTTTCTTTTTTTCTTTTTTTTTTTTCCAGAAGAGCTCAGTTAGATTTACAGTGCAATCCATTTCTTCCTAAAGACCAGCCACCATTAACAAATGCCTTTTTTTTTCAAATACAAAAAATGGGGCTAAATTTTCAGTGTTTGCCATTGGAAAGGACAGGGAGGAGAAACATGGCTCCCGGTGAGACACCCTCATTAGCCAGAGAAGAGAAATGGACAAAGGGAGGATGCCAAAGAGGAAAAGAGGCATGAGTTGTAGACATATGGGCCAAGTCTGAGCAACTGAGCATGGAAAGGAGAAAAAAATAAATAGCTATTTGCAAATTCTTTTCACCTCTCAAGTGCCTAAAGGTCAACAAAACGCCAGTGTGTCAGCTTAAGTTAGATGCATACAGAATACACATGGGCTCACAACTGCTAGCACATGAGGATGTAATCATTTAGAAACCACAAATATGAGCATTAATCACTCAGGATTCAGAAATTTGGAGTTTAAAACATTGAGGGGAAAAAAAAGGCAGTTCCCTTTGTGTGCTTTTTAATTTCTTGTCTTTCAAAGGCCCACTCTTCAGAGAGCAAATTCTCTTGCTTCATAACACATCCTGACAGCATGTGTGCTGGATGAGCGATATAAAAACTAGAATAAGATAAACAGAGGAGGCAGTATTTCATCACCAAATTCCTCTTCTCAGTCGATGACACTTTATGAACTCTGCTTTTCTATCTCTGTCACCCCTTTTATGAAATTACAGTGAGAATCTGAGAAAGACTAAACAGAGCAGGAGGAAGAGGAGTGAAGGCTGGATGGTAGGGGTGAGAAGAAGGATGGACAGTGGGAGAAATTGATATGCCTGTATTAAATCCTGTCCTCCTCCGCTGATGGCTGAGGCTGATATGCTTTTGGTTATCTGCTGGTTCTGCCTCCTGGCGGTCGACCTGAAGCACGCGCAGTCACACAAACGCACACAAGCATGCACAGGACTCACACTGAATGGGACTGGGCGGTAGACACTGGTGCCTGGCTGTATCGATTAGAGGGGTAACACAGTTATTTCTGCAGGTCTGTCTCCAACAGCTGTCCCCCTATGGCTGCGGGTGGAATTAGGAGCAGAGAATGGGGGTGGGGGGGCAAAACCAAGCTGCAGAGGGACATTCTAGGAGAATGGGATGGGAAAGTGGAGTTGAAGGGATGGAGGGTACAAATATACAGATGGGAGAGGGAAGAGGAAGCGTGCAAGGAATGAGATGAAAGGCCGAGAGGAGGTGGAGGCAAAGATGAGAACGGGCAGATTAAAGAACATGAGCTAATAAAGAGAAATAATTTGAAACAGAGATGCAAGAGAAGGGGCTAGATTGTGTGAGGCAGCAGGGATGAAGGAAGACATTATGGGGGGGGGGGGAGTAAAGGCACCATCAAAGATTTTTTTCTGCCAACACATGTCCACAGCTATGGATCTAATGTGACTTTGTATGTGACACTTCTGATCAGAGCTGGTGAGGAGATTAAACACCAGCTCACCTGGTGTGTGAGACGACTGAGTTATGGATTTGTGTACAGTAAGTGTGCTTCCACATGCATGTGTGTGTATGTGTGGCTAGCTTGTGTACGTGCGCATATTTTCTGGAGGTAATACTTAACCACCAGAGTGGAGTACCGCTGACAAAAATCCACTGATGTGGGACAAAATTTACAACTTCCCTCCTCCACTGCCTTCCTCATCCCAGTCACCCTGATGGGCCAAGGTCAGCCAATTACCCTTCACTGACCAGCACACACACGCACACACCAGGGCGTACAGCACATCAACTTGTGTGTCTGAGTGTAGTGTAGTGGACAGCGGCCTGGCATGCTAGATTCATGGGGAATATGTCAGCCATCAGCATGGGCATTTCAAACAATGCCTCACAATGTGCTTGACAGCCCTGAAAAACAGCCTGGTGCTTGGAAACTGCCAGCCCATCATCTCAACTCCCTCATCTGGGCTCTCCCTGGCTCTCCACCGCTTCCACTCTGTTTGTGTGTGCATCTCTCGCCATCTCTCTCAATATCTCATTTTCTCTCCTGCCTTGCCCTCCAAGCTCTCATTTTCTGTCACACACTCCACCTCACATTCCTGCTTCTGTATTCACACCCCACACGCTTGCTTTCCTCGGACTTAAATGTTGCAATCCCTCCCCTCTTACCACAAAACCTCTCATCATGCAGCGATGTAACTTTTTTTTTTTTTCCAATTACTTCCCTCCTCTGCTGCTCCATACTGTAAAACAGCAGCAGATGCCCCTTATTAGGAGCTGAGCAGCAGGTCAGCCAGTAGTTAAATACATAACACACACTGATGTCGACACACACATACACACTGTGAGTAGTTATGTACATGATGGTATTATCTAGCAAGGCGGTGATATATCTTGGTGCGACACCAGCCCATAAAGCTGCGGGGACATGCAGTTCCCTTCCCTCCTTTCTCTTCCCTAGTTCCTTCCAGTCACATGCAGTAACAGCCAGTTCTGATTCACAGCATTCAATTTACACCGGCTCGTAACAGGAGGCGATGGGCTCTTGGAAGTTAGAAGAGGGCTAACGGGTTGTGTGTGAGCTCTAGAGA
This sequence comes from Atherinomorus stipes, assembly GCA_023101725.1. Taxonomy (NCBI): domain Eukaryota; kingdom Metazoa; phylum Chordata; class Actinopteri; order Atheriniformes; family Atherinidae; genus Atherinomorus; species Atherinomorus stipes. The sequence continues at coordinate 763,591 of JALJCO010010818.1, forward strand.
GAAAAGGGGGAGGAAAGTACAGAAGCCAGTTGATATGAGAGAGGATTAGCAATAAGCAAAACAGTGGACTTTTTCTAAGTGTTATTTAGCAAGACTGATGCAATTATAGATTAGCATGATGAAAAATGTAGACATGTTGCTCTAATAGTATGAAAAGACAATTATGTAACTCTGTATATACCAAAATGCAACCTCAATGTCCTCCTTGCACACACTCTCATGCTTTGCAGTGAGTGTGTGCTTCACCCTTTTTTGTTGTGTGTGTATGTTTAGAAAGCTGCACACAAGTGTCAACGCAGGCGCCGAAAACAATCCAAAGAACTCGCCGACCCCAATCCCTTCCCCCGTATGAATATGTATCATTCCAAAAACTGATCCATATCTGCATGCTGTAAATCTAAAGCCCCAGTCCAAATTCCGCCACTACACACCCCACCCCTTTTTCCACTACATGCACCAGGCTATGCATATATAAAGCTGTTATGCTTCAACAGCAGTATCTACAACTAAAATTCATTTGGGAACATATTTTGTCATACTGGCTTCTTGTGTAAAGCATTCCCAGTGTTTCCTATTTCTTTCCCTCATGAATAATTAGAGAGTGATTGCTCTTTTGTAGCTTTCTGTTCCTGTGAGTAGGCTCAACGGTTATGTTCATATGTCACTGAATCCAAGGTTAAATGGAATCTTTGCACCTTCTTTTCTGCTCCAAATAGAAAAGTGAACCACAAGCATATTTAAATGTGGCATACCTCTTTATTCATTTATATTTGTATATATACATACATCTTTTACTATTGATAATGCTATTTTACTGGTCACCCTGTTTTCTTGTCATTACACTAAGACTGAAGTGAGCTGCAGCGTCATTAAAGGTATCTTTTAATATGCCATCAGACCTTCATAATCTGGTTCTCACATTGAGGGATGGATGAGTAACAGGCTCCAGAGTCTATCAAGATCTTCACAAACCAAAGACTTTGATGTGAACACCCTGCCCAAGACCAGATGGCCTTTATATAAAACCCCTCTGCTCTGACACATGTTCGGTACGGCTGGGTATTGTTACTGTAAGAAGCTCATGTTTCAATTTGATTTGAATTCTTTGGGTTGCGATCAGTTTCAAAATTGATTCAAATGCTTCAATATTGATTCAGTGAGTACAAAGTACAAACTCTGTTGTAGATTTTTGAATATATATCATCATGCCCATGCGAATGTGTCACCTTATATTTTGGGGTAATAAAACATCTGAAAAAAATATAGTTGCCATTTTTGTGTTATATGATCTAACTTGGCCTTTGTTTCCATACAATGTAAATAACACACACAGCTCCCCTCCCTTCAAGAGGTGCATCGATTCAGAGAATTGGCAATTTGATATTGAATTGCACAGGGAAGTATTGCAATTCATCTTTATTTTTATTTTTTTGATAATTGTTTTTCTTTGTGATTTTAAAGGATTGTACAATTTCCATCATTCAAGAGTGCAAATAATTACTAAACATGCACAATCCTGTCAAGTTTGTTTACGCCGACTGCATGCACAATGCTGCCCTCGTTCTTTTTTTTTTTTTTTTTTTTTTTTGCCCTCGTTCTTTTTCTTTTTGATTTGCAAAGTTTCTACAAGTTAAAAACATTGTGCAATCATTCAGGTAAAAAATTTAAAAAAAAGAAAGAAAGATGGGGTCAGAAATTTCTCCTTTCCAATGCAAAGCAGGGGAGCTCGGATATGTGAGTTAATGAGGAGACACCGAACAGCCTGGATAGCAGCCATAAGGCAACCAATATCACTTTCAACGCCATCACCCAACACATGTTGGTGTGTTCACTGTAGGGATGTAACGATTACCGGTAAAATGGTTTATCGTGATGAAATTACCAACAATTAGTAATACCGTTTCAAAATCTAATTATCGTTATAACCGTGACTGATTACAGCACTTTGTAAAAGTCCCAGTGATGCTGCTCATTGGCTGGAAAAGCAGCAGCAGTCCCAGTTTGCAATGTTTCATTTATGAAAACATAACAAAGGCACCCACGTGGACAGTTCTCATGAGATTCCCCCCCCTTTAAAAAGGAAAAAGTAGACATTTAGACCCATTTTGGATATTTTTAAAGATGCTGGGGGGTATTTTTTATGATACCGTGATAAAAATGATAACCATGATCATTTTGGTCACGATAACCATGATATGAAATTTTCATATCATTACATCCCTAGTTCACTGCATTTTTCAGAATTGTAAGTTCTGTTCTGGTACTTGTGTGTTGTAGTGCTATTAGTGCTATGCTGTTTCACATGTAGCATTTAGCTGGCTGCTAGCATTAGCCAAGCTAGCTGAGAGCACAAACAAGGTAAAAGCAGACACACTCTTAAGGCCCTTTCAGATAGAACGCGGCAAGCGCAAGAGGACGGCGGCAAACCCATTCATTGTGTATGTGGCCGCCGCGGCAGCGCGTTCCGCCATGCCGCGGGCACCGCGGCGGAAGGTGGGCGCATGCGCGCGGTGGCGCTGGCGCCGCGCGCTCGGAGGAACATTTTCAATTCGGGCGCAGCGTGCTGTGACGACATCCTAGCGCGTCCAATAGGAGAGGCCAGTTCAGGGAAAAAAAGTGGTCATTGTTCAGCCTGAAGTAAACCTGGAAGCGGTCTGCGTGAAAGAATGCAGCTCGCGGACGAGCCTGAACTCCCCACGTTCTGCCTTGTTATCAGGATCAGGTGGACCCCCACCCTTTTATCTGCTGCTGATCTCCTCCTCCTCCTCCCTTGGAGCAAAGCTCTTTGCTGCGACCATGAGATGTACATCTCTCACAACGAAGCGTGCCGCTGAGAAAACACTTCCTGGTCTGTCGCTTAGCAACGCGTGCCTGACGTGTTTGCTGCCGCCGGGTCTGCCGCCGAGTCTGCGCCCTACCCCGCGGTGAACTCGGCGAAAAACGCGTTCTATCTGAAAGGGCCTTTAGTCTCTTTCTTCCACTTATAGATTACTTTTGCGTTTATATCATAAATGCCCTCAGTCATAGCAGATTGACTTTTAGAGTTCATTATAACTGACTTCATTTTAAAGTAATAATGGGCGTGTGTGTCTGTTAGGGAGACCTGTGTATGAAATGAATGGAGCCCATCCTGACTGGGGACCGTCAGCACATCTCGGACACACAGAGGTGAAAGCTGCAGATTTCAAGGGAGAAAAAGGAGACAGGAGAGTGATACGGCAGTCAGCAATGCAACTGAAACATTCTCTTTGATTCGATCCATTTATCCGCATTTGAGTCTATGTCTCGCAGCACTATGCTATATAAACCAAAACTGCCTGTAAACCCCACAATGCATTGGGAAATGCATGCAGGAAAACTATTCAAAATGCATGAAAACTGTTCGAAATGCATGCAGGAAAACTATTCAAAGAGTTGTTTTAGTAATCTCCAGACATGTATAATTGCTACACGGTCTGTGGGCATTACATAGTTGCATTTATGAAATTTGCTTGTATTGAACAAATATGAAAGCACCTAAACCATCTTGAATGTAGAAAACTCTCCTCAGGAGCCATGGGATTATAACTGATGCATACTTTGGTTTTCACACAGTCTTGACATTTAAAGGAAATTTATTGGCCTGGATGTATCCAATCAAATACCATTGCATGCAAAAGGTGATGAAATTATGTGGTTACTATCAGTATGGCAGATGGATATACAGTGCATCCAGTCCATGGAGATATGCAACTCATCTCACGGAGGTTACTGTGTGTATGTGTATTTGACATTTTTTATGTTATTTGGATAATTGATTGAATGTGTAAATGACAAGTGCTTTGCACACATATCACTCACAGGCACATGGCCCACTGAGCTGGGCCTGATCTTTTGACATATCAGCATATGAAAGTGATGGATACACACGTGGGCTCGATAGTTGACATTCATGCTCAGCGGATAATTCATGAGCTTCATTGTGCATGGATCTCCCTATTTTCTCTGAGACTGACAGAGAATGGTAGCAGCAGGATGCACTGAAGAGACATTTAGCATTCACAGTTTTGCATGTATTGCATATGTTTCAAATGGACAATGACACCCTCTGCGGGTGATTCATATTCACATTTTACATTTGTGCCACGCTGGCGATAGCCTCTGAAGCATGCTGGGTCATTGACATTCTGTGTGTGTGTGTGGTGCTGTGGCCACAGACCTGTCAATAGACCAACGAGGGAGGGAGTGAGGGACGTGGGCTGAAGAGAGAACGAGGGATGGAGTAGAGATTTGGCTGTCTTCTCTGTCATTTCTTACTTGGAGAGGCAGACTCTTGGGACCCCCCCCCCCCCTTCATCGGCAAAAAGACAGATCACACACAAAGACTCACAGATGCACGCAGCATAGTTAGGACTGTGTTCGTGGCAAACCAGTGAGACACTGTCCATATCAATAATCTGTGCCCACCAGGAGTGTTCTCCCTGCTGACATATTGGCAAGCTTCCCATTGCAGCTGAAAACTGTTTTGGACAAATATTTGCAAGTTACAATTTAGCTGACAGGAAGAGGAAAAGAAACATGGAAAGTCCCACCCTACAACAGGTGGGGAAACTTCACAGTTAAATAAACATAAGGTCATCATGTGTGAGTGATAAATTCAGCTGTTTGAAACACTGAAACATTTGAAACATAAAAACAATCTTAGATAGACACACTGGCCCTCATTTATCAAACGAGCATCGAAATGAGCGCACATCTGATCATAGAAAGGATCATACGATTGGACCCATGTGTGACTGAAAACTTTCTTATCGGAACAATCTCGTCATATGAACAAAAGAGCCTTGATAAATACCAGGGCTGAAATCCTTCGTAATTCACATGCCATGCCCATGGTTACATTTTTAAATATTCACGGTTCAGAGACCTAGCCCAGTGAGGTTAAACCATGGAGAGGAGAGATTCTGCCATAAAAAGAAACTTTTGGGAGACGACAATTGAAACCTCATTTGTGAGGTGGGAAAGAATAAAGAGGTGCTGTTTGTCAGCTTAAAAACTGGAATCAGAGATGTGCACAAAAATGCTACACAGAAGAGGATCAGTCAGCCTCGCCGGTGTTGAACATACTGTGGTTGAGATATTAATAAAAGTCTCAATAAGTAGCTTGATTTATTAATTTTATTAGTTTTTATATTTGATAATGGTCCATATCTGGTAACAATGCCACAATTGTTGGTGGCAATTCTTGATGCTGAATATGTAGTTGTTTATGTTAAAATGAGGGTTTAAGGTTTTGTTTATTAAATATCTTCATGTTCTCTGCAAATCCACACTGAGTCAAACTTGCGTACACAAACTCAGAGCTGTCGTAAGATTTGATCATATCCGACAATCACGTCCAAATTGATAAATGTAGAGTCTTGCATGGAAACGGTCGGATGTACAGATTTTCAATATAAGATCGTTTGATAATTAAGGGCCAATGTCCTCTACTGTGTCATTGCCATTACTCCATTATCAGAATGATCCTCTATAACCACTGTGCTGCTTTGGAGACTTAACAGCTAATACACTTTTGTGGTAAACACACAACAATAACACACACATACAGTACCCGTACATGGCACATAGAACATCAGCTTTCTTATGAGGTTATTGTTCTAAAACTACCCATCCCAGAAAGCCATCTTAGCATCATCATTGTTTATGTTCTATTGAAAGAGATTTTACTGTGCATCATATTTCCAAAAATCTCTGTGGCCTCATAGGGGGCTGCCTCAGGTTATGGATGAGTGATCAAAAATGGAATAAAACTGAATGAGACAAGGTCAACAAGTGTGAACTCAGTATATTTTATTTCTGCATAAAAGTGCAGTTGCTGAATATTCAGAGCACTTTCCTGTATGGAAATCTGTTAAAAGGTTAGAAACATGTTAAAATATGGTGTACACCTTGTGTATCTACAGTAGTTCCTTGTACAAGCCTCTTCAAAATCCCCCCAAACAAGCACCTGAAATGCGTTATTATACATCTATATGTATTATTGGACAAGGTTGTGACACAAACAGAGTTTAAGCATCTTCAGGTGCATCGTCTCAACAACAAAAACAGTAACGTAACGGTAAAGTTTCCATACTAAGCTTTTCGATCTTCAGCTCATCATGCAGGTCATATCATCCCTTAATAGTAAATATTCATTCTGATGTTTTATGTACACAGCAACTAAGAAACAAGGTGCTCAATTAATAATGAGCTGGATGGAGGCTTCTTCTCATTCAGAAAGTCTTTACTATCAGTTTTATGTGGAATTTAATGAAGCTTCCCATGGGCACCAAAATTCCTGCCCAGGTAGTCTCTATAACTATAAAGATTATGAGAATTGGAAAAAAACATGAGTTGCATTAAAACTGACCCTGTTATGAAGTGCTGTAACCCCCTCCATCCAAGGCCTTCGCTCTCCACGACACAGCAAATTTGTTGCTATTTTAGTCAATGGGTCTGTCTCAGTCCGCGCACTTGCACTACGCGGTACACTACTTTTGAGTGCAAGTGCGGTTTCAACTAAAATTCAGTGTTCTGAAAATCCCCGGACGCTGCCCTAAAACCGGTCAAAAATGCAGTGCAGAATGAAGCACTCTACTTGCACTAAACAGACGCAATCTTGCTGACATAGTGGGGAAGGCGGGACGTTCAAACTTTTTTCAGCGCTGAATAATGGCTGATGTAAGTAACTGATGTTACCCGGGGCCATACTGATGTAAGTAACATCAGTATGGCCCCGGGATGTCGGGCCCACTGAGACGTAACGGTATACAAGCTACTGGCGGCCCGTAGGGGTGAAGTGTAAGCTACATTGGTCGGAGTCGCACGTCTAACTTAGAGCGTGGTGAAGTGGGAGGGAAAACCATTGCCCGTGTAGTGGAGTAACATGTTTCATTAAAACATATTGAAACATTAAATGAACCATAAGGAAGGAAGGAAGGAAGTTTATTTGTATAGACATTTCATGTACAGAACAATTAAAGGCTTACATAAAACATTATAAGAAAAGGGAGAGAAAAAAAAATTAGAGATGATAAAATTAAAAGATTTAAGATTAAAAGAGAGAATATAGAGACGTGGGATTTTAACTTTGAATAAAATTAGTAAATGCAGCTGAGAACAGGTGGGTCTTAGCCTGGATTTAAATAAACTAAGTGTTTCAGCTGATCTGAGACTTTCTGGGAGTTTGTTCCAGACATGTGGAGAACAATGAGGGAGGACGGCGAGGCTCTCCTATAACTGTCACTTAGGTTGTTGGGTGTCCCAGGCTAGCGACACTGCCTGCAGGTGTGCTGTGGTCATGTGTGGGGCGTTGTTGAGGCCGGTCGTCCGGGGCCCTTAGTGGTTCAGCTGGGGAATCTGCTGCAGAGAAGCTTCTTCGCTGACCGCGTTCCCTTTGTCTGACCGCAGCGTTACGGTGGGGCACTGTGTCTTCTTCCTTCCACTTAGTGGCGGCAGCTAGCGGTAGCTGGCTAAGCTACGGCTAGGCAATGCTTTTCCTTCCTCCAGCCTCTTCAGCTGCTGCATCACCAAGTGAGGGAGCTGAAGAGGCAAGGAGACCGGTGCAGCAAAGAGATCCTCTCCGTGTCTTTTGAGGAGGGCAGTGAAAACCAGCCAGACGTGACGAGAGCTGACGACCGACAGGGACATAACACGCCCGGCAGCAGTAGCGACTCTGAATGAGGGATTCATCTGGCCAAAGTGCAACCGAGGAACTCCACAGTGTCAGGGGAGGGGAGGCGTCGTGGGGGAGGGAAGCAGCCGCTGCTACGCCTAGCACACCAATATTGTTATTTGCTACCGCTGCTGTTAGCTGCTGATCTGGCTGCTTCGGCTACTAGCTGGGGCATCCAGCGGCAGTGGTTTTCTGGACCCTAATCAGCCAGCTGATAGCGGGTTGAGGAGCGCAGTCAAAGCGTCTTCGAGCAGGGGCACACGGGGAAGAACAGTCTCCGCTTGGCCCTGCACACGCAGGAAAAACGTTACCCCAGTGACTGTCATCCAGTCTTCAGCAGCTCCGGCCATGATGCCTTCAGGCACTGTTAGGTGACGGGAAGCACTGGGGAGACAGAAGCAGGTCGAGGTGGTTAAGCCAGGCCATAACTCCTGGCTGAGACGGCTCACAGGCTTTGGAGGCAGTGGGAGGGAGGTCTGGTAGGTGATGGTGGAGGTGGTAGCGGTCCTCTCCTCCTCCATGGCGTCTTCAGACTCCCGCTCTGCTTCCTCTCGAGATGATGAAGTTCTTGAAGCGGCAACTCCTTCCTAGGAGATGGTGTGTCAGTGGGCATTCGCCGACGCTGAAAGAAAAGGAATGAGGGCAGCCGGTGGTGTACCTGCCTTTATAGGTTGACGCCCTACTGGCCGGCTACGTACATGAAAATTTCAGTGGGTCATCGCGTGTACGCGATTGGAGGAGAGTTGTACCCATAGAATCCAGTAGAGGGTGAAGCCTGTGTGAGATTAAACAGCCGCGGGACCACATGCAGCCTTTTAGTGCCATGTTGCCCCAGTTTCCCTCGGTGTCGCTGGTCTGCAGTTGTTCCTCTCAACATCAAACTGACTTAACTTGCAATTCCACGTGACTTTATGGTATGAAACTATGTTTTTGCAAACGTTAGTACTTTAACTGGTTAATTACTAGTGCAGATGAGATGACTTGTAACAATTTTCAGAGATGTTGCTGCTTTACTGTTCTTCTTATATTTTTGCCTTTTACGTCCTGTTGATATGATTTATGTTTTCAGTCATTAGTCTATGACTTATCCATTCTATAGGTAAACAACACGTGTAAACAGCAATAATTAAATTGGATAAAATATATCTGAAAAAGTTGGACAAGTAATACAAAGAGTATGTGATTTCTTCATAAAACATCTTCAGATTGATATCAATACTGAAAGATGCACTATCTATGAACTGAAAGAATTTCATTCTTTGGAACAAAAATAGATGAAAAAAAGAAAAGAAAAAGAAAGAACTTCAAGGATGAGGGCTCCCAGAACATTTACAATATTTGGAAAAGGACTCTTTTACACTTCACTGAAGAAAATCTGAAGCTGTTTTCCTGTCAAAGCATTACACATCATTTTTGAATGAAAATGAACCACCAACTCACATGCAGTGCTTAATATCATTCAGCAGTGAAATTTATTTTCATGCCAGGTGAATTTTTTTCTCCATCTTTGAATAAATTAATTGCTTTACGTTCTGTGAGCGTTGGCAAAGGTTGTGATGAAAGCATTAGCAGTGCAGTGATGACAGGCAAAGATGAAATACTCCTGTTTTGTGGTAGTTACATCATGTGGTTACAAGTCCATCTGTGCATTAAGTGGCCTTCACACAGGAGGAATGTTAAAGGTTGCAGTTGGTCAATGGAAATCTAACAGAGATGATAATCTTTCAACTCGGACGGGGGGTTGATAACCTCCATTAACTCAAATTTCCACTTAAAATGTTTGCTGTATTTGAGCCAAAGTGATGAAGAGAAGATGAATGAAACACTGTTTTCCAAGCCAAAGAAAAAGAATAATAAACAAGATAGGATGATTCAGTTTTCCAAGGGTTTAAAGCTTGGTTTATGATCATAAAAATGTTTTCCAAAAATAGAAAAGGGAGGATAACATAATGTTGGTAACTAAAAGTAGTTATGTAAACCAAATGCTCATTCATTCACTCATTCATTTAGCCTCTAAAGTGGTGTATTAAAAGACTTGCAGAGTTCTTTGCTTCCTTTCTCTCTGCATGTACAGCCAAACTCTGATGCTGTTTGTCCTTGTGTTAAGCTTGTCACTTGATTTATCTTAAAATAGATAAAATTACTGAGTTGGCCATTAAATCCCATAGAGTTTGCCAAGACACACTGCTGAAGATACAGAGGTTCAAATGGGGAAAATAATTCTATAACTACTTTACTACTTTAATGCTTCACAGCTTTAAATTAAAATCCTCTGTGGAGGCAGGATTAGCCACAAGAGTAGGTTTTCCTTTATAAACCAGTTGTGAGATAAAAGAGAAGAGATTTCACTGGCTTTTGCCAGTTGATTTTTCTGTTAGTGAAGTGGATTATTTTCTTCTAAATGAAACTCTTTACTGCCCTCATAAACAGTTTAAAGACTTAAAAGAACATATAGTGAATGCAGAAACATCCCAGGAAGGTAGATATTGGAGACTCTGAGTGGCAACATTTAACTATTTTGGTTTATGGCAGGCTGCAAAAATGCAAGGGCTGTTTGTCAACTGTTGATTCTGTTGATACAGTGTCCGTTTCCTTGCAATTGTACATCCTGCGTGAATCATCAAGAGTAGATCCCCAACAACAGTCCCCACCAGGCAAAATAAACTCTTTTTGAATTCCAAAAATAAAGCCAAATATTCATTAATGGGGGATCATTACTTTGGGAGCGACAAGTCTGAAATCCTAAGTGCTACATAGCTGAACTGCTTTTTTTGATTATTGAACAAATTTCAACTTTTATCTGAATGACTACTGCAGAAAAGAAGTCTTTGGATGAGAGATAAAATGTCTTGCAAACCTCTTTTTGAAAAAGAATCTTTAATAAAGCAATTGTGAAATGGTTGGGAAAGACACCAAGCTGTGTTTTACTGATGTTATTTAGTGATGGCAATGACAGAATCAAGAACGGTTTTGAAATGGAAGTTGAGTTTGTGGGTCAAGGCAACACATGAAGACTTTGCTTTTCTTTTTACATTTTCATACTTGGGGGAGTGGTAGTTTAGTGGTTACAGAGGGGTACTTTAGTCCAGGCAACCAGGGTTTGGGTTACTGGTGGGGCACTGAGGATAAACCACTGTTGGCTCTTGAGCAAGGTCCTGAACCCCCACCATCGGCTCTCCGGGTGCTGTGACTTGGCAACCCATGCGCTCTTGTCAACCTGGAGATGGGTTTAATGCTGAGCTAAATTTCCCAAAAGGGGTTAATAAAGTGAAAAATGATCATTACTATATGTTTAAATCTAAACAAAGTCAAAGTCTTACAGTTTTAGGAAAAAATGTACGAAGGATCTTTTGTCAATCGGTGTTGGATGTAAATTTTTTATTTACTGCATTATTTGCAGTCATTTTAATAGATTCAAGTGTTTGGGCTGTTGCTTTGGGCAAAATAAGTATAATGGTGTCACATGAGCAGCCTACTGAGATCATAGACTTTTTGTTTTTCCAATTCATCTTCCTTTTCATCTCTTTGCTCTCAGTCAGGAAAAAAAAAGGTAAACTTTTGTTTGCTGTCAACCAGAGATGTTGATAAGTCTTTGACCTCAAGTCCAGTCAAGTCTCAAGTTTCTGCATGGCAAGTCTGAGTCAAGTCTCAAGTCTGTGTGGCAAGTCCAAGTAAAATCTCAAGTCACTTTCAGTTGTAATGAGTATTAATCTGACACGCAACACCTGCTGTCTGCTCTGCTTAAAGTACTCCGTTAAAATAACCAAGGAATTTAAGATCTGTACTCAACCTGTACCTCCCAGCAGTCCTTAACCGCACTGATCTATAGCTTTACCTGACAAATACTCTGTCCCTCTCCTCTGGGCGATGTCTTTGCTGTACCGAATTGAGAAAACCTGTAGATCAACATGGACACTTATTCAGACCACTGAAGTAAATATGCTCTAACTTATCTAAGAGTTTTTAATGTGTACAAAAATCCACCTGGACCAACAGAGAATTTTTCAAAACTAATCCTGCAGTTCATAGCATTTTTTTTAGTCTGAATGTGGAGAGGAGACCAATATACTGCACCTTGCTGCACCTGTCCTGCAGGTTTCAGATGTCTCCTGCTGCAACACACCTGATCCACATGAGATCTTGAAGTCAAGTTCTGCTCAAGCCTAGCCTCATTAACCCATTAATAATTTGACTCAGGTGTATTGCAACAGGTTAACATGTCCTAACCTGCAGGACAGTGGTTTAAGATGTCCACAGCTGGTGATCCCTGCACTAGAGCTGAAATCTTTTTTTACAATGCTAACTGTGACATTGCCATGACAACGTTAAACTGGGACCAAACTGGAATCAGACCCTGATGTAAACAACGCAGGTTTACTGGGTCTGTTTATTAGAGAAGTCCAGCTGTTGTTGGTTTAGGAGTATCAGAAATATTTATTGAAACTGGATCTAAACGAGTACTGGATCTAAATTAATTAAGATGTTGAGGCTTTTTCCATTTTAAAAACAATAATAATTAATATTTTCTGCACCCAGTAAACTTCTCATTATTCTTCTGCATACATTCAGTAGAGCCAATCTGACGACGTTAACATGACTTTATTACAACGGTGTTAACGAGCTAACGCAGTTACGGTGCTAAGCTCGTTGCTAATCCAGCCTTAACATAGGCTAGATGCTAACACTTAGCTTTCACAGTGACAAACATGTCCAGGTGTGTTTAAGGTGGATGTGGGGAATCCAGTGTCCCAGACTTTTATACCACAGGCGTTGCAGCTTGTTGCTCACATATTTGTCACTTTTATTAAATTTTTAATATCCAAAGTTACAGCGATCCGCTGATGTGCGCATCAAGCTGTTCACTGATTCTGCCATTTGTTTTAATTGAGGGCACGTGGGGCCACATCTGTGCGATGTTACGATCAGTGTAGTCTGGGGGAATGACAGCAATCAGACAGACAGGAGATTAGATGGAGAGATCATGAGGGGGAAAAAAACCTAAAAAAATAATAACAAAAAAAAAAATGTTCACGAGTCTGAGGCAAGTCTCAAACCTCGAGTCAAGTCGAGTCTGAAGTGTTTTGAGGATGAGTCCGAGTTGAGTCTGAAGTCTCTCGGAATGCGAGTGAAGTGTGACTAAAGTCCAAGTCCCAAACTGAAGTACCCATGTCTGCTGTCAAAACAACTTGGACAAACAAATAGGTTTTCAAACTATCCTATTCAACTAACCAATCAGAAAATAACCACTTCAGCCCAACATTCCCTAACCACAGGGAGTCTTGAATCATGTGACAACAAAGTAACCAATCACAATGGAGCTTCCCTTCAGCTGTTGATAACTGAAAATAGCTAAAAACAAAAAATGGAACTAGGGTAGCGCACAAAGTGATAATGAGGGGATTTGTAGCTGATTTTGAAGTTCTCTCCGGTACATCTGGTTAGTCTCCATTAGTGACAGCTGTCCTGGCTAATTTAACCATTCTCACAAAAGCTAAGTCGTTAATGGTCCAGTTTGAGCCTTTCCTAGGTTTAAAATAAAAAAGAGCGTCAGCATACCAGGAAAAAGTCATGGAATGCATTGAATATATTCAATTCAATGGAAAGCCAAACAACACCACATTCAAGGTAAGACAGCTGTGTGTTGGCGTGTATTGCGAGTTTTAATGAGCATAACAAAACTGTCAGGCTTGTCTGCAGGTTCGTTAATTGGTAGAGGATTTCACCAGTGTTTTTACACACTGTCAGCGAGTGAGTGACAGGTGTCTGTTTGTGAGGAGTGCTACAGAAGTGGCCGCTGAATGATTTGGCTGTAAAATAAATAGTGAAGAGGGTCACGTGCAAATGTTTGGCGACTCATTCGGCCGTCTGTGCTGAATATGTTCCTCGGATGTGACTGATTAATTATAACAGGCTTAATTAAAGTTTTGCTATGAGACTTGCAGCTGAAGACTGAAGTGTTGACTGTATATATTGGATCCATGTAATGCTGTTCACTTTTCCCCTATTAAATTTATGTGCTAATCTGTGCCTCAAGGTTTTGTTTTTCATGTATTCTCATTACTGTTCAGTGTCAGCTGCTATTGTATTGTGGGGCTTACTTGGTAGGGTAGACTCCCGAGGCTGGCATTTTTTCCTATTATTATCATTATTATTATTATTATTATTATTATTATTATTATTATTATTATTATTATTATTATTTCAAATGATTATTCTGTGGTAAGGCTTTGGTGAATAAGATACTTTTTTAATGAGGTTTCATTGGATGTTATTGTTGTAAATCAAACGCGCTGATTTAATTTACACCAATTTAAATAAAAGGATCCATTTCCTGTTTTTTTCCCAAGGTTTCTAGTTTATCAGCAGTATTTAGCAATATATCATCCCCTTAAACATCACCCAAAGCTAGATAGAGAGAAAGACAGAAAGAGAAAGGGGAGGCCATATACATGCTCTATTGCTATTATACAAAAGGAGCTTTATTCATCCAGTAGTCTTCAACTCATGCTCACGACCTTTTTTTCAGAAACATACGGACCGTCCATCTGGTACCTGGGCCTTCAGTGGGCACTTCCCTGACTTGATCTACTTCTTAATATCACCACTTTCATGTCAAAATATAAGAAACCATCAATGCTGTACAAATATGCAACGTAACAAGCCGCGATGTAATCTAACAGACTGACAGAGATTCACATTTGAGGGTGAACACAGTGATGAATGAAGCAAGAAACCCAGTTAAGACAACGCCAGCATACACTACAACCACAACTCCACCATGTCCAGAATCAGAGCAGTTCAGAATTAATATTCATTTAATTGTCTAACAAAAATGTAAAACATTTGAATAAAATGTATCACACTCACAAAGATTCTGATTATATTAGATTCTATATAAATAAAACCCAACCTTCTGTGCACAGGAAGGCTTCAATGACTTTCATAGAAGTGATTTCTGCCTTTCAGTTCCATCAGTAAATCCTTTTCTATGGCCAGCTGTGGAGTTGGCCGGCCTCTCATCACAATGTCAAGCTTTTCCTGAAAAATCCGCCTTGAAAATGCTTTTAGTAAGTCAGAGTCCCAGTCAGTTCCTCCTTCTCCTCCATCTGCCATTGCGAAAGAGAAAACTTTTAACCGACATGTATCTATAAGTGCAGATCCCTGCAATACATTTTATGCTAGCTGAAGTTGGCTGTAAACATTTTGCTCAAAACAGTAACCAATCAGAGGACTGAAAATACTGACTTAATCGTGGGCCCACTAAGCTGGCCCTGTGAGGCAAATTTGAGATCTGATTGGTTAAAGAAAAAGTCAGTTGCTAATATTGTTAAGGCTACGTCGGCCACCACTACTGATTCTGAAGGCCATGGGCAGATTAGATTGACATGGCAACACAGAGACTGAAATAATTAATCAAATGAAAAAAATCTAGCAATCACATACATGTAATGCAAGCAGCACAGCCAAGAGAAATGCTAAGAAATCAAGATAATGGATTGTTGGAAATGAATTAATACAGTTGCAGAAAATAAAATTAGAATTTAGGTTGTAGGTTAGTGCTTCTGATAGTGTTTAGGGCAGCATAATAGGCTTTCCTGGCCCTGACGGCCCACCATTGCCCATTCTCCATGAACCAGGGAGAGCATGAATTGCATTCACCAAGACTGCGCTAATCGTGAGGGTTCTCATATTTGTCTGTAGAGATGGAATTTATAACTCTTTGAAGAGAATCTGCTCTTAAGGGAGCCATTCTTTTTAATGAATCATTTAAAAGACTGGCTCATTCTTATTTTTCATTCCTTATTTTTCCTTTAGAATTCAATCAACAGTAACTTATAGTTAACAAGTTAATAACAACTGGTAGCAATTTATAAGGCAAGATTAGGTTCAGAATAATTCAAACTTCTACACCCCATACTATGTTGGTGTAAAATATTTTAACATTTTTTGGTCACAATTAGTTTGCCTTGTGTTTTCATTGTAACCGTTTTGTAAGTTGGCTGCACATCCTCGTGATCTGAAAGAGAGATCACTATTTTAAGTTTTACCCCACAAAAATGCTTTGTGGCACAGCAAAGCTGACTAGAATTGCCTTCCATGCAAAACAATTTTACTCTGAAAGTTTCCCACATAAGAGCATTTTAGTAATGATAAAAAAAACTCACTACATAAGAATCAAGGCAAATTTAAAAAAAAAAAAAAAAAATTACCCATATAAAATCTACTTTATGGATCAGCGCGAGCATCTGGGAATTTCACCAAATTCGTCACATCTGGTGAGGTAGGGGGTGAAAACATTGCTTCATTATGTGGCAAGGTACTACGCAGTGGAGGGCCCAGGCGGGATTCAATCCCCAGACTCCTGGGTGAGAGTCATGCGTGCTCACCAGTCAGCCAAAGGGACATCCCTGTGGCCAAGTAGCCAGGAGGCATGATCACTCAGAGGCCTTATCATTCTCTCCACTTATTGCCATAATTGCATAGGGTAGCCATTTGATTACCTGCTTTATTATTCGTAGATATTTGTTTATTCTACTTTGGAAATGCCCTGAAGTTGCGCTGTGTAGGGCCTACGGCTGCCATAAACATGCCACATGGGCATGAGAAGATGTTTTTTCCAGTTCCAAAAACAACAGAAAAAAGCCCCGAACGACATGCTAAGTGGCAAGCAGCTATCAAGCGCATAAATGCTGACAGTTCACACTGGTGTGACATCTCACAATATGTTCGGATCACTTAGGAACTGATAAATAAAACATGTATTTGTATCACTGTAGTATTTTATATATATATATTATATATATATATATATATATATATATATATATATATACGTTGCTGGGTGTGTTGTAACGGTGAGACATTATGTGCAAAAGTCATTATGCAGTCGCTCACATGCCTGAACGTACTTGCAGCAAGTGGTGTCCCAATTCCTAAGGAAGATTACAAAGCCCTACCCATTGTGGCTTCAATTTGAGGGTGTAGTGGTAGTGGGTGAGGGCTAGTGGTAGTGAGTAAAGGCTAGTGGTTGAAAGTAGGGGGGCATTGGGATTGGGCCTAAATAGATGAGGTGGCTTGGGCTTCTGGTATTCTGGGCACATCTGACCAGGACAAGACCCCAGGGAAGACCCAAGACAAGCTGGAGGGACTACCTCTCTTGGCTGCCCAAGGATCTGCCTTGGTATCCCTCCGAATGAGGTGGTGGATGTGACCAGGGAGAGAGAAGTCTGCACACTTAAAAATATTGGGTTGAAACCAACCCAATATGGGTTATTTTTAACCCAACACTGGTTAAATGTTGGACAAAACACATGCTAAGTTGGGTTTATTTCCTTGAACCAACAGTTGGGTTGTTTATATAACCCAGCCACAGGCTCAATTTGACTATACTGCTGGGTTTTTTCTAATGAAAATAACAACTTTGTTAATCGCAATTAAAGCACCTATTAGAATATTTGTTTTCTGCATTTAACCCATCTCAGGTTGAACCTGAGTGGTGGGCAGCCGATTACAGCGCCTGGGGAGAAGTTGGTGGGGGTAAAGAAACCTTGCTCAAGGGTCCTTGGTGGTTCACCTGAGTGCCGTGTAGGGGACTTGAGCCTGGGTCTGCCGTCCCAAGGCCTGCAGCATTGCCACTAGGCTACCCACTCCTCCTTTCTGCTCAATCAGTTGGGTGTGCATAACGAAGGTTACAATCGTGTAACCCTAGTTACATTAACACAGGCGGAGCCCTCTACTGGTCTCTGTGGGTACAATGCTCCTCCAATCGCATACACGCGATGGCCCACTGAAGCATTCATGTACGTAGCCGGCCAGTAGGGCGTCTACCTATAAAGGCAGGTGCACCACCGGCTGCCCTCATTTCATCAAGCTTCAGCTTAAGGCGAAAGAGCGCCAGGGCCCTGTGTAGAGGGCTCCACCTGTGTTAATATAACTAGGGTTACAATATTGTAAGCTTCTTTATATCTCACACAGGCATCGCCCTCTACTGGACTCTATGTGCACAGTAGGCAAAACCCAACATCTGTATTCCCTGCCGCAGGAGAGGCTCCGCACACTGACTATGCCAGCTACCGAATTAGGTACCAAGACCCAGTCACCACTTTATTAATCTTAGCCACATATGGAGTGGAACCGGGTCCAACTTCATCCCAGTTAGCAGCATCTGGCTAGACTCGGTGAAGTTGTGGCCGAGCCTTGCAGGGGTCTCAACTATGACCACCTGTGCAACTTATTGATTGTGTCCAGCAGAGCACAAACCAATGCAGGTCCATGACACCCTGTGGGGGACAAGCATAGGAGATACTTGCTACGCACAGGGCATAGGAAATGCAGTTTTGCCTCCCTAGAATTCTCATGGTGTGGAGGGTGAAAAGCCTCCAGTTGGATGACTCTGGACCAAAATGAGCTTCTTATCTTCTAGGAACAAAGGAGGGGTTAGGTCTCAGGATGGCACCACTGCAGTCCCCACGAAGGACTAAACAACTTGGATGGACTGACAGGGCACACAGTTCGCTCACTTCTTTGGCTGATGTCAGAGCAAGAAGCAAAGCTGTCTTCAGTGACAATGCTCTGAAGGAGGAGTGCACCAAAGGCTCATAGGGGTCCCTAGTGAGGGCCTCGAGCACTAGCGGTAAGTCCCACTGAGGTACAGAACTACGCTTCACTGGTCGTAGCCTTCTGACTCCCAACAGGAACCGCTTAACCAGAGGGTGGGCGAAGACTGGACCTCCAACCAACCCTTCGTGGCATGATGAGATGGCTGCAGCGTAAACCTTAACAGTCGCATGAGACAGCCCTCTATCCACCAAAAGCTGTAGAAAGGAAAGAGTGTCCCCCACTGAACATGGCAGTGGGTCCACTTTCCTCCCCTCACACCAACGCTGGAAACCTAACCACTTAGCCCTGTAACAGGCAGTGGTAGAACCAGCCCTAGCTGCTTGGATGGTTCACACTACCTGAGCAGTCAAACCAGCCTGAATTAGCCTGTCCCTTCCAGGGGCCAGACTAGAAGTGGCTGACCCAGAGTTGGCATCATCTGAACCGCGCCTGCCCCCTGAGACAGTGCCCACTGGAACTGGGGAATGGGCCACAGTGGAGCCACCAACATTGTGGCCAGCTGCAAGAGCCACAGAGCTGACCGCCTGTTGGGAGCCACCAGGATGACCCTCAGCGGCTTCACCCTTACTCTCCCCAGAAGCTGGGGAATGAGACGGGGGGAGGGCATTAAGCAGTGCTGCAACACACTCATCGCTCACCCTGTCATGCTGATGTGAGCAAGAATTGCTATCGCCGCCTCGATGGAGAAAACCATCGCTTGCCAGGCGGTCAGCACACTGAGCTGGGTCCCCATGGAACAAACATGGAGTCGGCTAGCAGCGTGCAGGGCTAACGATGAGATCGCTACAACCGGTGGGGAGTGATATTTCTTTATGCATCATCGCCGTTTGTAGCGCTTATTTCCTGCTACAACACTGTCTTTGCCCTGCCGTGCTGACGTAAGTGAGGATTGTCATTGCATCTCTGCGGTGACAGACATCGCTCGTCAGGCAGTCAGTAGGCTGAGCCGGACCGACCATGGAAGAGACACGGTGCCGGCTAGCATCGTGCAGGGCTAACGGCAAGGTCGCTACAACCAGTGAGGAGCGACATTTGCGTCACCGCTCGTTGAAGCACTCATAAAGAGGGGTAATGGTGGCTCTAACTGGTTGACAACGGTGCTCTGCTGTTCCATTGTGGCTTCCACAACGGAGACAGCAGACAGTGTCTTGTGTAGTTGTGCTTGTGAAACCGTAACAGAGGGGCCCGGGAAGTCAGGCCCACTGCGGAGACATAACAGTCCCACAAGCTACCGGCGGCCCGTAAGGGTGTAGCGTAAGTTACATCGTCGGGGCCGTACAGCTAACCAGGAGCATGGTGAAGTGGGAGGGGAAAACATTGCCCATGTAGTGGAGTACTATGTTTTATTAAAACATATCGAACATCCATATTTTTTTTTTTTTTTTTTTTTTTTTTTTTTGCTGGGCCTGACAAGGGAGAAATGAAAGTGAATAGAGGTAATGATAGAAAGTGAAACAGAGAGAGAGGAGTAAGGAAGAGGAAGAGAGAGAGAAGAGAAAACATGAATCCACTTACACAGTTCACTGGTACATCTGTACCGCGATCCCTAAACAACCAAGGTCTCTGTTGGAAAACAAAACAAGCAACCCTACAGGAGTACCTGCAGGTGGCTTAAATATCCTCAGATCATACAAACACACGCAGAACTACGCAGAGAAGAGGTACAACCTAGCAGCGCAATGGGAAGTAGAGAAGAGGTACAACCTAGTCATCGCAATGGGAAGTAAAGAAGAGGTACGACCTAGTCATCGCAATGGGAAGCAGTGTCACAGTGTCAACATGCATAATAAAGGGTGCTCCGTGGTGATACAGTCATGCAGATGCAGCCTCGTCTCTGCAAGGAGGAGGAAGCCCGCAAGGCTCGCGACCCAGGCCCCCAGCAGCCACCCAGAGGCCCAGATCCCAGCTACCCCCCCCAAAGAGCGGACATGCATCCCCCGAAGGGGCGGCAAAAAGCGGCCCCAGCCGGAGCCCCCGCAGTCTGGAGGCCCAGGCCCCAGCGGACCAAGACCAGCAGCTGCCGACCCCACGGGCGCCGGGCGTCCCCCGGAGCGGAGACAGCGCCGGGCCCAGGGCCCAAGCGCCCAGGAGCAGCCACCCCCCCCGGACCCGGGCGGCCCAACCGAAACCCAGGAGGACCGGACCCCCAGACGACGCCCCAGGGCAGGCCAGCCCCCACCCCAAAGTCCCTGATACACCTGACACCAGGGCCCACCACCTCTCCCACCCCCTACCCCGCCACCACGCTCACACACACACTCCCCACACACCTACCCCAACACTGGGGCTGAAAGATATACCGTCACCGCCCCCACACGAGACACAGGCACCCAAGACATCAATACCGCAAGAGCAACCACATACAAGATACAGATCCCCCTGCGCCCGCCCCGCACAAAAACCCCGGAAGCCACAAACAAAACCGCACCCCCCACCAAAGCGCCCGGCCCCCAACCAACCCGCAGCCACACCGCACCGCACCGACACCAAGATGCCCGGCACGAATACCGAGGTACGAACCTCCGCCCACACCGCCCAGCCCTACCCAACACCTCCGTGTCCCCCCCACACACGCATACACCCACCCACTCCGCTCTCTGACCTTACATACCCACACTCACTCCTCTCTCCACCCCCAACACTCTCCTCCCTCTACCGTCCACACCTACCCCCACCTCCTCATACCCTCTAACACACACATGCACTCCCCCCACATAACTGCACCAACCCCTCCCCACCCCCCCACACATACGCCCCCACCTCCCTATACCCTCAATACCCCATACAGTCCCCCCCCTTACATGTCCAGCCCCGCCCATCCCTCTGACCTATCACACTCCCGCCCTTCCTTCCTTCAGCCCCTCACGACCATCCCTACTAGACACTCACGAGCATGCCACTCCTTCCTCCATCCCCCCTTTCCTTCAACCACTTACCCACATCTCCTCCCTCTTCCAGCCCAAGTTCCTCCCTCCCACATTTCCTCTTTCACACTCTCATTCATTATTCTCACATACCCACCTCTCTCTTGCCCATGCCCTCGTGCCTCCTGAGTGGTAGCTCGGGCCGGGGAAGGAGCCGCGAGTTCCAAGCCCCCAACACGTTCCCCCCACCACCACCCCCCCCTCCCCCACCCCCGGACGCAGCAGGCCAGGCATCCCCCAGGCCAGCAGATCCCCCCGCAATGCAGCCAGCCTTAACCACTGGCGCGTGAAGTAGCCACTGTCCCCCCCTCCCCCCAGTAGCGCCCGGGAGACCGGGGTATGAAAGGACCCTGTCCCCCCCCACCCCCCACTCATGACTGTGTGTGTAAGATGTGTGTTGTTTGCAGTTAAAACTAAGGGGCAGTGCCAAGTCATGCCGGGAGTGGGGTCGCGTAGGGGGCATGTCCCCCCAACCGGCCCCTCCCTCCTACCACACACTATATGGCCCGCCCCTCAGAAGTGGTTGTGAGCTGTTGTTATTTTATGTGTTTAGGTGTCTAAGTGTGGTTAAAACTGGGGAGCAGGCTGCCTCTAGACGTGGCAAGCAAAGGCACTTTGGTGCCCTCCCTCACCACGCCCGCTTGACACGCTCCCTCCCCAAAACCCTACGGTGTGTGTGTGAGGTAGAGCAGGGGGGGGGGGGGGGGGGTCTTGGGAAGGGGAGACCAGCGGGGTATGAATTCCCCCCTGGAAGAAGAGCCGTTACCGGCATTAGGTACCCCTGCCTCCCGGGATCCCCCCAGGGCAGAAAGGGCAGGCATGGCCGCCCCCACGGCCCGGCGTCCGGCGTTCAGCACAGAGGGGCCAGCCTCAGCCCCTGGGGGCGCTCGACCACGCCAGACCAGGGAGGGGGGAAAAGGGACGGAAGCGGAAAGGGTCGGCGGAGGGGGCCAGAGTCACCGGCCCAACATCCCCAGGCCTCGCAAACCCCCCAAGAGGCACGCAGAGCTGCTATTTTTTTTTTTTTTTTTTTTTTTTTTTTTTTTCCTTTTTCTTTTTCTCCCCTTTCCTCCCCCCCCCCCCCCCCCAACCTGACACACACAAACCCCACCAATGCACCACCACCCCCCGCACCCAAACACCCATCATCCATGCACCCCCCACCCACCCACCCATCTCCACACCCCCCCCCCACAGGCAGCCACACACACACACAACCGCATTCACGCCCCCCCTCCAGTCACACACCCACCTACACATACCAAGGACGGGGACCGCGGGGCCACCAGCCCCCCCACGCCACAAGTCCACCGCCCCCAGCCCCCGGACCACGCGAGACCAGCCCGTACGAGACCACCAGCGCAGGCCAGCCCCAACCGACACAGCGGCCAGGCGGGACAGGCACCCGGCGTGGAAAAGACCCGGCCACCCCCGCAACCCCCCACCTCCACACACTAGAGCTGAACGATATGGACAAAACCCCACACCCCGACAGCCACGCCAGACACCCCAACATCGATACGACACGACATGACCACGGGTCCGCCGAAAACCAAGCACCCCGGCGGAAAGCGCAGCTCCGTCCGCGACCCCCAGAGCCCCACACGCAGGACAAGCACAGGGGAAATCCACACCCCCCCACACGGCCGCTCCCGCGACACCAACATCCCGGATGCCCACATCCCGACACAGACACGACAACGATACACCCCCCAGCCCCCACCACACACACACCCCCACCAGCACACACACCCGCACGCACACAGCAGAGGCGCCCCGGCGCAGTGACCAGACGTCACCAGGTCGTGAGGACCGGCCAAATCCAGAGGAGGCACGCCCCGCCGGCCCGCCCCCCCCCAGCGCCAAGCCGGGTCCCCCGGCCCCGGAGGCAGGGGCCACCCCGGAGCACCGGGGCCCAGGGCCCCCCCGCCCCCCCCCCGCCCCGGGACGACCCCCGGCCACCCGGCGCCAGCCGACAGCCACCGGCCAGGGCCCCACCAGCGACCCGCCCACCGCCGCAGAGCAGCCCCAACCGCTGACCCTCATGCCCCCCATCGGGCTGGATACAGCCCCCGCCCCAGCGGCGAGGCAGCCCAGACCCCCCCCCCCAAGTCAACCGCCAGGGATCCATAGCCATCAAGCACTCGCCGGCACCCAACCCCCACATCGCCGAGGCCGCTCTCCTACACCAACGTTAAGTGATGGAGCTAATCACAGGGGACCAGAGGGAGTGGAATTCATCTAACTGGTTCTTAGAGGAGGCAGACATCATCTCAATACTGATATGGTCTACTAAGAGATTCCTAAACTGGCTAATGCTCAGATTATTTTTGGATTTCCAGTTTACCAAGATAGTTTTCTTTGCAATACATAATACAGTAAGTATCATATGTGCATAATTGGTTACCGTATTGATCTCATCCAAGTCCCCCAGTAAACACAGTGTGGGGCTTGCAGGGAAGTTACACCTGAGCCACGCTGACAGGTCATCACATACCTGAAGCCAAAACCTCTGGACAGGTGGACAAGACCACAAGGCGTGAAGATAATTGTCTATTGTATTCTCATTGCAGTGCAAACAAATATTTGAAGGTGACAGACCCATCTTGAACATCCTCTGTCCTGTGTAATGTACTCTGTGTAAAACCTTGAATTGTATCAACTGTATATTTGAGTTTTTAGTCATTAGGAACGTGTTTAAACATATCTGTGTCCATGTGTTTTGGTTAAGGGTTCTGGACAAGTCAGCCTCCCACTTCGAAGTTGGAAGGGAAATTGGATCATCCAGTTTTAATAATAATCTATATATTTTCGACAGTAGTTTGGGGATAGAGAGATTCAGGAATTCTGCTACCCTGACCGGAGTCTGCAAGATCAGTTGGTTAGAGGTATATTTTTTTGCTTAATATAGATTTAAGTTGATGGTATTCTAAGAATTTAGTACTATTGATCCCGTATTGTAAGGTAAGTGTATTAAATGACAGGAATTTTCCATTTTCAATGATATGTTGTAATTGTTTTACTCCTTTATCCTTCCAATGCACAAAATTAATCATTTTCTTGTTTTGTAAAATATCCAGGTTATTCCAGATGGGTGTGAGTTTACATGGAATAATAGAAGACTCGGTTAATTTCAGGAATTCCCACCATGCTTTCAGAGTAGAGCAGATGTTGATACTTTTAAAGCATTTATGAGATCTGACTGCTGAACTGATGAACGGCAAATCAGAGACATCCAGATCCTCACATAATGCTTGTTCTGTGTCTAGCCACGGTTCATCTAGATGGGTAGGTTTCAGCCATTTGGAAATAAATTGTAGCTTATTTGCTAGGAAATAATAATTGAAATTGGGTGAGTCTAACCCTCCCCGGTCTTTTACCTGTTGTAAGGTTTTTAAACTGATACGTGATGGCTTGTTTTTCCAAAGAAATTTGGAAATGTGAGAGTCCAGTGACTTAAACCAACTGGAGGAAGGTTTGGTGGGTATCATTGAGAACAAGTAGTTAATTTTCGGTAGAACCATCATTTTGATGGTAGCAACTCTCCCCATGAGTGATATGGGTAAGTGCTTCCATCGCGTGAGATCTTCCTCTATTGACTTTAATAGCTGGACATAATTTAACTTTATTAACTCTGAAAGTTGTGGAGAAATATTTATTCCTAAATATCTGATATTACCAGACTGTATTGTGGTGTTAGGGATATTTTGTAAAGTACAATTAACAGATAAAGCTGTAGTCTTGGTCCAGTTAATAGAGTACTCAGATATCATTGAAAATTTATTGATCAATGTGATTGTCTGGGAGAGAGATGTTGATGAGTTCTGGAGGAAAAGCAGTACGTCGTCTGCGTAGAGACTTATTTTATGTTCTAGATTTTTGCCGGGGATCCCTTTAATATCTCTGTCCTGTCTTATAGCGGCTGCTAGTGGTTCAATGAAAATGGCAAAAAGTGAAGGGGAGAGCGGGCAGCCCTGCCTGGTGCCTCGCTGTAAACAGAAACTTGGAGAAGTTTGGTCATTGGTCCTCACACATGCATTAGGGTTGTTATAAAGTATTTTTATCCAGTCTATGAAATAAGGACCAAAACCAAATTTATTTAATGTTGCAAACAGGAATTTCCAGTTAACACGATCGAAGGCTTTTTCTGCATCTAACGAGATGATAGTGGATTCCAGATTATGAATGGTAGCATAGTCTATTAGGTTAATCAGCCTGCGTGTGTTAGTAGAAGAATGTCGACCTTTAATAAAACCAGTTTGATCAGGATGTATTATCAGAGGAGTTATTTTTTCTATCCTTTTAGCGAGTGCTTTGCTGATTATCTTAAGATCTACATTTATTAATGAGATTGGCCGATAACTAGCTGGAAGTGTCGGGTCTTTACCTGGTTTTAATAATACGGTGATATTTGCTGAATTCATATTTGGTGGTATTTTCTGTTTCTCTTTTATTTCTAGTATCATTTTATAAAAAGTGGGAGCCAGAATTGTCCAGAACTCTTTGTAAAATTCGACCGGATATCCATCTGGGCCTGGGGCTTTATTATTGGGCATATGTTGCAGAGCGTCATGTAATTCATTTATTGAGAGGGGTGAATCTAAAGCCGTCATATTTTCCTGTTGTAGTTTTGGGAGAATTAGATTATTGAGAAATTGATTAATATTCTCATCTGTGGGGTTTATTTGGGATTCATATAGTGTTCTGTAGAAATTTCTAAAGATATTATTTATCTGGTCAGGATCATGGCTGATACTTCCTTCTGAGTCTTTAATTGAGGAGATTGTCGCTTTTTCCTTGTTTATTTTTAACTGATTAGCTAGAAGCTTTCCAGACTTGTTACTGTGATCGAAGTTTTCTAAACGAAGTCTTTGAACCAGGAATTGCGTTTTTTGGTCTATTATTTTGTTTAACTCAAGCTTGAGTTTCCTTATATCATTCAGCATGTGTTCCTCCGGGTTGACCTGATAGGCTTCTTCTAGTGATTTAATTTTGATTTCTAATTCTGAGGTTCTTGCAGCTTCCTTTTTTTTTCTTATGAGAAGAGAAGGAAATTATTTTTCCTCGCATTACTGCTTTACCTGCTTCCCAAAGGACACATGCTGGGGTTTCTGGTAAGTCGTTGTTCTCTAGATAAATGGACCATTCTCTTTTGAAATAGCTGATAAACTCAGGATCTTTCAGTAATGAGGTGTTGAATCTCCAACTCCTTGTTGTTGGTTTAACAGTTTTATTTCTCAGAGCTACTGATACTGGTGCGTGATCACTGATGGTTATTGGGTGGATTTCTATTTCTGAGATTTCACTCATCAGTGAGCTGCTGATTAAAAAGTAATCTAATCTAGAATAGGAGTGGTGGACCGCAGAATAGAAGGTATATTGTCTCGTGGTGGGGTTGAGTGATCGCCACGCATCACAGAGGCCAAAGTCCTTCATGTACTGTTTAACAATTTCTAATGACTGCCATCTTTTACTGTTTCCTGCTGGACTAAGCCTGTCTATTTCTGGATCACACACCATGTTGAAGTCTCCGCCCAGTATTATTGCTCTATCTGAGTACTTATGCAAAGCAGAGAAAAATGAGTCAAAGAATAATGGGTCATCGATGTTCGGTCCATATAAATTCGCAATACATACCTTAAGATTCTGAACATTTAATGTGACTATTATAAATCTGCCTTGTGGATCTCTGATTATGTCATCCATTTCAAATTTTAACCTGCTATTAACCAGAATAGCTACACCTCTTTGTCTAGAATTATAACCAGCTAAATACACGTGTGGAAATTGTCTTGTCTTAAGGAGCTCTGCTGAGGGATTTGGTAAATGTGTTTCCTGCAGTAAAACAATGTCTGCCTGGAGGTCTTTAAGCCGATTGAAAATTTTTAATCTCTTATCCCCTGTGCCAGCTCCGTGCACATTCCAGGTGACTATTTTCATTCAACCAACGCTGAAATGAGTGTCACATACATATCAATAAAGCCGTGCGTCTGTATGCGTATTTCTGCAGTCCCGTCTAAGTACTGAGTTGCCAGATGGATGATCGCCTTTGTCCGAGTGTGCACGCGCCGTTTCGTCCTGCAGTCTGTGTGCGCGTGTGTCTGCCCGTGTGTATCTCGCCGTGTATGCGCGCGTGCCTGCCTGTGCGTGTCTCGCCGTGTGTGCGCGCGTGCCTGCCTGTGCGTATCTCGTCGTGTGTGCGCGGTTGCTGCCCGTGTGCATCTCGCCGTGTGTGCGCGCGTGCCTGCCTGTGTGTATCTCGCCATGTGCGCGCGCGTGCCTACCTGTGCGTATCTCACCGTATGTGCGCGCGCCTGCTTATGTGCCTCGCGCTGCGTGAACTGGACCTTCTGCCCTCGGGGTTATTAATGTTTATAAAGTCGCGGATGAAATGACCGTTCAGTGTGTGAAAGTGAAGGAAAAAGGAGGGAAGGGAGGAAAGTAATAAAAGGTGAAAAAAGAAAAAATGTAACAACAAACCAGAGGTTTAAAAAGTGCATCGTGTTGTGAACGGTGAGGTCGAAACGGTAGTGAAATTAGCAATTATGATCATAACAGATAATAATTCATATAATCACAGTTAGAAGGATATGGGATTGAACTGTACCTGACATCAGAAGAGCCACGGGGTGATGTTTGGGTCCCGGTAAAGATGTCCGTTAATAAATAATTTGTCAACCGCGATAGCAGCCCGAGAGCCCTCCGACATGGCTTTCTTCCTGATGGGGAACAGAACTTTACGCCGGTCCAGGATTTCTTTCGGGTATTGGTCGTTTACCCCAAAATCGGTCCCTTTTAGCTCGCGGCCCTGTCTCTTTACTTGCTCTTTTTGTTTGAAGTGAACAAACTTGGCCACAATCGGTCTGGGTCTGCGTGAATCCGTTCTTTTGCCTCCTATGCGATGTACACGGTGAAAGCCGATACTGCTGGCTAAATCAGCAGGGAGTTTCAGCTCTTTATGAATGAAGGCTTTTACCGTTTCCTCGGGGTTCTCATCTGTCTGTTCTGGGATGCCTGAGAATACCAGGTTGTCTCTCATGCTTCGAGCCTGAAGGTCGATAACTGCCTCTCTCATCTTTTTGTTTTCCCCTGACAGCCGGTTAATTCCCTCAGTGAGGGACTTAACCGTGTTTTGTAAGTCAGCGTTTGCGGCTGCAAGCGTTTCTACCTGTTGATAGCTAAACTCCAGCGACTCCCGGAGATTCTGGAACTCTTTGTGAAGAGCCTCCAGCAGGTTCAAACGGCCGTCTAAGCTGTTTACCTTCTTCTCTATAGAGAGAAGGATATCCACCGAGTTTTCTTGTGGAGACGCCGCACCGGAGGAGTCTACTACCCGAGCTCTCTTGTTTTCCGGGGTGGATGTTGCTTTCGGCTTTCCATTTTTCATATTAGAGTGATCGCAATACTGATCAATAAGATCTTCTGGGCTGATGGTATCTTCCGCGTTTCCCTCCAGGGTGTACCCTTCACTATATTGCTTTTTTGTTTGTTTGTTAATTTTACTGATTATCTATTATATTGGCAAATGTTAATAAGTTGAAGCCTTAAAGTTGCTAACTCGCCTGGTTTGAATTGAATTGTCTACCGTCTCGCAGGAATTACGTCACTACAGCGTCATCACTACAGCGACCACAGCCTCACTACAGCGACCTACAGCGATCGAACATCCATATTAAATGAACCATTAGAACAATGGGGGAGGACGGCGAGGCGGTCTGCCATCGCTGGCAGATTGCCTCATTTTTGAGGCAATCTTTTTTATATTCATATCTTTTTTATATTCAAACTGTCCATGCTGCTTTAATGTGATAGGTGTTTGCCATCATGGGAGTCTCATGTCCAACATGCTTTATTTATGTCATTGCATCCGGGCAGAAAATAATGTTAGAAACAATACTCCATCCATCCATCCATCCATCCATCCATCCATCCATCCATCCATCCATCCATCCATTTTCTTGCCACTTATTCAAGGTCAGGTTGCAGGGCAGCTGCCTAAGCAGAGAAGCCCACACTCAAAGAATTGTGGGTTATTTTTTCAATCCAACAGCTGAGTTGAGATGTTGGTTAGTTTAATGGGGTTGTTTTCATTAAGTTGGGTAATCGAAGAACCCAACTTGCTGGGTCATTGTTGTTGGCAGTTGAGTCATTTGCTGTTGGGTTGTATTTCCATTATACTGTGTTGGGACATTTTGGACTACCCAACATGTTGGGTTGATGTTTGCGCATGCGCGACCAACAGTAACATTACCACCAGGTTACCTCCACACATTCAACCCCCACTGTTACTAGCAGTACCTGGACACTAGATGGGCAAGTGTCATTATGGCCTGGCTAAATCCTGGGAGCTTATTGTATAACCGTGTATGTTGGTCATACGAATGGTTCATGTAATATGAGCGTGTGTAGCAGTGATTGTAAGCTCTCTGTCATTTGAAGTTAACTTTTCCTATAGGTTGTCGTAACGTATGTTAACTGTTATATCTCACACAGGCTTCGCCCTCTACTGGACTCTATGGGTACAACTCTACTCCAATCGCGTACACACGATGGCGCACTGAAATTTTTATGTACGTAGCCGGCCAGTAGTGCGTCTACCTATAAAGGCAGGTGCACCCCCTAATTCCTTTTCTTTCAGCGTCAGCGAATGCCCACTGACACACCATATCTCTAGGAAGAAGTCACCGCTCCAAGAACTTCATCATCTCCAGAGGAAGCAGAGCGGGAGTCTGAAGACGCCATGGAGGATGAGAGCACCGCTACCACCTCCACTTCGCCTACCAGACCTGCTCAGCTTCCGCTACAGACTCGCCACCTGAGCGAGACAGAAGGTGAAACCTCTCTCTCTCGCCGGTGGCTCGATGTTGTGAGGCGCCGCTTCTGTCAGACTCGACACCCCGAAGTCACGTCTGTTGCGGCGGAGTGTGCTGGGCTTCACTGCCCCCTTCCACTGCCTCCGAAGCCTGTGAGCTGTCTCTGCCAGGAGTTACGGCCCGGCTCAACCACCTGCTTCCGTATCCCCAGCGCTTCCTGACGCCAGTGCATGAAGTGTCATGGCTGGGCTGCTGAAGACCTGGACGACAGTCACGAGGGTGACATCTTTCCTGGGTGTGCAGGGCCAAACGGCCCCCGCTTGAATACGCTCTGACTGTGCTCCTCATCCTGCTATCAGCCGGCTGATCAGGATCCGTGGTTCTCGCAGCTGGCCACAATGTTGGTGGCTCCACTGTGGCCAATTCCCCAACTCCGGGGGACACTGTCTCAGGGGGTAGGCACGGACCATGCTGACCCTGGGTCAGCCACTTCTAGTCTGGCCCCTGAAAGGGACAGGCTAATTCGGGCTGATAGTGAGTACAATCCAAGCAGCTAGGGCTGGTTCTACCACTGCCTGTTACAGGGCTAAGTCGTTGGGTTTCCAGGGAGGGAAGGAAAGTGGACCCACTGACATGTTCAGTGGGGGGCACTCTTTCTTTTCTACAGATTTTTGTGGATAGAGGGCTATCTCATGCGACTGTTAAGGTTTACGCTGCAACCATCGCATCATGCCACAATGTGTTGGGCGGAGGTCCAGTCTTTGCCCACCTTCTCGCTAAGCGGTTCCTGTTGGGAGTCAGAAGGCTACGACCAGTAAAGTGTAGTTCTGTACCTTAGTGGGACTTACCGCTAGTGCTCGAGGCCCTCACTAGGGACCCCTTTGGAACCTTTGAGCCTTTGGAATGCTCCTCCTTCAGAGCGTTGTCACTGAAGACAGCTTTGCTTCTTGCTCTGACATCAGCCAAGGAAGTGAGCGAACTGTGTGCCCTGTCAGTCCATCCAAGTTGTTTAGTCCTTCGTGGGGACCGCAGTGGTGCCGTCCTGAGACCTGAATCCCTCCTTTGTTCCTCAGAACATAAGGACCTCATTTTGGTCCAGAGTTATCCAACTGTAGGCTTTTCACCCTCCCCCTGATGAGGATTCTAGGGAGGCCAAACTGCATTTCCTATGCCCTGTGCATGCGTTGACATGCTATGTCAACCGAACGACCACTGTCAGGAACACCAACGAGTTGTTTGTGTGTTATGGTGACGGGACAGCTGGCAGAGCCTTATCCAGGAAACGCTTGGCTAGGTGGTTGTGTATGTATGTTGTGTATGAATGTATTTTCACAGCCTACACGCAAGCGGGTCAAGAGTGGCCCACTGTGATCTGGGCACACTGCACAAGAAGTGTGGCAACGTCCACGGCTCCTTTTAGTGGTGCAAGTGTTGAGGACATATGTACGGTGGCATCGTTGTCTTCATCCTGCCTGTTCATAAGGTTCTATCTCTTGGATATATCAGGCTCCTTCTCCAGGTCTGTGCTCACTGAGGGGTCACAGGACCTGTGAGAGGAAGGGTGTGTCAAGTGTTTGCTTGCTGGACCCCCACAGGGTGTCATGCACCTGCATTGGTTTTTGTTCTGCTGGACACAAGCAATGAGGTGCACAGGTGGTCATAGTTAAAACCCCTGGAAGGTTAGGCCACAACTTCATCGAGTCTAGCCAGATGCTGCTAACTGGGATGAAGTTGGACCCATCATCACTCCATCTGTGGCTAAGATTAATAAAGTGGTAATTGGGTCTTGGTACGTAATCGGTAGCTGGCGGGTCACTGTGCGGAGCGTCTCCCACAGCAGGGAGTACATATATCGGGCTTCGCCTACTGTAACCATAGAGTCCAATAGAGGGCAAATCCTGTGTGAGATATAACGAAGGTTACAATATTGTAACCCTAGTTATATTAACACAGGCGGAGCCCTCTACACAGGACCCTGCCGCTCTTTCGCCTTACGCTGAAGCTTGGTGGAATGAGGGAAGCCGGTGGTGCACCTGCCTTTATAGGTAGACGCCCTACTGGCCGGCTACGTACATGAAATTTTCAGTGGGCCATTGCGTGTACGCAATTGGAGGAGAGTTGTACCCATAGAGTCCAGTAGAGGGCTCCGCCTGTGTTAATATAACTAGGGTTACAATATTGTAACCTTCGTTATGTCTACTACTCCTACCATTCATGCAAAGAGCAACTAGGACACCACTACCATCATGGTGCGTGAAAAATTTAAGGATTGGCCTTAAAAGTAGGGCTAGAGGGGCTAGGGGGTGTATTGTATCGAACTTTGAAACACTGGCTGTTTAGCACAAATAAAGCGTCTTGCATGCTTACTTTACTTTAAATAACTTACCTTTATTTGATGTTTTGCTTTTGCTATCGTTCATGGTTTCTCACCCCAAAATAACTCAGCCATTCCACTGTGAGCATATGTACCCTTTTTATGAATAGAGATAAATAAAGACATTGTCATAAAGGTTCACAAGAGGAGACAAGTATAAGTAATTCAAATCTAAGAGTGAGTGTGTAATCTCTGGCTGAAGGTTGGCTGTCTGTCATCCCTCCAAGCACCAGTGGGCCTTTACCTCACAGCTGCCATATGCAGTTAGTAAGACATTTGCTTTTCCTTCTCCACCATTCACCTTCCACATTTAAAACTTTTATCTGCTCCCTCTCTCTTTTTTCCTTGTCTTTAGAGTGACCAAGCCCAGCTGCTTCTCAGCTAATCTGCATCTTCCTGACCATTTCACCCAATCCCAAAAGCACCCCGTTCACTTGATCTTTTCCTCTCCAGCTACATATTACTGATCATCTGTGCACTCCTTCATCTCAGAGCTTCTACTTGTTATTGCACTCTTCATTTTATAAATTAATGAAAAATAATCCATTGCAGTATGCACTTGTCTGTGCTACAGTCTAAACTTCGTCCACTTCCATCGGGCTTACTCTGTCTCTGGGGTTGTGGCCCCTGCGGTGACATAATTTAATATTCGTGGTGTCATAGTAAAGAGGGAGAAGGCTGGGGTTGTCAGCGTTGTACGAGGGGCCACATTGATTTAGTGCTAACATCACAGAGGGAGCATCTCTCCTTATTTTATTAGTGGGCTATGGTCAACCTGATTCAGTGACAGGGAGGTGGGGCAGTATGAGTCAAATAAACAGCTAGAAGGCAGAAATGTCAGTAGCAGCAGTATTTACTGAACACCCTCAGCTAAACCATGCCAGCACTGTTTTCGTCAAGAGATGATGAGGTAATTTGCATCTGTTGTTTCCATATTACCACTTTTCCCCGTCTCTGTGTAATCTAGTTTCTCCTGTCAGTGCTGTAATTAACTGAGCTGAGTATAATGTCTGCACAGCAATGTGTAATGTATATGTATGATGGCAGTTAAGTGCTGAAGTCAGGGGCTAGATTGCAGTGGGTTTGGTTTTAGAGTCTGTGCTTTATGCCACCTTTGCTTTACCATAGACAGTGCTAACATGGGAGTTTTAATTCTTCTTTAATTCCAAATAAAAGTAAATTCTGCTGTAGGAGGACAATGTAAACCCTTAAGTCCAAGTGAAACCCATAATTCAGAATAAAATGTAATTCCAAACTACGTGGTTGGTGTGTTCCTTTTTCCCAAATAAATTAATTCATTTGTATAAACCTTTTTTTCCGTTCTAAGTTAATTCCTGTTGTACTGAGCAGGCTCCTTCCCTTGTCCTATTGTAATTGTGCTTGTAGAAGCGCACGTAAAACAAGCGTTGTACAAGTGCCAGCAGGTGGAAATGAAATGTCATGTTAGTGTTGAGCTGCTGCTACAAAACTACAGTCAAAATACAGTGAAAATCTGTTATTTCGTTTTCATGTCATAGTCAAAACAAAAAGGAGCAGGAAATGGGGTCTGTGTACTTCCAGGTAGACAAAAACGGACGTAAATACATCACATCTGCACCCCTGTCCAATCAATCCCAACACAACATCTAAAGCGGAATGAGATTAGCGTTTTTTCCATGTAAACCTTTAAGGAGTAAAACTCAAGTTCCAGCTTTTTTCCAGAAGCGTTCCCCCTCTGGCGACAAGTAGAAGTGACACTTAAAGTCATGCACACGCATGAGCTGCTAGGACTGCTTTGGTCTGTAATTTAACCCACGCTGTCTAAGCCCAGAGTTAGAGTCACGATATCTCCTGAAGTAATAAAGTTATAAATCTGCAAGTTGTTCACGGTTTGATCGTTGAGTAAACTGACGGTGTTGGGAGAATTTGGGGTTGATGACATTGTGAGCCCAAGAAGAGACCTTATCACACCTTCCCAGAGAAAGGAATGTAACCTCACCAGGAGGTCTTGGTGGGGGGATGAGTAAACAAAGCCCAGGGACTGATGAGTTCTCCCCCAAAAGGGACTTCTACCGGGGGATGGACAAAGAAACAAGGAGGGATTTGAACAATGAGGAGAGGGTTTATAAAAAGCAATGCTTGACAAATGTATTCAGTTCAACATTGGCCTACAACTGGTGTTGGACTCCTCGGGCCTGAGTAAAGAATCAAGCTTGTCTTCTCACAGATCTGAGTGTTGTCGTTCATTCACTGGGTAATTTTCCAACAGACGGACTGTATGCTAATGGTAACAACAGGCTAACGCTGGCTTGTAGATCAAATATACAAAGGCTGAGACCAAGAATACCTTACCAACTATGTAACAAGGGGACAGAGTGTATCTCCTCCTCGGGGACAGTCATATGACTGTCATATTGTCGCAATAACATGCTAAAAACTTAGCATTGCAACATTATGCATCCTTATTTCTGTCATTCATCACATTTATCTTGTTAGTGAGAAGAAAGCCAACTGCGAGTCCCGTTTTATTCCCAGAGTGGATTGGAGCTCTCTCCAATTAAAACCGTCTTACTACTGGTACCGGTGTTGTGCACGAAAAATGCCCCCCACGGCAAGGGGAGGTTTTTCGGCACAACACCGGTCAGACTCCAGTTTGGTTGCCTTCGTTTCACAAGTTTTCCATCTTATAGCAGCAGTCAGTGTTGTCTCAACGTGCGCAGACATGGGGTGGTGGGAACTGCCACAGCCAGACGAACGAGAACACACAGCTCGTCTTCCTTACACGCACCCCCTTGAGGATTTGGATCGAAACGCTTGCATTGAGCATCCAGAAACAGTACTATAGAGACAACCGAAATGAAGAAATATCAGCTCATTCTACACATCAGGCAATTGTAAGAGCATGTGGAGGGAAGAAAACAATAGTATTTAACATTTAAACTTGTGCAATGCACCTTTAATTCAAAATTACTTTTTCCATGTAAACACAAGGAAAATCATTTAATTCAGAATACTTAATTCTTAATTTAAAAAACATAATGTAACCAGGGTCATGGACTGTCCCCAGTCCATCCTCTAACTCCTGAAATTTATTTTGATTTCAACAACTTGAAATCAATAATTTAATCTGGTGGGTTATATTCTAGCTCAGAGTTGCTGTTTACACACGTGGCAGACATGTTCACAGGTACATACGTCTCTGTGTGTGTGACTGTGAACTCAGACACAGCCAGTGTCGAACTGGGAACAACAGAGACCATGCTGGTGACAGAGTATTTTCACACTGACGTTATCACGGTTACTTCCCCCAGAGTGGTAAAGACGGAAAGACAGACCATCAATTAGTCCAATCAGCTGCAAGGAATTGAAAACCAAAAATGGTGAATTTTTTAAATGCTACTGTACATTAGATTGCATAAATTTTTCAAGTTTTCAAGTTTGTGTTGAATAAGTCATTTCTGAATGATACAGATGTCAGTCTTTACTGCCCTCTCAATTTGTTTCTATGTGACTTTAATTTTTAATGATTCATTACAGGGATGCATTTTAATGGTTTAGAATGGTTGGGTCGCGGGGGCAGCTGCAGGGAAGTCCAGACTTCCCTTTCCCCGGCAACAGCCGCCAGCTCATCCGGGGGGATCCCGAGGCGCTCCGAGGCCAGCCAGGAGACGTGGTCCTCCAGCATGTCCTGGGCCTCCCCCTGGGTTTGGTCCCGGTGGGACGTGCCTAGAACACCTCACCAGGAAGGCGTCCAGGAGGCATCCTGACCAGATTTCCGAGCCACCTCATCTGGCTCCTCTTGATGCGGAGGAGCAGCAGCTCTACTTTGAGCCCCTCCCAGATGACCGAGCTCCTCACCTTATCTCTAAGGGAGAGCCCGGCCACCCTGAGGAAGAAACTCATTTTGGCCACTTGTACCTGAGATCACGTTCTTTCGGTGATGACCCACAGCTCATGGCCATAGGTGAAGCCTAAGCGGAAGAAGACGGACGGACGGTTTTCAATGGATGCTGAGTTGTGAAATAACAACACATTCTCTACCTTTTCTTTAATAAACGCGTGGTCAGATCAATCTGAAATCCTGTATTCAGTCATTTCAAAGAGTCATTGGCTTTTTTCTTTGTTATATTGAGGTGATTCTTTTTTTTAGCATTTGTTTCTACCTCACAAAATGTAACTGACCCCATTTTCAGAAAAAGTTACAGAAATCTTTTTGTTTGTTTTTTTTAAATACATATTCAACCTGTAATTATTCAAATCTGTTTGGGTCTTTTTTTTTTTTAACAGATGAAACTTTGCAAGTTCAATCTTCATTGACTCACTTTTGTTGGATTCATACAGGCAAATACATTTTGATGGCAATAAAACACACAAAAAAGACAACCTTGACATGTTTTAATTCATTTTCAAACAAGTGTTCTCCTTTGCCTTTCTTTGCTACATTGTGCAACATGAATTGCCAATGTCAGCAGAATATTTCACCTACAATTTTAAAATTGAAAAATACTTTTTCCCATGAGGGACATCGTATATATTGTATACACACACACACACACGCACACACACACACACACACACACACGCACTACCCAAAACATTAGAATATCCTGAAAAAGGTAACCCATTCCTGTAATTCAACTTAAAAAGGTTCAATTTACATATTGTTTGGACAAGATAATATGTGAATCAATATATTTCAAGCTTTTGTTTGTTTTGATGTTGCTGATTAGGACTTGCAGCTTAAAGGAATAGTACACCTACAGAATTATGTAACTTTATTTTCCACTTATCCTCATGGTAAGCAAGACTCTGGAACACTTTTTTAATATCTCAACTGCAGCTTTTACGTTACCCATTACTGGCAGGTAATGGGTAACAGGTGCAGATGGTTGAAAGGTGATGAGCTGGTGGTTGGCTGAACACTGAAAAAACTGTCAGTTGAATGTCCAGGCCACAGCCTGGGACATATAACACCAACTTTTACATTTTTTTTTTTTTTTTTTTTTCCTTTTTTTCAGGAACTATTGAGATTGAAATCTTTTTCAAGAGTGTTGAAGAGAGAGAAGTAAAGTTAAAGATCACAAATAAAAATATAAAAAAGTTTAAAAATGTATAAAATAAATTCAATAAATTATATGCAAAGTCCAAAATAGGAAAGATTTAAGACAGATTAGTACGTCCAAGTCATCCAGCATTTTTTAAAACATAAATGAGACAAATCACGCAGTTTAGGTCTTTCTGAGCTGGTTCCAGGCACACGGCGCTGCATATGAAAGCCCTTTTCCCATTTCAGTTTCGTCTGGGACTGAAAGTAGTAAGAACTCTGAGAAGAAGATGTAGACCTGAACTTTAGCTGGAGAAGAGTTGTAGGTACGAGAGAAGCAGACAGTGAAAGCTTTGTAGATGATACATACAGTGTTCATCCTGCGTAAGGACAGTGAGGACCAACCAACACGTTCATACAACAAGCAATGATGAGTAGTGATCTGGAGTTACGGATGAACCTCAAAGCCCCGTGGTAAACAGCATCAGGGATGAAGCACTGAGCGAGGCATGCATGTACAAAACATTATAATTAAACTGACAAGAAGGTAGCGGAACAGACGTTTTTGGACTAAATGAAAGACAGGATTTTATCCGAAAATAAAAACCCAGCTTCAGCTTCAGCTTTTTCCAGCTGCTGAATATGTAGATTAAAGAAAGAGACTCATAATAAGAAAACAAGATATTTGTAGGATGACACAAATTAATGTGAGAACCCTGAAAGTGACGATTGGGGGAGATTAGTGACTTCACCTTCATGGTTGAAAAAGCATGACTTTAGTTTTGTTGATTAGCAGGGCTTAAGATATAAAGTTTTTCTGATTCATTAAAAGCAATTGAAGTCTGTAAGTGCCCGATTTGGGTGGAGGCTGTACAGTCATCAGTGTATAGCATATAAATGAATTTTGCCCTGGGCACATTGGTGAATGTTTAATAAAAAGAATGAAAAGAAGGCCCTCACTGACCCTTGAGGCACTCCTTTTGTGACTTGGAGATGTAGAAGTAACCCCAGCTTGTCATGATCTGTTGGGGTAGTTTTTAAAGAGAGAGTTTAGGAGAAGACTGCAGAAGGTACAAAAAGAGGGGTGGTCCACTAAGTAAAAGCTTAGACAGGTCAATAAAAAGTGCTGCACAATGTTGTTAATGGAAAAAATGAAATTTGTGTGCTGTGGTAGTCTGTGTCTTTTAAAACCAGACTGAAAGTAAGATAATATTAGAATATAAACTTTTAAGTTGGTCACTAACAAGAGCTAAGAACTTTGGCCAGACACATAGTTTAGAGATCGGCTAAATTGTTAGTACAGAAGGATCACCTTAAAAGGGGAAGGACATGGAGATTTCACACCTGAGGGATAACACTTGTGTCAAGGCAAAGATTAAAAATGCGTGTTAACGGTTGAGCAAATGGAGTTCACCGGGGAACGACCCATAA
Organism: Atherinomorus stipes; assembly: GCA_023101725.1. Taxonomy (NCBI): domain Eukaryota; kingdom Metazoa; phylum Chordata; class Actinopteri; order Atheriniformes; family Atherinidae; genus Atherinomorus; species Atherinomorus stipes. Next base: position 802,472 of record JALJCO010010818.1, read on the forward strand.
AAGTCCACATAAACTTGTAATGTTCCTCCATACAGCTCGTCCAATGTAATCCAAGTGTCCTGAGAGGGTAGCATCCATAATTTACCCGAAACAATGTCATTTAGTATATTTTTAGAGCCTAAACAGTAGTACATCGCATCTCCTGCTAGCACGCCGATGCGCGTTCATGAAACTACGGAAGCCGCAGCAGACAAGATCGTGCGTTCTCTTTCTCTTTCTTTCTTTGTTTTAAATCAATATCTAACCCCTCTAGGACCCTCTTGTGTTTGTCCTTGCTTGTCTGCAGCTCTGGTGCTCTTAGCACAATGTAAACAGTGAATTTCTTCTTCTACGCTTGCATTATCGGCAGGCTCTGAACGCCGAGGCTTCCGTAGTTTTGTGAATGTGCTTATGCGTGCTTTGCGGAAGTAAGATGTACTTCTGTTTAGGCTCTAAAAATATAGTAAATGATGTTGTTTCGAATAAATTATGGATGGTAACCACTCAGGACACTTGGATTACATCGGACGAGCAGTATGGAGGAATATTGACAAGTTTTTGTGGACTTTAATGGACCTTTTTGGCTCAGTCCCCGGAGAACTTCATCATAAGTTGGGTGGAAACGAGAAGCCTTCCTGATCGCCGGCTGCATTTGAGATATTAAAAAAGTGCTCCAGAGTCTTGCTCACCATGAGGGTAAGTGGAAAATAAAGTTACATCATTCTGTGGGTGTACTATTCCTTTAAGAAAACCTCCTTTGGGGGTATAATATGCTCTGTTGTGCACTGATGAGGCCATGTAAATGTCCAGAGTGAGTATCAAAGTCCTTATTTATGGTACGTCAGCTTTGTTGCTTTGTCACGCTATCACACTATCAAGCAAACAGCTTTTACGTTATCAGATAGTATAGTACTGATAGCTTTTAAGCTTCTTGTTTCATGCCTACAGTATGGAGTACCTGTCACCTGGGTACATGCTCTTATTTAAGCCTGTTCCATTGATATGCAATGTAACACCAGAAGTGTGGAACAACGTATATCTTGCTGAAACTCACTTAAAGGTGTAACTTGCACTCAGAAGAAGCACCTCTGTACGATCACTGCAAGTTAATTAAAATTATTTTTGGTTCATTTAACAGCTGTTCAGTTGTTTATCGCATATTGTGTCTTTGCAATGCAATCCTGGACTAGAGGACAGCAAGAAAACTTAAATGATCTTTTAGACGTGATCCCCTCTCTGTGAAACCTTCCAGGGGTCATTTCTTATTTTTCTGAAACATGTTACACTGGCATTACACAATACCAACACAATAATGGGGTTGTGCCAAACAATTTTGCTTTTGAGGAGGAGGAGCCTTTATGAATAAGGTCTCTTTGGATACGTAAGAATTAGTCTTTATTTTTCAATTAGTCTATAGTGAATTTACATTGTCAGGCTGGACCTGATGAGGGAGGGTGGGGACAAAAGCAACAAAAGAAAGAAGAGGGTAAACAGAAGAGAAAATAGAGTGAAGATAAGAAAAAGGAAACAAAGAAACACCAGATAGAAAGCAACAGCATAGCTGTTAAATCAAAACCAAGATAGCAGACAACCAGCTGCTACACCTGAAAGGATACAAAGAAACACCTGCAGCATCTTGAAGAAAACTAAGCCAACAATCATCAGGAACACCTATAAAAAGCCCGACAAGCTGGAAAAAACCATTAATAACAACAGAGACATCAGCAACGTAATGGAGATAACATGAACACAACTGTATTAGTGATGACACCCACAGGACAACACTCAGCAGGTCGGTAAATGTAATGTGTAAAAAAAAATCAGACTTGAATGGTGATCAATGATGAATGTGATCATGCAAATGTGAAGGACCCCTGCAAAGATCATAGGCAGACCAGGGGGCCCCCAAGACCAGGGAAACCAGCAGCCACCCTGGAGCACAAATTCCAGCCAGACCTGGATGACCACACATCTGATCAGAAAACAGCAGAGCCAGCGTGTTCTGCAGCCATAAAGCACAATCCGCAGATGGCCAGGGACAGTAGCCCACCTAAATGCCCCAATCAGGCACCCCATTGACCAGGGCCTCTACCAGAGGGAGGGGAGATTTCTGGAGTAATTATAAAAAGTTGATCACCAACATTCAAACGCCAGACAGTGAAAAGAATCTTACATACTTCATCTGTTTACTGACATCTAAACTGTAATTATTTCTGCCATTGTGTCTGCGGTAGTCAGTGGTGTCAGTTACTGATGGATGTCAATGTCTTGATTGTTCTTGTAAGTTTGAGGAGACAAAACACGTAATATAAGTATTTCAGTGTTGTGAACTGATAGTTTTTTTTCCCCTTAGGAACACAAAGTACAATTTGAGGTTAAAGCATACTCACCATTTTTTTCTTAGCAGATTGTCACAATCTGAACACCAAGAAATCTTTTAACACAAAGCGAGGACATGGATCAGTTTAAGCTGTGTCATTATATTGGTGTCCAAGATATAAATGACTTTGTGGAGGATGTCAGTTGGGATTCAGAGGTAAAGCTAATGATGGAATGTGCTGCATACCATTAGATTCCATGTGTATTTGTTTCAAATGGCCGTGAAGGGATTGATATCCTTTATAAAAAAGAAAAGAAAAAAAAGAAAGAAAGATGCATTTAGCTATCAAGTGAAGAGGCACAGGCCCGAGGTTTTAGGCTGAGAGCACTGCAATTCATTACAGCAATGCGAAATGTTCATGTTCACATAGTTTAGCGTGTTTGTGCGTATGTGGGCATGCTTGTGTGTTAAGATGAAACCCGCCTGGCTATGAGGGAACTCATTAGACTCCTGTCGTCTCAACTCCCCGCAGGAAAAATACCTGGCATCTGGGAGTTTATATTCCCTCTTCTTTACAACACACACTCTCTCTCTCTTTCCCTTTATTGCTTCCACAAAATCTGAGAGCAATCACCAATCAATCTTGTACACTCACCTGGCCCTCGCTCTTCCGTTAACCACCTCCTGCCTTCTCCTGTTTTTGTTCAGGGTATGTTCAGCTTTCTCTCTAGCCACACTCACATGCACTCTCCTCCTTTGCTTCATTCTATCCTCATAAACCTCATCAGGCTTATCGCCTCATCCTTCTATAATCATGTCATCTATTCATTTTTCCAATCGGACTAACTACACAAGAGTAATCTGTCACTCTTTTAGCCTGTCTCTTCCATACTTACGGTCTGATATCTTTTTTTTTTTTCTTCTCTTAAACTCCCCTGTGATTGCCTGTCATTGCTGATTGTATGACTTTGACATCTCTCTTCCCCCCGCTTTCCTCTCACATAGCCTCCGTAGCTGTAATTTTCCTTTTGTCACCATGGAGATCGAGGTTTAGAACAGGTGAATGAAATACAAGATTTGGTGAATTTCATAACAGTTCATGTCGCATACAGCGAGCAAAAGAGTAGAATTATTAAAAACTGAGAGAAATTTATTTGAAGTACCTTTTTTCATTTCATGAATTGTGCTTAGTGGAGTATCAGATATTTGGGAAGATAGTCTTTCAGTTTTGAGGTGTTTTTATGCAGGACGACGATTAGAGAAGTCCCAAACATTGAGTACCACCATAGACTATTTACACTGGACAAACCTTACATTGACTTGACCCAATGTTTTCTGAAGACCTGAAGCCTAGCTGAGGGGCTGTGAGTGTGGGGGCAAGTTATTGACAGCCAACAAATTCTGGGCTTGAAGACAAGCAGGCTAAAACTACTGTATGGCATGCTGTTAGTCGGCTAAAAGAAACACTGTTGTGCTACTCTGCTTCAAACTGAGGCCTGGGAGCAACAGGGAGCTAGCCACTTGCTACCAGCACTAGTGCCAGCAGCCTGCCACCTGTCAATCAAAAAGACACAGCCCTAATCATGCATGATTTCAAGATTACATAAAACCTAAATGGATGAGTTACGTATAAGAAAAATCCAGTCACCTATTCTGAAGGGTCACAGATTTTGGTGTAACGCTGGCATCGTAACTCACATGGATAGATATTTATAAACACTGATGGATGATCAGACTCCGATTGCCAGAATAAAATGGACCACCCTAATATGGAGCCGAATGCTCTTAACCAGAGTCTGATATGGAGTTTTAAATACATGTGGTAGCCAACAGAGACCCCTGAGAAGTAAGTAAATTAGCTGACATGCCATGGGCGATATAGCTTTACTCACCAGTGCTCTGTCCATGATACGTTTTTACTTGTAGGAATTGTGGGGTTTTTTCTGTGTTCCAAAGACAAAATCTAAAAACTTCTGTCGAGTAGATCCAGCTTTCAGTACAAGTAAACTGCCACGCCAAATGCAAGCACACTTTTTCCAATTTGCCAAAAAAAAAAAAAGAAAAAGAAAAAGGAAAAACGGTTTGCCCCTGAACTCTGGAGCAAAACTTTTGTTAGCTGATGGCTTCCTGTCTCAGAGAAGGCCTCAGCCTGTAGCACAGTACAACTGCTGTTTTTAGCGAGCTACAGTAACAGTGCACCTGAACTTAAGCCCGCCTACCTGCATGCTTTTTTTCTTTTACTTTCTAATGTTTACTTTTCTTCTCCACACTGCTCTAATACTTTTAATGTTTTGTGTATAGCACTTCGAATGGTCTGGTACATAAAATGTGTAATACTTAAACTTGCCTTGCCTCTCATGTTAGCTCTGGCTTAGCTCAGTTAGCTCTTAGCATCAGGTAGCTCTGAGTTCGATGGGTGTCACCATAGAAATCTATATATAATTGCTAGATGACTCACCCGTGCTGTTGGCCAATGGAGCCGAACGTCCGCACATGGCAGCCATCTTACCACAGTCAGCGCACTCACTTACAGCATTGGCTTTTAATGGGGATGTACTTTTTAAATAACCATATCTTACTAGATTTTCTACTGATTTTTAATCGGTTTGGTTTGTTATAGCCTAAACATCAGAGATGTTGCTATGAAACTACATACATAATGATTATAACAAACTATTCCAGAGCAGAGTAGGCTATAACCATGGACTTTCAAATTATAATAAACAGGTGAGATGCAATAATTATACACACGCCCAAGGCAATTATATTAAATCAGTGTGTAGAACTAGCGTACACAATGGATATGTATGTATGTATGAGTATGAATATATATATATAGTATATGTACATGAAATTGCTGAAGAAGAAAGATTGAGTTTGAGTTTATTTTAACAAAGGATAATACATTCACTAAAATGTAATCAAATCATAAAATTTCAGAGTAAACCAGGTTTCCCTCACAGATTTTCAACTCGGCTCGGCTGACTTACACCTTCTGTTTGGCCGGTAGGAGATTCATTCAAACGTAATCGTTTTTGTCATCGGACAAAAAAAGACGAACGGGAGGACCAGACTAAGGGTGAATCCCATTTCACCCCTTGGCCCTACCCCTTAGCCCTTCCCCCTCCGTTTTGCGCGTTCATGTGTAGGGGTAGGGGTGTCCCAATACATGTAGGATGGAGGGGGAAGGGCTAAGGGGTAGGGCTATATACCCCTTCAAACGAAGATTTTTCGAGAGCACACTTCAAACGAAGGGGTATGAAAATCACTGGGACGATGGCTGCTACTGAGTCCAAAAGAATCCACAAATGTAAATATTTCTCCATAAATAAAGTTTAAAAAGTGTGAAAACCATTATATAGTCTAGTTTAATGCTGTTTAAATGTTAAACGGTAATTTTTTTGCAAAATGCACATGAAAAAAAATCGCGAGTACTACATTGACGCTTCAGTTATATAAACGCTACCAGGCTGAAAACCAGGCTGAAAACCTTACCAGGGCTCTGCAGCCCTGATAATCAAGATGATCAATAAGAAATTCGGCAGCATCGCTGCTGGTCTTCATGGGATAAAACACAGGCAGGGATGTCATGCAAAAATCGAATTTGCTTGTTAACGTTAATCCACAGCTGTAGACGGCTTGATTTCTCCAGATTTGCGCCAACAGCTCAGCGCACATCTGCTTACACACAAGCCGGCGGAATCACTGATGACGTATGTGATTCTTGAAGGGGTGTCCCAAATCGAAGGGGTTGACTTTCACCCCTACCCCTTGTAGCTTTGTTTTAAGTGCAAGGGCCAAGGGGAAGGGGTAGGGGTAAAAAAGAGAATTGGGATTGGGCCTAAAGCTCCCTCCGCAAGTGTAAATAAGGCTTTAGACAGGGCTCGTATACTAAAACCATAGCTGAGTGAAAGTGAAATAAGATTATTTGCGTTTGCGGAGATCACTCACTTTCATTCAGAAACCATAGGGCCCAAAATAGTCTGACTGTGGAAAGATGGCCGCCGGTGATGCCGTTTGGCAAATCACTGTAAGAGATCTAGCGATTACTGTATTTAGATATCTATGGGTGTTACACTCACAGCACCCCTCTCAGCTCCACCTCTTTGCCCATTTTTGTAGTGACAAGAGAGTGACAATACATGCGATGCTGTCAAGATGGCATTAGTGGGAACTGCCCACGAGCTTCAGTTCAGCTCTTCCGAAACCTATGAATGATGTCGGCTCGGTTTGTAATTAAACAGTCAATGGTCTTTACATAACTAAACCTTAGCCTTAATTGTTCAAACACACCTTTTGTTCTTTCAGCAGTAACTGGTAGAATTTTTTTGGAAAGCATCAGTAAATAACATTTTGATTGCATTTGTGGTAAAGAAATATCTTTATATGTATAACTTCTCATGCCAAAACATCTCCTCTCTGTTTTATGCCACAGACAACAGTATACTCTTGGATTTTCTCTTGGATCTCCACTGACAAATTCTAGTGTGTCAAAAAGGATGTCTTCAGATGACTTTTGTCCTGTCCATTTATCATAGAAAAGCAGTAAATCCCAACATTCTAGGAAATCATAGCCAGCAAATACAGTAGAATTATTAGAATTACTTCAGTAATGATCATGTCAGCACATTTGCTCTTTTTATGTCAAATTGTGTCAGCAATAATTAATGGCAACTACGCCATGACAGTACAAGGTTGTTCATGAACATGAATGCGTTGTGTTTCATCTTGTTAATACTCTCACTCTGTTTGGATTATTGTACCACATTTTTCTGTCTTTTACTGATGTGTTTCCTAGCTAACCTCTTAACCCCTCCCCCCATTACTGTGGTCCTTTGTGCCCTCTCTTTATTTGCTGCGATCCACAGGGTAATAGCGCTTGTCGTCTGGAGTCTGGTCCATTGAGACATTGCTTCTCAATCTGGATGGGGTGGGTCATCCTGGTACCAGCCATTACTCATCCATCCATTCATCTAAAACTCATCATAACTTGTTGTATGGAGCAAAACACTTTTGATCATAGCTCTGTCTCCTTGTTATTACCACTACCTCCTTTGTTTCAAATCTCAATACTAGTTTAGGGTACACAAACAAAGAAGAAAATTTGGTTACAAAACGCCTTCTTTATAATGGAAACATGTAATTTCCCATAAATTTCCCATCAAGCCAAAAATCAGTAGTATGTCTGCAAACTGCACAACTCACAATAAGACCTTTACTGCCTTGAAGTAATCACTTGCAAGTCACACAGGGAGGCAAATAAAGCATGGCAGGCATAAAAAGAGAACCCATACCCATTAAAGTCAGCACAGTAATTGCATGAAAGCTTGACTGCTGTTTTAGTATCTGGAGCACAGGTATGTGTCTACTCATGATGGGATGCAGAGCTTTGTGTTTGCTACTGTAGATGTTGCATCATTTGATGTTATGAGACTGATTCAGTGTTTGGATAGGGCCTAATCAAAGTAGTAAAAGAGAGAATGCTGTTATGGTGGGTAATTTCACACAATAATTGACTAAAACACTAGATTTTCTTCATATCGTAAATGTGAGGACCTCAGAGTGTGAATGCCTGCATGTTTGTGCTTCCTGTATTTGACTTTTGGATATGTTTGTGCTGATGTCGTTCAGAATGAAGGTGACGACATACCACCAGGCATTTCAATCAGTTGGTAAATTCTTGTCTCTGCAGCTCACATAAAGACAATTGCACATCAGTATTCAGGAAAGGTTAGTTTCGGTGGGAAAGTGGAACTGTTATAAAATAGGAAAGATTTGTGTCTGTGCACAAGCTTGTGTTTGTGTGCATTTCTCAGCATGGGCCTTGAGAGCAGGCTGTCAGCCACTGTGGCATATGGTGTGGACCCAGGTGATGGGCCAGTCTTTAGTCTTTCGAGTGCATATGTGTGGGTGCTTGCAAGCAGGTAGGTATGTGTGTGTGCCTTTCTTTCACTGTGATGACCATCTGTGCCCTGCTCTTCAAAGCAGCCCTTTCTGCCCGGCCCCTTAGATAAATGAATTATTTAACTGCTTTTCCAGGTGATACCCAAACCATTTTTTACCTTCTCTCGGGCACGACAGAAGTAGACTCTAGAAATTATATTTTTTGAGTCATTGCCTACAGCCCCCCCACCTGATATCATATCAGTGTACCTTCCTAAACCACTCATTGACATACAGTCATATGAAGAAAAAAATACTGAAATCAAAAAACCCTTCAAAGAAAGACACCAGGTCTTGAAATTAGGTAAATACAACCTTAAGTAACCAACACATAACCTCTCAATATTTAGTTTACAAGCCAAACCAAAATGCAGAAGCAGTAAAAAAAAAAGAAAAAGAAAAGAAAGAAAGAAAAGAAAAGGAAAAATAAAGTTTATTAAACCACTTTTGGCAGCAATAACTTAAAATAATACATTTCTGTATAATGTATTCAATATATTGCATCATTGAGGAGCAATTATTACCTAATCTTCTTTGCCTTGGTGCTACAGTTAACTTATTTTATTCATTTTGTTTATTTGACCTTTGTTTTACATGGCAGATACTTCAGATCAAATAATCTCCTTCACAAACATGGCCTGGTCAACATGGCAGCAATGATGTTTGCAGTCAGCTCTCTTTAAGGGCTGGAATATGCTTGCTGATGGTGATGAGTACGCATCATGGCGCCCACGCATTCCCAGTGTATCTATGGCACGTAAGTTGCACGAGTTGACGCAAGGTAATATGATGCAAGGTCATGTGACGCTTGCACGTGGTGCAATATTCACTTGACCACTAGTGGTGCTCATGAGCTCAAATGCATAAAACACCAGTGTTGGGAACATTACTTTAAAAAAGTAATTAATTATAGTTAATTACTTCTCCAAAAAAGTAATGGCATGAGTAACAGAGTTACAGCTTTATAAAAATAACTAATTACTTGGAAAAATAGTTATTCCGTTACTTTTTAATGTTCCTTTTGATGTAATTTTAAATTAATCTATTAAATTAATCTTTATGTTGAATCAATATAAAAAGTGAATATTAAATCTGACTAATGATTTAAATTAATGGAAACTTTACAGAATAAATTACGAACAGAAAACTCACATGGACACTCAGACTGATGAATGTTGAGGCTCTGTCTCCTTCAGGTATGTGTGATTATAACGGCTTCCAGCCACCATGAAGAAACACATAGTTTCTAATTAATGTTTCTCATCATGTTCGTGTCTTTTATCTCTGAGTGGAAACTGATGTTTGTGATGATTCCGGTGGGGGCACAACTGGTCTATGGATGTGTGTGAAAGTTCCTGTGGTGGTCGGAGGGGCTGTAGGCACAAAATGGCTGCCACGCCTCCATCAGTCTGCCCCAGGGCAGTTGTGGCTATATACGTAGCTTAAGAATCGGAAGAGCGTGAACTTTTCTTTACATGGCAGTACAGTCAAATTGGACTCCTTGAAAATTCTTTATTTGCTAAAACATGTTTTCATTTTTATCAGATAAAATTCTTAATTTGGCCTTTACTTATGCTTTATGCCTTTTCTTTTTCTTTGTTTTCCCAGTCTTATGCACCCCCCCCAAACAATCAATCTTTCTTCACCCGTCAGCTTCCTGTGACCATTTGAGGAATCCAATAAGGTTGATTAAGTGATGACAGTATAATTACACCAATGTCATGGGTACAATCAATCTCTTCCTTCCCAAAAAGGATAAATGAGCCAGTCCGGGTCATCTGAGTATGGGAAATAACTTCACTGAGCATACTGAGCATACAGAGTTGGATTCTGAAATATCAAGTCTTTAAAAAAGAAGAATCAGATGTGAAGGAGGACTCTCCTATCAGTGAATGTTTTTGTACAAGAAAGTACAATCTACAAATAAGAGAAAAAAAAGTTTTAACCTGATAAACTAACTTGACTCAACAGACAGCTAGAGTCAGAAGGAACATTTTCAGCAATAAGATTTTATTATATCAACATAGTCTGTACTTGACAGGCATCTGGAAAGTTAGAGAAAATGAATGCCTTTGTGTCAATGAGCACAAGCTGACCTGTAAAACTCCCTCTGTACTTGGGTTTTTAAAGAGCAACACTCTGAGACTCATTTGACACAATTAAGAGTGAAACACTGGAGATGAAAGGGAATACTATTCAATCTGACTTGAGCCTTGAAAACAGAGTAGTTTTGCCTGCCACTATTCAAAGATTCAGAACTCCTCAGGGGCACATATGTGGAAGTTGAGAAAGGCTCAAGGGTTTCAACTTTATACAAGTATGCTCTGATGTACAGGGGTGACAGTCAGTCACACTTATTTTGATTCCTTGTTGAAAGGGCATCAAAGAGCTTTTGCTTTGCTTCGCCACAAAAAGATATAATCAGATTAGAAGGAAAAGCAGATGGTTGTGGTCAAGTACGTCCCAACTCATTGATAAATATGGCATTTTAGATGGATCTTTACAAAAACACTTTATCTTTTGACAGTAGAGCCATGGCTTGCCTTACTGTTTCAGTCTATGCGAGTTTATTTATAACTTTTTTTGGCGCCACTTTATTAACTTATGGACCTATTTCACACAACTATTTTAAGTTTATGTCAGACATGAAATAACAAGCATAACTTCAACAATATGTCACAGTGTTGACAGCCTGTCACATGAATTTTTAACCAGCGTCATTTACATACTAACAAATGAGAACCACAGTACAATAATTGCCATAAACTGATACATTTTGCATTTATGTAACAAAGATGATGACTTGGAAGGTGATTCTTGTGATTGTGTAAAAGTTATTATTATTATTATTTCTTTTTTTTTTTTCTACTGTAAGAGTTTTTAAATTTAGGTTTAGATCTTCGTCATGAAGTAAACACTGACCAAGAAAAGGCTTCAGAATTTTTTTTTCCTGAGTAGTTCAAGAGGTTAGGGGACATAAAGTTGTACTTCCGTGGTCATTTCATTAATATTTCTGTGTTCTCCATTATTATTGAATGCATTCTGCATCGTTTCTGTTTAAAAAAACCTTCTGGTTGCTTAGTATCCAGCTGTATTTGTATACTAGAAGAGAGGCTTGTGGTCCAACGGCAGGCTTTTCCGGGTCCTTCTCATGAATTTCCGTCTGATTGGCTGGCCCCATCAGTGAAAAAGGCATTGGCCATAGAGATACAGTAGGGGGGGAGTTCCAGTCTGACTTTAACTATCGTATCTGGCTCCTGATTTGGCATTGCTGAATTATCAGTATTGGGGTTACTTCGTGCTACACCATACCTCCATATATCTGTAGTTCTAAGTCAGTTGGGCTTGTGGTTTTCAATGTACAGTGATTACCTCATGACTATACTGTCTAGATGCAGAAATACAGTACATTAGGAAAAATATTTCTCAGTACTCACATAATATATATGAACCCTTATTTTCCTCACATGAATAAAACAGTTTTTACTTACTAATCACTCCGTCAATGGGAAACAAAGGCATAACAGGAGATGGCAAGAGGGTTGCATGTTTCAGTAGGATAGGTATTGGGATAGTAGTGTAGATTGGGATATGAACAAAAAAATTTACCCGATATGTCTTGGCAGCTGTTACGATAATGGTAAAAATGACAAAATACATCAATTCTGTTTAAAGGGACTTGAGGCAAGATTAAGAAATGAAACTCGCGACTGCCGCGACTGGCACTTCAGGTAACTGCAGCCACGAGCCAAGCCGTCACGGGAGTGTGCACGAACTGAAGCTATAATGTTGTTTACTTACCTTTTTCTTTGTAGTTCCACATTTTAGTGTCTTTCAGTTGATCTGGATCGTTTGCTGACGGCAGAAGAATCCATAACTATCGCTTACAGTGTTTGAATTTACCGCGACCGTCTTCTTCCTGTATCAAAACTGCGGATACAGCATCATTTGACGTCACGTCCGCAGGGCAGCGCTGGAAAGCTATAATGTTGTTTACTAAGCTTTTTCTTCGTAGTTACACTTTTTAGTGTCTTTCAGTTGATCTGGATCGTTTGCTGACTGCAGAAGAATCCATAACTATCGCTTACAGTGTTTGAATTTACTGCGACCGTCTTCTTTCTGTATCAAAACTGCGGATGTAGTTCATTTGACGTCACGTCCGCAGGGCAGCGCAGGAAATTCAGACTCTGAATTGCAGCACATTGTGCAGCACACAGCCTGTTCAAGGCAACGGAGAGAAACATGGGTGGAAACGTTATTTTTGGTATTTAGCGCTTCATCACCCATTAGTATAAAAAAATGGACATGCATGTTTGCTTTTGTTTAAAATTCCTGCCTCTAGTCCCTTTAAATTATCATTTATCATACAAATAATTTATTTAGCACCATTGTCAGAATAATTTATGAGTTTCAATTCTTATATTCATATAAGATATCTGCATCTACAGATGTCCTCAAAATTATTCATACCCTACAATTAAAGAAGGAAAAAAATGAGCTGTCAGTGAAATACTGATAAGTTGAAATTGACAAAAGTAATAAATAAAAATTCTATGAAAATCGTATTGATTTTGAATTGTAGTTTGACAGAAATATTGAAAAGAAATACACAAAAAATAAAACAAGTAAACAAGCATGATGGGGCTCCGAAGCTAAAATTTTGTTGAGCAACACTTTGAGACAATCACTGCAATCACTGTTTCCTCTAATGTTCAAAAAGACTTCTGCACCTGCTGACAGGTATTTTGGTCCACTGTTCATGGGAAAGATGCTCTAATGTGTGTGAGACAGTTTAGTTTGTTTGTTTTAAATTATATTTTTAACCATAATTCAAAATCAATATTTTACTTCACTAAATTATCATTTTGTAATTAAAAAAAAAAAATAATTATTAGTTTCTTTAGTTTACTGTTATTTGAATTACCATTGTGAATTTAACCTTTTCTTTAATTGGAGGCTATAAATAATTTTGAGAACGACTGTATATGTGCCTGTTGGTTATCCAAGCAAACAAATTTAAATCTTAGTCAATATTTATCTGTTACTTTCTATTTTTTTGTAAGTACAGTTCTAACTTCAAAACTACAACTAAACTGATAAGCAGCAAGATGCAGGGAGACTGGAGCTCACCCTGCTAATTTAGGTCAAACATAGTCCCTTCCACTCTCCCACCGGGAGAGGAGAGTTACCTGACTGCTTTTCCCGCGGTTCATTCTCATGGTCTTTCATTCTCCATTTCTCATACATCCCGATCCGCTTCATCTCCCACTTCTCTCCAGCCTGATGTGCTGGGAATGCAGGACACATGCGTGATGGGTGGTAACATCATCACGTTTTTTTTTTTTTTTTTTTTTTTAATCCTTCACAGGGCCTCTATTAGTTTGCGGGGCCCTACACAACGTGTGTAGTGTGCGTTTTGGGTGAACCGGTACTGCAGCCACCTTTTCTCTCTCTGTTCTGTACATGCTGGGAATCACAGTTTTCAAAAAATATTTCTGCAATAGTATCTTTTGTCAACAGTTTTGGTGAGATTTATCAATCTTTTGCGCTCCACTCAAGCAATGGACCACATCTACCACTGTGAAATGGAATATAGAAGTTCTTATAGTTAATTTTCTCATGACTTCATGTAAATAGCAGCCCAGCAAAACTCTTCAAGTCCTTTTATGGACTTGAAGTTTTTTAATAACCTTTAATTTTACTTTTAAGTAACAAATCAGTTTTATTTAAAATTCCATATATTAAAGGTAAAGTCCAGAGTTCCCCCCCTGAAAATAAACGCTAGATTTGTGTGAGCAAAATCCGGATTAATCTGCACTTTTGGGCCTCCACTTTCATATGGCATATGACATTTGTTTGCAACTCCCTCTCCCCTGGCTGTATTTTGCCTTTTCCCTTGGTTCTGGGGTGTTCGTGACGTTTCTGGGTGGAGACTTGCATGTTGTTTCCAGCCAATGACAGAGCTAAGGGCATAAGCACTCTTTGGATAAAGTCGTTGATTGGAGCAAACTTTTTTTTTTTTAAATGTCGACTGGACCCAACACCAGATTCACTTAAATTCTCAATTTAAAAAATGGCAGATGCAGCGAAGAAAAATAATAATACATTTTATTTGTATAGCATACTTTAAAATTCAGAGACATCTCAAGATGCTTCACAACAGAGATTTTAAAACAATAAGATCATAAAATCAAGGATGGCAAATATGACAGTTCTACGAACAACAATACTAGGAATAAATAGAGTATAAAAACAGTTCAAAAACAATAATTAAAATCTAGCAACTGAATTAAAGTTGAATTCATGGACCAATGGCCAGTTTGTGTAAAAGTCTATTTATCAAAGGCAACATGGAACAGATGAGTCTTTAGTTGGCTTTTGAAGGACACGAGAGTCAGACACCCTGATCGATTCGGACAGCTGATTCCACAGCCGAGGACCCAGGGAGGAGAAGGCTTGACCGCCCAAAGTTGACAGTCTGGTGCGGGGAACAGTAAGGAGGTTCTGGCTGCCGGACCGTAGGGATCGGGATGTGGATAATGGAGAGAGAAGGTCTTGGAGGTAGGATGTGGCTGAATGATTTACTGCCTTAAAGACCAGCAGGAGCAACTTGTAAGTTATTCGTTAGGTAACAGGGAGCAAGTGAAGGGAACAGAGGACTGGGGTAATGTGGTAGGATTTGTGGGTTCTGGTGAGGACACGGGCAGCACAATTCTGGATGTACTGTAACCTCTGGACGAGTTTAGATGGAAAACCTGCCAACAGAGAGTTACAGTAGTCGAGGCGAGATGTAATGAAGGCATGGACCAGTCTTTCAGCATCAGGTTGGGAAAGTGAGGGTCTGACTCTGGAGATGTTCCTTAGGTGGAAAAGGAAGTATTTTGCGGCGAAAAGAGCTTTAGATAGTGCACGCTTGAAAACCGCAGTTTGGTTTGGCTTTCACCCACTTCTAAGGAGATGCTTGGGGCTGAAGAGCGACATGACCATTACCCTGAGGGAGGCTAATATTAAGAGGAATCCTCCAGACTCTACCTTTAAACAAAAACATCTTCATAATAGTCAGTGTTGAATTGTATGGTAAAACAGTCTCAAAGTTGGATTTAAATCAAATCTCTCTCAGTAGCTGCATTTCTAGTGCAATTTTTCAAAAAATAAAAGCAATATTTCTTGTTTTTTTCTTAAAAAGGGACATTTAACACTTTGCCACTTTACACAATCCCGCGTTCCATGGTTACAGTTGCTAAGCCTGTTGAGTTTTCTTTTCCAGTTAATTTCTGCATAAACATGAATTGCTCAGCGATTTCAGTGAACATATTCCAAAGGAAATTGTATTATATTTCTGGAGTAATAGTTCAGAGATATTAGAGGGAACTAGACAGAGAGGACTGCAATATGCATTCGAGAAATACATCATCAGTTGTCAACTGACGATTATTGCTGAAGAGAATATACAGTAAAAATCGAGGCAAAGACTCACAGTTCATACTGAAAGACTCAGCAACACCGCATCTTGATGATTTATTTACAGAAGGTATAAAGGAATGATTATGTTCTTGAATCGCAGAGTAAATCAACTTACTGTTTTATTTTAAACAAACTGCCATGTATGACTTCCGATAGCTTTTCTGTACCTGACAGAAAAAACTGACTACTGACTCCATCCTCAGATATGGTGTGTCAGTGGGCACTCACCGATGCTGAAAGAAAAGGAATGAGGGCAGCTGGGGATGCACCTGCTTTAATACCCGCTAAGGGGAGAAAAGGGGTAGACACACCCTACTGGTCGGCTACGTACATGAAAATTTCAGTGGGCCATCGCGTGTATGTGATTGGAGGAGAGTTGTACCCATAGAGTCCAGTAGAGGGTGAAGCTTGTGTGAGATATAATGAGGTATTTTATATACAGTATCATCTAAGGCTTTATCTCATCTAAATTTTGTCTAATGTGCAATCAAATAAAAACAAAGAGTTTGGACCTCTGAATTTTTCAACTTATTTCTTTAAAAATGAATCTATGAATAAAAATAAAAATGACAGTTTTGCACTATGTAACAATATGAAAATTTCAGATCACGGTTATTGTGACCAAACTGATCACGGTTGTCATTTTTATCGCTGTTTTATAGAAATATCCCCCAGCATCTTTAAAAATATCCAAAATGGGTTTAAATATCTACTTTGTCCTTTTTAAAGGGGAAAAAAATCTCAAGAGAACTGTCCATGTGGGTGCCTTTGTTGCTTTCCGCCATGTTTTCATAAATTAAAACATAGCAAATTGCGACTGCTACTGCTTTTCCAGCCAATGAGCAGCATCACTGGGAGTTTTTCAAAGTGCCATAATCAGTCACGGTTTTAAAGATAGTCTAATTAAAATTTGAAACGGTATTACTATCGTTGGGAATTTCATCATGTTAACCATTTTACCAGTTATCGTTACATCCCTATTTTGCTCATAGTAACAAATATTGACATTTTACACTGAATTTTACTTAATTTTAAAAGTAACCAACTATTTCCCACCTTGTTGAATGCTGAGGTTTAAAGCCCCGTTTCCACCCATGGGTCTTGGTCGGGTCAGGTCAGGCTGGGTTGGTTGGGTTTTGGTATGGATATGTTGATTTCATGATGCATTCCCACAGCAACTTGTACCCTTACCCTGGAGGTGGGGTATTAACGGGATAGCGCTGCTACGTGATCGCGTGACATTATAGCAGTGCAACAACTTTTCACCAAAGCACCACACTACACGTGAAAGAAACAAAGGGGTCATCCCTGCTTTGTTTTTATGCCAGGTCACATGGGAAGTGACATACTTTTTCAACCAATCAACGGACTGCAGTGTGTTAAGCTCCACCTCTTTGGTCTGGATCAGTAAGATCAGTACCCCTATGGAGGGGTACCAAAAAGTAGGATGGTTAGGGTTGGATATAAGGGTACCTGTCCCAGTTTTTATCTGTGGAGACACCAAAAAACGTGGCCCGACCCGACCCACTGGTAGAAACGGGGCTCAAGTTTCAGTGCACTTACTTTTATTTGCCATTTCTGTTTTCTGTTGTGACAACCAGCAGCTGCCAAGTGTGCCAAGTGAGCGTCCAAGCAAGCAGCTGTATTGTGATGTGCCGTATATTAGCGCAAAGCTAGGCCCTGCTTTTATGATCTGTTGGATTTACATGGATAGCATAAATGGTCAGAGTTGCAGTGTTTCAAAGAATGTGCATGCTTTTGTGTCGCCAGTGGTACATCAGGTCTGAAAGAAGCTTTGAAAGTTAAAAACCTGTTTAGAAGGTAATGCAGCAGCATTTTGGTAGTGGAGAAGAGAAGAGAGTAGCGGACGGAACCTCCAGCATTTCCAACAGCATGGGGATCAATAAAGTATCTTTGATTTGATTTGAACAGAGAGCTCCTTGTGGATGCCTGTTTGGAAAAATATTGCCCAATGCACCCAGCATATCAACCAATACCAAAATCAGCAAAAGAAAAAGAAAAAAAAGACAGAAGGCCCTTACCTACTTTTAAGAGCAATCTGAAGATGCAGCTCCTTAAGGAGTATTTCCACATTTAGTTTAACTTCTCTGCTCATCCGAATGAATTACTGTATAAGATTTGTCCAGTTGTTTTCATGATTTAGGGTAGGGTCACATGGACACTTGTCAGGATTAAAACATTCTAAAGTCCAGAAAAGGCATTAGATCTGTATTTTTTGCGCCATGCGACTCCGCCAAAAGTCCGGGACAGTGGTCAGAAGGGAATCGTTGGAAGAGGCCGGCGGCACAATTGCAAAGTCCGGAACGCTTGACGCAAGGGGGTGGGGGGAGAGAGGGATAAAGGAATGGTCACGCAACCAGCAGGACTGGAGTTTTGCAGTCTCTTTCTATTTGCGTCACAGCGTGATGACAATGGTTTCATGCTCGAGATGTTTCCGAATACCATGAGACCGTGCAGAGTTGTCAGATCCCTGCTGCAAGAATCCAGATTGTTCAAGTCAAGTTTGTTTGAGGAAACCCATGAGACCATGCCCTTAGCACTGATTTAGCCCCATGCACTTTGGTCAAGATGTTGGTGAAGATGTTGTGATGGTGAATCTAAGACCTAGTGTTGTTGAATAATGGGACTGCTGTAGGGCGGGAAGGGAACAAAAAAAAATCTGTCAGCACTGAATGGCAGCACCTGTGTTGTGTCAAACTGGACTCACAGCAGTCTGACCAGAACTCCTCCATTCTGCACTCTGATATCTTGTTTGTGCACTGTAAATTGCATTTAGGCATTTTTGTTATCCTAATGTATTATTTTATGTCAAATTAATAACCCTCTGGTATGTTGTTGTTATAAATTCAAATACTTTATCAAACACATCTTAAACACACAAAAATTGTTCCATTTAACTCAAAATTTTAAGGCACTTATATTTTTATAAGTTATCACATCCTTTATAAGTTGTCACACCCATTATCACGTCCTCTGCAGAGGGCGGGACAGTGGCTCTTTTTTTCCCCCTCCCCCCACCTTTCCTGATGTTATCTTTCACTATGTATCTGCAAACATGGGTGTGCATGTATATGCTGCCTCTCAAGTCCTCCCGTTTCCAGTATGTCATGTTTTTTCTGTTGTTTGTCTGATCTTGGACGGGTTGTACTGGAAGAAACCTCGTTGTACAGGGACGCTGGTTCGATGACAATAAAGGCATTCTGATTCTGATTCTTGATTAAGTTAAATAATTTACAGTATGTTGTTCTCTCAGATGTAAATTGCCTGGAAAAAAGCATCTGCTAAATGACAGTAGTAGTAGCAGCAGAAGTAGTAGTAGTAGTAGTAAGTGGAAAAAAAAACATGCAAATATCGGCCCAATATATCATCCAGACGATTCATTGGTCATCTGTAGTCTTACTGTCTTGCTCGAGTCTAACAGTAGGAGGGCTGTCATCTGGTCAGCATATTCATCCCTAACAAAGCTGATCTTTACATCTTATATCCATCACTGGCAGCAGAAATGGTCATTTTACTTTAGAGAATAGGATCTCTGAATCTAGTACCATATACCCATAATCTTGAGCTTTATTGACGATTAATTACGTTTTGCATCTATTCATGATGTTGCTGGTTATGAGTGCTTCAAAACATTTCTGCAACCAACAAGCAGCTATCTTCATGACTTGTTTATCTGAACATCTTTTAACTTATTCATCAATGAGGACAATTCATATCAAAAACCCCTCTCTTCATTTTAAAGGGGTCAGGTGTGCTACATATTTGACACTAGAACAGAGGAAGCCTTTCATCTTAAAAGATGTCGGAAAAGAGCCATGTTCATGGTCATAACTCATTGAGACCATCCCTCCCCTTTGAAGGGAAATTAACCAGAGTTAAAAGGCCTTTGTCAAGCCAGACAATCAAAGAATTAATGGCAGCTTGGTGAATATTTTAATATCTACAAAGAAACTGGATCTGCCATCTGTTTCACTTTACAAGATAGCAAATAATGACCGTGAAAATCCATATTTTAACAAGAGGATAAATTTAGTTCCAACGGGTGATTTTCACTGCTTAAATATGGCTGAGCATATCAGAAGATTTACAACAGCAGCGTGTAAAAGAAGGAGGAAAATAAAAGCAAAGATAAATTGTGTGATGTTGAGAGGATGTCAAAGCAGTGGCTGACATGAAACATTACAAAATTTGTCCTCACCCTGTTGTGGTTCAGAATAAATGTAGACTGACTCGCTCAACAGATTTCATATTCCTTCCATTCCTCACTCATTTGCTCTCCTCTATCTCCTTCTCTCAGTGCTCCAGCACCTTCTTAAAATGTCTGTCAATATTGACTTTATTTATTTAATTGACATCGTTCGTGCTGACATTGGGACCTTGCATAAACAATGACGCAACGCTTTGGAAACTCTTCATGATGAACGGAAGCAGGGAGGGGAATAGAAGAGAAGCACTCATTTCTTGCGTCTGCCCTCCTCCCTTGTCAGTCCACTGGGAGGAGAAGCTTAAGTACTTTGGAGCTGGAGTGTCTGTCTTTCACACATCAAACGATTTGTTTTATCCGGTTCATATTCTCCCCTTTAGACTCTGCACAGCCTGATAGGGCTTTGATGATGAAACGCGGAGGACATCCGTGCATTATATCTGAATCGGCATGCACAAAGGTGGTTTTGTGCGTACACGTTTGTGTTTGTCTCCTCCACTATGCCAGTGTAATTTCAGACAAACTCGTGCCCAGACAGTGATGGCAAGAGCTCCCCATATATTCACCACTCGTTTCCCCGCAGAGCGCCAATGTCCTCCTTCACTGTAAAACCTAAAACAATATAAAAGTGTATAAAGTACCAAAAACAAATAAGAATGATCTGACAACTGATTTGTCTTTTGTTGTGTGTGTGTTTGCATTTTTTTTTTTTGGTTGGTTGTTTGTTTGTTTTTTGTTTTTTAATCTAAGGTAAAATTTTCAACTGTTGTTGACTACACAGATGTATTTAATCATGGGACTAAAAATAAGTGCATTTGTGGTATTATAAGGGACTGCTGCATAAATAATTAAGTGTATAACCAAAACCACTGGAAAACATCTACAGTAAATAACTTTTCAGCTGATAACAGTATTTAGTAGTGAGATGCTGCGTCATATTGGACAACACATGATTATTTTATGTGTAACAAAACAACAAAAAAAATGTGTTTTGAGAATCAAATCTTGTCTCAATGAGATTATGTATGCAAAAGATTGAATAAGACTGTCCTAGTTGTATGAAATAATCATACATACTTAATAGGGCTGTCAAAAGATTAATCCTGATTATTCACATTACGTTTATCAATTCTAGAACTTATTTAGGATGAAAGGTGTCTCAGCAGGAATTCTGTAATTATCTTTAGTAGACTAGACTACTGAAACCCTGTCCTTACATGTCTCTCTAAAGTCCTTCAGACAGAAGCAGTTTAGTCCAGAATGCTGCTGATACGGTCCTCACAGGCGGACCTCACAACTGTCTTAATGTGAAGCTGAAATTCATGCACTCAGATACTGATCTCTGAAGCCTGATGAAACCAATCAGTTTGTTGCATTACAAAGATGTCTTAGTGACATAAAGACCTGGATGAATCTGAAATTTCTACCTCTGAATTCAGACAAGACTGAGGTTGTTGTCTTTGGACCTGAAAAACTCAGGACTAAATTGTCTAGCTTTATTATTGATGGATGGTATTAATTTGGCTTCCAGCACTTTAGAGAAGAATCTTAGTCATATTTGACAACAATTTGTCTTTTGGCTCACATATGAAACAGGTTTCTAGAACCGCCTTCTTTCACCTACGTAATATTGCCAAAATTAGGAAATCCTCTCTCAGGACGATGCAGAAAAACTAGTCCATGCTTTTGTTACTTCCAGATTGGACTACTGTGATTCCTTATTATTGGGTTGCCCTAAATATGCCTTGAAAGGTCTCCAGCTGATCCAAAATGCTGCAGCGAGGGTTCTGACTAGAACCAGCAGGAGAGATCATAGTTTTTCTCCAGTTATAGCTTCTCTTCATTGGCTTCCCGTTAAATCCAGGATAGAATTTAAAATTCTTCTACTTACATATAAAGCTCTCCATGACCAAGCTCCATTATACATTAGAGATCTCATAGTTCCATATATTCCAAGCAGAGCACTTCGCTCTCAGACTGCAAGTCTTCTGGTGGTTCCTAGAGTCTCTAAAGGCACTTTCGGACTGTAGGAACCTTTTGGAGTTCCTATAACCTTTTCAAGAACCAGGCTGTTTTTTTTGCGCATTCGGACATATAGGAACTAGAGACCTCGGACCTCAGTTCCTATAACCTTTTTAGCTCCTACTTTGAGGCAGGGACTTTTTGGGGTTCCATAGGAACTGAAATACGTACGTGTTTGGTGATTGGTAGAACTGGCAAGCTGCGCCCCTTGCGTGAGCTCCGCTTCTTCCAGCTCCACCATATTTAAAAAGTCTCACAGTTGATTAACTGTTCACAGAGATCATAATAACAACAATAACTGTTACAATAGGAGTGTACAAATTCATTATTAAATCGATCACAATGGTGCACGCCCCAAATCGATAACTATTTTGAAACGTCCAAAAGCAATTATTTTCATATTAATTTAATGACCAAATACAGCTGCAAAGTATAGCAACAGAATCTGTGGCTGCCGCCCAGACACTTTAATTGACGGACCGCCCACTAAGGTTTCGGGCGCATTTCAACAGAAGGTAAACAAGGGAAAACAAGGGAAAGCTGGTAAGTTAGTTTTTATGATAGCTTTGAATAAAAGAGATGGAATGAATGTCTGTCTGAATGCGCCTTAAGAGTAGAATGGGAGGCAGAGCATTTGGCTATCAGGCCCCCCTATTGTGGAACCAGCTACCAATTCAGGTTCAGGAGGCAGACACCCTCTTTACCTTTAAGATTAGGCTTAAAACCTTCCTTTTTGATAAGTCTTATAGTTAGAGATGGTTAGCCATCCCTTAGTTAAGCTGCTATAGGTTTAGACTGCTGAGGGATGTTCATGTACATGGCTCTTCCTTTCCCACTCATCTCGTCCCTCCATGTAGAAACTTGTGAGAGTATTGCATCATTAACTGTGTTTCTCCTCTCCCAGCAGGTCTGGCTGGATAAAAGTTGCAGTTTCTGTTAGTCTCTCTTTCTGTCTTCTCCACCTCTGCCGGTCGAGACAGATGGCCGCCCTACCTGAGCCAGGTTCTATCAGAGGTTTTTCCTTCCTGTTAAAAAGGGTGTTTTCCTGCCCACCGTCACCACCACTCCGTGCTTGCTAAGGATGGAGGATTGGACCTGGTCAAGTCAAGATTTAATCCAATCAGTTGGTTTCCTTAGCTAGGCTATTATGAATCTTACTTGAATTTTTCTGTCTGTTAAGCGCCCTGAAGTGACATTGTCCTAAATTGAGGGTACAAATAACGTTGAATTGAACTGAAAGTTGAATTCGGGTCTGAGTCCTGGACTACTCCCAGATTTCTGGCTTGGTTTAAGTTGTAAAACAAAAGTTCATGTATTTTCTGCATATAGCAGTACTAAAGAATAAAAACATCTCTTGTTTGACAATGTAAATAATTTAGGATTAATCTTTTGACAGCCCTAATACTTAGTTGAAAACTAATGTCTGTATTAATTATATCTAGATGAACTAGAGGGCAGTAGGCACCTCTGACCTCTAGGCTACCACTGCCCAAAAATGCTCACAGGTGTCAAACATGGCCCAGGGGGCAAAACCTGCCCACTATAGACTCAGTTTGGTACAAGGCATGCATTTAATAAATGTGAAAGGACATTTGAAGACATTGAATGAAGTTCTTTATTGAAAGTAACTACGTTTCCTAATTTGTCCATGTGAGGTTGCATTTTTTATGCTTAAATATAAAATGCTTCCAAGGCAGGGGAATAATTTGTTGTACGCTGTTTGCCTTAAGAAATAACCCTTTAGTTATCATGACCTATTAGGTGAGGATTTGACTGACTGACTGACTGGCTGACATTGTAATTTTAGAGTTGTCCCCGTCTGCATCTGGACTTACTATAATATTTCCTAAATTAATTGACCTAGAGTTTGAGCAGAACATACACAGTATTATTTATCATATGGCTTTATTCATGGATCAGATATCAGGCTGAAAGCTCATATTAACATAACTGATCCACAAAGGAAACTTTCATTTCTCGTGTTACTGCACACTTTCACCCACAATTCTGATGGGGAAAGAGCTGCCTTTGTGAATTAGGATATCACTAATTTGAATATCTGTTGGCCTGGAAACATAAAAAAAGCAAGACAGTAACTTGCAATGTGTGTACTGCCAAGGTTTCCAAGGTAGAAAGTTCTTCAGCTCAGAGGGGAAGAAAAAATTGTACAGCAGATACTGATAAAGCATTCCAGTGGAGCGGTCAACTTCCAGCAGTCAAGATTGAATAAGAAAACTAGTGAAAACTTAAGCTTACAGAGAAGTTGCTCCAATTCATTATTCTGGCCAGTCATTTTTCTCTGTCAATTAAAATTCTGTAAAAGTCTGCAAGCTAAAATGCTGCAATCCTGCATGATAATGCAACTCGCATAAAGGAGGTGAAAGAAGAGGTTCTCCTGATTGGGCTGTTTTTGTTCATACTCTGCAGCTTGTTGAGTATAGCGGATTTATGTCACAGCACAGAGTTGGTGATGCTTTCACTAATGCATGTAAACCTGTGGAGCACAGCTAGCATAGTCCCATTGGCAGGATCTTCAAACTGTACAAAGAGTTGTTATTACAGGGATAGTTGAGGTTTTAGACACAAAGTTGTGTGAAACATTCACTGTCTGTAGCTCTGATGCAACAGTGTCACTACTGTAACTGAGCCTCATGCTCCGAGAAATGTACTGTTTGTTTCCCCGGTACATTTCGTAAACGTAATCTACCAGAGAGATAAAGCAGTCCTGAAGCTGTACAAGGGCACTTTTAACCAAAGGTTTTTAGGCTAGAAAAAGTATTCATGTGTTTCATGTGTTAGACCATTTCAACAATTCTAAAACATCCCGGCAACAAGTCAGACCTTGATATCAATTTGGACATTTTTTCTTTTCTTTTTTTTTTTTTGCCACTATCACTCCGCCGTGTAGGTGTGTAAGAAAGACTACTAATAGAAATTATATAATTACCTCAATTTCAAATAATCGAATTAGATTGGAACTCCAAAAAAGTATCTGTAGGGATGAAGTGCAACCATTATACCTAGAGCCTCCTAAGCCTCAGCAATATGATGGTCTGTAGTCCTTAAAGGTAGAGTCCGAAGTCCCTCCAGCGTTTCTGTTTTCAAAAAACAGTATTCAAATTTTGCGTTCCTCCCTCTCAGGCTAACGGCCGCCTTGTTCTAGCTAGCCTATTCAACTTCATGCTTCTCCTTCAGAGCTCAAAAGCGGCTACAAGCCAAACTATCATTAACCTGGTTTTCCAAACTGCATTATCTGAGGCTCTTACTTTTTCTTCGGTGCATCCACAGTGTTTCCTTTCTTTCTTTCTTTTTCCTTCGAGAGTTCGAGTGACTGGCTTCTGCTCCAATCATGAGCTTATTTCCACACAGCGTCATGCTCTTAGCTCTGTCATTGGCTGCTGATATAAACAGAAATCTCCACCCAGAAACGTCCCTAACACACCAAAACCATGCAAAAGAGTGAAGTACAGGCAGGGGGAGAGAGAGTTGCATTCAAACGCACCATGGCACGGGAGTAGAGGCCCAAAGGCGGGTTTGAGACGGATTTCACTTGCTCAAGTCTAACGTTTATTTTTTACGGGGGGGAACTTCGGACTATACCTTTAAGTTGGTTGAATCCAATTTCTATGTTAAAAAAAGCACAGCTGCTTACCCATCAAAGGGGCCCATTGAATGATCTTTAATTCAATATAAAGATAATTCAATGTGCCACCACCACCATCAAATGCTAATGTCATGTTTCATCCTTTCTTTAAAATGTTTGTAGTTTTTGTCAATTTATTTGTTTAAATTCAATTAATAATATTTCAGAAACATGAGTCGATGATTGCTTTAGTTTAAAAATCTTTTGTTTTTCCCAGCTGCTTTTTTCAATCATCCCATTTACTGTTTCCAACATCCACATTGTCAACAAGAAGTCTGGTGCAGTTCAAAACAGAAACAAGTACTGACATCTTTTTGAGAATTTTGGTGTTAACTTAGAACTGGAATATCAACTTTTGTCACAATCTAAATTAGAATAAATGTGTTTAGAAGTAAGAAAGTTATTACAAAAATGATATGATTTGAAAGCTGGTTTGGTCTCTGCCTCTTGGCTTTGATCATAAAAATACCATTGTTGCTTTGAATACTGAGGCGCTTTGCCTGATACTCCCTCTTTGTTTTTCAAAAAATGAGATCAATTTCAACCCCTTCAAGGAAATGCCATTTAAAAAATCTAAAGAATAGAATCACATTAAGAGCAATGTATGTTTTTGAAACTGTAAACAATAAATACTTGAAAATATTACCTGATCAGGGTTCAAAATCTCTGCTGCTTTAAAGTTAATAACTTTAAGTTCCACAAATGTTTTCCCGACACAATAATCAGCCGAGGAAATTATAGTATTTCTGAGATCTTTTATCCAGGATATAATAAATGCTCATTACATGAATAAGTTCAGCACAGAGATGAAAAGTCTGTAAGTGATCACCTGTTTCTTTTTTCATTCACATCAATTAGCTTGTATCTAATATTCTGTTTCCTGCCGTTTATCTCCGACAGGTCAGTGTTGTCAGCTGGGAATGAATGACAACACAAAATGAGCAGCACCATGTTAGCTTGTTAATGACAACAAAATGGGTCTGAAATGATTTGTTAACTCAGCCTTTTGTTTGACAGCTGCAGATTAGCAGAAAAAAATTGTAACATTACTAGCAAACCATTGTCATACACTGTTCACAAGACAAATTGCCTGTATCCAAAACAGCAGTAGTGTCATTAAAAAAACAAATGAATAAAATAAACAAGAATAGCATGGAGTCACAATGAATATGAATATGTGGCAAGGTACACAAGGAGGGCCAGGATGGGATTCAATCTCCAGACTCCTGTGTGAGAGTCATGCACACTTACCAGCCAGCCAAAGGGCTATTCCTGTGGCCAAGTAGCCAGGGTGCATGATCATTCAGGGGCATAGTGACAGGACCCCACACTGTCCTATATTGTCCTCAAAATTATTCATACTCTCCAATAAAAAAAGCTAAATTCACTGTAATAAATCAAATAGCAAGAAACTGGGAAAAGTAATAATAAATACTAATTTACTAAATTATGATTTAGTGAAATAAAATATTGCGTGGATTTACATAATTCTCCCCCAGAAACTAAAAGAAGTTCCTATTTTCCAGGGGGACTGTTACACAGTTCGTCCTGTTTTTAAATGTTTAATGTTATTGTGCTAGGAGCCAGATGAGTAGGGAGGCTGTTCTGTTGGCGCTGTTAAGCAAAGGATAAATGCCTTTAAAACAACTGCCGTTGGAACCGTCGTTTGACATTTCGCCTCTGACTCCTGTCCTTGCACACTGCAACAGCCCAGTTATGAAACAAACGACAGGCTTACAGGTGAGGAATTCCAGGGCTGGTTACATTACATTTACATGCCGAACATTTGTTCGGCAAACACATTCAGGGTATTAATTATTACTAATACTGATTAATTATTACTTAATTATTGCTAATCCCTTACAGTTTTAATTATTTCTAATAAATCCCTTACAGTTACGACTATACATGCATACGTATGTGTTCAAGGCTAACAGTTAGAGTAACTGGCATGTAACAGGTCAGCTATAACAGCATAAAAAGGCACATGAGGCACTTTCAGACTGTAGGAACCTTTTTGAGTTCCTATAACCTTTTCGGGAGCCAGGCTGTTTTTTTGCGCATTCAGACATATAGGAACTAGGAACTAGGGACCTCGGACCTCAGTTCCTATAACTTTTATAGCTCCTACTCCGAGGGTCTTTTCGGGGTTCCATAGGAACTGAAATATGTAGGTGTTTGGTGATTGGTAGAACTGGCAAGCCACACCCCTTGCTTGAGTTCCGCTTCTTCCAGCCCCGCCATATTTAAAAAGTCTCACAGCTGTTTTCCTGTTTACTGAGATCATAATAACGACAAGAACTATTACAATAGGAGTGTACCAATTCGTTATTAAATCACATTCACACAATCACAATGGTGCACGTCCCGAATCAATAACTATTTTGAAACGTCCAAAAGAAATTATTTTCATATTAATTTGATGACCAAACACAGCTGCAAAGTATAGCAGTAGAATCTGCGGCTGCCGCCCGCACACTTTATTTGACGGACCGCCCACTAAAGTTCCGGGCGCATTTCAACAAAAGGTAAACGAGGGAAAGGAAGGGAAAGCTGTAAGTTAGCTTTTATAATAGCTTTGAATAAAATAGATGGAAAACCCAAATACAGTTGCAAATTGTGCCAGTACAATCTGCGCCACTTTAGTGTGCGGGCATACTTCAACGAAAAGGTAAACAAGACGTTAGTAGGGCAGATTTCCAACGGGGGGGCTGTTCCGTTACATATGAACGTGATGAGGGAAAGCTAGTAAGTTAGCTTTTATAATAGCTTTAAATAAAAGAGATGAGAAACCTCAGTTTTGTATTAGATCTGCTGGGGCATAAATTTGTCACTGTTGCAACGATTGCGTCACACATGGTCCCTAGCAAGTCCTCCTTCATGTGCAAATGCACACTGAAGGGGAAGGGTAGTTCTTATAACTAAACTCGGGAGACGTAGTTATAGGAACTGTGTTCTTAGAACCTCTCTGTCGGAATGCTCCTTTGGTGAATGGAGTAACACTTCTGAATAAGCAAATTAGCTAAATAACATTAAAGGCTAAATAAACATCCAGTTCAGACGGAAATGCAACTAGTTACTCACAATTCTTCACAGATGCACACAGTTCACCATGTTCAACTGGCTAGAAGTCTGTCCAACAGTCTTCTGTCCTCCTGCTCACTGCTGTTGATAAGTTTCATTTCTGTGTCCTGCCGATCATGTGCTCAGTAGCGTAGCTGCACACTTCTGCCACAAGTGGGCACTCACGCCTCATCAACAGCCTCTCTAACATGACCTATCTCACAATGATAAAGAATCCTTCAAAATATTCCTGGATTAGAGACAGCAGATCAAAAGGAGAAACGAACCAAGGATGGAGATATTGGTGTAGGAGGGGGATGAAAATATAATTTTAAAAAAGAATGATAAATAAAAAAATTTAAATAATACAACATGTATCCGTGCAGAGCCTCAGAAGTGGCCATTTTATGAGGACATGGATCAGGAGTTGGTGAACAAATTAAAGTATCTGCAGCTTCGACATGGTTTCTAGTAAGTACGAGGTGCACACTCTTTGACACAATGCCAGCAGCTTCAGAGGCTTGTGCTGCCAAATGACTGTGATCCTGTCCACCCGCTAAAATCCAAGTTAAAATGTCACGTTGGCAAAAAGGAAAAATAAAAAAGATGCAACTAATGCCAGCTTTATAGTTATAATTAAGTTCCACAGCAGCTGCAAACTTTCTGTTTCATTTATTCAGAATATTTTACACCCGTATTAAAAAGTGTTTTTTGCTGTATTGATTTTTATTGAATTCACAATGAAAACTAAATGCGCTGCCCTCACTGCTCATGAAAAATTATTTTCAACCAGATTTGTGCGTGTCCAGGACTGTCCCTCTCAGAAGCTGCTCAAAAGCCATTGGAGCTGCCAGTTTGCACCTGCTTTTCAGACGTACTAAAATACATGCAAAAAAAACAGCAAGGCAATTTGTCTCACGGTTGATAAATTGCTTTGCCAATGCTGAATTAACATATTCAATTTTCTCCTCACACGCACAATTGCATGTAAACGCCCCATATTGCATATTCATTGGAGCAGAAGTGCAAAATGGATAAGAGGCGCTAGTTAGCACATTTGAAAGACTGAACCCTTTTAGCACGCTGTTTGTAGATCAGTTTGTACATTGTTTGACGTGTGCAGTAAGATAGCACACGTTCTTATACACGCAAACCTTTGATATATCCGGCCCTTTGAGGCAATCACTGCAATCAGGCGTTATCTCTATTATTCAAAAAGACTTCTGTAACTGTTGCCAGGTAGTTTGGTCCACTTTTCATGAGCAAGGTGCCCTGATGTGTCTGGGACATTTTTTTCTTTTTTTTTTTCCAACCATAATTCAAAAGCAGCATTTTCGTTCACTAAATTATAATTTTGTAAATTTTTGTTTATTATTAATGTTTTTAGTTTCTTGTTCTATTATGAATTTAGCCTTTTCTATAATTGGAGGGTATGAAGAATTTTGAGGAAGACTGTACACACACACACACACACACCACACAACCAACCTTATCTATCTATCTATCTATCTATCTATCTATCTATCTATCTATCTATCTATCTATCTATACAAATCTATCTATCTATATCTATATACGTATATAGACATGCTCATCTTGTTGAACAAGCCCTGGTGCTTATTGGGTTGATTGACAAGCTGTTCTGGTGGTGTTTACAGTATTTACTGTTAAACTTTGGTTGCATGATCATTAATATGGTCCAACAATACCTTGTCATGTTTGTGTGGTAAGCAGAATATATTCTGCTGATTTGCTGTGTTTGTTAGTTTGGTGTAATCATTTGTCCCTATAATGTAATTAGGCCTTGTTTCTAGTTAATTGGACTAATAGACCCTCAAGGGATTTCAGATTGTTCCTTTTTAGTATGTTAATGTTCATTACCGAAATGGTTTCTGTATTTAATGCACTTAAAATGCAATTTTAGCATTAATGTTAGCATTTGACCAGAGAAGGAGAGACAATTAGCATCCCAATTAAAATCCCAGTTAACCTGAATTACAGATGCAGTGAGGTTAACAATAAAAAATTGTAAGTTCCATGATTGCCTCCCCCACTCTCGCTATTTTCTAGCTCCTTCTGGCAAATAGTGCAGTACTGCACACCATGAGAAGAGGAGATTTATTTTACATTTTAAAGTAGATAGATGAAGAAATTGCATATTAACTATGTTTAACATTTGTTTCCTTTAACTGCTGCTTGTCTTAAGGTATTTTTGTTCTGTTGTTGTTGCTGCTACAGTTCAATTAAATTCGACTTAGCTTTATTCGTACAGCGCAGGGGTCAGAAACCCATGGCACCGTAGCTGCATGCAGCTCTTTCGGCCCTCTGATGTGGCTTCCTGGCTTTTGAGAATAATTAACTTCTATATAATTAAAATGTATTTTGGTTTGCTCCCTTTTAGAATGTGATTCTATATTTGAAGATTATGGTGATCTTACAAGCAACGTTCCCTCTAGGCTGTGTGTTTACGCAATCACGTAATCACTAATCACTACTCCTGTGGTTCACACATCGTTACGCAGTCAATAAATTTTATTAGTTGCACTTCATTCTGACTTTATGCTGTTGTGCAGTACAGCATACAGACCTATCACATCCATGGTCACGGAATCATGTATGGAATCACAAAATTAAACATTAAAAACAGAATTCACGATAAGTCAGGAATATTGCGGAACTGATCATGGAAGCCCTGTGGAGCTGCTCCACCGAGCTTTCCTCCTGGCACCCTGTTCCACCAGGAGCGTTTAAAAGTGGATTGTCCTACACAGTTGGAATGTCAGTACAGTCGACCACACAAGCATTGCAACATCGGGCTGTACGTAGTTAGTGGTGCAGTTACCAGACATTCAAAGAGAATAATAAACAAGTGTTATGTGCTTGTTCTTTGATCACTTCCCCAGGTACAGTATGGTCTCCTGTACCTGGGGAAGTGATCCATTGTTGGCCACGAAGATACTTCTCTTTTCTTAGAAATCTACAGATGAAAGCAGAACATTCAGTGGTATCTGGGTGGATCCATTTGCTTTCACTACTGATGATTATAATTTTTTTTTTTTTTTTGGGTATGTTCACTATTTTTCATTGTTCAGTGGTTTGTCACTTTGTTCACTCCTTTTATTTTTTGGGTAGATGAAAAATAAAAGGACTACTGCGTGCGCCAGTAAAGGGATGACAGCACACATGGAGGACGGCATGTTTTGTTTGCTGCTGGTGGATAATTTCAATTCGTCTTAAAAAAAAAAAAAAAAAAGACTAAAAAAGACATTGGGAATTTTACTTGAAAGTATGCTTCATCCTTTTTTTTTTTTTTTTTTTTTTAGGCAAAAATGTGTTTGTCGAATGCAGAAATGTAATTTCATAGTCGTTCATTGATTTCTTAAATGGAACACATTAGAAGGCCCTGTACCTGATTTTATTTTAATCTCTCTAACAAAAATGCTTTCGACACGGTATAATATGTGTTAAAAGAGGTAATTTCATTCAAATAAATCACTCATTGATTGCGTATATGCATGAATCCAGGCCTTTTTAGTTTAGGTTTCTAACGCTGTCGTGACGCTCTTCTCATGCCAATGTGGTTCGTTCTACAGGAGTTCCGGTTTACAATCAGCCACTCACAGCGTTTCCTAACTAGGAGCGCCCTCCCCTAGCGCATGGCAGCATTTGTAAACAGAACCGCATGGCGTCTACCGAAGGGAAAGTGGCGATACCGCAGCAAAACAGCCTGAAAGCATCAAAACTGAGGAGGAGAGACTTGAAACACAGGAGAGACCAAAGAAGGAATTTAGGTTGTGTTTTCGGTGGATTGAACTGAAGGTAGAGAGCAGCTGGAGGGTCTCGGACTCAATGTGGATTGAAAATGTGCTGTAGTCCAACTTGACAGGTACTTTTTTAATTACTTTCTTCTGAGAAACATGTTATATGTCCTTGGGTGCTGGCGCTGCCTCTGCTGGTCTACCATATATAATACATAGTGATATTTACACCGTAACGCCACGAACCAAAGTCATATGAGTTGTTCTTTGGACATGCTCAATCAAAGGACACCTCTACTCTGATTTGCTGCCGACTGCTGCCCCTGAACTGGGTCATAGTTAAGTAGCATAAAGTTAACCGAAGCTCAACTTATCTGGTGCCACTTTCGATGCTTCAGGTGCTTTTGTCGCTCTGGACGCGCAGCAGACAGTGTTGCTGCTCAAGACGCCTGGCTCTCATCTTGAAATGTATTTACTTCTGGTGTCCTTGCTGCTTTTGTCGCTTTTGGTCTGAACGTACAGTTAGAGACTCTTGGAACCATAAGTGGACCTGAAGTCTGAGAGCGAAGTGCTCTGCTTAGAATATATGGATCTATCTCCAATATACAACAGAGCTTGGTCATGGAGAGCTTTATATGTAAGGAGAAGAATTTTAAATTCTTTCATGGAATTATGAGGGAGCCAATGAAGAGAAGCTAGAACTGGAGAAATATGGTCCCCCTGCTGTTTCTCATCAGAACCCTTGCTGCAGTAATCCAACAATCCAATTTCCCTCTGGGGATTAATAAAGTTTTCCTGATTCTGAAGTAAAACATTCCTATAATGTAATATGATTAAGTGTGATTAAACTGTCTTCCTCCTGTTTAGCCCCGGGTGACGTACTGAAAATTTACTGACACCAAAATTGACGTAATTTTGCCCATGTTGGTACAGTATGTCCAGTGGTTAAAAAAAGAAGGAAAAGAAAGTTTTTTTTTTGTCTTTTTTGGCCATGTATATATCTTGGGTTGTTCTTTACCCAGACCGGCGACTGCATAGGAGGGGGGAAAGAAAGAGACCATCGCCAGCAGGTAGTGGTTAAAACAAAAAAAAGCTTTATTAATAAAATAAAATAAAATAAAACCCCCAAACTAAAAAGTAATAAAATAACCTAAAAGTCCAACTAAAAGTAATAAAAGAAAAGGATAAAAGGGCTAAAAGGCTTACGGTGGTCGGGGTCTCTCTCGGCTTCTTCATCTTTCCTTGCTCCGTCCCGGGTCTGTAGCGGCCGCTCCTTCTCGCGGCCGCACTCCTGGCAGTAGGCTCCCCCAGGACACCACAGCCGCTCTTTGGCCCGGGCAGTCGCTCCTACAGGCGGCTGCGCCTCTGCCCATAGGCCTCCTTCAACGGGTCTGCGACTGCCCTCCAACTTCCGAGCCACTCTTCCGCCTCTGTCGCCACTGCTGCCGCCATCCGTCGAGCCCCCAGCCGGGGGACTCGAAGGGTGAATTCCAATTTCCCCCTTAGCCTTAGCCCTAACCCTTCGTTTTGCGCGTTCATGTGAAGGGGTAGTGATGTGGGGTAGTGATGTCCCAATTCTGGTTCAGACCGTGGGCAAGGGCGAGCGATAGGGCTATCTGGCACTCGAAACGGAGATTTTCCAGGGGCACACTAGAAAACGAGTGGTATGTGATATTACCACAATTCCATGCGAAATATAGGCAAAAGGGCAAGGAAATCATCAGCAGCAGCCAGAGAAACATACAAATGTGAGTATTTTTTGTAAATAAAATATGAAAATCGCTATTTAAGGTCGCTGTAATGTATTAGACAGTTTTATTAGAAAGTGAACAAAGTTGCTAGTTTTGTAACATTATGTGCAACTGATCACGTCAGAAAAGTAACATTAACGGCAAGTTTGAGTCGAAGGCGTCTTCTTTTCCTTTCATTTTTACGTTTTTCCGGCCAAAAGCCAAAGAAATAATCCAGTCGCCCAGGAAAGGGAGATTATTGCTGCTGCATGCGGCTTTTTTCTTTTTCAACAAAACTTTATTGACAATTTAATGCTGCAGACAGCATTGCACACTCTTCTGGAAACAGCCGTGATGTCGGTTTACTGCGCCACGGACGACTATTGGTGATGCATGAGGATTTCGAAGTGTTGCCCCATTTCTTAGGGGAATGATTCAATCCCTGTTAGGACCAAGGGGAAGGGCTAGGGGTAGAGATAGTGACAGGGATGAAAAGAGGAATTGGAATTGGGCCGACGTCCTCCTCCGGCTGCGCCTCCTATTCCCAGTCCTCTCCTCTCAGGTCTCCTCTCTCAGTGCTCCCTCCTGTTGTCTGCACACCGGCTTTTGTCCTCCTGCATCCAATTAAGCCAGGGAGGAGTCCATCTCCCCAGGCGCTGCCAATCAGTTCGTTAAAAGCTCCCACTAGCTTGGGAATAAAAACAAGGTTAAAACCACAAAAAAACATAAAAAGCATGCTAAAAACCAAGCTTGTGGACAGAGTCCAGTCTCTGGCAGCACCCGGTTGTTCACCCTGTGACATATAGATTTGCTATGTTCATGCCCTATTAAGACGCTGTATGGGGTGGAGTTTGGTGACTACACAATGTAGTCATGTGACTCTACCTTATTTAGTTGGTAACAAGAAGGGAGAGAAACATTACGAAATATCACATGATTCAAATGTTGAAGCAGCTGTGGCATGGGTAGATGAGGTTGTTTGAGTGGAGCCAAAGTAGGGCAGGGCAATATTGCCTTTTAGTAATATCCTAATATTTTTATGGCATGTCACGAATCAATACACAATATATCTCAATATTTTACCTTAGCCTTGAATTAATGCGTTCATGCATTTAATCACATCAGTAAGATGATTCTGTGTCTACATTAAACATTACTGTTCATACTGCATGAATATTTGCTGATATAAACATTCGTACCAAAAGGGTAAAATCAAAACTAAGCAAACTGATCAAAACTGTATTGAACAGTTAAAGCAGTGCAATAAACCATGTCATTTCAAAACAAAACACTGTGCCTACTACTATTGTTATGCCTTTTGGTAAAGAAAGAGATAATTAGTTCATGGTGTAAATTACTTACATTAAAAAAGGGAATAAATGAGTTGATAGTTTCTAAAAGTAAGTTATTTCATGCTAAAAACAGTTAAAACGTTTATATTTCAGATCTTGTTTGATACATCTTTTTCTTAAAAAGCTATGTTAAAACATATTCTCAATTATGCCAGTGAGTGAGTGCTCTCGCCTTAACGAGAAACTTTGTTGTTTTTTCTCCGGCACTATTGCGAGCAAGTTATCGGAAAAACCAGTGAGGAAACAAGTCACGTGTGCCAAATGTGTTCTACACGCATGAGCCTCAGAAAACTTAAGTCCTTGTAAGTATTGTGCTGTGTATGTGTGTTAATTACAGTAGTTAGTTGGTTGAAATGCTTCCTCGTTCAATTTTTTAAAACTCGTACTGCTGCCGCTACCTGAGCTCTGCCAGAGAAGCTGCTACTGCCGGGCGTATGACGTAACACGTAGCACACATGATGTACACAACTCGGAGCGCTTATTTTATCTCTCTGTGCAGAGCAGTGCAGAGAGACGAAGAGTGAGAAAACCCCGCCTGCAACAAACATTAAAATATTGGGATATTACTAAAAGGCAATATCGCCCAGCCATAGCTGAAAGTGAATCCAGTTGGGCGTTTCCCACCATCGCCACCTTGCCGTGTCCAAGGGGCGAACTCCGCTGGAAAAGTGTGAAACCAGGAAGTGAAGTTTTTAATTGGACTTTTTTCTTGATCCGCTAGGGGCTGGCTCCAAAACAGAGCAAATGCCCACAGACTCCCATGTTAAAAAAGGCCAACTTCACAGCAAAAAAAAACATGTTTACAGCCTAAAAAATCATTTTAGGTTTTATGTTAAGTTTACCTTCATGACAACTGGAAGGGGGGTGAATTTTCGTTATAACTCATCCATTTAGATGTTATTTAATCCTGAAGTCACACATAATTAGGGGCGTGTCCTTTTGATTGACATGCAGCAGACCAGAAGCCCGCCTGCCGGCCGGTGGCTCCCTCTTCCTTATTTGCTCTTGGTAAGGTCTAAGTCTGCAGCAAAGTAGCAAAATGTTGTTTTTTTTAGCAGCTAATAGCAAGTGTAAACATGGCTACCTCTATCACACTACATGGAAGGCTAATCCTCATCAGCTCCTGTTAGTTTCGAGTTAGCTCGGTTCGCATTTAGCCCAGAGTATGCCAGCTGTCAATCATTTGCTCTACGGCCGTGCTTTGCCCATTTTTTTCCCGTAAATCAGTCTGACAGTATACAGCAATGACATGAAACTGATACCTGAGTGCACGACATGGCATATTTTCCATCTGATCCGGATTGGATTTTCAGTGAAATTTTATCAGTCTTGTTTCTTTATCAGGTTGTATTTTCAGTTGCAACACTTGGATTTTCATAAGCTACGTTCTGTTTGCACTGTTTTCTCATTGCCTGTGTGCAAAAAAGTTTTAATATATTTTTATATAATGACTGTTCTCACGTGTCAGACTTGTTTGGCGTCACTCACTACATTAATGCTGCAAAGAAGTACAACTTAATCTGTGAAGGACATAATTTTGTAACCTCAAGTATTATTTTGCTAACAGATTTATCATTATCATGAAAAATGCCAGGAATTATCAGGATTAATTATCGTCCATATCACCCATCCCTACTTCTGTCTTGTAAACTGAACCCTACAAATAAGTTTCAAGGTGGATACCAGATAATCATGTCAACTTGTCCTTTTCAACAATAAAAAAAGAAGTCTCTAAATATCAGCGTGAATACGTTTTTAAAACCAAATTATTTTGGCAAAATTTGATTAAACTACAGACACTCAAGTATAAATGACCTGTTCTCAGACAGATGGGTGTTGCTTTTTCCACTGTCTTGGTCTTTGTTGGATCTTGGACAGTTTTATTGATCACACAGGCTGGAACTTTGTCAATAAATCTAACCTGAGCAGTTCATTTTCTGTGTTGTTGAAGTTGAATTCTTTGTTTCACGACATGTTAGATATTTGTGTTACAGCATTGGCTTAGACCTGCCCCTAACCTAAGAACACAA